>JAZKJV010002135.1:0-667376 GCA_037367405.1 Ottelia alismoides | reverse complement strand
TTAAGATCGCCTCCTTCGCTCTGTGGGCTCTCTCAAGAAAAAGAAAAGACAGATGTGTAAGAATCACAATTATAAATATATGAGCACAAATAATGAAACAAATGTAGTGGATATGAACAATGAAATGACATGGTAAAATATAAATAGATATTTACAACCAAGAATAGAAGGTCAAAAGAGAAACCTAACTACCATTGTCATGCTTCCCCAGTAACGGTGCCATTTTGTTGAGAAAGATTTCTCGAGGATCAATTATCAATGATATTATGGAGTTGTCGTTATCCCCAAAATTCCCGAATCAAACAAACAAATTTATTTTTTCTTCTCAAGATGCAAAATTAAGTAGAAGAGAATAAGGAAGCAAGAGAAATTTTTTCTACTTATTTACTTGTATAGTGGATAGGTTGGAACTCAAGGAGGCTACAATTCCCGAGGTTATTCAAATAATCGATGAAAATCAATTAAGAGAAAAAGCAGGAATCTCAAAGGCAAACTATCCTTGATTTTTGTGGAATTTTTTCTTTTAATTTTTTTTCTAAATTTTTTATTTTTTTTTCTATTTTTTATTTTCTGATTTTCAAATTTTTAGTGATTTTAGTTTTGCATTTTTTTAAATTTCGAATAAGGAACAATATGCATAAGGTAAGAAATTCGCACACTACACTCTTTTTGTATTATTCTATTATATCAAAAACACTTAGAAATATGTATAGAAAATATTTTTGGGTTTTAAAAGCTTTGATTTTTTTGGGAATTTTTATAGAACTTTCTGATATTTTTATATTTTTCTAAAAATCAAACAGTGACGAAAATGATAAACAATGCATAGCCTGGAGTAAGTTGCAACTTAAAAATAATTTAAGTACCCAACACTCTTGGAAATTATTTTTATGCTAAACTATAGAAAAATATCTACAAATATGAAGTGAATTCAATATTTTAGATATTTGTAGAATTTTCTGTAATTTTTCTACGATTTTTGATATTTTTTAATTTTTTATATTTTGAAAAGAAATAATGCACAAATTTTGCAAAGAAATTAAAATACAATGGAAGTAAATTAATCTATTTTTTTTGGAATTTTTAGAGCAATATTCTAATTTTTATTAATTTTTGACTTTCAAGAAAAAGAAAATGACACTGTTTGTTATTTTTTTTAAATGCAATGAAAAATTTATGCTAGAAAGATACACACATCAGGAGCATATCATGATTTTTGGGAAATTTATTATGTAGCAAAAGTATTTATTTCAATGAAAAGATCAAGCAAAATCAAGTCTGGAATTGAAGGACTGAAATACAAATTGTTAATGTTTTTTCATTAAATAAATAACAGAAATAAAATAGAAGGTGAACACACGTGACTAGCTGGCTGTGGTGGGGACTTTATTATAGCTTCTCAAGAGTACCAGGGGTTTTTATGCAGTTTTGCAGATTTTTTATTTTTAAAAACCCATATTAGGGTTTGTTCGTTCTCTAAGGAGGAGGTATCATTGTTCTTCAAAGATGAGCCAAGGGGGGTCAAGGGGCGTGCCACCCTCTCCTTTCTCTCAAGCTGCGGGTCGTTGACGGTCTTCAAGCCGATGGTCAGTGAGCTGGGGCCGGTGGTGCGACTGCTGCGAGGTAGGTGGACTACGGTGACGAGCATCGTGGGCACTATGCAGGGCTGCGAGGCGGCAGGTTCTCCTTGCACGGACGATGAAAGTTGTGGTTGCGGTGACATGGTGGTCTTCACGAAGGTGAGCGATCTGGCGAAGTTGAAGGCGATCGGCGCTAGAGTCTCGCTCTAGGCAACACTTGGCTGATGTGCTGGCTTGCGGCCTCGCGTGTTGGTGACTGAGGAAGTGCGGCCTGGGCGATACACACCCAGGTCAGGGGCGACAAGCGTTGTGGCCGTACGGAGTTCTTCGATGGAGGGCCACTCCAAGCAGCGTCGCAACCAATCGCGACAGGCTTCGTCGATGGACTTCGATGGGCAGAGGAGGCGGCCGTTGGGAGCGGCGTAGAGCCCTACACGCTGCTCTATTTTTTGTATTTTTAAATGTTTTTATTTCTTTGTAAAGCAAAAACGGAGACACAAAATATTTTTAATTTTTTTAACTGTAAGAAAGATTTTTTTAAGTTTTATTTCTTTATTTATTTTGTGTTTTTTTATTTATCCTGCAAAATAAATGTTATAAAGAAGGAAAACATATTTTTTGTTTTTTTATATTTTTATTTTTATTAATTTTTTTATTTACAAAAAATGAGGACGCGAGCACGACGACTCAGTTCTAAATCAAAAGGAAGACGTGAATGAGGATCCGTCGAAATGGAAGAATCGAATCCGATTTCCGACCACCGTACGTGGTCGGAGTTGAGAGATAACGCGAGATAAAACGTGAAGCGATGAGATCGAGAAAATGATATGAAAACTAGAGATCGATGGCGAATCAAATCGTGATCAATTTTAAGATCTAGATAAAAAACTGATAAAGAAGAAAAAATGCACGAAAATAAAACTAAGGTAAATCTAGATGAAAAAAATAAGAGAAATTGATGGATCTGACCTTAAGAAAAGAAAAGACCTTGATCACCTTGGCGAAGGCCGACTCGCTGTCACCGGATGGCTCAGAGGCTAGGCACCCTTCTGTGACAAGAAGACTCTCAGAGATCGGGCTCCTATCACCAAAGATTGATCAAATTGAAATGATGGAGAAGGAGCCATGTTAATAGAAAAGATAGGAATCAGAATTTAAATTTTTGAATTTTTGGATGAAGATAAGAGATAAGAGAGAAAAAATCGAAATGAGATAAAGTAAAAAGATTAGTGTAAAAGATATTTACAAAAATTAACTATTTTTATATTTTCGTCACTTTATTAATTTGAAAATTAAATGTATTTTTTTAATTTTTTGTGGTAGTTATTTAAGAAAATTAACTATATACATAATCTATATACATATAGTACAATATTTACATGGATAAATAAGGAAATTAGTTTTTTTAATTCATTTTTTTAATTTTTATTTTTATTATAAATAATTAGTAAAATATTTACGAATATTTAAAAATACAACATGTATAGATAAATGGTAAAAATGCACAAACTACCCTAGAAAACTGACTTTTCAACCGTAATTCCAAAAATTATGAAATCACATCCATTTTAAAGATAGTTTAATTTAGAATACAATGGAATGAGTTTGGTTCAATTTGAGTTCATATGGATCTGGAATTGATCTTTTAATTATCGCTTAATGGTTTTTTCAGGATGTGGTTACTTTTATTATATACATGATTTCATTGTGCAATTATTTTTATTATTTACCAAATATTTTTATTTACAACTTTTATTTTGAAAATTATTTTATTTAAGGTCAAATTATATACAAATAAAATAGTGTTAGTTTAATACAGATATACACAAAATAAGTGAGAAGTATTTACAACACACACACATTTTTTTGGATTTTCTAATTAAGAATCCTATCCCCCCTACTTTATTCTTGTTCAATCAGGTCAAGTTTTGACCTTCTCTCGACGTCTGGGTTAGCCTGTTTCTATTATATATACAGTCTTCTTTTCTTTTCTTTATTTTTCCTTTCTTTCTTTATTAATATATTTTAGGTTAAAATTATATACAAATATACAATATGTACACACATATGCAAATTAGTAAGAACACGGAGTTAGTATTATATAAAGGTGTTTTATAAGGGATTTTAAGCTAAAATAAATGAATAAAGATGATGAATCGCAGATTCATCAATGCCCTAACTACACCCTCTGCTCCCATTCATCAAATTCACTACATTCAAGGACAAGGGGTAGGGAAACAAAGCCACTGGGTGAAGATCAAATCTTCACCCAACAAGAAGAAGAAACCCATGCAGAAATAGTTTACGAGGAACCTTGATGAATCTCGAATTCATCATTCTAAATCTCATTTTTAAGCTCAAATCCCTTCAAATCAACAACATTCCTGCATCTATTCTGCATAATTAACATTCGTGCATGTTTTCATAAGAATCACATTATAGCACAAATTTCTGCACAAAATAAGAAGCCAAAAATCCAAGCCAAAAATGACCTGTAAATAGCCTAACTTCCCCGATTTTTAACTCATTCACGCTAACTCTGAATATGCCAAAACCACTCCACTGTGTATATATCACTAACAAGAATAAATAAAAAATACAAAAAAAATAACTAACCAGATAAGTGGACCAAAAATCCAAACCCTAGTTTTAGGATTTCCGGACTAAAAACCTCATATCTTCCTCATCCAGTGTCCAATTGAATCCTACTCACTTTTGAACTAATGTACATTCAATTACCTTCAAAACAAGACCAAGTTCAAGTGAATCGGAGCTCATATGCGAAAGTTGGGTTTTGGGCCTCTTTTGTATAATGTATATTTTAGAGGTTTTTGACCTAATATTTTATGTACATATTTTATTGATTAATAAAAAATAAAAAAATAGATTAATGTGTATTTATTTATCTCTGATTTATCGTATTTTTTCCGGATTTTTATCTGATCTAAAAATGACATAAAAATTACAAAACCCCAAAATCAAGGTGTTCTACGTACATGGGACACCCCAAAAATACCACTTTGTGCAAATGATGGATTTTGGTTTTGATGTCTTCATGAAAGTTGTAGATCTCATCGAGACGAGCAATTTTTTAAAGAAACTTTTTTGATCCGAGGTTATTTACTATTTTTTATCAATTGTACAAAGTATTTTACATTTCGAATTTTCTGGTGCTGACACGTGGCCGCACCTGGTGCCGCCACGTGTCAGCTATTTTCCACAAATTTAATATTCATATTATAAAAAAAGAAAAAAATTAATAAATAATAATAATAATAAAAAGAAATAAAAATAAAAGCCACGCACGTGCAGCGCCCGTGCCGCACGCGCACGCGCACTGCACGTGCGCTCGCCTTTACCCCCTGCCACGTGTCTGAATCGCGACCGTCCGATCTCGGCCGATCGGATGGCCGTTGTATTTCTTCCCAACCCCCTCCTTCCATAGACGACCATCCTCTTCTATAAAAACTCCGCCACCCCCAAATGCCAACCCAACCGCCGTCTTCACGAAATCAAGAGAGGAGGTCGGTGGTGATAGCCCGACCCCCTCCCTCTTCCTCGGCGAGATCCAACATCCTCCCCGACGCTGCAGCAGCCCACGACACCTCCACTCCGCCACACCTGCCTTTGCTCCAGCTTGACGTCGAGCCCTCACGTCTTTGACCTCCGATCACCACGACAACAACAACTCCCTCCGATATCAACTTCGCCACCTTCATCAAATTCATCAATGGCTACCCCCCAACCGTCGCTGAACGTTAATAGCACCACCATCTTCGTCTTCAACGCCTTCCACGACCGGAGCTCCGCCACTCAAATGCCTAACGCCAACCACTTCTCCAGGAGATTCGCGCCACCATCGACGTTCATGAAGCCACGCTCCTTTGACTCAGTTCACCTCCATCGACCCCCAACAATCATCACGACCGATCCTCGTGGTCGGAGGACAGTCTCTCCGCCGATCCTCGCCGCCGGGCCAACCCGAGGCCCCCGCCACGTGCCATGCACATGGGGCGGGGGGACGACGCTAATAACATCAGCCCCAGGTCACATGTTCGCACGTGACCGGGGGGCAATTTACAAAGGGACCCGCCGGTGTTCATCAGATTCCAAAACAGTCCCTGGGTCACGTGCTTCGCATGTGACCTAGTGACAATTGCAGAGGATCTCCTGAACCTCCTCCATATTACTCCAGAAGACCCAGAGGTCACGTGCAGAGCACGTGACCTTCTGGGTAAAATACGACAAACCCCCCGGATCTTCCCAATTTTGTGCAAAGACCCCCGCCAGCCAAAGGCACGTGCATAACACGTGATCTCTGGGAATTTTGTAGAAGAACCCCCATGGGTTCAGGTATTTCCATTTCTGTCCCTCCTTTGCATTATTTATTTATTTATTTTGCATAAATACCCCTGTAATCCCCCTTAGTTTTGAACCTTCTTTTCACAATATTTTATTAATCCAAAAATAACATTTTGTTTGTCAATTAATTCTCTACATTTTGATATATTGTGGACTTTTTTGTGATGGATGGTTAATTAATAATTAATTATTATGTGGAAAATTACGTATTTTGCCCATTTCTTGCTCTAAAATTCATAGTTAATTAACGTTGCTCTAAAAATTCCCGAAAAATCACATATTGTAGAGATAATTGTGCTTGATATTGTACTTAAAAAGAATTGCATTTGCATGCATAATTTGCACTGTAAAAATCATTTTGCATATTTCAGTATTTGATTTTTAATAGGTATTAGATCCCACATTTTCAAGGTTTAGGATTTTTCCTAGATCAATCACCTAGTGATAGATCTTAGATAATTTTATTTCTTGAAAATAATTAGGTTTAATATTTATTATAATTAAATATTGAAATTCATTCTGTCCGCATTTAAAAATTCATATTGCATCCGAAAATTCCAAAAAAAATCGCAGTGCATTCATTTCATCATATTTTACATTGTGGCCAAATTTCGTATTTTTCGGACATCTTGAATGCAATTTACATTTTAGTCCCTAAAATAGTCCGAATTTGCATTTAGCATCTTTAATTGCATAAAAAATAACAAAAAAAAAAGATCGCCTCGAAAACCGTAAAGGAACTTTGATAGACATAACTCTAGGTTGTTCCTTTGCCTCCTTGTGATCGACCTTGGGACTTGCCCAAGTAAAATAAACATAAAACCACACGATTAAGAATTGGACATATTATTTGTGGTAATTTTCTTGACCGTTTCCGATTGCCGCCTACAACGCACTCCATATATTTTTAACACGAACGATAAAAAACACAACCTTTTAAACTCGCCATTTTCGGACTCGTCAAACCTCCACAAGTCAAGGAGATAAATGGAGTGCAGCACAATCTAGATCCAATCAACCAATCATAAACCTACTCTACTACGAACCCGCATCCACCACAATCGCATCCCAGAATCCCAACTTCCCAGATCTGTATCTCTCAAATAAAAACTCGAAATGTATCAAAATCACCTTTCATTGACAACTTTTAATAAGCTATTTAATGAAGGTGGTTTCATATTTTTTGGAGTTACGGTTTGAAAGATGAGTTTTGGACCCTTATTGTATACTTGTAATGATTAAAATACTCAATTTATTTTTTATTCATTATTTTTATAATTTTATAATTTTATAATTTTGTAAATATTATTTAAAATCTATGTGTATATTAAAACATGAATAAAATAATAAATAAAATATAAAAATGAAATACGTGTATAAAATACATAGGTAAAAGACATATATCTATACATATATGAATAATACATCTATTTATTTAATTATACAAAATACTTCGAAAAAATAAAATAAAAAGATATTTAAGTTCATAAAATCAATTATAAATATATAAAATAAGAAACAAAATTAATAAAATAAAATATACAAAATTAAAATAAAATATGAAAATATATAAATGAATATACCTATATATAGCCCTTAAAAGGGAACTTGTAATTTTATACCTCTAAAAAATAAATAAAAATCATAATAAAATACCTCATAAAATAACAAATATTTTTCCTTTAATAACCTAAAATTGATATAATCGTTTATTATTTTTAAATGAATTAACAAATCTTTTTGCCAGGCTTTTTCCTGGTTGGTCCACGTGGTCCAACCGGGAGGGCCAGAGAGTTTACCCGTGGTCAACTCTCGGACCCACTGCCTGTGACCCTGTCAGAACTCATTTTTGCTCTGATTCGTGGACTTTCGAGGTCCGAGATTTCACCAAATAGCCTCGCTCCCTTCTTGACTTTTACTCCCCAATAAAGCCGGCATCTCTCTGAAGGGTATGTATAGATCCTTAAGCGCATCATGGAAGCGTGAGTATCGTATCGAATACGACGAAGAACGACTAGTCGCACTAGTTGTTCTATGCAGCGGAATTTTTTCTCATGCGATGAAACCACATAATCCAAGAACACTTCTCGGATCATTTCGTCTAAACCACAAACAAGTAATAAAATTACCTCTTGAAGCGTGGTTGGGACCGAGTCTCTAAACGAAGAGACCTCCCGTCTCAAGTCCGATCCGATGGAGGAGACGCTTCCGAGCACGGGGATGAATCGCGTGCTTCTCGCAATCCATGTTGATGATCCAAGCGATAAATCTCCTGATCTCGACACACGAGATCCGACGTCTTCTTCACGAGCGAGATGCATCGAATGATATGGAGATCCACGAGCAAACCATTGGCAGCATAGCGATGACGCTGCAGTGATGGAGAACTTCTCTAGGGCATCCATGGTGGACGACCACATGAGAGGAAGAGAGAGTAGGCGTGTAGAGAGAGAAAGAGAAAGAGAGACTTATGTTCTCTTGTGTGCAAAGAAGAGCAATGGGGTGCCTCTCCTTTTATAATATTTTGGGATCCATGGATCTCAATCCATGGGCAACACAAATCCAATGGCTCTCATTGATTTGTGTTTCTTTTAATGGCTAAGATTTGTGTTGGTAAAAACCAACAACAATTAATTTAATTTAGATTAAATCTATATTGATAAATCAATACAAATCAATCCCAAATTAAATCAATCAAGCATGGAGATTATGGAATGAAGATTGCCTCCTTCCGTAATATAGGATTTGGTGGCAATCTCATGCAATCTCATGAGACTCATGAGATTACATTATTCCATGGAAATCTCCAAGATTTACAACACTTGTTGTAAATTATTCTAAAAATAATTTATAATTATTTTGTGAATATTGCAATCTTGCCATTGGAAAATTGTGAATCACATTCACAACCCAAAATAAAATGTGAATTACATTTTTAATTAATTGTCCAATGTGAATCCAATTCACATCAACATTTAATTAACAAATGTAAATTACAAATAGCTCTGTCTTATATATTATAAATCATATTTATAATATATATGACTAATATGGATATTGTTATCCACATTATTCATATCCATGATAATTAAATCACATTTAATCATCTTGGATCTCTATTCTCATGTGCCCAAATAATATGAATCACATTCACATTATTCACATATTTGATAATTAAATCACATTCAATTATCTTAATAACTCTCTTTATAATATGAATCAAATTCATATTATTCATGATAATTAAATCACATTTACTTATCCATTTTCTCAATGCTTGGATACATAATATCAACAATGAAATTATCCTTAACCCTTTCAAGGATAATGCGCTTTCTCCGCGGATACTTGGAGATAAGGACGGGGCGATTGTATTGTTCCACGTATAGTGACTTGGATATTGAGATCGTATCTCAAATCCAGATCGTGGGCCTCCCATAGATGCTTGATTAAATCAAGACCGTAAATCTAATCTTCTTATTGCATCTGAATCACATTCAGATCAAGGTCCAATATTTGGACCAAGATCAAATCACTTCTCTACTGAGAGCAGTCACTAAAATCCAGACCCGTTTCATCACTCCCTAGGAATGGAAGCATCATGGTTATACAATCGTTTACGATCACATCACCCTCAGGTATTCCCAATACCTGTACATCCTACATACTAGAAGACTCAGAATAAACCCGAAGTATTAGATCAACTTTACACTTTCTACTTCAGGGTTCTATCAGTAAGTTTCTCATTCGATCATTGGGAGTCAGTATCGATCATACACTTTCCAAAAGCGTATATCATACCTAGGTCTTGATCATATACTTCCTGGAAGTATATATCAAACCTACAAATTCAGTCAAGCTTCCAAAGTGAGATGACCATGCGCACGGAATTTGATTCTTCTCAATATCTCATGAGTGAGCTCATGCTTTCCGGTTCAGTAATGAACCTGTATGATTCCTTTGAGAGATCGTATTACTCATATGCCCTTATATGCACACCAGCGCGTCAGTGTATAGACCTTGGTTAGGTCATCAACCTATTGGTCTGCCAAATGTACGTACTCAGACATATAGTAACACATCTGTCTCCGGCCAGAGGATGCATGCCTATATCATGACAGCATACGATATAGGACTTTGGTTATCTCGATCTCGAAGTCAACTCTTTGACCTAACTAATCTGACACCTCCGAATCTCTATTCCTATGCAGAGGACCTGCATCAAAAGGTCGATCAGATATCAGCCTAAATGAGAAAGGATTGCCATCTCCTACTCAGGCTGAAGATCATCTCTTAACAATCATTTGACGGTGTTTGATGAGTACTCAATCTAACCCTTTAGATATTCATCCAAGCATCATCCTCTATGATTCAATAGTTGAACCAACAACTGTATGATTATTAAGATGGCCATGGTACATAAACCTAATTGTACTAAGGGACCTATTATGCAAACTATTTACTCTTCATTTCATATCAGGGAATGATATTTGCAATAACATTTATTGCATAATGGTTCGTTGTGGCTCGCATGTCCAACACTCTCCTTGGGGAGTGGATCGCTGAGTCGCTCTTGCCATCTCGTTCTTTAAGCCATTGAACGTCCTTGTACGAAATTGCCCCCAATCTTCCCTCTCATTTTTGAACCCCTTTTGACCACTGCTTCTGCTCCTTGCGCGTGCTCTGGTGGGAGGAGGGTGACAACCTCCTTCTCCAGCCCCTAGGGAGCTAGTTCAGTCGGCTCTTGGACGTGTTCCACCCCATCTCCGGCCAACGGCCGTGAGGTACCCAATATCTGGCCTGGCCATCGAGGTATATGTTTTTCCTTTATTTTTTTTCTTGCATTTTTTATGCACCTTTGTCGTCTGGATAGATCCCCATTGATGCTTTCATTTTCACCCAATCATACACCTCTGTCTCAACCTCGCCGGAGCTTGCTCCGGCAAGCACCTATCCTGCGTCCGCCACACCATTCCCCCTTCAGGAGCTCTTCAGAGCTTCGCATTTTCGTGCTGATGTCTCCCCTGTAGAAAACAACGAGGAAAGAAGCCTTTGTAGGATGCCTTGAGGACTGGAAAGAGCCTCTAGGTTCGAGACCTCGTCCGAGCTTCTAGCGAGGTCTTCGGCCATTTTGAGGAGCTCTACATCTTCACCAGAGTCGCAGCAACGTTAGGAGTCTTGTGGGTGGGCATCAAGCCAACTGGGAAGCGTGCAATGCCAAATCAAAATCCACCATGGGTTTGTACGTCCTCAGTTGTTCATCCATCATAGAGAGCCGCACGATCTCCATTTCACTACAAAAAAAGGCGGGATTAGCGTGCACAACTAGGCGTGCACCTGGCGTGCACATGTGCTCGCCCCGTAATGGGCGAGCACACTAAGAGCACAAGTGCTCGCCCATGTGGGTCGCTGGTTTGAATTTTGCGGAGAGGCGCATCTACCAGTATTGAGGAGCACATGTGCTCGTCCATGTGCTCGCTCAATGTGCTCGCCCACTTGAATTTCGTTGCGCGGAAAATTTTAGCGGCTGGAAATATAGGGGCGAGCACCGGGCGACGGCCTGGCAAGCACTTAAGTGTGCTCGCCCAAGCCCGTAAACAGAGACTGCGCCGTCCCTCTTCCTCATTTCTCACGCAAACCTCTCCCATTTCCTCCCCTCCGGCGACCCGCAAGCCCTCCGCCCCGACCCCAACGCCCGTGGTTTTCGTGTTTTGAGTAGATCTACATCTACTACTCGGTATAATCTTTAATCCTTTCTCTTTTTATTTGATTTCATTACGTAGTTGTGTTGTTTGGATAGATTAGGGTTTAAAATTTTTGTTGAATGTAGTGTAGTATTTTGTTAGTTTATATGTGTTTTACATATTAAGGATAATAGTAGATCAGTATAGTATTGTTATTTCGAATTTGTTTGTCTAAATAATATGTAGCATTGTATGCCCTGTAGGTGTTCGATTAAATGCCTCAACGAACATTATGTTTAAATTTTGTAAATTTTAAATGACAAAATGCTTGTATGATTAGTTAAGATTAGTTATGCTCAGAAAAGATTAGTTACTCAACTTTTATAATGCCTCGGAATAATGTAGATAAAATGCCTCCACAAACATTATGTTTGAAAATGATTAGTTATGAAATTTGTGAATAACTTTAGTTACTCAACTTCAATAATGTAGATACTAGATATTATCAACATCATTAATAACAGTTTTAAAATTTCATATCGTTTTGATATGAGATATGATATACACCATTGTTTATTTTGTGATAATTTATTATCACATTAAATTTTAGTTAATGTGACCAATTATATCACATTAACTTATACATAGGTTTATAATAAGTCTAAAATTTGATTTAGTAATTATTAGAAAATCGCACAAAATTATTCACACACAGTGCGTCCTTCCACACCGGGTGGTGTGTGGCCCTGCACAACGGGTGGCGTGTGCAACACGTTAGAGGATTTGATCACCTCTAACTGTGTTATATTTTTTTATTTTTTCACAGCACTATTGGACTCACTTTGGGATGTTTATCCCAGACCAATGGTCGTGGATTTTGATGTATGCAGGTTCGAATTTTTTTTGCAGGTGCCCATTTACTTTTAGTGACCCAAGCACTGTATTAGGCACTAAATAAGGATCACACTTATCCCTATCCCCATCGTTAATCAGCCAAATATACGTAAATGCCCGGCTAATATAAATGAATAAATATTTTAAGATTATTTTATAGTGTCATTTGTAGCACTTACAAATGTATGACGTAAAATGATCTTAAAGTATTACATTTATATTAGCTTTCCTTAGTTCGGAGGTCCCGGACTAAGGGGGTCCGTAAGGATTCAAATTTACTAAAAGGTGATCCGTGTCACAATGTCTTTATTTCTTACGGAAATTCGGTTCATAACCCCTTCCTCTTCTGTATACCAAATCAGTCATATTTATTATTGAAATAATCAATAATATGATTATTTTGATAATTAATTACGATTGATTTATGGGGTATACCGGAGAGGTGCAGGGTTATGCTGCCGAATTTTCGTTAGAAATAAAGATATTTGTGACAACGATCATCTTTTAGTAAATTTGAATCCTTATGGACGGGCTAAAGTGATAACATAATTAATACACTTCTCTTCTCATCTTTTATCTCAAAAATGTGATACGTTTAGATATCCTCAATTTCTTAGATTTGACATTTTAGATTATTTAATTCAGGTTCATAAATATGACTAATAGAGAATGGATGTACAACCGTGTAGTAGATGGGCGTATAGCAGATGATTTTCAAAGAGGTGTTCAGGAATTCATTCAATTTGCTTACGCACAAGGTTCCCGTATTGTGGATTCAGATAGAACTATCTTGTGTCCGTGTAAGAAATGTCGTCTAATGAAGAAGAGATCAAAAGATGAAACTCAGTTACATCTGTATAGAATGGGTTTCATGGAAGGATATCATATTTGGTGGAGGCATGGTGAGAATTTCGAGAACAGAACGAATGATGTTGAAGAAGTTGACAATATTAATCCCTTTGCAAATATGGTTATGGATGTTGCGGGTCCAGAATTCAATGATACTTTGTTAGATGATGAGGAACCATATGGAGAGTCTGCAGAATTTTACGAGCTGTTGAAAAAAGCGGAAGAGCCATTATGGTTGGGTTGCAAGACATATTCAAAACTTTCTGCGGTCTCGGATCTTCTATCGATGAAGATGGAATATAATATGACCGATCGTAATTTTGATGCAATGCTGAGGATTATTAAGAAGATGTTACCAGAAGATGCAGAATTACCTGATAATTATTACAAAACAAAAAAGATGATGCGGAAGATGGGTTTAGCAGAAATTAAAATAGACTCATGCATAAATCACCATATTCTATATTACGGTGAACATCAACATTTAGACCGGTGTCCTGAATGTAATGAGCCAAGATATCACACAGCTAGTAAGAGTGGAAAAAAAATATCGAGAAAGATTTTACGTTATTTCCCGCTGACTCCGAGATTGAAACGACTATATTATTGTAAAGAAACGGCGAAATACATGACATGGCACGCGGAACATAAAGTCGATGAATATATGGAGCATCCATCTGAATCTGATTGTTGGAAAGAATTGATGTCAGCTTTTCCTACATTTAATAATGAAAAGAGGAATTGCGTTATAGGATTATGTACAGATGGGTTTAATCCTCATGGAAGAAGTAAAGATTACTCTTGTTGGCCAGTAATGACAACGCCATATAATCTACCTCCATGGTTATGTAATAAGCGACAGTTTATGTTTCTTTCGTTGTTAGTACCAGGACCTACACATCTGGGAAAGTACATTGATGTTTATTTACGTCCTCTTATCGATGAGTTGAAAATGTTATGGGTCGATGGAGTTGATACATATGATGCTAATAAGAGTCAAACATTTAACATGAAAGTAGCTCTACTTTGGACGATTAATGATTTCCCAGCATATGGAATGTTATCTGGATGGAGTACGCATGGACGTAAAAGTTGTCCATATTGTATGGATAGTACTAAATCATTCCAGCTTCAACACGGTCAGAAACCATGTTTTTTTGATTGTCACAGACGATTTCTTCCAAGTAATCATCCATATCGAAGACAGAAACATTCTTTCAAAAGAAATACAATTGATCTTTCAGATCCTCCACCAATTAAGACAGGCGATATGATATTATCGTACTTGGAAGAATTAGAAAAATCAGGCTTAGAAAATGGAGATAAAACAAAAAACCTTCCTGGTTTTGGTGACAGACATAATTGGATTAAGAAGAGTATATTTTGGGAGTTACCATATTGGAGTAAGTTACTGATACGACACAACTTAGATGTCATACATATAGAGAAAAATGTGTTCGATAACATCTTCTACACTGTAATGAATGTAACCGGTCGATCAAAAGATACAGTAAAGTCTCGTCGTGATTTACAACTCATATGTAATCGCCCAGAATTGCATATCAAGGAGCATGATAGTGGAAGGGTTGAAGTTCCAAAAGCAAAGTATACTTTAGATAGAAATCAAGTTAAGCTTGTTTGTGAATGGACAAGTAAATTGAAGTTTCCAGACGGATATGCATCAAATTTTTCAAATTTGGTCGATCTGAAGAAGTTTACATTTAAGGGAATGAAGAGTCATGACTGCCATGTTTTTATGGAAAGATTACTACCGTTAGTGTTCAGAGGATTGTTACCAAAAAATATTACCGATGTAAGCAACATTCTGCGCAAGATATCTTCCAGAAGATGTGGAGACTATCCACAATAGATGCGGGAGGAATGAGACAATTTCTTCCGATGAAGAACCTTGTATCAGTATCTTTCGGCCATCCACTCATCTAATAGGCAAAGCAACTGAACGTTTCTTATCGAAACAAGAGAAGGATGCTGCAGAGTTATACGTATTAGACAATTGCGAGGAAATAACACCATATGTTCAGTAAGTATTTGAACGGCTTTATGTATATATATTTATTACAAGTAATGAATATTTTTCTCTTATAAATTGTAGGGAATTTAGACAGAAAATTATGGAGGAAAATCCTATGTATTCAGATGAAGAAGTTTTGAGCACTTATAGAAATCAATTTCCAGCGTGGTTTAAAGACCGATCAAAACAGTTGGACGGTGGCGATTTCTATTCTCATATTATAAAATATTTTGGAGAAGGACCTGTTTATAAGGTTCGATCGTACAACTCATGTTACAGTAATGGGTATCGTTTTCATACCTTAAATTTCGGTAAATATTTGACAACTCAAAATCATGGAGTGATGGTGCGCGGATCTTGTTATGAGGAAGATCATCTGAATTATTACGGAATTTTAAAGGAGATTATAGAAGTGGGATATAGTATACCAGGCTTGAATAAAGTAGTTCTTTTCTTGTGTGATTGGTATGAACCCAATGGAGGTGTATTACTTGATAACAGAAATAACATTGTCGACGTGGTGCAAAGGAAATTTATACGCAGATTTGAACCATTCGTATTAGCAGCTCAAGCGGATCAAGTATGTTATCTACCACAAATATCAAAGAAGAGAAAGGGCATTGAAACAATAACTGTTGTGAAGATAAATTCTCGAAGTTATATCTCCAATGATTCCAGTAATCAGGAAGATGACATAGATGAAGCATTTACACCGACAAATGAAAGAATAGACTTAACGGAAGAAGTTCCAGTAATCGAGTCGATTCGATTGGCTGATAATGAAGTTTTGTGTGTTGACTTACAAGATGATACGGACTCCGGTAATGATTTTTCAGAAAACTCAGAAAATGAAGAAATATCATTTAATCCCACCGAAATAAGTGATGAAGATTAGTTGTAAGTATTAGTATACAATTATAATTGAATTAACTAAAATCTTAAATAATAACTATGTAATGCATCATTATTACAGTCATGGCAGGTTTTGGACGTGGTGGGTCGCATGGATCACATAGATCCAATCGTCCTTCTTCCTCAGACACACCTTCTTCCAGTAGGCAGCCCACCCCAGATGTTGCTCCTGATTCACAGTCCGACGAGGTTCGCCGGGTGATAGCTTACTACGAGTCTCTTGGTTATCCTCCACCACCCTTTTACGTAGGAGGCTATGGAGAGCCATCTACCTCAGCAGCCCCTACAGGATTCCCAGTCCAGGTCCCCATACCATCCCGGACATCGATGGGTTCTGACTCTCCTTCTTCTGGACGGCCGAGCACATCCGTGCCTTTACCCACTGTAGTTGGACAGACGTCGGCGTCCCACCCTTTGTTGGAGGTTACGGCTGATGGGAGGTAAAAATTTTATAGATTTTATCTTTAAATATTTTCCAAATTTTTTTAAATTGTATGGAAGTTAAATTTTTTTGTAAATGCAGGGATTTTTTGAACAGCAACAGGGTGGCAAAGGAGATAACCAACATAATAAAGACACACTTGACTTCCATGCAATTTAGGTGGTGTCGCATCCCTGCTGCAGAGCAGGAGAGACTTTTTGACATGTTTCTGGTAAGAAATGTTTCTTATAAGTGATACAGAATTTTTTAATCAAGTTTTTGGAATCTTATAAATTGTTATTATTTTTCAGAGTAGGTTTCGCCTTGGCACTGGTCTGGGGAAGGAGGTTTATCGTAGAGCCTTCATTCGTTTGGCAGAAAAGAGAATGAGCGATACATTTTTCAAGGCAAGGAGAGACTCGCATGCGAAGACGGGATGCGAGGAGATGAATTTTGAGGAGATGAAGAGGTTCCCGCCGTCATGGTGTACGGAGGATAGGTATTATACTTGTCAAATAATTTTTATTACACTTTTTAAAATAATCAATTATCATAACGTAATCCTTGCAGATGGGCTGATTTCTGTGATGCATTCGTTGCGGATGATGAGTTTGGACGAAGATCTTCGGCGGGGAAGACAAACCGCCAAAAACTAAGGATCAAGTCTACCAGTGGCTCTAAAAGCCACAATCAGATTAGAGCGGAGATGGTATTACGATTTAAAATTATTTTTTGGAGATCTACTTTAATATAATGCAATGTCAGAATAGATCTTAAAAAAATTTTCAGGCTGCTAGGTTGGAAAGGGAACCCTCTTTTCAGGAGTGGTGGTCGAGGTCCCACATGAGTGGGAGAGAAGGAGAGTCGCAATGGTCCACTCCTGAAGCCGGACAATTGTTGGTAAGTCTATCAATTTATTTAAAATTAATTGATATATTATAACATATTTATATATATGGTAAACTTTGTATTTCAGGATCGTTATCTGGCACTATCTGCAGATAAATGGGGTGTCGATCCAACTGGAGAGCAACCACCATTTGATAAAACGATCTGGAAGCAGGTATATATGGATAAATATTAACTTACTATATTTTTTTCTAATATCTACTTTTATATTAAAAATTGAAAAACTTATAAGGTGTTGGAGGAGAGGGACGTTGTGGCGAATAGGAAGCAGACGCTTGGTGGTCTTCCTCCATATTATGTGGAGGAACATCGTCACTCCTATTCTGCATACTCTCAGCCGTCGTATACGCAACCACATCCGTCCCAATCAACAGTTCCAATGGAGTCGCAGATGGCGATGATGGTGGAGCAGGTGACGAAGCTCCGAGAGGAGTTCACGGCGTACATGTAAGTATTCTTCTTATAGAATGAGTAATACAATTAAATTTCTATATCTACAAAATGCATTTAATAGATAAATATCTTCCATATATAATATAGGTCGCAAGGGCGTGCATCTCAACCTGAAGAGATTGAATCTGATCACGAAGAGGAGGAGGAGGAGAACGACCCTGAAGAAGAGGCACGCATGTATGCGAGGTTCAAAGAAAAGGAGAAAGAAAAGAAATCAAAGCAGGGTTTAGTCTCCAAATTTTTTAGATCAAAGAAGAAGTAAATTTTTGGTGGTTTGTAACTGTATTTCCTTTTAAACTTTTAGAACATCTTTTAATTTATATGAACTTTGTTGGCGTTGACTTGTTTGTAATATTTAGATCTTATATTAGATTATTTATTTCTGAATTCATGTATATTGCGTTCCTTTAAATTTTAAGTGCTAGTTATCTTAATCTACGATCTGCTATAATACATATATCCTTAGGAAGATACCTGCAGTGGTTTATTGGCAGGGTATACAGGTTCGACGGGGCGTCAAAACCCTGTCGAACCTGTATATTTTTTTTCCTGGAAATCACTTTGGGCGAGCACATGTGCTCGCCCGGTGCTCCGTGTGTAATCGCAGATTAAAGAGAAGGCGATCACACGGGCGAGCACATATGTGCACGCCCGCTGACAGGCGAGCACATAGCGTCCCATTGTGCTCGCCCACCAACCGTGGCGACTCTCAGATCAGCGAGCACGGCCGTAACGAGCACATGTGCTCGCCCAGTCGTCAGGCGTGCACATGGCGTGCACTAGGCGTGCACATAACGAGCTCTTATGTGCACGCCAATCCCGCCTTTTTTTGTAGTGTTTGTTCTTGACGTGCTACAGCCACCGTCGGATTTAGCACGTTGTTGACCATCAGATCAATAAAATGATGTAATCTGAGTCACCAGTGCGAAGCGTCATCGCGACATGTGGATTAGACGTGCGGCATAAGTGAAGGATCGACCGCTGTTGGATATCGTAGTGCTTAGGTATTTTGCTATTTCACCCCAACGCAATTTTGTCATTTTTATTTCGCACTTAAATTTTCATATGCTATATATATTTATATAATATTTGCGCAACGAACCCCGAGCTTTCTCTAATTGCAATCACGCCCTTGCCAGCGAGGTGCATGTGCGCTTGGCTATTTTGCAGGCAAGGGAATTTTTTTGTATTTTAATTAGCCCTGAAACATTCCTGTAACATTATAATATTTTGGGATATTTTGTGCTTCAACCCTCAAATTTTCGGATAATTACAATTACGTCTCCTTCAGGCTCACGTGTTCGTACACGTGAGGTAGGCAATTTTGTAGGGAAAACCTTATATTTTTTGTTATATCTTATTGGTTCTGAAATAATTATTCAGATATATAATTTTTGGGGAAATTGCACGTTGACCCTCAAACTTTTGCATATTTATGCAAATACCCTTGCTAGTAGTGTAGTTTCTTTTTGTTGTTTTTATTTAATCCATGCATCTATAAATCTCTAAAAAATCCTAAAAAATACAATTGTGCTCCTGTTTCCTTATATTTTCATGCATATATTTTTATTGTTCATTTTGAAGCATTTTATTATTTATAAAAAATAAAAAAACATGCTTTTTCATCCCTTCTTGCATTAGAAAATTCATAAAAATTATAAAACCTTTCTGAAAATTCCCCAAAAAATACATTTTGTGTATTTTTGTGTGTTAACCTTTAGACCGAAAATCACTAAAAATATAAAAGAAAACTCATAAAAAGTGCATAATCGCTAAAGCCTTTATAAAAATATAAGAAATCTACAAAAATCCTAAAAATATAATTTCTATTCCTAAATTTTCTTTATTTTGTTACATTTAGTTTAAAATTAATTTGGAGAATTTTAGACTCAGTTTGATATTTATTATCTCTAATTTAATTTCGGATATTTATTTTCTTCCCTGTTTTCAATTTTTGTTATTTTAAAAATACCAAAAAATTAGCAAAAATATAGAAAAAACACAAAAACATTAGAAAAATACAAAAAAGCACAAAAAAATTTATTTCCTGTATTTTAAATATCTTTACCTACTTTTATCTCCCTCTTACTTGTCTTGTATATATATCCTTTATATTACTTTATATATATTTTTTCCAAAGAAAAAGAAAATATAAAAATATAGAATATAAAAATAAAATATAAAATCAGAAAATTAAAAATCAAAATAAAATATATAAAATCAAAAATTAAATAAAAAATATAAAATAAAAACCCACAAAAAATAGCACATATAGACAAATACATCACATTCACTTTTGTGCATTGAATTGCCCCAATCTACCTCTTGCTTCATGTGTTCGACACTTTACACATACTTGCACATATACACATCTTTGTTGTAGAGTTATAATAAATTTTAACTCTGCACATTTACTTTCATTGCTTGATTTATCTGTTGTGGGTTAATTGTTGTTTTAATCCGAATTTCGTGTGGTCGATTCAGCGATTGAGTTCCCTCCTTGTGTGGAACTTAAGATCGCTCGATTTTGGGTTAAACAAATGGCGTCGTTGCTGGGGAGAAACGGGGTTTAGCTTGGGATTCATTTTCTGGTTGTGATTCTTGTCTATATTCTTGCTTCACTATTTGCTCATTTATTTGATATAATTGTTTGATTTATCTAATCACCCTCTCTTTTTGAATTTGTGCGAGGAACTGCGGATCGAGGGAGGCGCTCTACTCAAGGCACATGTGCAACCACGTGAAGGTGGTGTGAGACTTCTGACCTAACATTAAAGGAGGTGGGGAGGACTTGAGAAGACAATCGCATTTTGAGAATTTTTTGTGCATTTATTCACTTGTGTAATTTTTGTGAGAGAGAGAACATTATTTATTTGTAATAATACAGGAGCTCCGAACTCTGGACATTCGGGCCTAATTTCCAAGTGATTGTTCACTTGGGGGCTCACCACATTTTTGTCAGTTTTCATCACATTTTTCATTTTGTTTTCTCGATTTTGTTTTCCTTACTTTGTGTGATTGACCCTTAGTTTTAGGATTGTTTGCGATATATTAAAGCCAAACACCTTATATATTTTCCTGCACCTATAGTCTACATTTGGACTTAGTCAAATTTTGAATTGCTTCTCACTTAGTCTTGGAACCACCGCGCGGTAAGAGTTCTCCATACAGCACTTGCAGGACCCATTGTGGTGGACACCGAGGAGACTCCAAGATCGGACACTTCGGTTCCATTCTAATTCATTAGCATCAATTCTTTACGCTAATAGCAATTTTCAAACTTAAGGTGATTTCATCAGCTTGCATTTGCATATAGATAGGTTTCAATTCTGCTGAGCATCTTTGCATGTAGAGTGCTGGAGGCAAGGTGAGCATTTTAACATTCATCATTGTTTTGCCGCTTGCATTGCTTTTCTGCCTCGCCCTCTGATTTTGCCAACCTAGGTGCTTAAAGGAATTGACTCCTCGATAGGCTCGTTTATTCTTATTAAAAATCTAAAAAAAGTAACTAATAAAATTAGGATTGCTAATATTACTTGACCCTAAAATCAACTAAAAAGAAAAATTTTATCTTGGGGTGAGTAATCACCTCATTATCTTTGTTTTACATTGCTCATGCACACACTAATGATTAGTTCCAAAATCCCACTCATCCCCCTAAGTGTTTGTGTAACATTTTGACTTCTCACCTAACTCTAAACAGATAAGATAAAAAAGACCGTATTTTTACGGTCTCCAGTTGAGTAGGTTAATTGAGGTTTTGCCTTGTGTGAGTTTTGCTTATGATTGTTTGTGTGTATTCCAGATCGCCTCTGCACATTTGCACCTTTTTCTCACTTCTCTTGATTTGACCTTCGTGTTCTCCCGATCATTTTCCTCTTGTTTCAAGATGGTTGACTGGAGCATATTTTATCCGAACTTTGTGGATCCCTCGTTCACTCCAGGCAATCCACCTCCCTTTTTCTAGGAGGGCTTTGCTCCTAACTTTTATACATATCCTCCTTAGTGACAGATTCAGGACTCGGACTTCTATCCACATCCACCTCCACCTTCATACTTTCCACCTTCACATCCACCCGAGACTTTGTTGGAGTCACCTTTCATGGAGTCCACCCTTGAGCACTTGACCCAGATGATGGATCATATGAGATAGAGGATTGACAACCTCACTAGCATAAATAAGAGCGACCATGATTCTCCACCATTTGATGATATGGGTTCATTCGAGGATTTCCATGAGAGATTGCAATCGTCCAAAATAAAAAAAATGAGAAAAAAAAATTAAAAATCCAAAAAGATTTTGGGAGACCTTTGGTTGATTCAGATTGTGAGGAAAGTGCCCACTTGCCAGACCCTTTGATCGCACAACCTTTCACACTCTGTCCCACCTTTGACCCCGAAGATGCCGCTGTACGGACTGCTCTTGGCATGCATCGTGTATATGTTGATTCCGACTTCCTCCCTTGTATGGAGGAGGTCCAAAAATTAAAAAAATGTTGACTGAACCCGAAGTGATGGCCACCATTCATCAGATCATCTGTGCCCCACTTCAGGAGGCCATGACCAATTTATCTACTCCTCTTCACAAGAAGAGAAAGCGGAGGAGCAGATCTGAGCATCATATCTAGACCATGGCCACTGCCCACACCCTCACACACCGTCCCATTCCTAGGAAGAATAACACTGCCACACCTTTCATTAACTACACTATCTCTAACCATACATGTGATCACACTCTCCTCGACGGCGCTGCTTCGATTAGCATATTACCCTTCTCGCTCGTACAATCTCTTCACTTAGGGCCTCTCAAGAAAACCAAGATGATAGTTCAGTTTGTTGATGGATCTATCAAGAGGCTGAAGGGTATCCTTGAAACGTTGTCATTTTGATTCAGGACACGAACTACGATGTTGATTTTGTCGTATTGCCCATGGAGATCTCCACTGAGGAGCATGCTCCAATCATCTTGGGATGACCATTCCTCGCCTCTGCGAGGGTCGTTATTGACTGTGGATCAAGAAAAATTCGCTTCCGTCTTGTTGACAAGAGAGAAGTGGGTATCACCGCACCCACAATTGACCAGAGACCTGCACCTGATACATCTTCACCTATCTTAGCTGACCTTGAGGACCATGACCTTGATGAGACTATCAGAGAATTTTATTGCTTATTGGATTACACTGAAACCCAAGAACTCCTCTCCAAGGAGGAAGACTCGGAAAGCATGGACCTTGGAGTTCCTTCTTCTGGGACTTGGCGTTGTGTTGATGACAGCCGCGGGATTTACACAATTGATACCATTGAGCGGAGGGCAGATTCAGAAACTAGAGAGGACAAACATGACTTGACTACTTTTACTGATGAGTCCATTCCTGTTCACTTGGATTCAGATGAGACTAAGGTCGAATTTGATTTGGTTGCTTTTATTTGGGAATTCGGGCCTTTTGATGAAAAAGATGATCCGGTTGAGATTGTAGAGGACGAACAGAGTTTGACTACTTCAAAGGATGAGTTCATTCCTTTTGGTTTTGACCCGGACGAGACCTCGCATGACGACACTGACTATACTTCCTCCGACGATGATGCGTTCGTCCCATTTCACTTTGATATCGGCGAGACCCCCAAGGCCAGACCTAGTCGTACTTCTTCCACCGACCAGTCTGTGCCTCTTCACCCTAAGACCACTAAGGACCTACACCCTATCGACCCTTATTGGTTTATGTCATTTGAGGACCCCGATGTTGACCTGCACCATACCAGATCTATTCCTCAGCGGTCCCGCAAGAAGGTTTGCTTTCGACCTTCTTGACCCTCTGTGCATCCATCCTGTTGTATATCCATTTGTTTCCCTCTGTCTGTCTCATGTTTTACTTATCCACTCCATTCTCGTGTTCGCCTTGCTTAGAAAGTACTTTGTCCTAAGTATAGGGGGTGGATGAGTCGAGTGTTCTCTCGTCGTTCCATTTCATCACTCATGTTGTTGCCTATACTTAGGGCTTATTTTACCCCAAGTATGGGGGTGGTGTGTACATCCTTCTCTATCTTTTTCCATCTTCTGATCTCTTTTCTTTTCTTCTTTTCCTCTTCTATCTTCTTTATCTACCCGAAAGGTATCGTTGTTTTTTGTCAGTCTTCTATACTTAGGACGTACTTTATCCTAAGTATAGGGGGTATGCATCCCAAGATCTTCTATTCTTTGATCCTCTCCGATGTCTCCTCTTATTGCCTATACTTGGGGATATCTTACACTAAGTATAAGGGGAGATAGTTTGAGTACGATCTGTTCATTCCTTTGCCCTCCCTACTTTGTGTACAATATACTATACTTAGGATTATTTGATCCTAAGTATATGGGGGATGGTCAACTTCTCATTCATTCATTTCTCCATCCATTTATACTTTAGACTTTTCTATACTCAGTACGAGTTCTGTCTTCTCTTTATCTCTCTGATCTGTGAGGACATAGCTCTAGCTAAGTATATGGGGGGTCGTATATACTACGTCTATACTTTAGCCATAACTCGTACTTTCATATTTTTATTAATAATTATAACTAATTATACTATTAAAGATCATTAGAACCTTAATAAACATATGTAATTATTCCTCAAATTCTTTTTGTACTTACTTATTAATAAATCAGGTGAAAATATTTTTTGCAAAATGTTTGAAAAACAGTTTGAAAATCTTTGTGAAAAATCTTTTTGAAAACTATTTTGAAAACATTTTGTTACATGTTTTCAACCTTTGTAAAACATTTTGTTTGAAAAAATTATTTTCTTTGTGTGAAATAAAAATATTTGAAAAACTATTTGTAAATGGTTTGAAAAATGTTTGAAAAACTTTTTGAAAAATCTATATATACTGCTTGAAAACCATTGCAAAATGATTTTCAAATGTGTGTACATGTTTGTTAAAAGTGTTTACAAAAATTATTAGGACTATAGTTTTCTGTTTGAAAAATCTTTTCAAATAAGTTTGAGGAATATATACATCACACCAAAATCCATTCTATCTATATATTTCTATAAAATTGACCACTTACCCCTTGTAAATTCTTAAGCTCTAATTTTTGTAAATATAAGATGCATCCCCGTATAAATATTTGTACCTAATTTAACCAAAACTTTCTATTTTCAAAAATCCCAAAAACATTTGCAAAATTTAAAATACCAAAAACATTTGAAAAGTCTTTTTGAAAAACCCAAAAAATGCATATGCATCATCTTTTCAAAAATGCATAAAAAGTTCAAAATCTTTAAAAATTGCATCACAAAAATATTTTCTACATTCTGAATAGCATTAGCATTTTTCAGATTGAGTTTGATAGTTGAACGAGTCTAAGTAAAATCCGAAGATTGGATCTTGGTTGGATCTTAAATCTACCTAATTAACAAGAACCTTATAGGAACTGGAATTGAGGTACTTCAGTTCTAGTTGACTTAAATCTTTGAGGATCATGGGGCTTGGTTCAATGGATTCTTGACTACCTAAGTAGAGTATTTCGGAGCACACACACGACTCTTGTCTGTAATGACCTAACTTGGTCACCTACACCTTTCACTTGGCTCAACTCAGTTGGAGTGGTGAGGGGGTTGGATTTGCCAGTATGAGATACACACAAGTCGAAACATTTGTCCTCCTCTCGGGAGGGAAGTGCACCCCAACCTGTCCGTTGATGATTAGTTTTGAGGACAGGAGAGTGTGCGTTGCAATAAAGCTTAAAAAGAGGGATAGTCTATTGGCTAAAGAGGAAAAACTCCTTATATAATGTTGCTGTGAATAGTATTTCAAAAAAAAAAGATCAAAAAGCAAAAACTCCAAAAAAGTGGACAGACTTGTATAAAAATAAAATGCCTTCCAGAGTATGTATATGTTGTATAGTCAATAAGCAAGCTTGAGCTTCAAAGTCAAATCATGTGAGCCTGCAGCTCGATGACTTGACTACACTGGTCTTGCATCCTAGGATAGGTAGCTACACTGGATGCCATCCATTCTTCTCTTCACCTCCTCCTCTTTAGCTGGTTGCCACTTGAACTTAGAAGGGAATACCCCGCTCCTCGAGGAATGAGTTATTGGATTGGGGAATCATTGGGTTGTTATGCTGGAGAAGTCAGTCTCTTTGTCATTTCAGTTGGGGAGAGCCACCATCACTTACACTATACAAGTCAAATTTATAGTCATAAGGGTTTGCTTATGAGTTCAAGTATTTTGACCTGGCTATTGAGGATACTTAAGCAGAGTTTTGGGATTCTTGAAGGCTGTTGGATTTCAAATCCGGTTCTCATTAAGGTTCCGCCTGCAATAAAATTTCAAAGGTCCGACTTGAGATCCAAACTTTGATTTTGTGAAGACAAGTTTGATAATTAAATAAATCCAATTTTCTTCCTTTTCTTTTCTTTGTTCTTCTTTTTCTGCACTTATTACATAAGTATTTGCTAGGGACTAGCAAAGGCAAGTATAGGGGGATGATGAATCTCCGTTTCATCATTTTTATTCTATCATTTTGGTCTTAAAAACCCTAGTAAATGCGTGTAAATAGGCTTAATTTAGGCATTTTATCATTCATGCATCGTTGTGTAAATAGTGTGTAAAACATGGTTTTTAAAGCCAAAATTATACAATAAAGAAAATAAAAGAAAAAGAATAAAATATTTCAAATATTTTATGACTTGAAACCCCAAGACCTAGGAATCTCGATGGCTAGGTCGACAAAGAATAAAGTAGGGGGAGATAAGGGCCAAAATACAATAAAAATCCCTTTTATTTAATTCATTCTTTATTCCTTTTTTGGGACTTATTTTTAGTTTCATTTTTTATAATTCAGAAAAGAAATATTCAACATGAAAGTTGTAGATAATTAAATATAGAAAAATACAAATTGATTTCAAATAAAAGTAATGTACAGATAAAAAGTTATGATCTGAATAAGTTTCTAGAATCCCAACATCCTAGACATGTATCTCTCAAATAAAAACTCGAAATGTATCAAAATGACCTTCAATTGTATAAAAGTTTTAATAAGTTATTTAATGAAAGTCGTTTCATATTTTTTGGAGTTACGGTTTGAAAGTTGAGTTTTGGACTCATACTGTATACTTATACTGATTAAAATATTCATTTTATTTATTATTCATTATTTTCATATTTTATATTTTTATAATTTTGTAAATAGTATTTATAATCTATGCGTATATTAAAATAGGAATAAAATATTCAAGAAAACATAAAAATAAAATACTTGTATAAAATACATAGGTAAAAGACCTATATCTATACCTATATGAATAGTACATCTATTTATTTAATTGTACAAAATACTTCAGAAAAATAAAAATATATTTAAGTTCGTAAAATTAAGTTATAAATATATAAAATAATTAACAAAATTAATAAAATAAAATAGATAAAACAAAAATAAAATATAAAAAATATATAGATGAATATACCTATATATAACCCTTAAAAGGGAACTTGTAATTTTAAACCTCTAAAAAATACATAAAAATCATAATAAATTACCTTATATAAAACCAATATTTTTCCTTTAATATCTAAAATTAATAAAATTGTTTATTATTTTTAAACGAATTAACAAATCATTTTCCGGGCTTTTTCCTAGTTGGTCCATGTGGACCTACCAGGAGGGTCGGAGAGTTGATCCGTGGTCAACTCTCTGATGCGCTGCCTGTGAGCCTGTCAGAACTCATTTTTGCCTCGATTTGCGGATTTTTTGAGGCCTGAGATTTCACCAAATAGCCCCGCTCCCTTCTTGACCTTTACTCCCCAATAATCAAGGATTCACGCCAGCATCTCTCCTTGGGGAGTGGATCGTTGCGTTACTCCTGCCATCTCGTTCTTTGAGCCGATGAACCTCCTTGTACAAAACCGCCCCCAATATTCACTCTCATTTTTGAACCCCATTTGACCACTACTTCCGCTCCTTGCACGTGCTCCGACAGGAGGAGGGTGACAGCCTCCTTCTCCAGCCCCTAGGGAGCTACTTCAGTCGGTTCTTGGGCGTGTTCCACCCCATCTCCGGCCAATGACCATGAGGCACCCTAACTCTGGCTCCCGGCCATCGAGGTATCTGTTTTCCCTTTGTTTTTTTCTTGCATTTTTTATGCACCTTTGTCGTAGGGATAGATCCCCACCGACGCTTTCGTTTTCACCCAATCATACACCTTCGTCTCCACCTCACCGGAGCTTGCTCCGCCGAGCACCTATCCTGTGTCCGCCACACCATTCCACCTTTAGGAGCTTTCTAGAGCTCTGCATTATTGTGCTAACGTCTCCCCTATAGAAAACAACGAGGAAAGAAGCCTTTGCAGGGTGGCTTGAGGACTGGAAAGAGCCTCCAGGTTCGGGACCTCGTCTGAGCTTCCAGCGAGGTCTCCGGCTATTTTGAGGAGCTCTACATCTTCACCGGAGTCGCAAAAACGTCAGGAGTCTCGTGGTTGGGCATCACGCCAACTAGGAAGCGCGCAACGCCAAATCAAAATCCTCAAGGGGTCTGTTCGTCCTCAGTTCTTCGTCCATCATCGAGAGCCGCACGATCTCCCCTTGTTCTTGATGTGCTACAGCCATCGTCAGATTCAGCACGTTGTCGGCCGTCTGATCAATCAGAGATGACCTAATCTAAGCCGCCTGTGCGAAGTGTCATCGTGGCATATGGATTAGATGCGTGGCATAAGTGAAGGATCGACCGTCGTTGGATCGCGCATCACTTGGGTATTTTGTTGTTTTAACTCGGCACAATTTTGTCGCTTTTATTTCACACTTAAACTTTCATCTGATATATATATATATATATATATGTAATATTTGTGCAACGAACCTTGAGCGTTCTATAATTACAATCACGCCCTTTTCAGCGAGGCGCATGTATGAGAGCTCGTGCACTTGGCTATTTTGCAGGCAAGGGCATGTCTTTTTTGTATTTATAACTAGCCCTAAAAAGTTCCTGTAACATTATAATATTTTGCAATATTTTGTACTTCAACCCTCGGGTTTTCATATAATTACAATTACGTCCTCGCCAGTCTCACATGTTCGTACACGTGAGGTAGGCAATTTTGCAGGGAAAACCTTGGTGCTTTCTCTTATTGGTCCTTAAATATTTTTATTCAGTTATATAATTTCCAGGAAAATTGTTGACCCTTAAACTTTTGCATATTTACGTAAATACCCTTGCAAGTAGTGTAGTTTCTCTTTGTTATTTCTATTTAAACCATGCATTTATCCTCCAAAAATCCTAAAAAAATATCATCGTATTCTTGTTGCATTATATTTTCACGTATATATTTTTATTGTGCATTTTCAACATTTTATTATTTATAAAAAATAAAAAACACACATTTTCATCCTCGCTTGCATTAGAAAAATCATTAAATTATGAAATCTTTCTGAAAAATTCCCACAAAAATATATTGTGTGTATTTTTGTGCATTTGACCTTCAAGACAAATATCACTAAAAATATAAAAGAAACTCATAAAGAGTGCAAAATCCCTAAAACCTTTATAAAAATATAAAAAATCTATAAAAAAATCCTAAAAATATAATTTTTATTCCTGAATTTTTCATTATATTTAGTTTGAAATTAATTTGGAGAATTTTGGATCTATTTGATATTTATTTTCTACGATATTTATTTTCTTCCCCGTTTTAAGTTTTTGTGACTTTAAAAATACCAAAAAATTAGCCAAAATATAGAAAAATCACAAAAACACTAGAAAATACAAAAAACACAAAAATATTTTATTTCCTATATTTCGTATATTTTTACCAACTTTTATCTCACTTTTACTTATCTTGTATATATATATATATATCCTTTATACTACTATATATATTTTCCAAAGAAAAAGAAAATATAAAAATATAAAATATAAAAAGAAAATACAAAATCAGAAAATTAAAAATCAAAATAAAAAATATAAAATCAAAAATTATAGAAATATAAAATTTAAAGCTCACAAAATAATAGCACATATAGACAAATACATCACATTCACTTTTGTGCATTGAATTGCCCCGATCTACCTCTTTCTTCTAGTGTTCGACACTCTACACATACTTGCACCTATACACATATTTGTTGTAGAGTTATAATACATTTTAACTCCGCACATTTACTTTCATTGCTTGATTTATCTATTGTGGGATAATTATTGTTTTAATCCATATTTCGTGTGGTCGATTTAGCGACTGAGTTCCCGCCTTCTATGGAACTTAAGACCGCTCGATTTTTTGTGTTAAACAGGAGGACACCACTCCGGGAAGAGGACAACTAAAAGATATTATAACGTGGATTTTACTGATTGACCTTATTTAAGGATGCTTATAATTTTTCAGGTTGTGTCCGGTTTGTCGAAGAATGGGAGGGACCATCGACCCCAAAGATGCCCATGCTTATGCAACCAGTTATCATATGTGATGTATTCGATGCATGGGGTATTGACTTATGGGTCCATTCCCTAACATCCATGGATTTGAATATATTATTCTCATGGTAGGCTGCTTATCAAGGTGGGTGGAGGCTATCCCTACTCAAGCTGCAAGCAACATAAGTATCTGTAAATTTTTGAAAGATCATATTAGTTCGAGGTTAGAGATCCCCAAGGTTCTGATATCTGACGGGGGGAACCACTTTGTTAACCAAGAGGTGAATAAGTTGACTAAGGACTATGACATTGAGCATCGTGTCGCTAGGCCTTACCACCCACAATCTAATGGCATGACAAAGGTGTTAAATAGGGAGGTCAAAGGAATCTTACAGAAACTAGTCCGCCCTGACAGGTAGAACTGGTCCCAACTCATGGAGAAAGTTCTATGGGCTTACATGAAAACTTATAAGAACTTATTGACACCTCTCTTTTTAGAATGGTATTTAGAAAATCGTGTCATTTGCCTGCAAAATTAGTGCATAAATCAGAATGGGCAATCAAAAAGATCAATTGGAATTGTCACCAAGGAAAGAAGAATAGAGATACAGATTTAAAAGCCTTCAAAAATCAGAAATCATGCATATGAGAACAACACCATCTATAAGGACAAAGTAAAGAACTGTAATGACAAGCACATTATAACAAAGAACTTCGTCCTAGGGCAGAAAGTATGGTTATTTAATGCAAGGTTGAAATTTTTTCGAGGTAAACTGAAATCGAAATTCACGGGACCCTTCATCCTTAGGGAAGTACACGATAATGGTAGTGTCACAATCTTTGAGATAGTAGACAGTGCACAAACTTCCCTGTTCAATGGACAACTTCTAAAGCACTTCATCGAATCACATGAGCAGTTGGTACAAATTGAGTAGATCTCCTTCAAACAGGGCAAATGGTCAGACGAAAGACCCTCTTGGCCCATATGAAACCTTGATAAAGGAAGTCATCCTCTTCATTACAACTACAAGATTCGACCGGTCAGTTGTATATCCACTACTTATCTACTCCGTCCTCCACCTGTGATTGCTCGATCATACTTAGGCTGACCTGAGCCTAAGTATAGGAGGATCAATATCATTTTGTATACCTCACTTTTAGTCTTTTATTCTCACCCTCGACCACCCCATTTATTACTCTTCTATTATTCTTAGGCCCTGAAAAGACTAAGTATAGGGGATGAGTTGACTTCTTTTTCTTTTCACTCAATTATGCTTGGTACAAGCTATGTCTACATTTCACTTCATGCCATGAGGGAATATCACAAGTTAAGCATAGGGGGTGTTTGTATGTATATTCTATGTAATTTATCCATAGCTCATACTTTAATTGTTTTCATCACAAATCGATTATGTGTACAAGTTCTGTATATTATGTATACTATATTAAATTCTTTGAGTAAATAATACACATTTTCAAAATTAAGGGTTCAAAATTAAGGGGTATAAAAAATAAAGATTTTATCCATGATATTTTCACTATCACTTAAGATTTGAGGAATGGAAGAAACTCGGGTTTAATGTCCTTTGAATCAGAGTTAACTAGCTTTAGTTATTAGGTTTCGAGAATTAATAATCCACATTTCTCTAGTTTGAAAGATATAAGCGCTATATTGTTCTCCTAATCTCTACCTTTTTAGAATATGATTAGCACATCACATACACAACTATATGAATGATGATATGATTTAAGATTTCACTTGAGGGACTGGGACTAGAGATTTGAGTCTAAATCTGATTTTATGATGCTCAAGGATGAGATAAAGTTGATGAAAGCTTCATAAAACCTGAGTGTCAGTAAACCCTAGCCAGTATGTGAACAAATTCTCATGCTATCTTTGGATATTAACCTATGTGCCAAGGTGTGATGAAACTTAATAATTTATTAATTAGTGTGCACCATTTTTGGTAAAAGCAGTGGAGCTAGCCAAAAATAAAAGAAAGAAATATTGAAAGAAAAGATCTCGCAAACACAAATTCAAAATACAAGGAGCTTTTATCAAAGGTGAGCGGTCCCAACCATTTTCGAAGTGTCAAATTAGACCAAAGCTAATTAGAACCAATGAGTTGGGCTAGTACCTAAAAAAAGGGCTCTGCATCGTAAGTGTTACAAGTCTGGGTGTAAGTATCTTAGATACTTAAAGAAGACACACTTCGGTGTACTCCTAGGAAAACAAGTACATATGACTCAACAACTTTTGACGGGCGCACTGGTCAACACCAAAAAATACATGTGTTGAGTAATAAGACACTCGAGAAGACCCTTGTTCTGATGAGAGGAAGAGAAAAAAATACATAAACCTAAATCCTTCATCATCTTGCCTATCATATATACTCTCAAGTCTGACAAACTACTGAGACGATAGATTGATTGCAAGAATTAGTTTATTCCCTAGTGTTGAGGATTAGCTCTTAATGATGGTCTCTCGGACTTGGACTTTGAGTGATGTTTCAACTCTACTCTCATGATTATAGTGCACATTAAAATTCATATCCTTATACTATATGTGTAAACAAAGAGTATGATAATTAGAGGATTTTGATTCCTTTTGATTAGAGCCTAGTTGAGCTTAGAATTATGGGACCACTAAAACCAAGGATTCTTGATGAGACAAGTCTTGAAATTCGCATATGCACAGTCAAGGATTCAACCTTTTAATTCATTAAAACTTACTTGGGGACAACCAACGAGCTAAGTTTAGGGTTGTGATGAATCCGCGATTCATCTACTCTATATGGTTGTTTTAGCAAAATCCCCTCAATAAATCACTAATTAAACCCCTTAAAATTGTTTAGTTAATACTTATTAATTATGCTAATATTAGGGTTTAATATCTATATATAAGTAATCCTTCTTTTTGACCTAAATTGAGCTTATTATTTGATGTACAAAAATACTGATTTTAACATAATTCTTTCACTAATTTCTTCTTCGAGTAATCAACTGACTTGGCATTAAGAATTGAAATCCATAAAAAATCAAAAAATCAAGACAAAAATATGATATTGTATATTTTGTACATATTTTATCTTTGTTGATTTTATTTTACCTTTTTAACGTATAACAAAATTCATATAAAAATTGGATTATTTATTATATATATATTGTATAAAATAATCCACTAATTAAAATCAAATAAAAAAATACAAAATAGGAAAATTCAGTATTTTATCATTATAGAGTACCTCCAAAAATACTTTTTAACCTCTTTTGATTTTTCCTTCACCAAAAGTTGTAGATCTCGTCAAGACGAACAACTTACGTGTTGAGTACTTTTTGATTTAACTTCATTTACTAGTTATTTTTTATTTTTTAGTTTACTAAGTTTCTATTTTATTTACTTTACTTTTTATTATATTCTTTCATTTTTTAATTTTTAATTTTTATTTTAATTCTCTCTTTTTCTCTTTTGCCATATTATTTATTTCTCTCTCTTATCTTTTCTCTGTCTCCTCTCTCTCTCCCTCTCTTCACTCCCATACACTGCACGTGACCCTTCACCTCTCACCCCAGTCTTGTGCTCTGCTCGTGACCCTCTCCCCCGCCCCTTCCACCCTATGACCGCTCCCACCTCCGCTTGCTCCTCTTTCACCCACCACCTCCACTCACCATCCCTCCGCCTCCCCCGTCTCTCGTAACCACCACCTATTCCTCTATCGATGTTGCGACATCTGTCGTCGCCTCCTCTTCTGTAACTGCTTCCCCCCTCGCATCCTATAATGATGCCCCACCTTTACCATCGACAGCCATCCGTCGTTCTTTAACGCTCTACTTGCAGGCAAGATAGAGAACAAATTGGTGACAGCAACCACCGTGTCCCTCCCGGGCATGATCCAGTCAGCTTGTGCGCACTATCACAAGCCTCCAAGCTTGCTTGAGCTCAGCCTCGTCAAGGCCTTGAGCGAAGACCCCATCCCAAGTATTCGCTTGCCTTCCTCTTCTTCCTTCTCCTTTCCATTGTCTTGCATCTTCCCCGATCTATCCTCTTCACACTGCTCGACAGCATCTTTATCCTTGCTTGACCCTTCTTCATTCTCTCCTCCTCCGCGTCGGCTTTTGGCCTTCCGCAACCCTCAACTCTATCGCATGACTGATGAATCCATGATTCATCATCTCAATATCTTGATCTTAGCTAAATCCCAGAGTAAAATTCCAAATAAATGTATATAAATCAATAACTTAACAAAATGACTCTTGTAAATAAAACACATTAATTATTGTATATCAAATTGTACAAAATAAATTAACAATAAAAAGCCGTAAAATTGAAGGAGTTTTTTACCTGTAAATAGCCCAAAACTTCATGTATTTTTAATAATTTCATTTCAACACCTTTTTGGCTAGTTCTTCTGACTTTTCATAAAAATGTATATAAAAAAACAAAAATACAAAATAAATTCCACCTCAAACAAGTGCTCCTAGATCTCAAAGAGAAAAAGCCGTAAAGATCAACTTCCCGACCAAAATCCCGCTCCGTATGAACTCCAAATTCATGAAACTCACCTTTAAATTTAAGTTAGAAAATTATCTATCCAATGAAAGTGGTTTCATTTAATTCGGAGCTCGTTTGCAAAATTTAGGTTTTGGGACCTAGAAGTACATTGTATATTAGTGTAAATAATCATTCTTTCTTCATTTTTATTTTATCTTTCTTAATTACTAAAAAAATAAAATAAATCATGGTTGTGTTGTATTTTGATTCTAGTATTTTATCGTATTTTTCTGTTGTAAATATCTCTTATTAAAAAGATAAAAAATATAAATTAGAAATGCAAACAAAAAAATATACATGTTGTTTGTCCTCTTTTGTAAATTATCCACTATTTCTCTCTTTATTTTATTTTCTCTTTTTAGTAGCCTACTTTATTTATTTATTTATTATTTATTTCTCATTCTCTACAATAACTTCTATTCTACCACCAACTTTCGTTCCACCCCATATTCTTCATCTAACCTCCCACTCAACTCCACCAATAATCTAACCTCCCATTCAACACCACCACCATTCTAACCAGCCTTTCTCTTATCTTTATATTCATTTCCACATCCTTATTTCTCCCCATCCGCCATTCTAATAGAAAAAGAAGAGATCTTGGAGTGTTTTATTGGTGACAGCGGCGAATCATCTTCCTCAAGCGATGACCTCCGTTAGGCGAGATCCGTGGAGCTTCGCTCCAAGTCACGAGTTCCCCATCGAGCTCGTGTAGCTTCTATGATTTTTATTTCGCCGACCGGATCGTGACGACGGTAGGATTCCAGCGTAGCTTCTCCACAAATCCGACGAACATCAGGTAAGTATTTCTCCTATTTTCTCTTGTTGTTTTATTTTATCTAATACTTTATTTCCTTGTAGACTCATCACCATATTATTTCCATCATCACCATCACCATCAAAGCATCCCCAAATTCATCTTCACCCATTGTCCACCTTCATTTTTCATTTTCATTTTTTCTATTTAAAAAACTAAAAAAATTAGAAAACTAATAAAAACACTACAAAAAAAAGTAAAAAAAATAAACAGGGACGAAGGAGGCCGCCCGCCACCGCCTCCTCCTCTGCCAAGATCGCGCCCCCGCAACTCTCCGCCATCGGCACACCGCCCCTACTGCGCATGCAGCCCTCCGCTTGTGCACGGCGGTGTTGCTGCCCCATCCTCCCTTCCTCCTCGCGTGGGCAGCCCGCTCCGCCTCTCCATAACCTATCATCTGCCATGTGCAGTCCTCGCGTCGCATGGCACTACTGCCCCTCCTCGCGTGCCCTGTCGGTCGCGCTCGCCCCTCCCAGCCCTCCTCCACGCGGGCAGCGCTGCCCCGTCCCGTAGACCCCTCCAAGTGACCTAGTCGCCTGCGTCACGGAGAAGAAGGTCTTTTCTTTATTATTTTTTAAGATTGCATTTTATTTTGTTATGTTTTAGTAATTACGAAACAATCCATGTATATATTTGTTTGTACGTTTTGTTTGTTCTTTGTATTTGCATAGAAAACCTTGTGTTTGCATATTAATTTGGACATCAACTTCGCATCGTTTTATTCAATAAAAAATAACATAATGTTGAGCAACCAATTCTCTACCATCTAAATATCTATTTATATTTTTCAAACTTTTGGATAATTAACTAAAATTATTTTATTAGAAACTTATATATTTTATTCAATTTATGTTCTTAAATTCATATCTAACTCACGGTTGCTTTAAAAATTTCACAAAAATCAAGAAGCCTTGACTTAAGTTTTAATCGCTATCCAAATTTTATCTCAATTGGAGTTGTCTTTTACCTTAAATAAATTGTCCAATAATTTTATTAAATGATTTTTAATAAAATCTACACATCATATTTTTGCGAAATTTCAACTCTCCTGGATTATTCATCAAAATATCTTTGTGAGATAATTCACATTCTTACTAATTAGTTAATGTGGATTTACTGGAAATTATTGATTCATTATCACTCTATTTGCATTAAAATATCCATAAAAATTAATATTTTGTCAGAAAATTCCAAAAAATATTGTATTGTCTTGCATCATATTTTAATTCCAGTAAAATTTTCATCATTTTTGCATTCTGTTTGTGTGAAAAATTGTGAAAAAAACACATAAAAAGCGTACACTTTTAATTATTGTATTTTAATTCCTAAAATTCCAAAAAATGTATTTTGTACTCATCACTGGATTAGGATTCTAGGAAAAAAATACAATTTAGCTAAATCTGATTAATTTCATATTAAAATAATTTAGCTAATTTGTGAGATTTCTAAGTAGTTAATTCACCCGTTTCTTGTATTTTGCATTCATTTTGAATAAAAAATATAAAAAAATCTGAGATGAAAACCTAGATCTAAATTTTTGATTTAACTCAAAGTTGTTCCTTTGCCTCCCTGTCTTTGACCCCGGACTTGTTCGGGATATAAATTAAAGCCGAGACACTCTTCACGGAGATTCTTCTCTCGATTCTAACTGATTCTCCAAGTACACATACCACAACGTGTGCAAATTATATATTGTATTTAGCGATCGATCAGATGGCGTCATTGCTGGGGAGGCAAATAGCTTAGGGATTAATTTGAAAAATTAGATTTAATTTTCATTTACTTGGGTAGTCTGACCCCCGAGCCACCTTGTAATTACTCCATTTTTCGCAATTATTTTTTTACTCATTTTTATACATATTTAATTGTTGATCTCTCTAACATAAATTTTATTTTCTTTGCGAGGGCCCAATGGACTTGGAGTGCATTGGAGGTCGACAAACGTGACGCGTACTGACTGCTGAAGAGCGAGGATAATTAATTACTTTTTAAGAGCATTAGCATTTTTGTAATTTTTGTAAATATTGTGTTGTAATAATTTAGGTAATTCCTTCTTTATAGTTGCTCTTGTTTGAGAGCTTGTGCATGTATCCGGACTGGACATTAGACCCTCTCATGGTCGTGTGGTTGCTTGACGTAGAATAGGACTTGCACTCACGACTCTTAGAGCATATTTTTATTAGAATATTTTATTGCTTGTTCTAGTAATTCTTAGGACCACACATCACTTTTAACGAGACACACTTAGACCGCAAGGTTGTTAGTTCAAATTAACTTGTTCATCACTCGCTAATAGAACTGCCTGTCTAGGAACGATTTTCTAGTTTGCATTCATATAGTATAAAATTTCAATTATGCCTTGCATCCCTTATGGAGAGAGTGAGGATCACTGTAAGTCTTTTAAATTGGTCATGCATCATTGATTTCACTATTTGCATCGGTTTTTCTCGACTCCCTTCCCCTTGATTTTGAAACTTAGGTTAAAAGTAAATCGGGACTGATCATTAGGCGAGCTTTGTTCGGTGGACTAATCAAGTGATAAACAAACTTAAAATTAGGACTGCTAATCAGAGTTGACCAAAAACAACTGACTAAAACTAACACTTGTTTTGGGAGAGCAAAACCCTCATTGTATGCTTGGCTATTGTGATTAATGAGAGGTGAGGACGCATCCCTAAGATAGTGCCCAAAACCTACTTATTAAGCCTTGCGTAATTGGACTTATATCTTGATTTATCACCTAATTAAAATTGAAAAGATAAACAGTCGGACTTTTGCGACCATCACTGTGTTGGGTAGGTGAACTCAGATTTTGCTCTTGTGTTTGTTTGTTTGTGTTTTACTCGGTGCACTTGAACGCTTTCTTCCTCGATTCGCTTCATTCTCCCATCTCCCTTCTAAGATGTCAGAATATTGGTCATCATATCCACGCCACTCTTCTTCGACCATATTTCGACCATCTCCACCTTCTTATTCCTCTTCATACCTACACCTCGATCGTGAAGTCATAACTCCAAATGATTCATCCACTTCTTTGTCCTTCTCACCTACCCCACATTCTTACACCCCTGACCCACAACCACCCTGGATTGACTCACCATATTCTCATCCGGTTGCTGGAATTAAGGAACAAACCAAAGAGAAATCCACTGCTGAGATGAATGATTGGCAGAATCAGTTGACCCCACATACCTCATTCTCACCTCGAGTTAGGACTGGACAACCATTGACCTATACATATCCCGACTTATCTTTAGGGTACAACGAGGTCGACCAAACAAACCTAATGGAGAGGCCTACACCATACGATCTTCCTGACTTGATTGGCATGCGTGATCAAGATAACATTGACCAACCTTCATATCACCCATTCGAATAGCCAACACATACAGAGGATTGGATTCATGCGATCGATCTACAGACCCCCTGTCTGCTGACTCCACTTTATGAGGCTCCAACCAACATCTACCACATAGAAGGGCCATACTCAACCCAGAATTTCACGTCTGAGTCACAGTATGTTGAGTATAAGAGCCCGAGCTCTCAACAGTATCCTCCAATTAAGCAGACTTCTCTCATGATGTGTCATGAGAACTTATTAGAGGATGACATTTCTAGACTGATCAAGCATCCATGTATGAAAGTAGATCATGGATTTTACAGATTGAATCATGAAAACCTGGAAGATACCAGATTGACCACATGTCATGTACAACTAGAGTCCCTTCTACCTCCCTCTTCTACTAACCACTTTTCCTCCAAACTTGAGTTTGTACATTCTCCTATTCCTCCTTCACCTATCAAAAGACCAAAAAATTGAAAAACCAGAAAATACCATAAAATTGAAAAAGGAAAAGATATAAAAATATTGGATCCTGTACTTAAGGAAGTATTAGATAGAAAGTTGATTTTTATGCTTCCCTTAATAATGGACATTGAACACTTTCCCAACCTTAAAAGATTTGTTAGAAGTAAATTGATGCCTAAAAGGTCGGGCAATAAGAGAACAAGGACTGAGAGACATATAGTCTCTATAGCCACATATTTAATGATAGGGAGAAAAACCAAGAGTCGTAGAGTGAAGCAGTTTCCTAGATTTGATTGTGAAATCAAAGACACCACATGAACTCATGCAAGAATAGATGATGACTCACCGATTAATATCCTCCCGACCTCTGTGTTTGCCAAGCGCAAACTTGCATCTGCAAAGAAGTCAAGAGAGATCATTCAGTTGGCAGGTCGGTCCAAACGGTCGAGAGGAATCATTTCACTCATCGTTACTTTCCAAGGTTTTCTATTACATTTGGACTTCACGATCATTGACATTGAGCACCAAGGAGAGTTCACCCAGTCTCCGATCATTCTCGGGAAGCTATTCTTAGCCTTGGCTAAGGAAACTATAGATTGCGAGACTCGGGAGATCGATTTCAATGCATTGGGAGCACTTCGACCTCACCCAATCTTTGAGGACATACGATATTCCAAGGTAACCTATAAAATCATAGACAGTCGTGATCTTCGAGAGACAGTTGAGTCCCATCTCTCTACTATACCTGAGATACTGACTATCAAGACAACCATTGGTTCAGAGACTCCCTACACCTCCACACGACCCACTGCTTGAATCCCCACCGCCATGACAACTTCTAGAGAGGACTCAACTCCAGAAGTTATCCTTGATTCAGACATGATCATTTCTAATTCCTTGACTTTTTAGATGATCTGACTCATGAGTCGATCAATGCCAAGCCAACTGAGAGCACTATGCCTTACCAGAGACGTGTGCTGACCCTACAGGAATATTACAATGCATATGGTGACTCATCTGATGATGAACTTCTGGTCAGCGACTCACTTCATCCAAGACCTACACCAAAAGAGACAACTGAGACCAAATTGACCAATCTTGATAAATCATTTTCTCCATCCTCTAGTCGGTCATCTGGTAAGAATAAGAAGAGTATTGATTCCTCAAGGTGTTCCCCTAAACTCCTGAAGATGTATCACTCTCCTCTTCCTCTTGATGCTTCAGGTTCTAGAAAAGAGGCTAAGAAAGTTACCTTCGACGTATCAGAGACGAAACTTTCTGAGGATTCCTCATCTGGATGAGGTGATCTATATGAGTTATCTCAGTTCGGCTGTTCTGAAGCCATATTTGAGCAAGCAGTCGTGTGTCGACCCTCGTTGGATGTTCCCTACACCTTACTATTATTCGTCGAAGGACGATTCTGACAGTGACACATGTGTATACTACCCACCCCCTCTCTCCCGCAAGAAGGTCTGCCATAAACCTTATTAATCCTTGTATATTCTCACTCCTCCTTGTATAGATTTTCCTTCCTTTATTTCCCTCCCTCCCCCGTGATTCGCATCACTCGCCCCAGTTCCGTAACATTTTCATTTTGTGTCTATACTTAGGATGACTAGATCCTGAGTATGGGGGGATGAGTTAACCGAGTTGCTCTATTTCTTCTTGTATATTCTTTTCCACTCTTATCGGTTCCCCAATCTTGTGTTCTATCCAAAACTTAGCTGACCATAGCCTATGTATAGGGGGTCGATGTCCGTTTTGTATTCTCCCATATTCCTATATTCTTTTCACCCACTTATACTTAGTATGAGCTATGGCTTTTTATCACCTAGTGTCATGAGGACATAACACATGCTAAGTATAGGGGGTGTGTGTATATTACAAGTATACCTTACCCATAGCTCGTACTTTCACATATTTTTTTGTATATATTATACAATAATTACCGGTTGGGTAAATTTAGTAAAAAAAATCTTTTCCAAAAAAACTCAGAAAAATCTTTAAAAAAAACTTTTTTCAAAAAGAAACCTTTTGAAAAAAAGGAAAAAATCTTTTTCTAACAAAAAACTTTCTTCTTTTCCTTTGTTTTTTCAAAAAAACAAAAAGAACTTTCGAAAAAAACAAAAAAACTCTAAAAAATAAAAAAAACTAACTGATAAGTTGGTTTAATCTCTGACACATTCGCATTCACACAAGACTAGTGAAGTTCAAGAACACTTGATTTATGAGATCTTAAGATTTTGAGTTAACCAGCCTTAGTCATTAGTGTCCTTGACATAATTATTCATATTTCCCTAGTTTGAAAGATTTGTGTGCTATATTGCACGCTTAGTCTCTACCTTAAGAATATGATCAGCACCTCACATACACGACTGCAGTTATGATGAGTTGAATTGAAATTACACTTGAGGAACACGGATGAGGGATTTGAGTTTAGATTTGATTTGATGATACTCGAGGATGTGATAAAATAAATGAAGGCTTCATGAAACTTGACTGTTAGCACCTTTAGCCAGTATGAGAACATGGTTCTTGTACTATCTCTTGACATTTACCTATGTGCCAGGTTGTGATGAAATCTAAAAAAAATTTTGATCAGTGTGCGTCAACTTTTGGTAAAAGCAGTGAAGCTAGCCAAAAGGCAAAGCAAAGAAAAGAAATATCAATGTTGAAAGAAAAGCTCTCACCATACAAAGTCAAATATCAAATAGCTTCCACCAAAAGCGAGCGCTCCCAACCATTTCAAAGTGTCCACTTGGACCACCGCTATTAGGACCAGGAGTCGGGCTAGCACCAAAAAAAGGCTCTGCATCGTAAATGCTACAAGTCTGGGTGTAGAAGGTATAATAGATACTCAAAAAGGCACACCCCAGCATACTCCCTGGAAAACAAGTGCAGACGACTCCAACTTCTCTTGACGGACACATTGATCAACAACCAAAAAAATACATGTGTTGAGTTAATAAGGCACTCAAGAGGATCCTTGTTCCAATGAGAGGGAGAGAAGAAATGACACAATCCTATGCCCTCCATCAACTGGCCTTCCATCTACATTTTTAAGTCTGATAACTAAAGAGACAGTGGATTAGATGCAATAAATGGTTTATTCCCTAGTGTTAAGGGTCGGTTCTTAGGAGAGTCTCTTGGACTGGAACCTTGAGTGATGTTGCGAATCTACTCTTATAACTGCAGTCAACACTTAAGTCATATCCCTACTATATATGTATACAAAGAGAATCTGATGATTATAAAAATTGGATACCTTTTGACTAGAGCTTGGTTCAGCTTAGAATTTTAGGATCTCTAGTGTTCTTGAACGGATCAATTCTTGTATTCACATGCACAGTCGTGGGATAATCCAACTTATTTATTCTTTATTTGCTCGAGGACTAGCAAAGTTTAAGTATAGGGGTGATGAATCAACGATTCATCGTCTCAATATCTTGGTATTAACTAAATCTCTGAGTAAAATTCCAAATAAATGTATATAAAATCAATAAATTAACAAAATGACTCTTGTAAATAAAACATACTAATTATTGTATATCAAATTGTATAAAATAAATTAACAATAAAAAGCCGCAAAATTAGAGTTTTTCACCTATTAATAGCCCAAAACTTCATGTATTTTTAATAATTTCATTTCAACTCCTTTTTGGCTAATTCTTTCTCTGACTTCTTCATAAAAATATATATAAAAATATAAAAATACAAAATAAATTCCAAAATAAGTGCTCCTATATCCCAAAGAGAAAAAAGCCGTAAAGACCAACTTCCCGGCCAAATTCATGCTCTGTATGAACTCCAAATTCACCAAACCCACTTTAAAGTTTAAGTTAGAAAATTATCTATCGAATGAAAGTGGTTTCATTAGATTCGGAGCTCGTTTGCAAAATTTGGGATTTGGGACCTAGATATACATTGTATATTATGTAAATATGCATTCTTTCTTCATTTTTAATTTTATCTTTCTTAATTACTAAAAAAACCAAAAAAATTATGATTGTGTTGTATTTTGATTCTAGTATTTTATTGTATTTTTCTATTGTAAAAATCTCTTATTAAAAAGACAAAAAAATATAAATTCGAAAAGCAAACAAAAAAATACATGTTGTTTATCCTCTTTTGTAAATTCTCCACTCTTTCTCTCTTTATTTTATTCTCGCTTTTTAGTAGCCTGCTTTATTTATTTATTTATTTATTATTTATTTTCCATTCTCTACAATAACTTCTATTCTACCACCAACTTCGATTCCACCCCGTATTCTTCATCTAACCTCCAATTCAACTCCACCAATAATCTAACCTCCCATTCAACCCCACCATCATTCTAACCTCCCTTTCTCTTCTCTTTATATTCATTTCCACATACTCATTTTTTCCCATCTGCCATTCTAATAGAAAAAGGAGAGATCTTGGAGTGTTTTTGAAGGATATGGTGAGATCCTTAAGCGCATCACGGAAGCGTGAAGATCGCATGTTATGCGATTTGGAGCGACTAGTCGCACTAGTAGCTCGAGGCAGCGGAAATTAAATTTTTTTCATGTGATGAAACCACATGATCCCAGAACACTTCTCAGATCGTTTCGTCTAAATCACAAACAAATAATAGGATTACCTCTTGAAGCGTTGTTGTGATCGAGTCTCTAAACGAAGAGATCTCCTGTCTCAAGTCCGATCTGACGGAGGAGACGCTTTGCGAGCGTGTTGATGAAACATGTACTCCTTGTAATCCAAGTTGATGATCCAAGCCACGAATCTCCTGATCTCGACAAACGAGATATGATGTCTTCTTCACGAGCAAGGCACGCCAAAGTAGACGGAGATCCACGAGCAAACCATTGGGCAGCTTAACGACGACGCTGCGGCGATGGAGAATCTATCTAGGGCATCCATGTTGGACGGCAACATGAGAGAGATAGAGTAGGTGTGTAGAGAGAAAGAGAGAGAGAGAGAGAGAGAGAGAGAGAGAGAGAGAGTTGTTGTCTCACTTGTTGTTTATTGTTGTAACCAAGAAGAGCAAGGGGTTCCCTTCTATTTATAATATTTTAGGATCCATAGATCTCAATCCATGGGTAACACAAATCCAATGGCTCTCATTGATTTGTGTTTCTTTTAATGGCCAAGATTTTGTTGGTAGAAAACCAACAATAATTAATTTAATTTAGATTAAATATATATTGATAAATCAATATGATTTAATCCCAAATTAAATCAATCAAGCATACATGGAGATATTTGGATGGAGATTTCATGCAATCATGGAACTCTCAAGCAATCTTGGAAAACTCATGCAATCTTGTAAGATTGCATTATTCCTTGGAAATCTCCATGATTTTACGACAACACTTGTTGTAAATAATTCAACAACAATAATTCATAATTATTTTGTGAATATTACAATCTTGTCATTGGAAAATTGTGAATCACATTCACAACCCAAAATAAAATGTAAATTACATTTTCAATTAATTGTCCAATGTAAATCCAATTTACGTCAACATTTAATTAACAAATGTAAGTTACAAATAGCTCTCTCTTATATATTATAAATCACATTTATAATATATATAATTAATATGGACATTTCTATCCACATTATTCATATCCATGATAATTAAATCACATTTAATCATCTTGGATCTCTTATTCTCATGTGCCCTAATAATACGAATCACATTCACATTATTCACATCTTTGATAATTAAACCACATTTAGTTATCTAAGATAACTCCTGTTATAATATGAATCAAATTAATATTATTCATGATAATTAAATCACATTCAATTATCAATTTTCTCATTGCTTGGATACATAATATCAATAATGAAATTATGCATGAACTCTTTCAAGGATAATGCGCTTTCTCCGCGAATATTTGGAGATAAGGACAGGGTGATTGTATTGTTCCATGTATAGTGACATGGATATTGAGATCATATCTCAAATCCAGATCGCGAGCCTCCCATAGATGCTTGATTAAATCAAGACCGCAAATCTAATCTTCTCATTGCATCTAAATCACATTCAGATCAATGCCCAACATTTGGACTAATATCAGATTACTTCTCTACTGAGAGGAGTCACTAAAATCCAGACCCGTTTCATCACTCCCTATGAATGGAAGCGTCATGGTTATACAATCGTTTATGATCACATTACACCTCAGGTATTCCCAATACATGTACATCTTGCATACTCGAAGACTCAGAATAAACCCGAAGTATTAGATCAACTATTGACTGTCTACTTCAGGGTTTTATCAGTAAGTTTCTCATTTGATCATTGGGAGTTGGTATCGATCATATACTTTCCAAAAGCATATATCATACATAGGCCTTTATCATATACTTTCCAAAAGCATATATCAAACCTACAAATTCATTCAAGCTTCCAAAGCGCCAATATCTCATGAGTGAGCTCATGTCTGCCGGTTCAGTAATTGAACATGTATGATCCCTTTGAGAGATCGTATTACTCATATGCCCTTACATGCATATCAACGCGCCGGTGTATAGACCTTGATTAGGTCATCAACCTATTGGTCTGGCAAATGTACATACTCAGACATATAGTAACACATATGTCTCCGGTCAGAGGATGCGTGCCTATATCGTGACAGCATACAATATAGAACTTTGGTTATCTTGATCTCGTTAAGTCAACTCTTTGACCTAACTAATCTGACACCTCTGAATCGCAATTCCTATGCAGAGGACCTACATCAAGAGGTCGGTCAGATATCAGCCTAACTGAGAAAGGATTGCATTTCCTACCCAAGATGGAGATCATCTCTTAACAATCATTTGACGGAGCTTGATGAGTACTCAATCTAACCCTTTAGATATTAATCCAAGCACCATCCTATATAATTCAATAGTTGAATCAATAGTTGTATGATTACTAAGATGGCCATGGTACATAACCCTAATTGTACTAAGGGACCTATTATGCAAATTATTTATTCTTCATTTCAGATCAGGGAATGATATTCACAATAACATTTATTTCATAATTGGCTCGCCGTGGGTTCACATGTCCAACAGTCTTGTTGGTGACAATGACGAAGCATCTTGCTCAAGCAGCGCCGTCCTTCAGGAGAGATCTGCGGAGATCCGCTCCGCATCACGAGTTCCCCATCGAGCTTGCGTAGCTTCTCCACTTTTATTTTTCCAATCAGATCGAGGCGACGACAGGAGTCCAATGTAGCTACTCTGCAAATCCGACGAACATCAGGTAGGTATTTCTCCTCTTTTCTCTTGTTGTTTAATTTTATCTAGTATTTTATTTCTTTGTTGACTCATCACCATATTATTTCCATCATCACCACCACCATCATAGCATCCCCTAAATTCATCTTCACCCATTGTCCACCTTCATTTTTCATTTGCATTTTTTTTCCAATTTAGAATAACTAAAAATTAGAAAATTAATAAAAAAACACTATGAAAAAGTGAACAAGGATACCGGCAGCCCGCCACCGCCGCCTCCTCTGCCAAGACCGCGCCCCTACGGCTCTCCGTCGCCGTCGTGCCGCCCCCACCATGCCTGCAGCCCTCCGCCTGCACGCGGCATCGCCCCTACCCCTTCCGCCTCACGCGGGCAGCCCGCTCCACCGCTCCATCACCCACCGTCCACCCTGCGCAGTCCTCGTGTTGCGTGGTGTTGCTGCCCCTCCTCGCATGCCTTGTCGGTCGCGGTCGCCCCTCCCAACCCTCCTCCGTTCGGGTAGTTCCGCCCCGCCTGCATCATGAAGAAGGTCCTTTTTTCTATTTTTATTTTGTAAAAATTGCATTTTCATTTTGTTATGTTTTTGTAATTACAAAATAGTCCATGTATATATATTTGTTTGTATGTTTTGTTTGTTCTTTGTATTTGCATAGACAACCCTATGTTTGATTATTAATTTGGATATCAATTTCGCATCATTTTATTCAATTAAAAATAGCATGATGTTGAGCAACCAATTCTCTACCACCTCAATATTTATTTATATTTTTTTGATATTTGGGTAATTAACTAAAATTATTTTATTAGAAACTTATATATTTTACCCAATTTATGTTCTTAAATTCATATCTAACTCACGGTTTCTCTAAAAATTTCACAAAAATCAGGAATGAAGCCTTGACTTAAGTTCTAATTACTATCCAAATTTTATGTCAATTGGATCTGTCTTTTACCTTAAATAAATTGTCGAGTAATTTTAGTAAATGATTTTTAATTATCTCTACACATCATATTTTTGCAAAATTTCAATTTTCCTCAATTGTTCTTCTAAATATCTTTGTGAGATACATCACATTCTTACTAATTTGTTAATGTAGATATATTAGAAATTATTTATTCACTGTCACTCTATTTGCATTAAAAAATCCATAAAAAATCATATTTTATCAGAAAATTCAAAAAATATTGTAGTATCTTTGCATCATATTTTAATTCCAGTACATTTTTCATCATTTTTGCATTCTGTTTGTGTGAAAATTTGCGAAAAAACCCATAAAAATGTGCATTTTTAATTATTGCATTTTAATTCCTAAAATTATTGCATTTTTGCATTCTTTAGTTGTTCCTTTGCATCCATGTGTTCGACCCCGAACTTTCCTGGGATATAAATTAAAGCCGAGACACTCTTCATGGATATCCTTCTCTCAGTTCTAACTGATTCGCTAAGTACACATACTACAACGTGTGCAAATTATATATCGTATTTAGCGATCGATCAATGATGCCATCCGATAGTAGCTCCTTTGCCCTTAAACGCTAGTCACAACTATCCCTCGACTCATTCTCCAGTGGCCACCACCTCCGCCTGTGCCATATCACCACCTCCTACAATCGACAGTCGCCCTTCTCCCCGCTCATCCGCTTCATCCACATGAGAAAACCTTGTCCCATCTCCACCAGTGGCTTGGCTCTGCCCTTCGTATCTCATCCAACAGTCGACTTCTCGGCCGAGCTCCTTCGCCTCGCGAACACCCTCGACGGACGATTGTGCCACCGCCTCACTACTCCACCTCCTATCGTGTCTCGATGGAGGTAGGGGCCTTCAGCCACCACCACCCCGGCTCGTCGAATGCATCTGTCCCGACTGGAGTTGTACCTCCATTAGCTCACCATTGTTGGACCAGGGGCAAGCCTTCAATCCAACGACCACGAGACTGCCATGTCGCCCACCTCGAGCCTCCTCCGCACCTAGAGGCTTAGTCAGCCAAAGTGCCCACAAGTCACCATGTAGGCTCGGTCTCCTGAGCCTCTACCTTCGTTCCAAGCCTCCTAAGTCACGTGCCTTGGGGGGTAAATTCCAAGAGGCCCCCCGCATCTTCAGCTAATTGCACAAACACCTTCGCTTTGGAAAAAATGCATCTGAAACCCATGTGGGTTTCTTGTATTACATGTAAGTCCTCCAGGGGCTATTTTAAGAAGAAAATTTCTATTTTTATTGCATTTTAGTTCCTAGATTTTGTCTATCGCATATCTTTCTCATACGAAGTCCAATATTTACGCATATATGTTGTTTCAAAGTTTATTCCATGCACTACATTTCATATATCTTTGGATAGATCTAAAGTTAATTATTAATGATTTATTATCTGATGAACTTCTTGATCTATGCAGGCAGATTAATTAACTTTTTTGTGCTATTTTATGCTAAGAAAGCCATTGATTTATTCTACAGGGATGTAATGAAGGATATTTAAATAGCTTAATCCTCTCACAATGATTGGAAAATGTTATCTGAAGAAATAATATGTGTCGTGGTTTAGCCAAGGAAAAACATTTATTGATCATATTCTTCGAGGAGTTAATTACTGTACAAGCTTAATTAAAGAGGAGGTATTTATTTCACTGTTAATTTTATATGATTACAATTCAAATAATTTGAGGATTAAATCATAGGGAGCTTCAAGGTCAAATTATTCATCGATGAAATTATTATGCGTTCTGACTAATTGCAGATTTATCCATAAATCTACCAGCCTTCTTGTTTGTAGTTTGGGATTATTATGAATACATTTCTTTAAGATACTTATTTAATCTATGATTTTATTTTGTGGATAATGATTATTTTAGTTGAGGATTTAAATCTTATAATCCCAGATCTTGTGCTCTCACATTGCATTACGTTTTTCGCATTTCTATCATTTTATTTCACTTTATTTCCAAACACAAAAATTAACCTAACATTTAATTAATTATTGGAATCAATTTAAAATCACACAACTAAAAGTCACACTTCCCTATGTTCGACCTCAATAGACTTGCCAAGTAAAAATTTTCCACAACATTCAAAGATTGTGGTTTTCGCTGAATCGAAATCAGTCTCCTGTACTACAACTATCAACAATTAAAGAGACAGATTCACATTCATCAATGGTGTAGGGTGAGATTGTATCAATCCTAGATACACTCAAACTAGAGTGGAACATCTAGTTAAAGAAAGTATACATCCTATTATGGTGGAAAAGGATTGGAATAAGAAGGTAAGTGGTCTCGAAAAGTCAGCTAACGGATAGTATGGTAGGAGGAAACTTGGAGAATGGAGGAGACAGTCTTGGGAGGCCAATTTTTAGTTGTCATGTTGTGACTTTTGAAGCTATAAGAGATGATGGGGAAAGTTTTTTTGGGATTCTTCAAGAAAAGAAAAGAGAAACATACCCTAATAAGTTGTTGAGTTCATCACAAGAAAGGATCAAAATATATAAAATAGTACTTGAGTATCACAGTTGATTAATCATCTAAGTATGTTGATGTATCACACATTTATTAAGCACCATAGGATGCTTAATCGATGAGACAAGGAACTGAAGTTAGAGTTCTCTGATTTTATATGGGAGAGAGTTAGGCAGTTAAGGAATCATTTCTTAAGGATGAGAGAAATAAATGAAGTCAAGAGCATATTTGAAAAAAAGGCTTATTGAGAATTAAAGAGGATTTGATGGGGTTTGATAATAATCAATTAACATTTGCATTTTCTAAAAAGTAGTGCATCTATTAGGAATATTTGGCTTCTACAAATGTGTTTCAATTTAAAAGATACATAAAAAGTCTAGTTTAAAAAATTATAAAACATGAGGTCAATTCGACCAATCTAAGACACTTGATTGATTACCTTCTAATCAATCAGGTGGTAATTATTTGTCGACCAACAATCCAAATTGAGAAACCCTAGATAAGAAGTTTTTTTAACAAATGTCTATCAAAAGACACAAATCTAATTCTCTTCTAATTTTCTCAAATCGAGGAGTTGCTCATGATTTAGTAAAAATATCTACAAGTTGTCTATCTATATGAGTAAGTTCCATATATATATATATATATATATATATATATATATATATGGGGCCTTTCAAATAGGACTCAGTCCTTCCTGAGTTCAGGAAGGCCGTCTCTTTTTTGTATAAAACACGAGCACTTTAGTACAATACGTATACAGTTTTTATTCTACATGCACGTTAGAAATACAAAGCTGCATACAAATATGGACATCATAATACAAACATTAAAACGGTGCATTATAATACAAATTGTATATATATTCTAATAAAATCATCTTGTTTTATACAAAAAAGAGGTTGGTCTTCCTAAACTTAGGAGGGACTACGTCCTATTTGAAAGAAATCCTATATAAACACACACACACCCACCCACACCCTTATCGAACATCTTCATAGAGGAAATGATGTTGAATATCTATATGTTTGGTCCTAGAATGATTCACCATGTTCTTTGTTAAAACTTATTGAATTGGTTTTTCATAAAGAATACAACTCTAGTCAAAAGTCAAACCAAAAGTAGATAGAAGGTAAAGTGGCTAAAGCAACTACAATATAATACGCTTTAAGGGTGGAAAGAATTCCACATTTGGTTATTTTAGAAAACCAAGATACTAGGGTTCAAAAAAAATCTATAAACACTTACTCGAAGTCTCACTTATAAGATTTCATTGTGGAAAAATCGTCCACAATCTTTTCTTAGGAATTTACTGGGATATAGTAATTCATGCATACTATCATGGGAAATCAATACAAATTTTGGACTGTTGTTGTATCTCAATGAGTTTGGAAAGGTATCTAAAGGGGTGAAATTTAGATATTTGCACCATGTCTAATTAAGGAACCATGGCATATATATTTGGAACAGATTCTATTTTGAGAGATTTGAAAAGGCATTATCTCCTTGAAAGGTTCTATAGGAATGATCTCTAGAACCCCAAAAGGAATATGTCCCATTCCCCATGAATTAACATGTGTTACTAGTACTCTTTCTATATGTACAGTTACTGGCATAATCAACACCACTATATTCAAATAAATTAGCAATGCTAATCTTATGATAAACCAATCCTAACATGGAAAATAAATAATGAAATATACCTTTAACAACATAATGTGACTTTATTTAATAGTAGACTAAATATGTGCTGCTAAACAAGATGCAATGTTGGAACTAATGGTGTAGGCTTACCTATGCATTTGTTCATATTGCATTTCTTTTTTTCATCTCTTCCATCATGCTCATTTCAATTATTAACAAATTGTTTTCATATAGAGAAATAGTAGAATCAAACACCGTATCATGAACAAGCAATGTTGGAACTAATGGTGTAGGCTTACCTATGCATTTGTTCATATTGCATTTCTTTTTGTTCATCTCTTCCATCATCATGCTCATTTCAATTCTTAGCAAATTGTTTTCATATAGAGCAATAGTAGAACCAAACATAGTATCATGAACAAAAATATAAACAAGTAATAAATAATACTTTTCTCTTCTATAAAAAATGTGCAATCTACCTTTCCATCCTTAAAACCTAATGTAATTAGGAAATCCCTAAAATTTTGAGGTGATAAGGAGGTTTCTAAGTCTATCATGTCATGCTCCAATAGCTTGCTTATGCCATAAAGAGCTTATTTAAGTTTAAAGACATGAGTAGTTTTCGTTGGGCCTTCAAAACCAAGGGGTTGCTTGACATAAACTTTTTACTTAATGAAGTTGCTAAGAAATATACTTTTTACTTCCATATAATACGATTTGGTTCTTTAATAACAGGAAAATAAAAGTAGCATCTTGATTGATTCAATCCTACAAATAAGCATATTGGTTTCCTCAAAATTAATGACTTTCTTTTGAGTGTATCCTTGTGCAACAAGTCTATCTTTGTTCCTAACAATCTTTTAGGATTCATCCAACTTGTTCTTCAATAGCCATCTCTTCCTATATGGTGTGGTCATGTGGTCTGGATATAAGTTCCCATACATGGTTCTTTTCAAATAGGGAAGTTCTTCTAGCATTGATGTAAGCTAAATTCATCATTACACGCCTCATCTATGGATTGTGGCTCACTGTGGGATGTATCAACCGACATTGGAAAAGTGTTAAAGTGTGATGTCATTTGAATTTCTTCGGATAATTCCGCAATCACCGATTCCTTCGAGTGATCCTAAACAAAGATAGAGACCTTAGGTAGGCCATAGGGATTTTCCTTTTCATTGTAGATCTAAAGGATCTTAAATTTGTATCTCTTCCTCATTTTTCAATTCATATGGTGGAGAAGACTTGCCAAAACTTTCATCAAATAAAACATATATGAGTGCATGACAATCATAATATTCTATTTGAATATTGCCACTTGCCTTTTATGTTTTGTAAAAAGGTCAATTATATAATGCAAAAAGTAAATAGCAAAAAAATATATTTCAATACTTATACATTAACTAGGCAAGTGTACATGGATCGAAATCAAGAAGCACTCACTAAGAAGTTTTTTTCGTTAGGTTTCAATTTAAATGTTAATTTCAATCACACAAACAAATACATGTAATTAAATAAGTACAATAGAGAGAGAGAGATATACTCACACTATAGAGTAGAGAATGACGTAGAGAGGAAATAATAGAAGAGAGAAATAAGAAAACAAAATAGAGAAAAGAAGTAATTAACATATGAAAAGTATAGAAAATAAATAAAGAAAATAGAATTTCTTTTTTGGTCTTTAAAACATATTCAAGTGTTTTTAGGATTTTTAGAATAAAAGAAAAGCAATGAACAAATGAAAAGAGGTAATTTTACAATCAGGAAAACATGGTAAATTAGGGGCTTATACAAATGCAAAATTATACTAAAAATTAATCCGAAAATCAAACAATAAATTTTCCACATGTAGAGAAAATAAAAATGAATTTGTTTTTGGGTTTTGAGGTTATAAGATTTGTAGGATTTTGAAACTTATGCAATGTTATTATGATTATAAGATAAAATTTGCAGTATTTTTTAATGATTTGTATATACGTGATAAAACTTAATAAAAATACAACTACAATATTTGTTGGATAAATTTTTGAGGCATTTTGACATAAGATATGGTTTTTTCGAAAATATCAACAAAGGTTAGACTATTCCTTATTAATTCTCTGATATGCCCCACAATGTATACTCAAGAGTTTTTTATTTTTTAAAACTATATGATTTGTACCTTAGATATATCAAAGAAAATTTGTTAAATTAATTACGGGAACAAGTTAGAATAATAACAAAAATCCGTTAACCATAATTTAATACATGATGCCAGCTTTCAATGGGTAAAGTTTCAATTAAAAATATGACACATGAAATTCTTTATGACTAAATTAAGCAAAAAGGATAATTATCACTCAAATGACTCCGTTTAATTCATTGTAGCACCAAAAATTATAATCTCAGGAACAAAATGTAGAGTATAAGAACATGGTCACACCCATATTTTTAGTTTTGGTCTATTTTACAATACTAAACACACACCCATGGGTGTGTTTGAAATTGCCTAATGTTCCGGTACCGCCTTTAAAAAAATACCCCGCACGCAAAGAGTGCATGAGGATAACGTCGGTGTTGCGTCAGAGACTGGAGAAGGAAGTGTGGAAAGGGGAGGTCTGGGCTTCTCTGCGGTTATGTCCCTCACATATACAAGGCATGCGAGTCTGCTCTTTAATCAAACGATAGGGGTTGCTGCTGTAGCTCCTGATTGGGTGGCGTGTAGCACGTCCCACGGTGAAGCTTCATGCTTGGGATGGAGGCCTTAATCCCTCCCCAACAACTACGACGAAGGCTAGCAATCAATCAATGGCCCCTGGTAGCTTGAGGTTGAATATTAAGGTAGGACAAAGGTCAGATCTGATGGTTGCTAGTACGTGAGAGTGAATGGTATAGATCAAACCCGATATGGTTTGATGCTGAAGAGGAGGGTGGAGCTCCTCCGCTGAGTTGTCCAATGCTTCTTCTCCTAAAACAGAGAGCTACAGTGTAGACATGCGTAGTGCCCAGCCGGAGGTTCTCATTTAGGGTCCGAAATAGGCTCAGAGTTTGGAGACTTGGAAGGCGGTGAACAGGTGCGATGTGCTCGTATACGTGGTCTGAGGGATGTTAGATCTTTTAAGATAGCAAGGGAAGTGAGAGAGAGAGAGAGTGAGGAGATTTGTTAATAATCGATCAATAGAGAAGGGGATTATTTGGTGGATTGGACAGAGAGGTAAATATCAGTGGAAAGAAAAACGAAAAAGACAAGGAGACATGGAAGGAAATGATACCTAGAAGTTGATCGAACGAGTCACGCGGATGACCGGATGGTCAAAACCGCCAACAACAGTTACGCAAGATTAGATCTCCCGACGAGTCTAACCACTCGGGCATGGAGGTAAGGACGGATGATGCGATGGTTCACGCCCTATATAAACCTCTTTTTAGGAGGAGAAAAGATGCACATCATCGGAACCTCGACAACAGGAGCCCCTCATCCCTCTCTCCATCTCTCTCTCTCCCTCCCTCGATCTCCCTCTCTCTCGTCAAAGGAAAGAGATAAGCGGCGACGTACAGGATAGATCCTAGACTAGTATCAGAGCATCGTCACCGCTGCTGCAACTTGCCCTCGCTCCTTGGCGTTGCCGCTACAGTCCGCCCTTGCTCTTGGCTGTCGCCACTACTCGCGTCAAAAACCCTAAGGAGCAGCCAAACAGCCACAACCACCTTCCTTTTTTCTTTCGAAAGGGCCGAAACCCTAAAGGCATCCATGCTCCTTTTTTTATTATTACGTGAATGCCCTTGTTATTTTTTTGTTGAATGAGCTTTTTTTGAACCCATGTGTTTCCAAACACTTAATACAACTTTAAGAATGGAACCCACATTTTTTTACAAATTTAGACCCTAAACTTTTTTTTAAATAAGTTTTTGGTTTACAAAATTAGAATTCACGTTTTTTCAGAAAGCACGACATACACATTTGCCCTTTAAATAAAATTACATGGCTCTTTTTTTTGCTCAAATCTTATTCCTTGAGTTAGTCAATTTTTTTTAACCACGTATACTTTAACCTGTTAATTGCATACATAAAGAAACATTATTTTACTGTTTTGCTTAATTGGAAAAGGGGGAGGGGATCAAGTATTACTTAATCATTGAATTACTCTTGATATTGTATGTTCACATATCCTGGTTCCTTAACTTAAAAAATATATAAAATTTAACTTGTTGATTGTTTCAATTAGTAGTTGGTTCATCCATTCACGGATGATTTGTTTTGGAAAGATTAATTAAGAAACTAATTGTTTAATTGAAGGGTAATTAACATTAGATATTTATTAAAAAATGGGGGGGAGTTTGTTTGTACTTGTTTGATTGATTACTTTAAAAGTTTGTGTTGTCATTAAAATATTTATATATCATTAAGTTTTTTTCCTGCTTCTTAATTGCTTAAAAAATTATCCTTTCCTTATTCTGTGTGAATATATCAATCTCATTCCAATCTTATATCTGTTTCTTTAGATCAACAAAAATGATAAGCAAAACCATTGCCACTGAGGTAGGAAAAATTGAGTACCTTAATGGTACTAATTATGAGTTATGGAGTAGAAAGATCTATTATGGCTTGTTGCACGATAGCATACACTCCATCATAGACAAATCTGACACAACCTTATCTGAAAATCCAACTATAGAAGAAATAAGGTTCCGCGAATAGTGGGAGAAAACAGATAATAGGGCTAGGAGCTTCATGTTGACCCACATGAATTTGAACCTGATTCAGGTCTTTGAGACCTGCGAATCAGCTTACGAGCTTTGGACCGCAATTAAGGAAAAATATCAATCCAAGTCAGAAATGAGTGTCCAGCTTCTTCTACACAAGTATAACTCATGTAGAATAAAGGAATCTGAAAGCTCCCTTGAGCACGTGAATAAGATGATCGTGATGGCCAAAGATCTAGCATCTGTTTACTGCTCAATTTCGGAGAGGATGAAGATCACATTCATACTAGGAAGTCTCCCACCGTCTTTCGACATGGTTGCCACATCTCTGACAATGAATGGCAACATTAAGTCGGTGACGGACCTACCTGCACACTTGGAAATTGAGCAAGAACTCTCTAAGCAAAGATCGAAAGCTGAGATCTTTGAGGTTGAAGAAGATGAAGAAGCAAATGTCATGCAACGTGAAGAAAAGGTTGGACCCCGCCAAGGCGAATTTCAAGGGAAAGAGTGGGAAATACCCACGTGATTTTTTCTACGTTTGCGGCAAATATGATCATTTCAAGGTCAATTGTCCCATCAAGAAGAAGCTAGGATGTTCTAAAATGACTAAAAATAAAGGTAAGAAGATAATGGAATTCACGGCTGCCGTAGAATGCAACTCTGTCATCACAGACAATGATGGATGGTGGATTGATTCTGGAGCAACCATATACATCGCAAAGGCGAAGGAAGGATCTTCATGGGGAACAACATCTATCTAGACGTGGGAGGTGTTGGGACGTACAGACTTGACCTGGGGGATAGCATTATCGTATTGAATGATGTACTATATGCCCCAGGGATACGTCGAAACCTGATCACTGTCCCAGTACTTCTCAAAAAGGATTTTGAAGTCCACTTTTATAATAAGTGTGTATCTATAAGAAAGAATAAGAAGTTCTATGCGATGGTAAAGTTTGTACCCGAGCATGACCTATTCAGTCTTCCTGTAATAAATTCTAGTGAATCAATGAATGTCTCTTCTGAGTATTCCTTGTGTTGTTTGTCTAACTATAACTTGTGGCACATGAGACTGGGTCATCCAGAAAATTCTAAGATGGATCAAATGATTACGGTAAATCTGTTGCATACGATCACGGGTGTAAGGACAATTGCCCTGCGAACAATGTTTGACCAATAAAATGATGAGAAGATCATTCTCAACCGGAATTCGATCAACAGAATTACTAGATTTTATTCATTCAGACATAAATGGACCACTGAGCATCAGCACACATAGAAATAAGGATTACTTTATAACATTCATTGATGATTACTCAAAGTTCTCCTATGTCTATCTCTTAGGAATAAAGTCGGAAGCACTTGAAACATTTAAGAGATATAAGACGGAAGTGGAGATAAGATTGGGAAAACCAATCAAGACTCTTAGGACAGATAAAGGTGGAGAATATACCTCAAAGGAGTTTGAGTATTACTGTATTCAGGCTGCATTCGTAGGCAGACTACAATGCCCTATACACTACAGCAGAATGGTGTAGTAGAAAGAAAGAATCGAACTTTAATGAATGCAATAAGGTGTATTCTTTCACACTCAGGGCTCTCCAAGAAATTCTGGGGACAGGCAGTGTTGACTGCAAACTATATACAGAACATGATTCCCACCAAGTCTGTAGAGCCAATGCCATATGAAATATGGAATGACAGAAAGCCCGAGTTGGGCCATCTTCGAAAATGGGGATGTGTTGCACATGTTCTGATATTGAGTCAGCTTAGGGACAAGATAGACTTTAGGACATTAAAGTGTAAGTTCATTGGATATAATGAACATTCTAAAGGGTATAGATTCTTCCATGAAACTAAGGTCTGATCAAAAGTCATGATGCGACTTTTCTTGAAATTCATCAAGAAAAGGAGCATGAATTAGAGGAATCAGATCCTTTGATTGTCCTACAGGATAATGGAGACGACTTGATCATTAGACAAGAACTTGAGGATGATATCGATCATCCAAATGTAGAGAATGAACCTATAGAACATGTTGATCCTTTAGAAGAAGTGGGTGGACCCACACAACCCACGAGTATAATCAACAATAAGAGACCCAGAACACGGCCTGCATATATGGAAGATTACCACTTTTATGGATGTGATGCGTCGTGCTACACCATGGAAGAGGATGTCACGGATTGTACAGATCCTATATCATTTGATGAAGCTATGGCTTCGTCTGAGTTGGAATCATGGACGACCGCCATGAGGGATGAGTTGGACTCAGTCGAACGAAACAGTGTGTGGGAGTTATGTGATTTGCCAGAAGGTAGGCAATCCATAGGATGTAAGTAGGTATTCAAGAAAAAGTTTCGAGTTGATAGTACAGTCGACAAATATAAAGCCTTATTAGTTTCCAAGGGTTATACTCAGCAAGTTGGAATAGATTTCCAAGAAACCTACTCTCCAGTGGCTAAGTTTGTATCTATTCGGATGATCTTAGTCATAGTCACATATATGAATTTGGAATTATTCCAAATGGATGTAAAGACAGCCTTCCTTAATGGAGAATTAAGGGGGGAGATTTATATGCGACAACCTGATGGATCCCAGGTTGAAGGTAAGGAGAAAAGGGTTTACAAATTAAGAAAGTCATTATATGACTTGAAGCAGTCTTCGTGGCAATGATATCTCAAATTTCATGAGAAAGTTATCCAATTTGGATTTGTTTCTAATAAAATGGATAACTATGTGTATGTCATGAAGAGTGGGAGAAGGTTTGCAATCATGTCATTTCATGTGGATGGCATCCTGCTTGTAGGTAATGACATACAAATACTCAATGAAATCAAACAGAAATTGTGAATTTGAGATGAAGGACATGGGTGAAGCATCCTATATTCTTGGAATTCAAATAACAAGAGACAGAAACTCAAGAACATTGAGCCTTAGTCAGGAAAGATATTTGCATACTATATTAAGGAGATTTGGAATGTAAAATAGCACTCCAGCTCCAACACCTCTTGTGATGGGAAAGAGACTCAGCAAGAGTCAGTGTCCATGAAGGGGGCAGAAACCTTTAATTGTACCATACGCACAAATGGCGGGAAGTCTAATGTATGCAATGATGTGCACTCGACCTGACTTAGCCTATCCGGTAAGCTTAGTCAGTAGATATCAAAGCAATCCCGGTACAACACATTGGGAAGCTGTAAAGAGGATTCTACGATATCTGAAAGGGATGGTACAAACAGAAACTTGTGTATCAAACAGAAACGCTTAAAGTGGTAGGATACTCCGACGCCGATTTTGGAGGGGATATGGATGATAGAAAATCCACATCGGGTTACATGTTCATGATTGGTGGTGCAGCCATTTCTTGGGGTAACAAGAAACAAGGATGTGCATCCCGACATACACAAGAGGTTGAGTACATTGCATATAGCAAGGAAGTCTAGGATGTGTGTGTTGGACATGTGAGCCCTGGTTGAACCATTCTTACATTAAATGTTATTGTAATATATATGTTTATGAATAAAAGTTATTGATGTTTCACTCCCTTTCTGAAATTAAATGAATGAATGCACTATAAGGTCCCTCTGTACAATTAGGGTTATGTACCATGGCCATATTGATGATCATATAGCTGTTGATTCATTAAATGAATCATAGAGACTGGTGTTTGGATGAATATCTATAGAGTTAGATAGAGAACTCATCAAGCACCGTCAAATGATTATTAAGAGATGATCTCCAGCCTGAGTAGGAGATGGCAATCCTTTCTCACATAGGCTGATATCTGACCGAACTCTTGATGCAGGTCCTCTGCATGGGAATGGTGATTCGGAGGTGTCAGATTAGTTAGGTCAAAGGGTTGACTTAACGAGATCGAGATAACCTAAGTCCTATGTTGAATGTTGTCACGGTATAGGCACAAATCTTCTGACCGGAGACAGATGTGTTACTATATGTCTGAGTGTGTACATTTGGCAGCCCAATAGGTGGATGACCTAACCAAGGTCTATACACTAACATGTTGGTGTGCATGTAAGGGCATATGAGTAGTTTGATCTCTCAAAGGGATCATACAGGTTCACTTATGAACCGGAAGGCATGAGCTCACTCATGAGGTATTGTGACCGATCAAATTCCATGCATGGTCGTCGTGCTTTGGAAGCATGACAAGAATTTGAAGGTATGATATATGCTTTGGGAAAGCATAAGAACGATACCGATTCCCAATGACCAAGATTGAGAAACTTGGTGATCAAACCCTGAAGAAGATAGTGTAAAATTGATCTACATCTTCAGGTTGATCATATGTCTTCCAGTATGCAGGATGTACAGGTATTGGAAATACCTGAGGGTGATGTGATTATAAACGATTGTATAACCATGACGCTTCCATTCCGAGGGAGTGATGAAATAGGTCTGCATTTTAGTGACTCCTCTCAGTAGAGAAGCAATCTGATCTTGGTCCAAGTGTTAGACATTAGTCTGAATGGGATTCAGATGCAATGAGAAGATTAGATTTGCGGTCTTGATTTAATAAAGTATCTTTGGGAGGTACGTAAGATCTGGATTTGAGATGAGATCTCAACATCCAAGTCATTATACATGGAACAATACAATCGCCATGTCCTTATCTCCAAGTATCTGCAGAGAAAGCACATTATTCTTGAAGGGGTTCAAGAATAATTCATCTGATGAATTATGTATCCAAGCAATAATATGTTGATAATTAAATAATATTTAATTATCAAGAATAATATGAATAGGATTCATATTATAAAAATGATTATCCAAGATAATTAAATGGGATTTAATTATCAAGGAAATGTAGATTGTGGATAGTGCTATCCATAATATCTGAGTATATATTATAAATATGATTTATAATATATCAGAGAGAGAGCACCTTTGTAAATAGCATTTGTTAATTGTTAATGTGAATTGGATTCGCAGTAAGCAATTAATTGGAAATGTAATTTACAATTTAGTTTGTGTTGTGAATATGATTCACATTTTTCAATGGCATGATTGAAATATCCAGTAGTTAATTGGGAATTAATTTAGTGGATAATCTTGCAATAAATATACAATAATAAAATTGGAATTAATTTAGTGGATAATGTTGCAAGATATATGAGAGATAATGATATAAATTATGAAAGAGGATAATCCAGCAAATAACATGAGGTGGCGTGACCCTTGACTTGGTCATGGGTGACTCCCCATGTGATTTGAGTAGATAATTATCTTTTTAATTATCATATCATTATCTTGTAATTATTGATTTATTTATTGAATTAAATTATGTTAATGATAATACAACATATATTTAATTTAATATAAATTAATATGTTGTTGTTTTTGAACAACAATGATCATGGCCATTGATTTAATACACATATCAATCTAACCATTGATTTTGTTTATGCCATGGACTGTAATCCATGGACTCCCTAACTAGTATATAAAGAGGGCAACCCTTGCCCTTTGAGAGACATTCATTCTACACGCCTACTCTCTCTCTCATTCTCGCCATCTCTCTCTCTAAGGTGGTCGTCCACCTTGTGTTTTTGAGGGAATATTAATCATCTCTACGCCATTATGATGTCGCTTCGATTGTTCATGGATCTCCATCATATGATTTCATTGGACGAAATCAGGAGATTCAAAGCTAGGATCTTCATCAAGGATTGCGGGAGGAACGCGTCTCATCATCGCGTCTGCAAGTGCCATCTTCGTAGATCAGACTTGAGTCAGGAGGATCTCTTGATTTAAAGATCTCGTGATCGCAACCACGCCTAAAGAGGTATTTTTAATATTTTGTGATTTGATGAAACGATCCAAGAAATGTTCTTGTGATCATGTGGTTTCATCTCTTGATTTAATTTTTTTAAACTCCGCTGCACCTAGCGACTAGTGCGAGTAGTCGCCCCGATCGTATGAGATGCGATCAATACGCTTCTGTGATGCGCTTGAGGATTCCTCATATCCTTCAAGTGGTATCAGAGCCTTAGGTCAGAAATAGTTTTGAATACGATCCGTAAATCTAGGACGACTTGGGTTTGAAAGGGTTGCGAAACTTTTATTGCATTTCAATTTTCGCACCTCTGTTTAATTGAATTTTTCGGCAATGTTTAAATCGTTTAAACACTAAATATTCAAGGTATTTTGTTCCCTATTAAATAATAAAACCATAGGATCTGAGTTTATGAAATTTGGTTTCCATTTGCTTAAGATATGGCCCTTTGAATAAATATGTATTCACTGTTGCGGGAACTGCGAATCTAAACATGATTAATGAGTTAATTACTATTTTGATCTACCTAGAAATGCATGAAATATCACTGGGTTCTGTCATAAATCAAATTATCAATCTTAGGGAACTGATTTTTCGTAATTTGGATATAATTTGATGGAAATATGTTGATTTTAGTGAGTAGGGGTCACTGCTGAAAATTGACATTTTTCTATCATGAACCATGTGATAGTTATCCAAATAAATTGATGAAAATTAATTGTTAACTTTCTGAAATGATTGTTTATAAATATTTGTGAAATATTTAAGGATATAATTATTTTATTTAATGACATTTCACTAACCAAGATGATAAGATAGTTGATCTTGATCATTAATTGGTTGATATTAAATCATGAACAAACATTGTTTTCATGCAAAACCCTACTTTATCCTACAATAGTTGTAGGACAACTTTTACATGTGAAACCCTCTTGCTTGAATAGGATTGTGTATTTGTTTGGCAAATCTCCTTATAATATTATCAAAATAGTTTTGATGAATATTACATGGTATAATTTGGGTTGTAAAATCGATGAGCATCTCAAAGTACATAATGATCTATCTAGCATTATCCTTTCCTGAGGTGGATATGGTGACTAATCGGGGAGCGTTGGGGTAGCGGGTTGCATTGGATGTGGTCCGTCCCACTCCCATCGGTACTGGCCATGACAGCAGGTAGGGACTCGATAATGCCGGAGAAGTCAAAGTCATTTTTCTAATTTTTAAAATTCGAATAATACGTACTTTGAGATTATACCTACTATTCAAGAAATAATCATGTTTGTTGATTGATAAGTGGATTGATAATTAATTTATTGTGATTAAATTGATTATATCCAATTAAAAGCACTCTATTATGAATAGATGTGTATTTCCCTTGGAAGAATTAACTATGTGAATATAATTCACGATAATTAATTATTACAATTTGAATATGAGATGGAGGATCACATAAGTGACATCCATGGTCTCCCGTCAAGACAAATGATTCCGTCGCCAGATATTGTATATAGGAGATGCATGTCCGAAGTGACAGATCCTATATATGATTTATTTGGATCGGGTTCTTTGTTTCTCGAAAGAGTAAGGTCGTATATGTAGTGACCCCAATGTCGAGTCCTCATATTATTGGGGCGATATTGGATTGCGTATAGTGAGTATTAAGCCAGTTGATGATTGGTTCAATTAACAACGGTTCAACATCATCTTAGGGGTGGTGGGCCCGAGTGTTAAAGACTGAATTGGGAAATGCATGGTGGACTTCCAAGACAGAATGTCTTCACGCTTCTCTTTATTCGAGTCACAAGTTCTCATATTATTCGGATGTGATAAAGATAGAGAGGAGATCCCATATCTTGCTTGAGATATAGCGGTAAGTATATCTCTTACTTTGAAAGTCAATAAGGGAATAATCTTTCAAAGTTGACATAACAAGACGAATTTGATTTAAAATGCCTTAATTAAATGTTTTAAAAATGAATATATAATTATTTATATGTTCTAATATAGTACATTCTTAATTTCAGAAAATGAAGTTCATGAACCCACTGAGCAGGCTCTTGGAGGTCAATCAGTTGGCCGGACCAAATTATTCGGATTGGATCCGAAATTTGGATCTTGTCCTATATGCAATGCATATCTCGTATGTGCTATCCAAGGACAAGATAGCAAACCCTAAGACTGCAGAAGATAAATCTTTTAATGAGAAATATGATGAAGATCATAACTTGGCAAGATGCTATATCCTTGGATCATTGTCAAATTTGCTTCAGAAGCAGCATGTGGAAATGAACTATTGCCAAGAAATCATGCTGAATTTGAAGGAAATGTTTGATGACATAAACCGCACACAACGCTATAATGTGATGAAAGAGCTTATTTGCTGCAAGATGCAGGAAGGGGCCTTTGTTAGAGAATACGTACTCAAAGTGTTTGGGTACCTCTCTGAATTGGAAACCCTGGGAGCCTATATGGATTCTGATATGCAGGTTTATTTCATTCTCCTGTCGCTCCCTAAGTCTTTCAACAACTTTGTCGTGTCATATCACATGAGCAAAGGTGATTTGACTAACGCTGGGATGTTAGTTGCATTAAAGTCTGCTGAAGATGTAATGAGGAAGGATGGCCCCTCTGCTAGTGCAATGGTTGCACAAATAAGAGGAAAGCATGGTCGGAAGCAAGGTTTCTCGAAAGGGCCCGACCTAGAAGAGAAAGAAGAAGAATCAAGGAGTTGGTTCATCTTCTAGTGCTTCCACGTTAATGACATCGAAGAAGATCGATGTCTATCACCACTACAATAAGCAGAGGCACTGGTGGCGTAATTGCCCAGAATACCTGAAGTCGGCTGACAAAGGTAAAGCCTCAGGAGATATGAAATCTACTTTCATAATTGAAACTAGTTTTCTCATTGGACGAGAAGGAAGTTGGGTTGTTGATTCTGGTGCTTCTGTTCATGTATGCAATTCGTTGCATTTGTTTTAGGAAACTAGGAATCTGGAGCAAGGGGAGATAGTCATCCAAATGGGATCTGATGCAAGTGTTACAGCAGTCGTCATCGGGACCTGCCGACTGTCGTTATATTAGTGGTCGAGTCCTAGTATTAAAGTGTGTCTTTATGTACCTGAAGTCAGGAGGAAGTTGATATATGTATCTAAGCTAGTTAGACATGGATATTCCTTCCTAATCTATAATAAGTTAGTCATTAATCAATATGATAAGTTTATTGCGGATGGTGTTATAACTTCTATTGGACTCTATGAATTGTGCATTGATGAATGTGTCATGAATGTCACTACCAATGATAATAAAAATCCTAAAAGAGCCAGAGAGAATGGGAATCATTCGAATGTGATTTGGCATCAAAGGCTTGGTCATTTATATGTTGATAGGATCAATAGATTGATAAGAGATGGACCTCTAGATTTTCTACAGGTTCAATCTTTACCTACCTGTGAACATCACATTCAAGGTAAAATGACCAGGATGCCTTTCTGTAACGAGGTTATGAGATGCGAAGGTATTCTTGACCTAATACATACTAATGTATGTGGTCCCTTCAGTACCGCGACTCGAAATGAATATCGATATTATTTGATATTTATCGATGACCATTCATGATAGAAGTTTATCTTCCTACTACATCATAAATATGAAATCTTTGAAAAGTTCAAAGAGTTTAAGGATTTGGTTGAGAACCAAATCGATAGGAAGATTAAACGGATTCGATCTGACCGAGGTGGCGAGTACCTCTCAAATGAACTCAAGGAATATCTTAGAGAATGGAATTGTCTCCAATCTCACTCCCCCTGGAACCCCCCCCCCCCCCAACTTAATGGTGTTGCTGAAAGACGCAACAGGACCATCATGGACATGATCCGTTCAATGATGAGCAAGGCACGTTTACCTCTTAGTTTCTGGGAATATGCAGTAGAGACTGCAATACATAACCTGAACAAGATTCCTAGCAAGTCGGTGCCCAAGACTCCTCACGAGCTCTGGTATGGTACCAAGCCAAGTGTTAAACACTTGAGGGTTTGGGGTTGCTTGGTCCATGCGAAGAACAAGGATGCAAGTAAGCTAGAATCTCACACTTGTGAGTGCTACTTCATTGGGTATGTTAAAGATGGTATTGGATACCAGCTTTATGATCCTGAGACCCAAAAGATTTTTGTCTCTAGAGATGTGAAATTTCTGTAGGATGATTTCCTTAAAGGTCAAGACAGAAATGAAGTAGAGGAACTCGTTGAATCCCCTGAGGATTCTAAGATTCCTGAACCAGAAACTGAAGAGATAAATAAAGATGAAACACCCATACCTCTTCGAAGGAGTTCGAGAGTGGTTGCACCACCTGAAAGGTATGGATTCCATGTGTCAGATGAGGCTGACAATGATCCTTCTTCATTCGATGAAGCACTCGTGGATCATAACATGGATAGATGGATGCTAGCAATGAAGTCAAAAATTGACTCCATGCATAAGAATGGTGTATGGACCCTAGAGGATCCACCTAAAGGGGTAAAACCCATTGGGTGTAAATGGATCTTCAAGAGAAAAAGGGGACTTGATGGGAAAGTAGAGACTTTCAAGGCACAGCTAGTAGCCAAGGGCTACACACAGAGAGAAGGCATCGACTACGATGAGACGTTCTCTCCTGTGGCTATGCTTAAGTCCATCAGGACACTATTAGCTATAGATGCATCTCTTGACTACGACATCTGGCAGATGGACGTCAAGAAAGCTTTTCTCAATGGATATCTCGAGGAGGATATCTATATGGAGCAGCCCCAGGGCTTCATAATTGAGGATGGAAAAGTATGCAAGCTAAAGAAATCCATCTATGGGCTAAAATAAGCTTCTCGTAGCAGGAACATCAGATTTGACAAAACCATAAAGAGTTATGATTTTGTGCAGAATCCTGATGAACCTTGTGTGTACAAGAAGCATAGTGGGAGCGCCATTGTGTTCATTGTGCTTTATGTAGATGATATCCTTATCATTGAGAATGATACAAGAATAATGACCAGTGTGAAGATTTGGCTATCACATACCTTCGAGATGAAAGATCTTGGAGAAGCCTCTTACATCTTAGGCTTGAAGTTGTTTAGAAACCGAAAAAAGAGGATATGGGATTATCACAACGTGGATACATTAAGAAGATTCTTGAACGATTCCGTATGGATAGTTCCAAGAAAGGATTCCTCACTGTAAGACATGGTATCCACCTATCTAAAGGGATGGCTCCTCAAAGTGTTGAGGAAAAGAAGGCCATGGCTAGATGCCCATATGCATCAGCTGTAGGAAGCTTAATGTATGACATGATGTGTACTAGGCCAGACATCTGCCATGCAGTGGGAGTGGTAAGTCGTTACCAATCCTTCTATCGAGACAAACACTAGAATGCAGTAAAGAACACATTCAAATATCTAAGACGGACGCATGATTACATCTTGGTCTGTGGAGATGGTGATCCAAGTCTTGGGATATACATATTCAAACTTCCAGTAGGATATTGATGATCGAAAGTCGACATCAGAGTTTGTATTCCTGTTGAACGGTGGTGTTGTTAACTGGAGAAGAAAGAAGCAGGACACTATGGCAGATTTAACAACAGAAGCCGAATACATTGCCACATCGGATGCTGCAAAGGAGGCGGTGTGGTTGCGCAATTCATCTTGGAGCTTGGCGTAGTTTCCTCTGATACTCCTATCCCATTACTCTGAGATAACATGGGATCCATTGCCCAGGCAAAGGAACCCATATGGCATCAAAAGAGCAAGCACATGGAAAGTAAATACCACATCATTCGGGAGATTCAAGAGCGTGGTGATATCATCATCACTAAGGTGGCCTCTGCTGACAATGTTTTTGATCCTCTTACCAAACCTCTAGCACAGAAGGTTTTTGCACAGAAGGTTCTAAGGGTTAGTGGGAGATTGTTAGACATGTGAGCCCCAGGCGAACCATTCTTACAATAAATGTTATTGTAATATATATGTTTATCAATAAAAGTTATTGATGTTTCACTCCCTTTCTGAAATTAAATGAATGAATGCACTATAAGGTCCCTTTGTACAATTAGGGTTATGTACCATGGCCATCTTGATGATCATATAGCTGTTGATTCATTAAATGAATCATAGAGGCCGGTGTTTGGATGAATATCTAAAGAGTTAGATAGAGGACTCATCAAGCACCGTCAAATGATTATTAAGAGATGATCTCCAGCCAGAGTAGGAGATGGCAATCCTTTCTCACATTGGATGATATATGACCGAACTCTTGATGCAGGTCCTCTGATGGGAATGGTTATTCGGAGGTGTCAGATTAGTTAGGTCAAAGGGTTGACTTAACGAGATCGAGATAACCTAAGTTCTATGTTGAATGACGTTACAGCATAGGCACACATCCTCTGACTGGAGACAGATGTTTTACTATATGTCTAAGTGTGTACATTTGGTAGACCAATAGGTTGATGACCTAATCAAGGTCTATACATCGATGCGCTGGTGTGCATGTAAGAGAATTTGAGTAATACGATCTCTCAAAGGGATCATACAAGTTCACTTATGAACCGGAAGATATGAGCTCACTCATGAGGTATTGGGACCAATCAAATTCCATGCATGGTCATCGTGCTTTGGAAGCATGACAAGATTTTGAAGGTATAATATATGCTTTGGGAAAGCATATGACCGATATCGATTCCCAATGACCAAGATTGAGAAACTTGATGATCAAACACTGAATAAGACAATGTAAAATTGATCTACATCTTCAGGTTGATCATAGGTCTTCTAGTATACAGGATGTACATGTATTGGGAATACTTGAGGGTGATGTGATCATAAACGATTGTATAACCACGACGCTTCCATTCCGAGGGAGTGATGAAACAGGTCTGGATTTTAGTGACTCCTCTCAGTAGAGAAGCAATCTGATCTTCATCCAAGTGTTGGACATTTGTCTGATTAGGATTCATATGCAATGAGAAGATTATATTTTTGAGTCTTAATTTAATCAAGCATCTATGGGAGGTACGTAAGATCTGGATTTGAGATGAGATCTCAACATCCAATCACTATACGTGGAACAATACAATCGCCCTGTCCTTATCTCCAAGTATCTGCGGAGAAAGCACATTATTCTTGAAGGGGTTCAAGGATAATTCATCTGATGAATTATGTATCCAAGCAACAAGATGTTGATAATTAAATGAGATTTAATTATCAAGAATAATATGAATGGGATTCGTATTATGAGAATGATTATCCAAGATAATTAAATGGGATTTAATTGTCAAGGAAATGCATATAATGGATAGTGCTATCCATAATATCTGAGTATTTTATAAATATCATTTATATATATCAGAGAGAGAGAGAGAGCACCTTTGTAAATAGCATTTGTTAATTGTTATTGTGAATTGTATTCACATTAAGCAATTAATTCGAAATGTAATTTACAATTTAGTTTGGGTTGTAAATATGATTCACATTTTTTCAATGACATGATTATAATATTCACTAGTTAATTGGGAATTAATTTAGTGGATAATATTGCAATAAATAAACTAATTAATTTGGAATTAATTTAGTGGATAATGTTGCAAGATATATGAGAGATAATGATATAAATTATGAATAGGATAATCCAGCAAATAACATGAGGTGGCGTCACCCATGACTTGGTCATGGGTGACACCCCATGTGATTTGAGTTTATAATTATCTTGCTAATTATCATATCATTATTTTGTAATTATTTATTTATTTATTGAATTAAATTATGTTGATGATAATACAATATATATTTAATTTTATATAAATTAATACGTTGTTGTTTTTGAACAACAATGATCATGGCCATTGATTTAATACACATATCAATCTAACTATTGATTTTGTGTATACCATGGATTGTAATCCATGGACTCCCAAACTAGTATATAAAGAGGGAAACCCTAACCCTTTGAGAGACATTCATTCTACACACCTACTCTCTCTCTCTCTCTCTCTCATTCTCGCCATCTCTCTCTCTAAGGTGGTCGTCCACCTTGTGTTTTTGAGGGAATAGCAAGCGTCTCTACGCCGTTGCACTGTCGCTTTGATTGCTCGTGGATCTCCATCATCGGATTTCGTTGGTCGAAATCAGGAGATTCAAAGCTTGGATCTTCATCTAGGATTGAAGGAGGAACGTGTTTCATCATCTCTCCCGCAAATGCCATCTTCGTAGATCGAACTTGAGTCAGGAGGATCTCTTGCTTTAGAGATCTCGTGATCGCAACCACGCTTCAAGAGGTATTTCTAATAATTTGTGGTTTGATGAAACAATCCAAGAAATGTTCTTGTGATCATGTGGTTTCATCTCTTGATTTAAAATTTTTTAAACTCCGCTGCACCAAGCGACTAGTGCGACTAGTCACCCCGATCGTATGAGATGCGATCAACGCGCTTCCGCGATGCGCTTGAGGAGTCCTCGTATCCTTCAGTATGCTCCTTTGAGTTGAGTGTGTACTCAATGATGGCCTCAACGACCATCATTTGTGAAACATCAAACGTCAGTCAGAGTCTATGTTGTAGGCATTGGAGCACCTAGACCACACCAAGGAGGAGGAATTGACTCGTCTTGCCCTCAACCCAAGTGAACTCTAATGTTAGATAGAGATCCATTTCAAAAACGAAATGGGTATAAATAGGAAGCATTCAACATGGGGGCTCAGGTGGTTTTCAGGCGAGGTTTGGTTGATGGGAGGTATGAGGTACTCGAGATGATAGAATGGGTCTCCAATCGATGTTGTGCAGCGGTGGCTTATTTTAGTTGCATTAAGGTTGTGAGATGGGGGTAGTGTTAACGCTGGTTTCAAAATGATAATTTGTGGCACAATATATCAGGTACAAGGAGTATGAGGTAACAGTATATGGATTTGATGGTAGTCGATGAGAACTAGGTGCTCTACTAGGATATGAAGGAGTGTACGGTGGTAGAGATAGCGATGAGATGTATAGAAGAAGAAGAGGATCATTGGGATTTCATAGAACAAAGGGGAAGAATGGAGTGGGCAGAGTTGACCTTAAGGAAAAGGCTTATGTAGATGCGAGGAACCAATGAGGAGAAACAAAGACCGGCTGAAGAACAATCATAGGTGCATTCAAAGGAGCAAGCACGCCCGAGGAGAGATGTACTGTGTGGTGCGGTTAATTGAGTCAATCGTACACGTGGCACCATAAGAAAATTCACAAGATAAAATATTTTAAAAATTATGATCAAAATGCAAAGAGATCTATAACTTTTATGCAGGATATGAAAACAAAAGAAGGTTTTTGAATATAGTTAAATTTTTAATATGAACTATAAGGTATAAAAAAACCAATAAAATACATGTATTTTTTAGTTTCCCCTTTTTCTCTTAATAATGAATATGCATATTATATCATTGTATATTTATATAGTACTTCCTATATAATTATATTTTATTTTTAATATGCTAATTTGATAACTAAAATAAATAGACATATTTACATATATGTACAAGACATTGAATCTTTTTTGTTTTTCTATTATTTTTTATATTTTCATTCTTGTGTAGTTAGTTAATAAACACTATACATTTACAAATGTCAAGAGAATTTTATTTAAAAAATATTTTTTTGCACAAAATATTAGAGGTTTTATTCTATATTCTATACACAAATGCTTTCTCTTTCTTTTTAATTTATCAATTAACTATTATTTTAGATTTTATTTCTTTCGCAGTTAGTCAATGTGCACAATATATTTATATATACAAAATAAAGTAAATAAAAAATATTTTTATTTTTAAAATAATAAGATTCTGATATTCTATATATATATATATATGTGTGTGTACTCCCTCTCTCTGACTCTCTTTTTTATTTTTTTTGATATTTTTATATTTTAAATATTTTTAGAGATTTTGAATACTAAATTATTCTTCTTATATAAATATGCATGAATGATAATAATATCAAACAAAGATGTAAATTTAGGTGTTTTACTATAGTTTCTAGCTTAATTTTCAGCTTCCAGGTGCATGAAGCACAATTTCATCAAATATCATATAACATTCGCTCCATGAAGAACATCTTAAGAGGATGACTTCTTCACTCTCTAGGTCAAACTTGTAAATATTATCCTTAGTGTTAAGAACAAAGTATTTACTCCCGAAGACTTAAAAGTAGCATGTCCTTGGTGAACAATTAAAATAAAGTTCTAAGGGTGTTTTATTTAATTTGGAGGGATCAAAGTTACCTTTAAGAAATAACATGCAGTACTTATGGCCTCTATCTAAAAGTAACGAGGTAGAACATATTATCAAAGCATAGTGCAAACGTATATTCCTGAAAAGTGCAATTTTGATGCTCGACTACACCATTATGAGGTGCTATTCTGAGTGCATAAAATGTGTGATTAAGCCCAATCTTTGTATAGTGGTTAGAAAATTCTCAATTTCGAACTCAGAATATGATCAATACTTAACTTAGTGAGTGTGGTTCCTTATTCATTTTGAATCTGTCTGACTAGATTTTTAAACTATGAGAATGCTACATCTTTGATTGTAAGATACAATACTAAAAAAATGTGAGTAATCATACAACATACTAATGGCAACCACATAACTTTTGGAGGTGTAAGATTCTAGAGTACTAGCGGTGCTAATGAACTTTGCTCCCAAGGAGGCTTTGTATAGCTTTCCTAGTTTCCCAAGTTCAACATGCATTTTACTTCTTTTAAGATAGCTTAGGATGTTCTTTAAGTAGTTAAGTTTCCTAAGCATACCAATCATTTTCATGTGGACGTGTCCTAATCTTTTATGCTAACATAAGAGTTCTGCTCAGAAGGAAAAGGCAATATAGCTTTGGAATATCATCGAACCTAAGTGTGTACATACTATTGTGCTTATTTTCCTTGGTAAAAACTTCAAGTGTGTCTTCTTTTATTACCTTAAAATATTTTTATAAAATATCACTTAAAGATTTTATCACAAATCTTTGAGACACATTATAGAAAATTATGTTCCATACCTATAACTAGACTTACTTTTTCAAAAGAAGGGCAAGAGTTACCAATTGTACATTCATAAATGATCATGAATGTGTAGTTGTTCGCCAACCTGCAAAATATGCTTAGTCGTGTAACTGTATTGAAAATGTATTTACCTATGAGGTGATTCTCCCTTCTTCTTCTTCCGTTTTTCAAAGCATATAGTGAAAGAACCATTTTGTGCCCATCTCATTTTGTCCTTGATGTGTCGGCTTGATTCTTGGGATTTCTTTGAGGTTGCATACCTTTGTTGGCCTTATCCTAGCTAAGTTAAAAAATTACATGTTTACCGTATTGTATGATATCAGTACGAATTTTATTATAAGGCTCATAACAAATTTCAAGCTTAGTTTCCAATTGATATGAAGCTCCGAGTAATTTGTCTAAAGTTTATTTCCCTTTAGTGAATTTTAATAGGTTTTCTAAAAGAATTATATCTTCTTCTTTAATGTTGATCTATTATATGCTAATTTATATATATTATCCTTTAGGGTGTCTTTTTCCTTTTCATGCTCTTGACGACAAGGAAGTGCATAATAATTAAGCTTTTGAATATTTTTTCTATGTGATCCTACTTTAGGTTCATGCTCTAACTTAATAGTTTACGAAGTGTATTTCAGGAACATATTTTCTTTCTTCAGTTTAACAAGAATTTCAAGTAAATCATTTATAGCATATTTAAGCTTAATCAATAGCGGGTTCGTTGGAAATTACTTAACTTCAATTGTCATAAGTTCCATTAAGGATTCTTCATTTTTTAATCATTGTATTTAGTTTCACTCTAGTTAAAATAATCCTAAGTGGCATGTATGGATTTATCCTTCGGATACTTTTGTTGATGTATGGAGTATCCTTTCTTTCTTTGATTGATATCTTCCTTTTTTCTAATATTCATTATGCTTGTTATAACTTTTCTTGTGGAAGAGGCAATCCTTCTTGAAATGAACTTTCTTTTTGCAAGTGTAGCTTATGACTTCATTTTCTTACTTTCAAGCATCCCTTTTTAGGAGTTTCTTGGCTCCTCTTATGACTATGATTGCATCATCTTCTGAGCTCTCGTCAGAAGTGATTTCTTTTGCCCTCAATGCTAAGCTCTTATTTTTATTGCTTGTAATCTCTTTCTCTTTATAGTATTATTTATCCGCTATAGGAGAGAAGCTTTCCTATTATATCATCCTCCAGGAGTTTATCTACGTTTTTAACTTCTTTGATAATAGTTATTGTGGTTCTCCAATCTGTTGTGCATGATCTGAGAACCTTTCTTGACATGCATGAGTTCCTTGATATCTACATAGAGGTGTAAAAATTCATTAATGATATAAGTAGACATCGTATAAATGTCTAGAATAAATCCTCTATCTTCCATCCTAAATAGATCATATCTCTCTATTGAGGGAGGTTTATATAGGTTTCTTTGATCGTATTTGTTCCTTTATAGGTTATACTCATCTTGTTCCAAATAATGATGAGTAGGCACATAATAGAAACTCTTAAATGTTGTGAGAATTTGTTAGTTTGGCTTAGAATTTGACTAATAGTTTGAAATGCGTTAGAGATATTGGAAGAACCATCTGAGGATAACTAAATGTATAGTTCCTCATCTATGCTTCTCTCACTTGTCTACAACCATTGAATTATATAGTATAGTCTAACTCTTAAAAGTACCTTTGCATGATGAGACACGATTGATTTTTTTTTAATGATGCAAAATATTGTATTCATCTCCTTTGAGTTGTAAATGAGTTCCTTCTTATCTAGATAGGTTAGTGATTTTCTTGCTTCAATGGTAGGTTGAGTATACTTGCTTTTGATAATATTTTATACCGTATAATCCATGGACTCCAAGAATATCTTCATTGTAACCTTCCAATAGTTGTAATTTGCACCACAAATTTAGAAAGGATCATACCATATACTTGGTGTAGATGAGAGCGCACGTAGGATCACAACCCTACTAGGACGTGATTATCAAATAATTTATGGTGGTCAAATTTAGTTTAAATAATTTAATAAAGTTAAGCAACCAAATCATATTTTTAATCTACATGAATAGAGATGTTAATGTCTAAACCCAATTGGGTCATAACCATGACCCACATTATATCTCAAGATTCCCAATCACATGTATCGATCAACTACTTCACACTATAAATTATTTGTCATGGGTAACTCAACCGCTCACAAAGCTCGTAGGTCAGACATTGAAATTCTTTACAACTTTGAATCACACTAAAACCATTGCACTAGATAAAACACCAAAATCCTCACCTACATATTAGACACTATGTTATTTTCAAGGATTGGTCAGACTTCCAATGTCCTCAGACCTTCTTGGATCAATCACCAAGACACCTAATGTTTGGGTCAAATACCAAGACTACCCACAAAAAACGTTATTTGAAAACAGACAATACAAAATATATCTTTTGGAATATCATCTTTAGAGATATAATGTTAATGTGTACAAAGGAATAAGATATAGGAATATCTTAAAAATTAGCACAAGTGACTCCGGGAAGATAATAAAAAAAACTATCATGCACCAATAGTATTCTACTCCATACAAATTCTTCTATAACTACTCGCAAAGAAGATATAAGCTTAGGTAATTGGTGTTGTCATTGAGAACTTGCATAAATCTGAATAGTTTGAGTCACTCTTGGAACATACAATAATCTCTCAATGTAATGAAATAGATAAGAATAAAGAGAGAAAGCTTTAAAAATGCTTTTCCTTGGGGTGTGTACTTCTCCACAAGTCTAAGATCTATTTATAGAGCCCATAGATGTTCTTTCAAAAATGTGATTACTTGGAACAAAATGGAAGAATCAGTGTGATTCATTAAATTAGTTACAAATTTGATTGATCAATGTGATTGCTTAAATTTGAATCTTGATTGATCATGTCCAAGTATTGGTCGATCAAGGAATGACTGATTATTAGAAATTGATGATCGATTAGGAAGTGATCAATTAAGGTAGTTGATTGATCGGGCATTGGTCAACTAAGAGAGAAATCCTTCTCCTCTCTCTCTGTCTTCATGGTTTCCAAGAACCCATGCACCCATTGCAAGTGATGGTAGGCGAAGGTGCGTCGACGGAGGAAGAGGGAGTGGGGACCATGTTGCGGTGGCGACAGGGTGCGGCGGTCACGTGCTGCTATGGAGGTAAATAGAGACCAAGGGTGTTGCGACCACAGAGGTGAAGCTTGATCTTGGTGTCGACGGTCGCATGTGGAGGGGATCAGGAGGAGCGGCCGTTGATCTGGATGAGTCAATATCTACGTTAATGCTTTAAGACTAATCAGAATTGGCTACACAACCTTAGGCAGTAGTAATATGTGTAGTAGAAGTGGTCTCATTGTGAGAAGAGTCCTATATAAGTTGCACCGGGAGGGTGATAGAATTCTCCCTACCACCGAAGAATATCATAAAGGCACGAGATCGGGGCATGTATCTCTCTGTGCCCTTGAATTTGATAAAAGTACCATGTACCATCATACAAGATGTAGTGTACATGGGTTTAGTATTGGTAGAGTTGATGCCATCACGATAAGAGTAGAGAGTTCAAAGGTTGATTTGCATGATCTTAAAGGAACATAAAGTTAGTTATGTACCCTAGATACTGGAATGTGTAGGTGGCCTCCAATGATCTTGACAACGGGTTGATGTACCTTAAATGATTATGTGATGCCAAAGAAAAGGCTTTAGGACCAAAGTAGGGCGTGGGAGGGTCCCTGGTTGCATTCAAAGCCTTGAATAGTGGCTTTCCTGCTACCTAGATTGTTGGGGAGGGGCCCTATAGAGTTGGTGGAGGGTTGGATAACAGATTGGGGAGCCCTAGAGGGTTGGTGAAGGGATGGTAGAGGCTAGACAACATGCTGAGAAGCCCTAGAGAGCTAGCAGAGGGTTGTGTAATAGCTTGGCAAGCCCTAATTATTAAGACAGTGGGTCAATGAAGCCCAGGCTACTAGAGTAGTGATGAACCGCAAAATACGATAAATAATTTGGTCACGTTGTGGTACGTGTACTTAGCGATTCAGTCAGAACCGAGAGAAGGATCTTCGTAAAGAGTGTCTCGGCTTAATTTATATCCCGGGCAAGTCCGGGGTCGAACTCAGGGAGGCAAAGGAACAACTTCGGGTTTAATTCAAAAAATTTAGGTCTAGATTTCAGTGCAGTATTTTTTTAGATTTTTTATGCAAAAACCGAAGCAAATGCAAAATGCGGGCGAATTAAGTACTAAGAAATCACACAACTTAGCCAAATTAATTTTAATGTTAAATTAATCCAATTCAGCCAAATTATATTTTTTTCTAGAATCCTAATCCAGTGATGAACACAAAACATATTTTTTTAGAATTTTAGGGGTTAAAATGCAACAATGAAAAATGCACACTTTTTATGGGTATTTTCACAATTTATCACACAAACAGTAAGCAAAAATTATTAAAAAATTACTGGAATTAAAACATGATGCTAGGAAGCTACAGTAATTTTTTTGGAATTTTTTAACAAGTTATGAATTTTTTATGGATTTTTTAGTGAAAATAGAGTGACAGTGAGTAAATAATTTCTATTAAATCCACGTTATCAAATTAGTCAGAAAGCAAATTATTTCAAATAGATATTTTCATGTAGAATCCAGGAGATTTGAAATTTTGCAAAAAGGATATATGTAGATTTAATTAAAAATCAAACACTAAATTAACTCTACAAATTATTCCAGGCACAAGACATCTCCATTTTAGATGAAATTTGGACAGTAAGTTCATCACATATCAAGGCATCTTTCCTAATTTTCGTGGAATTTTTAGAGAAATGATGTGTAAGATATAAATTTATTATCACTGATTAGGTAAAATATGTAATATTTCAGTTGAATAATTTAATTTAATTATCCAAAGACCACAAAAATATAAATAAATATCCACAATGTAGAGAATTAGTTGCTAAACATAAAAGCCTTTTTCATTGACTAAAAAGTTACAAGATGGATGTCCAAATTAACAGGTGAACACAGGGATGTTTGTGCAAATACAGAAACTGGAATTACAATGCCAAAATATGTACAAGGACTATTATGCAATTATATAAACTTTACATGTGAAAATTCAATATTTACAATAAAAAATAAACAAATGAAAGGACCTTCTTCTCCACAGGTGCACGGTGAAACCCAACAAAGGGCAATGGGCGGCGGTGGAATGGCGGCGCAAGGGGGCCGCGTTCGGCCGTGAGGAGGCGCGGCGGCCGGCGGCCTGCGCTGGGGAGGTGCGGCGGAGGGCAGAGGCGCGATGGCGCGGCGGTTGGAGGAGGAAGGTTGGGGGTTGCGATCGGCCACCGCTGGAGAGGGCGGCGCGGGGGCGCGGCTGGAGATGAGGGGGCGGAGGAGAGCGGCCCGCGACGGCGGCGGCGCCGCGCGCTGGAGGCGGAGGAGATGAGGGGGCGGAGGAGGTGGAAGGGCGGCGGCGCCGCCTGCCCGTGTGGAGGGGGAAGGGCGGGGGCGTTGCTGCTATTTTTTTATCATTTTTTTTCTTTTTTTATTATTTTGATTAAAAAAACTGCTGTAAAAAGGAAAAATTTTTTGTTTTACTTTTTTTTTATATTTTTAAAATTTTTTTAAACAGGAATGCAAATGAAAAAAAATGACAATGAAGGGGATTTTATGGTGAGGGAAGGATGAAGATGTGGATGAAATACAAGGGAACAAAATATGAGATAAACAAAATAAGAAGGGACATAAAAAAAATACTTACCTAAATCTTCGCCGGATTTGCGGAGCAGCTACGCTGGACTCCTGTCGTCGCCTCTATCCAATTGGCGAAACAAAAATTGGAGAAGCTACGCGAGCTCGATGGGGAACTCGTGACGCGGAACGGAGCTCTGCGGATCTCGCCTGAAGGAGGTCGTCGCTTGAGGAAGATGTCTCGTCGCTGTCACCAACAAAACACTCCAAGATCTCTCCCTTTTCTATTAGAATGGCGGATGGGGAAAAAATGAGGATGTACAAAAGAATATAAAGAGAAGAGAAAGGGAGGTTACAATGGTGGTGGTGTTGAATGGGAAGTTGTATTATTGGTGGAGTTGAATGGGAGGTTGGTGGAAGAATATGGAGTAGAATGAGAGTTATTAAAAATGGTGGAGTTGAATAGAAGTTGGTGGTAGAATAGAGAAGTTATTGTAGAGAATAAATAATGATACAAAGTAGGCTACTAAAATACAATAAAAATAAAGATAAGAAAAAAACGGAGAATTTACAAAAGAAGATATACAACATGTACATATATTTTTTTATTTGCTTTTCTTTTTATAATTTGTTTATCTTTTTAATAGTAGCTATGTACAATACAATAAAATACTACAATCAAAATACAACACCACCATTATTTTTTTATTTTAATAATTAAGAAAGGAAAAATAAAAAAAAGAAGAAAGAATGAACATATACATAATATACAATGTACATCTAGGTCCCAAAATCGAACTTTTGCAAATGAGCTCCGATTTTAATGAAACCACTTCCGTTGGATAGATAATTTTCTAACTTGAACTTTAAAAGTGAGTTTGGTGAATTTGAAGTTCATACGGAGCGGGAATTTAGCTTGGAAGTTGGTCTTTACAGCTTTTTCCCATTGGGATCTAGGAGCATTTATTTGAGATAAATTTTGTTTTGTGTTTTTGTATTTTTATGAACATGTTGGAGAAAGAATTAGCCAAAAAGGAGTTGAAATGAAATTATCAAAAATAAATGAAGTTTTGGGCTATTTACATGTGAAAAACTCTTTTGATTTTGCAGCTTTTTATTGTTAATTTATTTTGTACAATCTAATATACAATAATTAGTGAGTTTTATTTACAAGAGTCATTTTGTTAATTTATTGATTTTATGGACATCTTTCTGGGATTTTACTCGGGTATTTTGCTAAGATTAATATATTGAGATGATGAATCGTGGATTCATCACCCCCCTATACTTAAACTTTGCTAGTCCTCGAGTAAATAAAGAATGAATAAGTTGGGTTAACCCCTGACTGTGCATGTGAAAACAAGACTTGATCTATTCAAGAACTCTCGGTTTTAGAAATCCTAAAATTCTAAGCTGAACCAAGCTCTAGTCAAAAGGTATCCAATTTCCCTAATCATCAGACTCTCTTTGTATACATATATAGTAGGGATATGACTTTAAGTGTTGACCGTAGTTACAAGAGTAGAGTCACAACGTCACCCAAGGTTCCAGTCCAGGAGACTCTCCTAAGGACTCGATCCTCAACACTAGGGAATAAATCATTTCTTGCATCCAATCCACCATCTCTTTAGTTGTCAGACTTAAAAATGTAGATGGAAGGCCAGTTGATGGATGGTATAGGATTGTGTCATTTCTTCTCTCCCTCTCATTGGAACAAGGATCCTCTCAAGTGCCTTATTACTCAACGCATTTTTTTGGTGTTGATCAGTGCGTCCGTCAAGAGAAGTTGGAGTCGTCTGCACTTGTTTTCCTGGGAGTACATCGGGATGTGTCTTTTTTGAGTATCTATTATACCTTCTACACCCAGACTTGTAGCATTTACGATGCAGAGCCCTTTTTTGGTGCAAGCCCGACTCCTGGTCCTAATAGCGGTGGTCCAAGTGGACACTTTTGAAATGGTTGGGAGCGCTCGCCTTTGGTGGAAGCTCTTTGATATTTGACTTTGTATGGAATGAGAGCTTTTTCTTTGACATTTCATTGCTTTGTAGTATTTTTGGCTAGCTCCACTGCTTTTACCAAGAGTTGGCGCACACTGATCAACATTTTTTATTTTATCACACCCTGGCCTATAGGTAAATATCAAGAGATAGTACAAGAACCATGTTCTCATACTGGCTAAAGATGCTGACACTCAGGTTTCATGAAGCCTTAATTGATTTTATCCCATCCTCGAGCATCATTAAGTCAAGTCCAAACTCAAATCCCCTATCCCAGCTCCTCAAGTGAAATTTCAACTCATCTCATCATAACTACAGTCGTGTATGTGAGGTGCTGATCATATTCTTAAGGTAGAGACTAAGCATGCAATATAGCACACAAATCTTTCAAACTAGGGAAATGTGAATAATTAAGTCAAGGACCCTAATGACTAAGGCTGGTTAACTCAAAATCTCAAGAACTCATAAACCAAGTGTTCTTGAACATCACTAGTCTTGTGTGAAAGTGAATGTATCAGGGGTTAAACCAACTTATTAGTTAGTTTTTTTAGTGTTTTTTTATGATTTTTTTTAAGTTTTAGAAAAGGTTTTTTTACAAACAAAAGCATAGAAGAGGGATTTTTTTTGAAAAAGTTTTGCTCTCTTTTTTTCTTCAAAAGTTTTTTTTTGAAAAATAAAGGAAAAGAAGAAAGTTTTTTTTTGAAAAATAGGTAGATAAGAAAGGTTTTTTTAAAGAGGTTTTTTTTAAAGTTTTTTAAAAGGTTTTTTTTCTTTATCTTTTTTTTTGAAAAATATAGATAAATAAGAAAGGACACATTTTTTTGAAATTTTTTTAGAGCAAATAAGAAAAAAGAACAAAAAACATTTTTTTTGAAAAGTTTTTTTTACCCACCCCCTAATTATTGTATAATATATACAATAATACGTGAAAGTACGAGCTACGGGTAAAGTATATATGTAATATATATACGCCCCCTATACTTAGCATGTGATATGTCCTCATGGCACAAGAAGCGAGAAAAAGACATAGCTCGTGCTAAGCGTAGGATGGCTAAAATAATAAACAGTATAGAAGTCGATCCTCCCCCCCCCCATACTTAGGCTTTGGACAGCCTAAGTGTAGAAGAAGAGCAAAAATGGGGCGGACGAGGTCAAGAGGAGAAATGGATGAGTATGTACACATGGCGGGCATCGACTCCCCCTATACTTAGGCTCTTGGTAAGCCTAAGTGTAGGACAAGATTAAGTGTGAGAACCGATGTGATCTGGAGAATATACAAAGAGGGGAGAATGTACAAGAGTGATTGAATCTGTACAAGGATCAAGAAGGTTTGTGACGGACCTTCTTGCGGGAGCGAGGGGGTGGGTAGTATACATATGTGTCGCTGTCAGAATCGTTCGTAGAGGAATAATATTGAGGTGTGGGGAACGTCCAACGAGGGTCGACACATGGCTGCTTGCTCAAATATGGCTTCAGAACAGCCGGACTAAGCTCACTCATGTAGATCACCTCATCCGGACCTGATGAGGACTCCTCAGAAAGTTCCTTCTCTGGTAAGTCGAAGGCAACTTTCTTAGCCGGTTTTCTAGAACCTGAAGCATCAAGAGGAAGAGGAGATTGATATGTCTTAAGGAGTTCGGGGGAACACCTCAAGGAATCAATACCCGTCTTCTTCTTACCAGATGACCGACTAGAGGATGGAGCAACCGATTTATCAAGATTGGTCAATTTGGTCCCGGTTGTCTCCTTTGGTGTATGTCCTAGATGTGGTGTGTGTGAGGTTCTGACCAGAGGTTCATCATCAGATGAGTCACCATATGCATTGTAATCCACCTGCAAGGTCAGCACACGTCTCTGATAAGGCACAGTGTTCTCAGTTGGCTTGGCATTGATTGTCTCATGAGTCGGATCATCTAAATAATCAAGAAAATCAGTAATGATCATGTCCGACTCAGGGACAACTTCTGATCGTGAGTCCTCTCGAGAAGGTGTTACGGTGGTGGTAATGCAAGCAGTGGGTGGTGTGGAGGTGTAGGGAGTCTCTGAACCAACGGTCGCCTGGACAGTCGGTATCGCAGGTGTAGTAGAGAGACGGGACTCAACTGTCTCTCGAAGGTTACGACTGTCTGCAACTTTTCGGATTACCTTGGAATATCGTGTATCCTCAAAGATCGGGTGAGGTCGAAGTGCTCCCAATGCAGTGAAATCGATATCCCTGGTCTCGCAATCTATAGTTGCCTTAGCCAAAGCTAAGAACGGCTTTTCGAGAATGATCGGAGACTGGGTGAACTCTCCTCGATGCTCAATATCAATGATCGTGAAGTCCACCGGTAATAGAGCACCTTGGAAAGTAACGATGACGGAAATGGTTCCTCTCGACCGTTTAACAGACCGATCCGCCAACTGAATGATCTCTCTTGACTTCTTGACAGATCTGAGTTTGAGCTTGGTAAACACGGAGGTCGGGAGGATATTAATCGATAAGTCATCATCGATTCTTGCATGGGTGAATGTGGTATCTTTGATTTCACAATCAAACCTAGGCAACCGTTTACTCTGCGGCTCTTGAGTTTTCTCCCTATCATCAAAGATGTGGCCATAGACACTATATATATCTCAGTCCTTGTTCTCTTCTTGCCCGATCTTTTAGGCATCAATTTACTTCTCACAAATCTTTTAAGGTCGGGAAAGTGTTCAATGGCCATTATCAAGGGAAGCTCAAAAATCAACTTTCTATCCAATGCTTCCCTAAGTGTAGGATCCAATTTTTGTAAATCTTTTCCTTTTTCAATTTTTACGGTATTTTCTGGTTTTTCCATTTTTTTGATCTTTTTGATAGGTGAAAGAGGACTAGGAGAATGTACAGACTCAAGTTTGGAGGAAAAGTGATTAGTAGAAGAGGGAGGTAGAAGGGACTCCAGCTGTACATGATGTGTGGTCAATCCGGTGTCTTCTAGGTTTTTGAAATTCAATCCGCAAGATCCATGATCCACATTCCTACCTGGACTCTTGATCGGTCTACAAATGTCATCCTCCAATAAATTCTCATTACACCTCATGAGAGAAGTCTGTGCAATTGGAGGATGCTGCTGAGAACTTGGGATCTTATACTCAACACATCTTGACTCAGGCGTGTAATGTTGGGTTAAGTATGACCCATCTGTATGGCAGATGTTGGTCGGAGCCTCATAAGGTGGAGTCAGTAAACAGGGGGTCTGTAGATCGGTTTCATGAGTCCAATCCCCTGTATATGTCGGCTCTCCGAATGGGTGATATGAAGGTTTGTCAATGTCGGCTCTATCACTAAGGTAAATTAAGTCAGGATGTGTATAGGTCAAATGTTGTCCGGTCCTAACTCGAGGTGAAAATGAGGTATGAGGGGGAAACTGATTCTGCCAATTATTCATCTCAGCAGTGGCTTGCTCTGTGATTTGTTCCTTATTTCCAGCAAGCGGACGAGAATATGGGGAGTCAATCCAGGGTGGTTGTGGGTCAGGGGTGTAAGAATGTGAGGTAGGTGAGAAGGATGAAGAAGTGGAGAAGTCAGTCGAAGTTCTGACTTCGCGATCAGGGTATGGGTATGAAGAGGAATAAGAGGGTGGAGATGATCGGAATAAGGTCGATGAAAAATGACGTGGATATGATGACCAATATTTTGACATCTTGGAAAGGAGATGGGAGAATGAAGTGGATCAAGGAAGAAAGCGTGCAAGTGCACCGAATAACACACAAAACAAACAAACACAAGAGCAAACCCTGAGTTCACCTACTCAACACAGTGATGGTCGCAAAAGTCCGACCGTTTATCTTTTCAGTTTTAATTAGGTGATAAATCAAGATATAAATCCAATTACGCAAGGCTAAAAAGTAGGTTTTGGGCACTATCCTAGGGATGCGTCCTCACCTCTCAACAATCACAATTAGCCAAGCATACAATGAGGGTTTTACTCTCCCAAAATAATTGTTAGTTTTAGTCAATTTTTTTTTACCAACTCTTATTAGCAGTCCCGATTTTAAGTTTGGTTATCACTTGATTAGTCCACCAAACAAAGCACGCCTAACGATTAGTCCCGATTTCCTTTTAACATAAGTTTCAAAAACCAAGGGGAGGGAGTCGAGAAAAGCCGATGCAAATAATGAAATCAATGGTGCATGCCCAGTTCAGAAGATTTACAGTGATCCTCGTGCTCTACATGCGGGATGCAAGACAGAATTGAAATTTTATACTATATGAATGCAAACGAGAAAACCGTTCCTAGACAGGCAGTTCTATTAGCGAGTGATGAACAAGTTAAATTTGACTAATAGCTCTGCGGTCTAAGTGCGTCTCGTTAAATGTGATGTGTGGTCCTAAAAATTGCGAGCATAAGGAATAAAGATATTCTAATAAAATGCTCTAAGAGCCGTGAGTGCAAGTCCTATTCTACGTCAATCAACCACACGACCACAAGAGGGTCCAAAGTCCAGTCCGGATACAAGCGCGAGCTCTCAAACAAGAGCCGCTGGAAAGTGTGAATTTCCTAAATTATTACAATAATTACAAAATTTCTCTCTCTAAAATAAATTAGATCTCCTTGCTCTTCAGCAGTCGGCGCGCGTCGCGTCTGTCGAACTCCGATGTACTCCAAGTCCACCGGGACCTTGCAAGGAAAATAAGATTTATATTAGAGAGATAAAAACAAAATATATACAAAAATATGAAGAGAAATAATTACAAGGAAAATGGATTAAATACAAGGTGGCTCGGGGGTCGGACTACCCGAGTAAGTGAAATCTAAATCCAAATTTTTAAATTAGTCCCTAAGCCGTTTGCCTCCCCGGCAACGGCACCATCTGACGAACCGCAAAATACGATAAATAATTTGGTCACGTTGTGGTACGTGTACTTAGCGATTCAGTCAGAACCGAGAGAAGGATCTCCGTGAAGAGTGTCTCGGCTTAATTTATATCCCGGGCAAGTCCGGGGTCGAACTCAGGGAGGTAAAGGAACAACTTCGGGTTTAATTCAAAAAATTTAGGTCTAGATTTCAGTACGGTATTTTTTAGATTTTTTATGCAAAAACCGAAGCAAATGCAAAATGCGGGTGAATTAAGTACTAAGAAATCACACAACTTATCCAAATTAATTTTAATGTTAAATTAATCCAATTCAGCCAAATTATATTTTTCCTATAATCCTAATCCAATGATGAACACAAAACACATTTTTTTAGAATTTTAGGGGTTAAAATGCATCAATGAAAATGCACACTTTTTATGGGTATTTTCACAATTTATCACACAAATAGTAAGCAAAAATTATTAAAAAATTACTGGAATTAAAACATGATGCAGGAAGCTACAGTAATTTTTTTGGAATTTTTTGACAAGATATGAATTTTTTATGGATTTTTTAGTGAAAATAGAGTGACAATGAGTAAATAATTTCTATTAAATCCACATTATCAAATTAGTCAGAGAGCAAATTATTTCAAATAGATATTTTCATGTAGAATCCAGGAGATTTGAAATTTTGCAAAAAGGATATATGTGGATTTAATTAATAATCAAACACTAAATTCACTCTACAAATTATTCCAGGCACAAGACATCTCCATTTTAAATGAAAGTTGGATAGTAAGTTCATCATATATCAAGGCATCTTTCCTAATTTTTGTGGAATTTTTAGAGCAATGGTGTGTGAGATATAAATTTAATATCACTGATTGGGTAAAATATGTAATATTTCAGTTGAATAATTTAATTTAATTACCCAAATACCACAAAAATATAAATAAATATCCACAATGTAGAGAATTAGTTGCTCAACATAAAAGCCTTTTTCATTAACTAAAAAGTTACAAGATGGATGTCTAAATTAACAGGTGAACACAGGGATGTTTGTGCAAATACAGAAACTGGAATTACAATGCCAAAATATGTACAAGGACTATTATGCAATTATATAAACTTTACAGGTGAAAATGCAATATTTACAATAAAAAAAATAAACAAATGAAAGGACCTTCTTCTCCACAGGTGCACGGTGAAACCTAACAAAGGGCAATGGGCGGCGGCGGAATGGCGGCGCGAGGGGGTCGCGTTCGGCCGTGAGGAGGTGCGGTGGCCGACGGCCCGCGCTGGGGAGGTGCGGCGGTGGGACGGCGGAGGGCAGAGGCGCGATGGCGCGGCGGTTGGAGGAGGAAGGTTGGGGGCTGCGATCGGCCACCGCTGGAGAGGGCGGCGCGGGGACGCGGCTGGAGATGAGGGGGCGGAGGAGGGCGGCCCGCGACGGCGGCGGCGCCGCGCGCCGGTGGCGGAGGAGATGAGGGGGCGGAGGAGGTGGAAGGGTGGTGGCGCCGCCTGCCCGTATGGAGGGGGAAGGGCGGGGGCGCTGCTGCTATTTTTTTATCATTTTTTTCCTTTTTTTGTTGTTTTGATTAAAAAAATTGCTGTAAAAAGGGAAATTTTTTTGTTTTACTTTTTTTGTGTTTTTTAAATTTTTTTAAACAGGAATGTAAATGAAAAAAAATGACAATGAAGGGGATTTTATGGTGAGGGAAGGATGAAGATGTGGATGAAATACAAGGGAACAAAATATGAGATAAACAAAATAAGAAGGGACATAAAAAAATACTTACCTGAATCTTCGCCGGATTTGCAGAGCAGCTACGCTGGACTCCTGTCGTCGCCTCTATCCAATTGGCGAAACAAAAATTGGAGAAGCTACGCGAGCTCGATGGGGAACTCGTGACGCGGAACGGAGCTCCGCGGATCTCGCCTGAAGGAGGTCGTCGCTTGAGGAAGATGTCTTGTCGCTGTCACCAACAAAACACTCCAAGCTCTCTCCCTTTTCTATTAGAATGACGGATGGGAAAAATGAGGATGTACAAAAGAATATAAAGAGAAGAGAAAGGGAGGTTAGAATGGTGGTGGTATTGAATGGGAAGTTGTATTATTGGTGGAGTTGAATGGGAGGTTGGTGGAAGAATATGGAGTAGAATGGGAGTTATTAAAAATGGTGGAGTTGAATAGAAGTTGGTGGTAGAATAGAGAAGTTATTGTAGAGAATAAATAATGATATAAATAATGATATAAAGTAGGCTACTAAAATACAATAAAAATAAAGATAAGAAAAAATGGAGAATTTACAAAAGAAGATATACAACATGTACATATATTTTTTTATTTGCTTTTCTTTTTATAATTTGTTTATCTTTTTAATAGTAGCTATGTACAATACAATAAAATACTACAATCAAAATACAACACCACCATTATTTTAATAATTAAGAAAGGAAAAATAAAAAAATGAAGAAAGAATGAACATATGCATAATATACAATGTACATCTAGGTCCCAAAACCCAACTTCTGCAAATGAGCTTCGATTTTAATGAAACCACTTCCGTTTGATAGATAATTTTCTAACTTGAACTTTAAAAGTGAGTTTGGTGAATTTGGAGTTCATACGGAGCGGGAATTTAGCTTGGAAGTTGGTCTTTACGGCTTTTTCCCATTGGGATCTAGGAGCATTTATTTGAGATAAATTTTGTTTTGTGTTTTTGTATTTTTATGAACATGTTGGAGAAAGAATTAGCCAAAAAAGAGTTGAAATGAAATTATTAAAAATAAATGAAGTTTTCGGCTATTTACATGTGAAAAACTCTTTTGATTTTGCGTCTTTTTATTGTTAATTTATTTTGTACAATCTAATATACAATAATTAGTGAGTTTTATTTACAAGAGTCATTTTATTAATTTATTGATTTTATGGATATCTTTCTGGGATTTTACTCGGGTATTTTGCTATGATTAATATATTGATATGATGAATCGTGGATTCATCAAGTAGATCCTTAGATGGTAGGTAGCCTGAGAATCATGGATCTATAGGATACATGATTGTTATGGGGCTATGTTCATCCAAGATTCTCATGGAAATCTGCAGGGCCTAGAGAACAAAGAAGGCTCACAAGAAGGGCATGGGGTTGTGCGCCTTCAAGAATAACAAAGGAGGGATGTTGCAAGAGGTCGTGGAAGAAGTTAGAGGTGGCGGCAGGAGATTTGATACGAACCTTGATCTCGGATCGATTCTATAATACCATGTGGAGAAAGATGGGAGAACGAATGAATTTTCTTATTCAAAGGGTCTACAATTTTTTATATAGCATGAAAACCTAGAGGAACTAAAAAGAAAAATTACATAGATAACCTAAAGGGGTGACATGACTAAAAATAAGAATAAGATAGAAAAGGCCCGATATCTCTGATAGCATGAAAGTGGATTATCCTTGTTTTCAAAGAGGGAGAGATACACATCAAGATCTTAGAAGCATGGGTGCATATGGATCAGATTGGATTGGGTTTTAGATTAATCTGTATCCAATCCATCTTTAACTGATTTTTATTTTTTGAATCCACAATTCAATCCATCAAATATCTAAATCCAATCAAATCCAATCCATCAGATAGAGATAGGTTTGGATTTTTACACTTACATCTTCCACTCAAGAGACTAATCCCTCGCATTTATACTTTATAGCACACTAGCCCTCGAACATTTGAATAATGAATTAAAAACCAATAATATGAGTAGATGTAAAGAAAAGGGAAAAAACATAATCAAGTGAAAGGTGAAGAATTCAATTAATCCATTATAAAAAAATTGAAGACTAAACAATCAAACTAAAGCATTATATTGAATTTGATATTTAATTTATTTTTTATAAGAAATGAATTTGTTTATTTTTTGCATTTAATTTCTACCAAATGATTCAAATAAGAATAATAAAAGTTATCAAATAAGTATAAAACGACAAGTTAGATAAGTGAAAAATGTGATCTCTGTGATTAGATATTGGTGAATTCCATAATTTAATTTAGATTGTTAACATATGCCAAAGCCCAACCACCCACAAGAACATCCTACAAGACTTTATAATATTTCATTAAAAATGAGAATCATAGAACATTCATAATCAATTGAATATGCAAGACAAAACTAGCTTAAATATAGTCCACCGATTAGGCATCATGCCTCTCATTGAAAATAGACTTGAGTGAAAATTATTTATAAGATTATATCTATAGTCAAAATATGCAAATTCCACGAAAAACAAGAATAAAAAATGTTCAATTTAAAAAATAAAGGAAATAAGCAATGCTTATTTTTTAGATTGGTGTGACACATTTGATTATGTAGTCCTAAATCTTGGAGGGCGGGATGTGACCATCCAATCTTAGCACTGTAAGGAGGCTCTACCATTTCAATTATGTTGAGATCTCATATAACATCATATATTCCACATGTGCAACAACTTTTATCACATAATTATTCACCAAAATAATTCAAATTATTTTGTGATAATTTCAATCTTGTTATTGACAATTATGAATCATATTCACACATCCAAGATAAAATGAAAAGTACATTTACAATTAATTGTTCAATGTGAATCCAATTCACATCAACATTTAATTCATAAATACTATTTACAATAGATCTCTCCAACATATTATAAATCACATTTATAATATTTATCATTATTATGGATAATGGTATCTACATTAATCAAATCCTTGATAAATAATATTTAATTATCTTAGATGATTATTATTATGTTTCTAAATAATATGAATCATATTCATATTATTCATTATAATTAAATCACATAACATCATTAATTTTTGATGCATAGATACATTCAACAGAATTACTCTTGAACTCTTTAAAGAATAATGTGCTTTCTCTGCAGATACTTGGAGATATGGACAAGGTGATTGTACATTCCATGTATTGTGACTTTAGTATTGAGATCATATCTCAGATCCAGATCTCAGGGACCACTCAAAGATGTTTAATTAAATCAAGCTGTAAATTTAATCTTCTCATTGCATCTGAATCACATTCAGATCAATGTCCAACATTTGGACTAAGATTGGATTACTAATCTACCAAGAGGAGTCACTAAAATCTAAACCTATTTCATTACTCCCTAAAAATGGAAGTGTCATGGTTACACAATCATTTCTGATCACATCACCTTCGAGTATTCTTACTACCCGTACATCATGCATACTATAAGATCTAGAATGACTCCAAAGTTTTATATCATATTTGGATTGTCTTCTTCATGCTTTTATCATTAAGTTTCTCATTCGATCATTGGGACTTGGTATTGATCATATGCTTTCCAAAATCATATATCTTACCTACAAATTCTTGCCATGCTTCCAAAACAAAATGATTATGCATGAATTTGATCGGTCTCAATACCTCGTGAATGAGCTCATGTCTTCCGATTCAGTAGTGAACCTGCATATTCCCTTTGATAGATTACATTAATCATATGCCCTTATATGCACAATAGCTCATTGATGTATTGACCTTATTAGGTCATCAACCTAATGGTCTGCCTAATGTACATACCTAGAAATATAGTAATACATATGTCTTCCGTCAGAGGATGTGTGCCTATATCATGACAACATACGACATAAGTCTTGTATATCTCGATCTCGTAACTCAACTCTTTGACCGAACTTATTTTCTGAATCTATATTCCTATGCAGAGGACATGCATCAAGAGGTCAGTCAGATATCAACCTTTAGAGAGGGATTGGCAAATCCTTCTCAGACTGGAGATCCTTTCTTCGTAATCATTTGACATTACTTGATGAATCCTCAATCTAAATCTTTAGATATCGTCTAAGCACCAACCTCTATAAATCAACCATTGAATCAACACATGTATTATTATTATTAAGATGGCCAAGGTAACTCTAATTATATTAAGGGACATTATAAGTGCATTCATTCGTTAAATATCAGAGAAGGAGTAAAATAAATCAATAACCTTTATTGGTATATATAAAATAGTATAATAACATTTATTCTAGGAATAGTTCACGCGCAGATCACATGCCTAACAATTTCCCACTAGCCCTTAGAAACATTCAGGTACAACCTTAAACTCATGCTCATAACATGTTGGTCAAAAACCTTCTGGGGTAAAGATTTGGTTAGGGGATCAGTAACATTATTGGTAGAGGCCAATTTGGTGATGATGATGTCACCTTGTTTTTTAATATCCCGAATATTGTTGTATTTCCTTTTTCACGTGTTTTCTCTTCTAATTCCATCTAGGTTCTTTCGCTTGAGCTATGGCTCCCATGTTATCTCAGAGCAGTGGGATGGGATTATCAGAGGGAAATACGCTAAGTTCCAAGATGAACTTGTGTAACCACACTGCCTCCTCTACAGCATCTGATGCGACTATATATTCAACTTCTGATGTTGAATTAGATGTAGTGTCCTACTTCTTGCTTCTCTAGCTCACAGCACCACCGTTCAAAAAGAACACGAATCCTGGAGTTGACTTGCGGTCATGTATATCAGGTTGGAAGTCTGAGTTTGTGAATCCTAAGACTTGGAGATTGTGATTTCTATAGACCAAGATGCAATCTTGCGTATGTCGTAGATACTTAAACATGTTCTTTACTGTGTTCCAGTGTTGTTCCCTATAATAGGATTGGTAATGCCTTATCACTTCCACTTCATGCAGATATCCGACCTTGTATACATCATGGCATGCATTAGGCTTCCCACAACTGATGCATAAGGGCATCCGGCCATGGCCTTCCCTCAACACTTTAAGGATCCATCCCTTTAGATAGGTGGATGCCATGTTTTAAGGGAAGGAAGCCCTTCTTGGATTCTTCATATGGAAATGTTTCAAAATCTTCTTAATATACCCATGTTGTGACAATCCCAAAATCCTCTTTTCTTTGTTTCTGAACAGCTTCAGACCCAAGATATAAGATGTTTCTTCAAGATCTTTCATCTCGAAGGTATGGGACAACCAAAACTTAACACTAGTTATCATTCATATATCATTCCCACTGATAAAGATGCCATCTGCATAAAGCATAATGAACACAATAACGCTCCCACTAAGCTTCTTGTACGCACATGGTTTATCACGATTCTGATCGAAAGAATCTCTTTATGATTTCATCAAATCTAATGTTCCAACTATGAGAAGCTTGTTTAATCCCATAGATGGATTTATTCAACTTTCATACTTTGCCCCCCTCGGTTATGAAGCCATGAGGTTGTTCTATATAGATATCCTCCTCTACGTATCCATTGAGGAATGTCATCTTCACGTCCATCTACCAGATATCATAGTCAAGATATGCATCTATAGCTAGAAGTACCCTAATGGATTTAAGTATAGCCACATGAGAGAATGTCTCATTGTAGATGATCCATTCTCTTTGTGTGTAGACTTTGGATACGAGCCTTGCCTTGAATGTGTCTACCTTCACATAAAATCCCCTCTTCTTCTAGAAGAACCAATTACACCCAATGATTTTACCCCTCTAGGTGGATCCTCTAAAGTCCATACATTGTTCCAACACATGGAGTCTATTTCAGACTTTATTACTAGCATCCATCTGTCCATGTCATGATCCACAAGTGCTTCATAAAATGAAGTTGGATCATGTGAACTCTCGCTCTGCGGATCTGGGTTACTTGTTTATGCATCACTTGTAGTATTATATTCACAATGGATCACATTATGTTACTGAAATTTAGGGAAATTCTCCCATTTCAAAATGACATTCACAATTAAATGTAAACAATCACAGAATCAACAAGTAGTGTCACCAATTCACATTTCGTTAATTTTTATATATATTAAATGTAACAAAAGAAACTGCATTATGTACATGTATCTCAAATTGTAACAAAAGAGAAATAAAATCATTTACATTATCAAAACAAAAATAACAACATATGTACTGACGAGTGTCACAATGGACGCTCAAGATCATAAACCAGTCTATTGCGATGCAGGCACTTTACCCGCTACATATGCAAGGGACAAAAGAATGTCAACAATTATTCAATACAAATAACCATATATATATATATATATATATATATATAATAATAATAAGTAATTCAATGGTTTCAAAAGAAAGCGTGTAGATAAGTATTGAAAATTATATTTAACAAGCTACTTGCATAAAAATGGGGTTTTAAGCTATTGTGTAAGTAATACCCTGATCACCCATCACTCCATAACTTTCCGTATATAACAATTTCATATTTTAATTAATGGCCTCATATGTAGATTATTATCTTTCTATAACTTAGAGATCATGGATCTTGGTATTGAGGACGATGATTCTCTGATCTGTTGTCTAATTTCTCAAGTCTAGTGGATAGTTTGTGGTCTTGGTATGAGTATGACCTCACACTAGGACTCTGAGGCGTGAAGAAAATCTTAGGGTTGGGGTGCCTCTGCATCCTAACTAAGTTTCCAATACACCCACTAGATTTTCCTAACATTTATAGTAGTAGATCTAAATTCTGAGTAAATGTTGAATATTGATTATTATTGATGAGTAATGATTTCTGCCTCGAGCTTAACTATATCCAATCATATCTATAACCAAACGCGTCTGTAACACATCGCCAAGTCTATTGGCGGAATGGTAACAGAAACTCAAGCGGTGAAAAAGTCTCCTAAGAGACTCTTTCATCTCGCCCTCTAAATGGATATGTGGTCCAGTAGAGGGCTATGCCTACTCCAAAACTATGCCCCTAAGACGAGTGGGAGATACTCCCAGAAGAGTCACTCTAAAAATCATCCCGACTCGTACATGCTAATGAGCTCATGAGAAAAACTAAAGTTGACCCCCCCCCCAGCCTAGGCACTCTAAATAGAGGGTCAACAGAACTAGTCAAAATCCTGGATGCCATCGAAGCGTAAAAACATTGTGAGATCACGTAAAAATCATAAAAAGGACTGGGATCCTAGACCAGTGCATGACGAAATCATGTTTGAGTGGGTATATTAGGTACTCCTTGTAGCACGCCACTCAGCCAATTAGTCATAACTGAAAAAAGAACACCTCGAGGAGTGTCTTAGCTTAAATTTATATCCTGGACAAGTCTGGGGTCGAACATAGGGAGGCAAATGAACAACTTTGGGTTAATTCAGAATACTTAGATCTAGGTTTCTGATGTGGATTTTTTTTATTTTTTAATGCAAAACGAACACAAATGCAAAATGTGGTTGAATTAAGTTAATAAGAAACACACAATTTAGCCAAATTAATTTTAATGTGAAATTAGTCCAATTTAGCCAAATTATAGTTTTCCTAAAATCTAATCCAGTGATGAATGCATTGCACATTTCTTTTGGAATTTCAGGGGTTAAATGCAACAATGAAAATTGCACACTTTTATAGGTTTTTATACAATAATGAAAATTTATTGGAACTTTAACGTGAAGAAATGAGGCTACAATATTTTTTAAAAATTTTTAACAATATATGAATTTTTGTAATGAAAACAGAGTGAGTGCAAGTATTTAATTTCTAATAAATCCACAATGGCAATTCAATAAGAGAGAGAATTATCTCAAAAGGTATTTAAACATGCAATCCAGGAGAGTTGGAATTTCACAAGAATAATGTGGTGAATTCAATTAAAAATCAATTACAAAAACTCGCTCTACAATTTATTCAAGGCACATGACAATCCCAATAAAGATGAAATTTGGGTAGTGATTAAACCATGTTTCAAGGAACTATTTCTTATTTTTTAGGAATTTTTGGAGCAATAGTGAATTAAATATGGGTTTAAGAGCTCAAATTAGTTAAAATATGCAATTGTTCATTAAATTAATTTTATTTAATTACTCAAAGCTCATAAAAATCCAAATAAATAGTCAGATGATAGAGAATTAATTGCTCAACAATATGACATTTTTCATTAAATTAGGTAATGCAATATGAATATCCAAATTAATATGCCAACAGAGGGGTATCTGTGCAACACATAAATTGCATTTGATAACGCTTTGCACATGAGAACTTTTGTTATAATAGAAAACTAGCAAAATTAAAACTCATTTTTCACAAAAATAAAAAAATGGAAAAAAAATGAAACCACCTTCATTCTCAGGTTATGGCATGAAGATGGAGCACATGCGGGGCTGCTCAAGGCAGCGTGTGTAGGGGGATGGTGGAAGGTTGCAGAAGGGAGGCACGCGATGGCATGGGAAGGGCGGCGCATCGGCGGTGCACGAACTGTAGAGGCGTGTCGTGGCTACGACTGATGGCGGAGGGCAGGAAATGGACCTGCAAAGCGGAGGAGGCTCTGGCGAAGAATGGCATGCTGCTGAAGAAGATTTTTCACAGGTCTAAATACGTCTCACATAAGGCGGAGACGCGGTCGTTGTGGCGACCCGCAAGAAACCCTACTTCAAACAACAATTAACCCACAATGACAATTACGCAATAAAAAGTAGTGTGGAGTTAAAATTTATTATAAATTTACAACAAAGATGTTTGTAGTGTGCAAGTATGTGTAGAGTGTCAAACATAGGGACAAAGCAGGATAGATCAGGTTGTGAATGCACAAAAGTGAATGTGATGTATTTGTATATATATGTGATCTTTTTGTTGGTTTTGAATTTTTATTTTTTAAAATTTTTATTTTTTTTATTTTTATATTTTGAATTTTTTTTATTTTTTGATTTTATATTTTCTTTTTATATTTTATATTTTTATATTTTATATTTATTTTAATTTATATATAAAGATGTATATATGATATATATATATAATATAAGATAGGGTTGATATCAAATTTAACAAAATGCTGAAAATAAAGAAAATATTTTTTGGGGGGTTTTAGTTAATTTTTCTCTATGTTATGATTTTTTAGATACTTTTGCTAATTTTTTATAGATTTTTAATGTCCAAAATACACTAAAACAAGGAATAAAAAAATAATCGAAATTAAATTAGAGATTAAAAATATAAAACAATGTCTAAAAGTCTCCAAATTGATGTGCATGAAAGAACAATGCAACAGGAAGCTTTGTCTATTTTTTGGAATTTTTTGAGTTATATAGATATATGAAAAAAAAATACAAGAAATAAAGAGAAACTATAGTACTAGCAAGGGTATAAATGTAAATAGTAATAACTCAAAGGGACAAAGTGAAACTTCTCCAATGTATTTCTTTATGCAAACGGGGATGAAAATGATACTTTTTATTTTTAATAACTAATAAAAATCTTCAAAATGCAAAATAAAAATATGTGCATGAAAGAACAATGCAACAGGAAGCTTTGTCTATTTTTTGGAATTTTTGAGTTATATAGATATATGAAAAAAAATACAAGAAATAAAGAGAAACTATAGTACTAGCAAGGGTATAAATGTAAATAGTAATAACTCAAAGGGACAAAGTGCAATTTCTCCAAAAATATATAACTAATTATAAAGTTTTATGGACTGAACCTAAATAGACAAAACATCAGGAGGTCTGTGATGAATCTCGGATTCATCACTCTAAATCTCATTTATTAAGCTCAATTTCCTAAAAATCAACAGCATATCTGCATCTATTCTGCATAATTAGCATTCATGCATGTTTTCTTAAGAATGACATTTTATTCATCATTTTTGCACAAAATAAGAAGCCAAAAATCCAAGCCAAATTTGACCTGTAAATAGCCTAACTTCCCGGATTTTTAACTCCTTCATGCTAACACCGCATAATCCAAAACCACCTCCATTGTACATATCACTCACAAGAATAAATGAAAAATACAAAAAAATCACTAACCCAAATAAGTGGACCAAAACCCAAACCCTAATTTCAGGATTTTCGGACTAAAAGCTACATATCTTCCCCATCCAGTGTCTGATTTGATCCAACTCACTTTTGAACTAATGCACGTTAGATTACCTTCAAAATAAGACCAAGTTCAAGTGAATCGGAGCTCGTATGTAAAAGTTGGGTTTTGGGCCTCTTTTGTACATTGTATATTTTAACGGTTTTTGACATGTATTTTATGTACATATTTTTTATCAATAAAATCAAAAAAAATAGATTTAGATGTCTTTTATTTATCTTTGATTTCTCTATATTTTTTAGGATTTTTATCTTATTTAAAAATGACAAAAAAATAGAAAACCCAAAAATCAAGGTATTCTATGTACATAGGATAACCCAAAAATTCACTTTTTACATTTGATCGATATGGTTTTGATCTCTTTATGAAAGTTGTAGATCTCGTCGCGACGAGCATTTTTCATGAAGGAACTATTTCGATTCGAGGTCGTTTACTATTTCTTTTTTATTTTACAAAATATTTTAGCTTTGATTTTTCTGGTGCTGACACGTGGCAGCTCCAGAGGCTACCACGTGTCAGCCTTTTCAGCCTTTTTAATTCTTTTTATAAAAAAATAATAAAATAATAATAAAATAAAAACCACGCATGTGCCCATCGTCCTCCAACTGCGCCCCCCTTCTCTGAAACCTCCGCCGTCGACCCCGCTCCCTCACCTCCACCGCCTTGGACTGCAACTGCCGCGCTTCTCTCGCATCATCGTTGACCCCCGCAACCTCCGCTCCTCTCGCGCCGTCAACTACCTCCGCAACCGCCACCCCCTTATCTCGCACCGGCCACAGCCCTTCTCTCTCCTATTTAATCTCCATCGCCGACCCCTTCACCCATCATCCGCCAATTCACACAAGCACCAGGAGGAACGCGCCTCCGGCGGTGACAGCGCCGGTGGACGGAGCCTCCATCGGCTGGGCGAGATCCGAGGGTGCTCCGCCCCTCGTCGTACGCCAATTCCCTCGTGGCTGCTCCTGCTCCGAGTTCCATCTCCGTCGAGCCCCTACGACTTCGACTTCTTCTTCGTCGTTCAACACCGTCTGCAATACCCAACTCCGCCGACGCTTCAACTGCCTCCGCCGACTCGAGCCCAACTCCGACTTCTTCATCAACACCGACGACCCTCTTCTGCATCGTCAGTTGCGGCCCAGCACCACGAACGTCTTCTCCTCACCCGCGCGTCTACAACTCCGCCGAAGACCGACACCCACGACACCGAACGCCCTCGACTTCACGCACTCCAGCCGCTGGAGCGAGACATCTCCGCCTCCTATGTCGAGCCTCCGACATCGACTTCCGCCACCAGAAGCCCCGGCCGGCCTCTCACGACTCCACCTTGGCCGGCACCCCTCCGCCTCGCCGTCGACCGGGCTCGGAGCCTGAGGCCCCCACGCGCGTGCGAGGCACGTGCGTAGGGGGAACATCTTCAACCCCAGGGGTCACGTGCCTTGCACGCGCCCTATGGGCATATTGCAGTCACCCCCCTGGAGGTCCTCCTTTTCGCGCTTCAGTCCAGCCCTTTCAAGGGCACGTGATGCGCACGTGCCTCTTGGAAAATTGCAAACATACCCTCCTAAGTCTTGGTAATTGCATATGAATCCCCCCTACATTTTATTCAGTTTATTTATTTATTGCATTCAGACCCCTGTCTTCCCCAGTAATTTTAAACCTCTTCTAGACATTATTTTATTATTCAGAAAATAGCATGATGTTCATCTTTTAATTCCCTACAATTTGACATGATGTGGATATTTTTCTGATTATTGGTTAATTAATAATTAATTCTTTTGTAGAAAATTGCAAAGTTTGCCTATTTCATGCTATTAAAATTGCCATTGATTAACCGTTGCTCTAAAAATCCCCAAAAAATTACATATTATAGAGATTATTGTGCTTAACATTATGCCCAAAAAGAATTGCATTTGCATGCATAATTTGCTCTGTAAAAATCATTTTGCACATTTTAATGTTTAATTTTTAATTGGTATTAGATCTCACATTTTCGAGGTCTAGGATTTTTCTGAGATCAATCACCTAGTGATAGATTTTAGATAATTTTGTTCATCGAAAATAAGTAGGTTTAATATTTATCATAATTAAATATTGAAATTCATTGTGTTTGCATTTAAAAATCCATAAAAAGTTCATATTGCATCCAAAAATTCCAAAAATATTACAGTGCATTCATTTCATCATAATCTACATTGTGGCCAAGTTTTGTATTTTTCGGACATCGTTTGAACATAGCCGATATTTTAGTCCGTAAAATAGGCCAAAGTTGCATTTTGCATCCCTTATTTGAATTGAAAATTCCAAAAAAAAGACCGCCTCGAAAACAGTGCACGAATATTGATAAGCACAACTCTAGGTTGTTCCTTTGCCTCCTTGTGATCGACCTTGGGACTTGCTCAAGTAAAATAAACATAAAATCACTCAATTAAAAATTGAATAATTTTTGTGGTTATTTCTTGACCATTTCCGATCGTCGCCTACAACGAACGACATAAATTATTTTCACTCATAAAATTAAAAATAACTTTTAAAGCCGTATTTTTCGGACTCGTCAGATGGCGCCGTTGCCGGGGAGGCAAACATCTTAGTTTTGTGTTTTGAAATTTCTTATTCGATTTTCCGCATTCGGGTAGTCTGACCCCGAATTTTTCATTGTGAATAAAATTTTATTTCCCGCATTTATTTTTCAACATTTATTCCTTTCATTTTATTTTTGATTGATTTTTCGAGTCACTCTCTTACATTCTCTCTCTTATTTTTCTTGCGAGGTACCCGACGTACGTGGAGCGGTTTTTCAAGAAACCGAAGCATCTTCACCGACATCTGAGAAAGCCGCAAATAATTTAAGATCAAGTCAAGTCGTGAGAGAGCGTAGAGTCTAGGTTTTTAAATTTCTGCAAATTTCAATTTCTGCTCATTTATAGCGGTGTCCGTTGGACTCTCACGTGTGTAAAAAAGACCTCGAACTTTTCTGTGGTGTGTCGTGGCCTGTTTCACTCTCCGGTAAGGGTGGGGCCCGACTTGAGTGGCGATTAGGATAGACCTGCACATACGGCTCTCAGAGCATTTTTATTTTTGTTGTGCTCGTAGGATCTTAAGCCACACTGCACTATTAATTGAGACGCACATTAGATCGTTCAACTTAGCCCAAAATTTAACTCAATTCTTTCCTGCTAAAAGAACTTTCTGCTTAGGTGCGGTTCATTTAGAATAATTTCAATTCCGTATTGCATCCCACATGGAGATTGCGAGGATTCACTGTAAGTCTTCTAACTGAGCATTCATCATAGTTTTCCGCGTGCATCGGCTTTTCCCGAATTTCTCCCTCTTGTTTTATCACATAATTCTAAAGGAAATTGAGACTGGACGGTAGACGTGTATTTGTGCTCATTTAAATTCTTCAGTGATCACTGAATAAAAATTAGGACAGCTAAATATAGCCGATTTCAAAATAACCCATAAAATCAAGAGTTTCTGCGGGAGAGCAACCCCGACCTTGGATGTTTCTATTTTTCTGAGTGAGTGAGATACGAAACTTAAGGTTAGAACCCCAAATCCGAATTTTCATATTGACTACTGATTTTTCGGGCCAGTCATTACGAAAATTTCGGCACCTAACAGCTTGCTATTTTTTTACCAAGATTGATTTATCACCAACTAAAATTGAAAAGATAATAGCCGAACTCTTACGGCTTCATTGTGTGTGTTGGTGAACCCGGGTTTTGATTTATGTTTGCATTGGTGTGCGTGAACCGATTTCGAAAATCGACAACCGCACATTTGATAAAACTCCTCTTGACTATCCCGTGCAATCATATCTCTCCTTTCTTGATTTAAAATTCACCATGGAATTCTTGTCCAATAACTCTTGCAGACCCAACCCCTCATTCCTTTCAACTCTTTCAAAAATGGTCGAACGTTTATCCGAGAATTCATCAGAGCTATACTATGAAAATGAATTCGTATCGGTTAGACCCAAAACACCTTCTCCTCAACCACCAATAAATCCATCTCCCTCTGCTAATCCGATTTGTTTCATGAATGATAACCCTTTGTATTCAGAGAAGACAAACCAACAAATGATTGAGGTCTCTACTTCTTCATTTATCAATCCTCTTTACGTTGATCATACAATTCATCCTTCATATTCAGTAAATGTCAATCCATCATTCATGGAAGATGATAACCACACGGTCGAATTGAACACTTATTAACCTCTTCCGTCGACCCTCCCCTTGAACACCAATGAACAATCATTATCTTGGATTGAACATAACAACCCCCTCTTCACTCATACAGAGGATTGGGCCGACCAAATAAGAACACATCAACCCTGTATGCTGACTCCACGATATCAAGGTCCGACCACTCAAAGGATTGAACTCTCCTCGAACCAACTCCACATACCTAGACCATATGAGCAGCCACCTTTCATAATTATTGAGGAGATACTTTCAGAAAACAATGATCGTATATCGAATATTTCAAGAGACTCCTCTCCTTGTACATATAGAAAAATGGAAGAGGACACTCAATTACAAAAACATACCCCAACTGCTCCCATGCTTGGTCATGAAGAGATTTTGGAGAATATTTTGAGGATGAATAAGAAATTTGATTTAATGGAGGATAGATTTCAAGAACTTGTCGATCGATTAATCTCTGATAGCTTGGATATAAAAATGAATGAGGAAATAATTGGATCTGAGATTGAAAATTCTGACGATATTCAGGAACCTAGGGATGATTCAGACAATATACTTCTACATATTACTCCCCTATAAATGACTATGCCGTTGACTATCCCTCTGAACATCAAGGCCCCTTTTTATCTGAAAGACACACCACACCCCCACACCACACAGAAAGAAAAAAAATGAAAATTCAGAAAATTTCATAAAAATTGAAACTGAAGACGATCTGAGGAATTTGGATCCGACTATACGGGAAGCACTAGAAAAATGTTTGATGTTTGAACTTCCCTTTATACATGCCATTGAATACTTCCCCGACCTTAAAAGATTTATAATGGATAAATTAATGAACAAAAAGTCGGGTAGGATACGAACAAAGACTGAAAGACATATCTTGTCAATGGCCTCCTCCTTGGTGTTGAGAAGAAAAACCAAGAGCCGCATAGTGAAGCGGTTACCCAGATTTGACTACGAAATCAAAGACACAATTTTCACCCATGCTTGCATTGATGACGATGCACCGATCAATATCCTCTCGACCTCTGTATTTCACGAACTCGAACTCGGACCGATTCGGAAGATACGAGAGATTGTTCAATTGGCGGACCGATCAATAAAACGACCGAGAGGAATCATCTCTATCATTATGAAATTCCAAGGTGCTCTGCTCAAAGTAGAATTCATGATCATTGATATTGAGCATCAAGGAGAATTCACCCAGTCTCCAATCATTCTCGGAAAGCCGTTCTTAGCATTGGATAAGGCAATTATTGATTGTGAGACTCGGGAAATCAATTTTAAAGCATTGGGAGCACTTAGATCGGACCACGTCTTTGAGGAACCACGATCTTCTGAGGAAACCCACGAAGTCCCCGACAGCCGCAACCATAAAGAGGTAGAAGAGCCCTACCCTGACGCAACACTTGAGATAGCGGTTGTTGATGAGACTATTGGTTAAGAGACTCTCCCCCCTATTTCAATTCCCGAGGATCTCAAAAGAGACAAATCATTCTTCTATGATCCTGAGACTTTTGCATGGTCGCACCCTGGAGCAACATTTTCTGAATACCTGGACCAAATCATCCCAAATCGAGAGTGCACCAACATTCGGGAAACTAAGAACAAGCACGCAAGCCGTGCACCGACCAAGGAGAATTCCAATGGCTATTCATCTGGATACTCAAGTGAACCGACACCTTCACGAAGAAATAAAAGGAGAGTCACCTCTGACCCTTCGGAAGAGGAATCAGCTGATAATCCCTCATCCGGTCTGGAAAAGGTAGTATACATGAGTGAAGTCTGTTCGGCAGCTCTAAAGTCATATCATCGCAAGGATCCAAAAATCAATTCTCATTGGACAAATCCCATTCCTAACTACTACTCATCCAAAGATGATGCTCCTGCACTCTTCAAGTACACTGGAATTATTTCGTATGAGCTGACTGAGACCGGTGCTTCTGAGTATTCATCCGAGGACAAACCGATTGACCCCAAGAAGGAACGAATTCTGAGGAAACAACTGAAGAAACAAAAAGACCATAATACTTGGAGTATGTCCACTTTCAAATACTATTCCTCTGAGGATAACTCTGATGATGGATATCTTTCATCTGACTCAAACACTTCATTTATTATCCATCATGATTTTTTGAGGATGACACTGATCATAGTTGGGAATCATATGCTTCATCTCCATCTCGTCATTACGATCTCCCAACGCAGGCTCAAAAGAAGATCAGCCGAAAACCGCCTTAATCATCGGCTACCCACCGTCCCTCCCGACCACATCGGTTTCCTTATACAGTTTCTTCCTCTACTTAGTCCAAGGCCTAAGTATAGGGGGGACCGATGCCATCTGTATATATCATTCTTCTCCTAACTCCCGATCGCTCCATTTCCACCCTTCTTCCATACTTAGGCTGACCAAAGCCTAGGTATAGGGGAAACCGACATCCACCTATATATACTCTCCTCATATCCCGATGCTTTTCTTTTAATTTTTTTCCGCTCCCTTACGCTTAGCCCGAGCTATGTCTTCTTTCTGCTTCTTGTGCTCTGAGGACACATCACTCACTAAGTATAGGGGGTCTGTGTATATACTTCGTATATATTTTACCCATATCTCGTACTTTCACGTAAGTCTATATGTATTTACGGGGTGGGTAACTAACTTGAAAAAAAAAGTCCCTTGCATAAAAATTCATTGTGTCTGCATTTCACACACCCGCACTTCAGCCAGCATCGCATTCAATTGCATATGTGGAAAGTCATTGGGTTCTGAACCGAGTTATGAGCCGAAACCGAGAATGGTCTGGACTTGACTTTAAAAGTTTGAAGGAAGATTAAATGAATTTGATCTAACTAAGGTAGCAAGTACCTATTAGATAAATTCAAAGAATACCTTATGGAGATATGAATATCATTTCTATCTCACTCCTCCTGAGAAACCTGAACTCAATAGAGTTGTAGGGAGATACAATTGAATCATGTGTGATATGATTTGATCAATGATGAATTTTAGCATAGTTACCTCTTAGTTTCCAGGTATATATGTAGTAGATACTACACTATATATCCTTAATAAGATTCCATGCAAGAAAGCTGGAATTAAGCACTAGAAAGTGCTACTTCATTAGGAAAATAAAGGATGGTATTGGATACCTACTTTATGCCCTTGAGATTCTTAAAATATCTCATCTTTGAAAATGTGATTATTAGGGATTGAGACTCTTGAGAATCAAGATGAAAATGAAGTGAAGGAACTCATTTAATCTTGAGAAGATAATGAGGCTCCTGAAATCGGGAACTAAAAGGACAATTAAAGATGAAACACTAATACCTCTTCAAATGAGTTTGAGGATGTATTCCATGTGTCGATTAAGTCTGACAATGATCGGACTTCATGTGATGAAGCTCCTAAGGATCATGACATGGAAAGATGGATATTAGCAATAAAGTCTAAAGTAGACTTCATATACAAATGTTGTATATGGACCCTCGAGGATCCACCTATAAGGGTGAGATCCGTTAAGGTGTAAATGGATCTTCAAGAGAAGAGGGAACCTGATGAGAAGGTAGGGACCCTCAAAGCACGGTTCATAGCCATGAGCTATACACCAGAAGAGAAGACATTGCTTGCAATGAGACTTGATCTTCGGTAACCATGCTTAAAATCATCAGAATATTGCTAACCCTAGCTACACAACTTGACTATTGCATCTTCAAGATGTAAGTCAAGATTGCATTCCTCTAAGAATACCTCTGTGAGGATATTCACATGAAGTAGCCCCAGGGCTTCATGGTTGAGGAATACAAGGTGTGCAAGCTAAAGAAACTCCATCTATGGACTCAAATAAGCTTCTTGTAGTTGAAACATCAGATTTGATGAAATCATAAATGTTATATAGAATCTTGATGTACCATGTGAAGCTTAGTAGGAGTGCCATTGTGTTCAACGTGCTAAATGTAGATAATATCCTAATCATTTGGAATGATATAAGGATGATAATAAGTGTTTTATAGTCTAGCTATTCCATACCTTGAGATATTATCTCAAGAATACCTCTTAGATCTTAGTTCTGAAGTTGTTCAGAAGCAACGAAAGAGGGCATTGGGACTGTCACATTTGTAGTACACCTTGGACACATTCCATTCTTGGAAATTCCAAGAAAGGCTTCCTTCCCTTGAGATTTGGTACTGACCTATCTAAAGGGATAGCACCTCAAAGAGTTGAGGAAGTGAATGCTAGAACTGCTTGCACCTATGCATCAGTTACGAGAAGCTAAGTGTATGCTAAATGGTATAAAAGCCAGATATCTGCCATGCAGTGGGAGTAGTAAAGTGTTGCTAATCCTACTATGGAGAGAGAAAACACTTGATTGCAGTAATAACAAAATCTTCATAGATGACAAGACTTAGAGATAATGATTTCAAAGTCTCATCTTCAAAAGCTTAAGACTTTATAGATGGAGATCTAAAAGGTCTTAACTGTGGATACCTTGAGAGATAGTGATCTCCCGGAATAAGGGTATTCTAAGGATTATGGAAATACTGGTTATAATAACTGAGCAATAGTGTCAAGGACACTATAACTGCTTTGATTAGATTGAGTATTGGTTGTATAAGATGCAACATTTGCATTGGATGCGAGCACTGTTACCTAGGGATATGCAAGTGCCGTAAAAGGACTTGGCATAGTCTTTTGGGAACAGAGTGACTGACTAGCTTACCTAGCTATTTCTAAATAGCCTATGATTGTCACATGAGTGTGGGTTTAATGATTAGCTAATTAATGGCTCTTTGGGCTAGTAGGAGATTGTTGGACTTGTGAGCCCACGACGAGCCATTATGCAATAAATGTATTGCGAATATCATTCCCTGATCTGAGATGAAGAATAAATAATTTGCATAATCGGTCCATCTGTACAATTAGGGTTATGTACCATGGCCATCTTGATGATCATACAGCTGTTGATTCAATAATTGAATCATAGAGGTTGGTGCTTGGATGAATATCTAAAGGGTTAGATTGAGGACTCATCAAGCACCGTCAGATGATTGTTAAGAGATGATCTCCAGCTTGAGTAGGAGATGGCAATCCTTTCTCACATAGGCTGATATCTGATCGACCTCTTGATGCAGGTCCTCTGCATGGGAATAGTGATTCGGAGGTGTCAGATTAGTTAGGTCAATGGGTTGACTTAACGAGATCGAGATAACCTAAGTTCTATGTTGAATGCTGTCATAGCATAGGCACGCATCCTCTGACCGGAGACAGATGTATTACTATATGTCTGAATATGTACATTTGGCAGACCGATAGGTTGATGGCCTAACCAACGTCTATACACCGGCGAGCTGGTGTGCATATAAGGGCATATGAGCAATACGATCTCTCAAAGGGATCACACAGGTTCACTTATGAACCGGAAGACATGAGCTCACTCATGAGATATTGGGAAGAATCAAATTCCCTGCACGGTCGTCTCGCTTTGGAAGCTTGACTGAATTTGTAGGTTTGATATATACTTTTGGAAAGTATATGATCAAGACCTAGGTATGATATATGCTTTTGGAAAGTATATGATCGATACCAAATCCCAATGATCAAATGAGAAACTTATTGATAAAACCCTGAAGAAGACAATATAAAATTGATATTGATCTTCGAGTTGATCATAGGTCTTCCAGTATGCAAGATGTACAGGTATTGGGAATACCTGAGGTTAATGTGATCATAAACGATTGTATATCCATGACGCCTCCATTCCAAGGGAGTGATGAAACAAGTCTTGATTTTAGTGACTCCTTTCAGTAGAGAAGCGATCCGATCTTAGTCCAAGTGTTGAACATTGGTCTGAATGAGATTCAGATTCAATGAGAAGATTAGATTTGCAGTCTTGATTTAATCAAGCATCTGTGGGAGGTTCGCAAGATCTGGATTTGAGATAAGATCTCAATATCCAAGTCACTATACGTGGAACAATACAATCGCCATGTCCTTATCTCCAAGTATCTGCGGAGAAAGCACATTATTCTTGAAGGAGTTCAAGAATAATTCATTTGATGATTTCTGTATCCAAGCATCGAGAAAGTGGATAATTAAATATGATTTAATTATCATGAATAATATGAATTTGATTCATATTATAAGAAGAGATGTCTAAGATAGTTAAATGTGATTTAATTATCAAAGATATGAATAACGTGAATGTGATTCATGTTATTTGGGCACATGAGAAAAGAGATCCAAGATGATTAAATGTGATTTAATTATCATGGATATAAATAATGTGGATAGAACTATCCATATTAATCATATATATATATATATATATTATAATATGATTTAGAATATATTAGAGAGAGAAACTACGTAAATAGCATTTGTTAATTATTAATGTGAATTGGATTCACATTAAGTAATTAATTGGAAATGTAATTTACAAATTAGTTTGGGTTGTGAATTTGATTCACATATTTTTCAATGGCATGATTGAAATATTCACAAATTAATTTGGAATTAATTTTATGGATAATTATGTGATAATAGTTATCACAAATTATTAAGAGATAATATGATATAATAAAAAGGATATAATAAGCCACCATTGATGATGTGGCATCACCCATGAAAAAGTCATGGGTGATGCCCCATTTTTAGGAGGCTACATTATCTCCATTTTATTATCTTGATTAATCTCTTATTTAATTGATTTATGTTAAATTAAATTGTGTTGGTAATATTGCAACATATTTTTAAATTAAAAATAAATTAATGTTGTTGGTTTTAGCCAACAACAATCATAGCCATTGATTATTACATAGACTAAGCATGGTCGTTGGATCTATGTGTCCCATGGATTGAGATCCATTGGATCCTAAACTAATATAAAAGGAGGGCTAGCCTACCCTTTCATGGCACATCATTAAGAGTTGTACAAGGTTACTATTCTCTCTCTCATTCTCGTCTAGCCTCTCTCTCAATTTCGAGTGGCCGTCCACTTTGTGTATTGAGGAGGAGAGCATCTCGCCTTCGCATTCGACGACTCGAGGATCTCCTTCTTCTTTGGGGCTACTTGCTTCAAAGGAAGACGACGAATTTCATTTGATGAAATCAGGGGATCCATTGCTTGGATCTTCATCAAGGATTGTGGGATAAACGTGACTCATCATCGCGCCCGCAAGTGCGTTCTTCATGGATCGAACTTAAGACAGGAGGATCTCTTGTTTGGGATCTCACGATTACAACCACGCTCCAAGAGGTATTCCTTATACTTGTAGTTTGATGAAACGATCCGAGAAGTGTTCTCGTGATCATGTGGTTTCATCACTAGATTTAAAAATTTTAATTTCTGCCACATCTAGCGACTAGTTGCTCCGATTACATATGATTGGATCGACACGCTTCCGTGATGCGCTTAAGGATTCTCAATATCCTTCAAAAGGAAAGTATCTCTTCTTAGTCATTGAATTCTAGTGCCAATAATAAATAGAAACATGCTAGAATGTCGACACTCAAGTAGAAATCTCCTCTCCTTGCTCATTGGTAACCATGGTGATCCCATATTTCTTTGGAACAACATGCAACGGGCTCACCCACTTTGAGTCAGAGATAGAGTAAATGAAGCGATCTTCACATCACTTCGTGAGTTCTTTCATAAAAATATCTCATAGGTTAGGGTTCATCCTTTACTGAAATTCACAGGATGATTTGCAATCATCTTCCGGAGAGATGTGGTGTGGACATATGGTTGGAGTTATCCTTCAGAGCTCCGAAACTTTTCAACCAAGTGTCTTGTGTTTTTTCTCTAGAACCTAAGAAAATAAGATTCCTGATCTAGGGTCATCCTATTACTAATGATGATCGGATACATATTTTGCTCACCCTTAAGGAAAACATACTTTAGACCTGCTGGGAGCTACTTTAATTCAAGTAATTATTGAGTTGGCTTCGTAGACCCTTCTAAAACTATATAGGTTGGGGAATGATCTACTGAAATTAAGGAGGTGATGTTCCCTCTATCACTCTTGGCTCAAATAACAATATATCGAAAATATCAACAATGATTTCATCTTGTTCAGTTTGACTTGAATCTTCTTCGAATAAGCTGAGCAGTGAATCTAACTATGTCTCCCAGTTGGCAAGGAAGTAATGATAAATTGTGTTTTTCATGTCCTGCTTTGAAGTGAGGATTTCTTGTGTTAAAATCTAATTCAATGACAATTGTTGATTACTGATATCTACAATGTCACTATCTTCGATTGATGCTTCTACTTGGCTTTTTTTCATATGTTCTCTCTGTTGCTTTAGGCTCTGTGATCATATCCATTGTTACTTTCAATGCTGGAGCGAAACATGATCTTTCCAAACCCATAATCAACTACTACTTCATCGGTTTGAAGAAATGATCAACCAAGAATAATCAGAGTCTGGAGTAATGGTCCAAACGAATCCATGTCCACTACCATGAAGTCCACTAAGAAGCGCATATCCTACATGATTACGATAACGTCCTCTAATAAACCTCTGCGTCGCTTAATGGATCGATCAACAAACTGAAGGATCATGTGTGTGGGTTTAAGAGGACCCAACCTGAATTTCTGAAGCAATGATGAGGGCATGAGGTTTATAGAGGAACCTCCATCAAGAAAGGTTCGCTCAAAAATCTGATCAAAATCTTACATCTAATCAAAGGTTCTCCCTCGTCTTTCTTCTTCTACAGGAGATCACTAATAACATTCATTGTGTCCATGGTCAATATATGCTTCACTCCTTGGTTGTGTTTGTTCTTGCGAGGATGAAACTTTGAGATACATGCCTCTTTCAATCCTTTCTTCACAGCTGACATGTATTCCATGTCATTCAATAATGGCATTTTAAGAACAAGATTTTTTATAATTTCAACAACATCAAGATCTGATAATGCATTTTTTCAACTTTTTAAATTTTTTGGAATTTTTGATAGCATTGGCAAAAGGAATATGTATAGAAGTGAATCCATTGATCTTAATTACATCATCATGTATAAAATAAGTGGCTTGAAGATGCAATTCAATTAAAATAGGAAAAGAAACATAAGCTGGAACATCAGCTTCGTTGATCGACACAGGATTTGCTGCTAGTGTTGGCTTCTCCTTGGCTTGCTCGGCTCGTCTTGGGATTTTATTATGTTTTGTACATTTTCCTTTTTCTTGATTTATTTGGATTTTTTGATGGTGGTGGTCTAGTGCTGCTCCTCCATCTTCTTCTTCCTCACCCAAATCTACTGCTAGACTGGTTAATGCAGACGATGATGATCTGCCAGAAGATGTTTTATTTTTCCCTTTTACTACGGCAGACGGTTGCAAGGTCCTACCGCTCTTGAGAGTCACAACATTAGAAAACATGAAATCACATATATCTATCAGATGAGACATGAAAACTACCTTCTCCTTGCATTTGAAATTGTTGGGTTGGCCTCAACCTACTCTGGTATGGAAGTTTTGATGGTAGTGTCATCGAGCTTCTGGCTCATCTCTGATAGGCACTTCACCAGTTGAGCCAAGAAATAAAGACTGGAGTTTACAAGCGTAACCTTGAGTTCAATGTGCTGACTGCGTTGAGACTGATATTGTGGTGAGGGTTGCGAATGACAATAATGAGAATGGTACTGATTGAGGATGTTGTTGATAATGCTGAGGTTGAGGAGGACAGTGGTTCTACTGAGCAACCGAGCAGTTGTGATACAGATGATATTGGTTGTATGTCGGCTGCTGGTATTGAGAGTTCTATCTCTAAGTGTTATGACATGGTGGAAACTGATGCTGAGACTGATGTTGGACAAACTTCCCACCTAGACATTCTAGTTGTGCATCATTGTTCCAGATGTCGTTCACCTCTTGAATTTGGGGTAGAGGTGGGAAATACATATCTACATATGATGATCGGGGCTCGGGATAGTAGGCAACCATCTGTTGTTGCGACTGTTGCGGTGGTGCATGCACAGGACCCTACACATAGTATACGTGCTGAATCGATTGACGCTGCCCTTGACTCGGTTGATGTGGTTGTGATGATGACATCTCATTCGGCTAAGCAAGAGTCGCGACTGATGGGCTCTGAGACTACCAAGAATTGATTGTACTAACTAGTAGCTCCAATTGCTTGGTAATCGGATCCAGTTTGTTCAGATGTTGGGTTCTTTGTTCAATCACGAACAATTTTTCTAAGTCTTGTGATCACTTTTCTATGACATCCACTTTGACAGGTGGCTCCTGATAATGCTAAGGTTGGATCTCTTATCTTTTTCCCACTTCATGAAATGCTACCATATTCATTGGATTGTGGTGGATCTGTGGCTGGCACTGATAAGCACGTGATGAAGACAAGGCAGCTTCTCCTTCAACCATTTCCTCAAAAATCTGCATACCACATCTTTATCCTTATTAAAGTGAGATCTGCCACATGCGGCATCTACAAGCTTTTGACACTCAATAGTTAGGCCCCCAAAGAAGTGTTGGACTAGGCTAGTCCGAGGAATCTCATGGTGTTGGCACTTCTGTTGAAGATCTTTAAACCTCTCCCAGTATTCATGAATGGACTCGTGCGATCCTTGGCAGAAGTTGCTAATTTGGGCCTCCATCTAGTTGAGACAATCCCATGGACAGAATATCTAGAGGAACGTAAACTTCAATTCCTCCCAAGTCACCACGACCTTCCCCAAGTGGTTGATCCAATGTAACGCTTTGTCTTGAAGGATGAATGTGAAGGCTATCATTTTAAATATGCTTAACATGATGTTATGGTAGTACATGGTTCTACAGATGCGGGGAAATTGTAGGAGATGTATGCATGGTTACTCATTTATGTTCCCATAAAACGAGGGAAGAATATCCAATAACTATGGCTTGAGCTCAGAATGTCCGTGGACCTGAGAATTTGGATCCACTCTGTCATCTGAATAGTGCCAGGATTATAAGTTTCTTTTAATGTGGGCTTGGGAGCCACTCTTCTTGGTTCATATACTCCTCCATAGAGTACATCTCCCTATTCATCTTCACCTCCTCCTTCTCAGTTCTCTTTATCTCTCCTCATCTCAATAAGCATGTACGTGAAGTCAATCTGGGATAGAAACGGATCTGTAAACTATTGTTGAATAGACTAAATAGATGCCAACAATTGAGCATTCATGACATTCTGATCTGGTTATGGAACCTAATTCGATTGTTGTGGTCACGTCCCTTTTTCTTGAGAGCCATCTTTGAATCAGACTCAGATGAAGGGATCTGAACAGTGTCCAGGTTTGGCTCAAGATCTGCACATTGAAATTCATCCCGAATTGACTGATATGGAGAACCAAATGGAAAGATAAGTCTGGAATTGGATTCAATCCAAGAAAAACGTGAATGGAGTACTTGATACGATGAAAAATCGATCTCCATCCATAAGTGGCGAATGCCAGGAACAAGAGTGATCCCAGTTTATTAGATAATGAGAAATGGAGATTCTGGAGAGTGGTTCACAAACTCCAAATCGGACTCTCGGGAATCACCTCGAATTATTGAAGATGTCAAATTCATGGAATTGGTGTGGGTATCGGCAGGGTCCTGACGAAACCATCCATGAGTCAACATCTTGTGATAGAATAGGAATAGATGAGGAGTAGAGAATATCATGATAAATAAGAGAATGAAATAAAGAAGAGATAAAAAGAAGGCTCAAAATGAGCAATGTAAAATGAAATATAAACAGAAGTAAAGAAAAAAATGGTGCAAGTATGCATGATTTATCTTTGAACTAAAATAAATCCGAACAAACACAAAGCAATGGATTCACCAACTCACACTTGTAAAGTCGTAAGAGTTCGAGTATTTTTATCTTTTCAATTTTAAATGTTATTTAGGCAATCTTATAACTTTTCCTTTGAGGCTAGACCTATAAGAGAGCGAGTACTGACAGAAAAGTATCCCATACTTCCCACTTCCTTTATGTCATGTAGTCTGCACTTTTTAGATGTCCTTGTTATTGGTCATGAGACAACTACTCAGCCAAAGAATAAGAGTGAGGAAGCTGATAGTGGCAAATCAAGTACTTCGGACCAAGTCTACATGCATATGAGGCCCTACTTAGACATAGGACGGTGAGATAGACACCCCCATGAAGGGATGACCTAGGATCAATACTTCAGACTAAGTATACATGTAGATGAAGCCCTACTCGCACACGTACGATAGAAGCGTCGGTGCTTCATCATGCCCAGGTGATAATCAAGGCAGCTACAGACTGGGTTTCTGGCTCTAATATTTATGGGTCATGCCTCACTCTATCTGGAGAGTACCTGTAAATAATGTGGGCTTTATGAACCTAATGCAATGAAGTCCATTGCAAATTTTATTTATGGTCTAAGTGTTATTAGCAGTCCCCTTATTTAATTTTTTTTAGATTTTCACTTTTTGAGTATTTTCCAGGCTAACAAATTTTTTGATTTCCTTTTTGGTCCTAAGTTAATCAAATCTAGGGGAGATGTTGCAAAAGCAGTGCAAGTATCACAATGCTAGAAAACTCATCATCACGATGAATGATGTATGCTCAGTTAGAAGATTTACAATGCTTCCTAGCTCTATCCATGCAGGATCCAAGACACTAATTCAAATTTACACTACATGTGAATGCAAGCCGGTGAAATTTCCCTAAGTAGGAATTGCAATTATTGTGAAGCACATACTAATTTGATCTAGGTCCAAACATATCAGAAACTATAGGGGCAAGAGATAATTAAGGATTTGGGCCTAAATTAATCGATCAAGCAGTCCTAAAAACTATGGGCTCATTCACATAAAATAAATAAAAAGAAAGGCAGAAAACTCAATAGGAGAAACCAATGAAAATAAGTGGGAAAATAGGGAGAATAAAAGATCGAAGGAAAGAAAAACATAGAAAACTAGGCATGCTCCCGAGTGAACGTCTGAATATCCAAGTATATGTGAATGTCTGAATGTCCAAGTGTTAAACTTGTATTATTACAATAATAAATGAGTCTCTCTCACAAAAACAAAATTCTACATTAAGGTTATTGTGCTTCTCAGTTCCTCGGTCAGTTTTTCTGCTCTCTCCTACCAGCTCAGTGAAGAAAGCTGATCCTCGCTCTGCTTGGTTGCCACGATCTCCTAGAAGACCATCCTTACTTAGCGAGCCCTCACAACAAATTCAATAGAAGAATTAATTAGCATAGATAAATAATTATTTAAAAAGAAAAAACAGAAAAAATGCAAATAATATGTACAATTACCCTATCATGCGTGTTGCTCCCCTACAACGGTGCCATTTGACAGAAGAAAACGAATAAGGGGTACCTAACGCTCAATCTTGGAGGAGCCTACATTGTCTGACAAATCGGATCTAGCAATCGTTGTAACAACCCTCTCTCGGCTTTCGGTACGTAACTCAATCAAATCATCAACAATCAATCCACAGTATATATATGCAACGAAAATAATGTGAGGTAAATTTATTATACCCTACAAAATGTGTATTGTAGACAAGTAGAAGGAGTTGAACCATTAAGAATTATGGAGGATAGGTAAAATTATTACTAATTAGTAATAATAATCAATAATTAAAATTTTTATTTTTTAGTCCGTTTCTAATTGTTTATAGGTTCTTAATTATATTTCATTTTTAAGGATTCAAATTATTTTATTTTTTATATTTTCAAATTATTTTATTTTATTTTATTTTTGTTTGCATTTTATTTTTTATTTTTAGAATATAATATACATTTGTATGTAAAAATAATAATATATATACCATATAAGTAATATAAAATATATAAGATATATATCATTTTATATTTTTAAATACATATAAATGTACTCAAAATACAAATAAAATAATTTTGTGTTTTAAACAATTTTATCTATTTTTAGAATTTTTATATAACTTTCGAATTTTTATGTATTTTTAAATTATTAAAATGTAAAAAACATGTAATAAAATAATAAACCCGAATTGTTTTAGATTTGAAAATAGATAATAATCTCTAAAATACCCAAAAAATTAATACATATTAGATATAATAAATAAAAAATATATATTATAAAAAAATTTTTAATTTTAAATATTTTTTTCTGATTTTTATAAAGGTTTTAGGGTGTTGTGACTTTTAAGGTTTTTGTTTTATATTTTTAATGATTTGTGGCTATATGATAACACATATAGTAATATAGATACTCTAATTTTTTAGAATTTTTAAAAATGATTTTATTATTTTTTGGATTTTAATGCTCAAATTGGAAATAAAAGCTTTTTTATTTTTCAAAAATTGAAATTAACTTAAAATTTCATGCAAAAAAATATGTGATAAACATAGTTAGTAGGAACAAAAGGTAATTTTAAGTAATAAAATGCTATTTTTTATAATAAATATATATAAAATAAAATTCTAGGATTGATCTGGATGCAATTTAAATAAGCATTAAATGCATTTAATAACCCTAAAATCAAAGTCCAGGGGTGCCAAGCAATTTATCCAACTAAATCCACATTTAATATGCACCTAACATGGGTATGAATACAAATAAGAGATATCAGGTCCAGAGATATCAGGTCCATACATGCAAAATGTCCAAAAAAATTAACACTATATTTACAAAATGTGGGACTAAATCAAAATTTCCAAAGCCATGAGGACTTAGATGCAAAAAGACCATGCCCTCATGTGCACGGGCATGTGGGGTGACTAATGAAACACTAATTGGTAACAGTCATTGTAATACAACCAATGAACACTAAATCAGAACCAAGTCAATTCGATCTCTGTGAGGAGGACTTAGTTTAATTTATCCTGGGTAGGTCAAGGTCGAACATAGGGACATGAGCTATTAACATAACTAATCAGATATTTAATATCTATGCTAAGTGATTCATACATTATTTAGGTCAAAGAAAACAACTTTGCAATACAATGTCGATCACATATGAATGAGACGCATTTTTATACGGGTTCTAATGCTTGTTAAAAAATCAAACATGAATCAAATGAAAATAATTAGATACATGCATATAGGCACTTAATTTATGCCCTGAAATTAAATGTTAAACTCAAGCAATAAATAGAATAAAGATCAAGGCCCAACTGAAGAATTAATCAAGGCAAATGTTCATTTAATATAGTGAATAGTCTAAATGTCAAGTCCAATCAAAGAATTAAATTTGTTGAATAAAAGATAATTCAATAAGGAACAAAATGCAATTGAAATCATCTCAATTGGATTTCATATGCAAAAGTTATTCAACAAGGAATCCAAGGGCATAAATGCAAAAAAAACGGAATAAATCAAGTAAAATATATAAGACATGTCCATACATGGACTAAACCACAAATAATAAAAATTGACCGCTTATTTTATTGTTGATCCTTTACGTAGGGACATTTCTACAAGTATGAAGAGCTGACGGGGTAGCATTGTAATTTTCCAAGAACCACACACATGACGCACACATGGTCTAGTCTTGGTATGAGGCTCGTGGCTCTGGCCACGTGTATCGTGCTTGTTCTTTGGCTAGAAGTTCAGTGAGTCTAAGGTGGCAGGCTCAATGGTGTCGACATGGCCTCAATTGGGTCATTGGATTATCCTTAATTGAGGCTAATCCAACAGCACATGTACGCTGGTGCTCTACCCTCCTCCTACAAATTGTGGCGGTGTGAATTGGGATTTGATGAGCCTCAATGATCTCCTCCGCAATACTCCGCTCATCCTGAAGGAAGATGAAGACATCTAGAGGGCTGGTGAAGTTTTTCATCTGTCGAGGAAGGAGAGAGGGGCTTTGGATGTGGTTGACAGCATCTGGTCATCTGAGGTGGAGCTCCAGATCGGAGATTCCTCCAACTTTCGACTATTTAGGGGCTTTATCACCTTCAAACGTTAGAAATACATAGCTGAAGCATAGCCAAGTGTGTGAGTGAGATAAATGCGTGTAATGAAGGTCTGGGAAGATGAAGAAGTTGGGGACCTGTGTGATTCTTCGTCGTTACATTAGGAGAAATTGGAGCGAGGTGGTAGGGATGAGATCACACTAGACAAGTCCTCCCACATGGATGGTGGGTCCATGGTAGAGGATGGGGAACAAATGTACATCAAAGAGGTGATCTGTTCATGATGCAAAAAATAAAAGAAAGCAAGATTAAAACTAACCTAGCTTATCTGAATCTTGAAGACGAAGTGAGGGTGGATGAATTTGCATGGGATGAGGCTCAATCGAGCCTCCGTACATTGGTCGATCTCCTCAGCCATAGGAGAAAGTTCAAACGGTCGAGCTTAACTATTATAGCATGGCTCTACAGCCATGGGATTCACCGAAACCTTAGGTCGTCATGGCCTCTTCTATCCACCATCTCCCGTCACGAGGAGTTGAGAAGGGTTGGGTCGAGGTTCACATAAAGATGGACCATGGATTTTAGTTCCGATGATGGGTATTTGAAGAGAAGAAGGATGAGGTTTGGGGTGGTTTTCGTGAATACCCAATTGTCGATAAATTATGATAGGGATATGGGGGTTAGGCTCTAAATGATATGGCATGGATGATGGTCGGTAGGGCTACATCATGGTGGTATTGGTTGGTAGAGAAGAAAATTGGAGAAGTTGGGGTAATGTCAAGAAGTTAGGAAATTGGAGGCACTACGACTCTTGGAGGTTGAGGAATAGAGGTTGGGGAAGATTCACCAATTAGGCTATCGGGGGATGTGTTGGACTACTTTTTTCAGGTTTTTATTTGTATGTATTATACGCAAGTGTCATCGCAACCCAATTAAGAATCAAACACTTTTTTTATTATCAAGAGAAATAAATAAAAAATGTAGCAATAGAATTTTTGTTATTCAATTTACTTGTATAACAAACAGGATCGAACTCGGGGAGGCCACAAATCCCGAGGGGTATTCTAATAACTGGAAAATAATTGAAAAGAATAAGGAATCTCAATGTACACTATAACTTGGCATTCTTTTTAATTTACATTTTAGTTTTTATTTTATAATTTTTATTTTTTTTAATTTTAAATTTTTAGTGGTTTTTAGTTTTGCAAATTTTTATTTTCAAGAATATAATTTCCAAAGAAAGTTTATAGATAAAAATAAAGAAGCGATACTTATATTTTTAAAATATAATAAAAATAATTAAAAAGGTCAAATAAAATGTTTTTGTGTTTTATACCTTTTCTGAAATTTTAGGTGATTTTTCAAAAAAATATTTTTTATGGATTTTATAAAAATCAGAAATTAAAAATATTGTAAAAAGTGAAATATAACGATATTTTGCAATTTAAAAAAAGTCAAATACACTAAAAAATGACTGGATTTATTTTTCCTAAAAACTATAAAAAATTATCCACAAATAGCAAGTGAAATCAAAAATTTCATAATTTTCTACAATTTTCGATGATTTTTATAATATTTTGGATATTTTGCAATTTTTTTGGGTTTTCAAAATATTTAATGCGTGAAATTTGCAAAAGAAATAAAATATAGAAGAAGAAAACTATTCTATTTTTTCAGAATTTTTGACGCAATATTCGAATTTTTATGAGTCTTTTAATTCCAAATAGGGAAAAATGCAATGTTTTTGAATTTTTAATAATAGTAGATGTAAATAAAATACAATAAGAAAATTAAACTACGAAGAGGCACATAGTAAGAGCATATCTTGATTTTTGGAGAATTTATTAAGCACGGATAATATTTATTTCAATAATAAAATGCAAGAAAAGAAGATTTTGGAATATAAGGATAAAAATCTTATTATTCAATGTTTTTACAATAAAAAGAAACACGACAGAAATAAACAACAAATTACCCACAAAACAATGTCTATTGCAGCGGTGTGTTAGTAGGGGTTTTATTGCAATGTAGGAAATGACGAGGGTTGAAATGTAATTTGCACCAAAAAGGGTTTAACTGGGCTATTTGTTCCTTCATAATTTTATTTTGTCTTCAATTATTATTAAAACATTTTATTTCTTTAAATTTTAGGAAAATTACTTTGGTTCATAATAGTTATTTATCACATACATTTTTACAAGGTATTTTAAGTTATTTCCTATTTTCTAAAAATAGCATTATTCACTATTTGAACATTAAAATCCAAAAAATATGAAATCACCTTAAAAATTCCAAAAAAATTAGAGTACCGATATTATTATATATTCTGTCATATATCCAAACATCACTAAAAAATATGTAACAAAATAATAAAAATTACAAAACCCTAAAAGCACTATAAAATTCATAAAAATTTATTTAAAATTCAAAAATAAATATTTCCTATTATATATTTTCTTTTTAATATCTAGTATATATTAAAATTAGTTTATGAATTTCTATTCTTATTATCTATTTTTAAAACCCAAAAAAATCAGGTCTATTATCTTTTTCACTATTTTGTATATTTTAATACTTTAAAATACATCAAAATTAGCAAAGATCCTATAAAAATTCCAAAAAGAGAAAAATATTAAAAACATAAACATTTTATTTTCTGAATTTTGTGTGTATTTCTTTATATTTAAAAATATAAAACCCTATATATCTTATATTACTTTTATAGTATAATATTTTTATTACATATAAATATATATTATATTTTTTATAAAAAGGGAAATAAAAATTACAAAACTAAAAAGAAAATAAAAATTTAAAATTAAAAAAATAAAAATATTAAACAACTAAAGTCCATAAAAACTAAATATAATTAAAAACAAAAAAAATACTAAAAATACAAAAAAAATACTTATTTATATTATTAATTAATAATAATTATACCCATCCTCTGTTATTATAAGTGGTTTGACCCCTACTACTTGTCCACTATATGCATTTTATAGGGTATAATAAATTTGGCCTCACCTTATTTTCATTGCACATATATTATGAATTTATTTTTGATGATTTGATTAAGTTACGTACCAAATGCCGAGAGAGGGTCCATACAACGATTGCGAGATCTGATTTGTTGGATACTGCAGGCTCCTCCAAGACCAAATGTTAGGTACCTGATAAATCCCAATTTATCACTCTTTATTCCTTTATTTTAGCTAGAAACCTGGGCAAAACACCTTGTAAATATGTGTAAATATCATAAATTACCAAAACACATGCATCTTGTAAATGTGCATAATTAGCATGTTTTTGTGCCAAAATAAAGGAATAAAGAAACATAAGAAAAAGAGGGAAATATTTAGAATAAATATTGAGTGACCTAATCCCAAGGGAGGGCTCAGCATGGGCCTGACCGCAAAAGAACCCAAGTAGAGAGAGAGATAAGGTCATTCATACATGTACATACCCCTTGTAAAATAAATAAAATTTATTTTCCTCAAAATAAAAAATAAAAAGTGTTTCCCATATTTTGTACAGATTTATAAAATAAAACTAAAATAAAAATGGGAAAAACAAAATAAAAATAAAAACAGATAAAACCTCGCTCATTAGTGTATATAGACCATGTATATAAAATAACATACCTATTTATTGTCTCCTTGTAAATAATTAATAAAAATACCATAAAAATTATATCTACATTTCATATTTCATGGTGTAAATAATTAAAATAAAAATCAGCAAAATAAAAATAAAATAAAAAGAAAAAGAATAAAAATCAATTTCCACCTTGTATATAGACCATGTACATATGTATATAACCCTATTTATTTACTCCATGTATATACATCATAAAAACAAAATAAAAATACCTTATTATTCCAAATTTTATTTTGTAAATAAATAAAATATAAATTTGGAATAATTGTACTAAAATAATCAAAAAAATAAAAATAAAAAATACATATGTGAATATACCTATATATAATAATAATATATTGTAAATACGTTATATATTTTTCAAAAAAATAAATAAATATCACAAAAAAATAACTTGATAAATAAGAAACAATTTTCATGTTTTTACTTTTTTGAAATAAAATCATTATCTATTTTATTTTGAATTTCTAAAATAATTTCCAATGGCGGCATGTGATTGGTCCACGGGGGATTGTTGACCCCCGGTCAACTCTCCCCCGCGGACCTCTTCCACGCGGATCCTGCGTTCGACCCGATATCTTCGATTTTTCCTCGCTTGATCCGACCTCCGTTTATCCAAACCCCGGGTGCCATTTCACCCTTGATGATCCGAGACCCTCGCCCGGTGGTTAGCCTAGGGATCCGTGCTTCGTGCGACCTCGCCCGACCCCTTCTTCCCAGACCCCTAGCACTATTTAGCTCCACCTCCGCTGTACTTTTCACGCCATCTGTGGCTCCGCCCCTTCATCCAAGGACCTCTACTACCTTCCCTAGAGTGACAGCTAGCCGAGGGCCGTGTCGAAGTGAGGAGAGAGAGCTTCCAGCCACTGATCTGACGGGTTCATCGTCGTGCGCCACCGCGAGGAGTGCCGAGCCTCGGAACCCGACTATTCCTTAAGGCCAAGACCCCCAGGAGCTCCGCCAGCTTCAGCCTAGTCGTCATCCTCCATCAGGTAGCTTCGATTTCCCCTAGGATCCTCTAATTTCCGATTACGCCCATTTGCACCGCCGGCCGATTCACATCGCTCTGATCACCCTTTTGCCTATCCGACTCGACTACCACCTCCATCAGACTTCTCGCCACATTCTGCACCCATCCGATCATCCTGACTCGTATCGGAGCAGGAAGCCCAGTCCTCCTCCTCTGCCGCTCGCCGGAGAGCTACGTCGCGGCCCATCCGATCATCCATTTCATCCATAACTGGGCGAGGCACTTTCCCCTCAACCCAGGAGTTCTTCTGTGCCCTTTTTCAGGTCAAAGCGACCCATATGAGGGTCCATCAGTCCAGGCCCAGGAGCATGGCTCCTCCGCCGTCGCCGGAGCTCCCTACAGCGTCTCGGCCTCATCGGAGGACTCCGTCAGTTGCGGAAGAGTCCAGGCTTCACGTTCCCGATCTCAGCAGCTCCAGAGGAGGTCCCGTGCGCCCGTAGTGATTCGGCGAAGTTCGCCGGAGCTAAGTTTATCCAGGATCCCTCTTCACCGTCCGATCAGCCCCCTCGCGTCAGTAGAGATCATGTCCATCCATTCGTGAGGAGTTCACCGTCGTTCGATCTTCATCTGGGCTCGATCTGGATCGATCACAGACGAAGGGGTGCCCTCGTTTCTCAGTCGTTTGATCCACACGCGACGACCCCTCATCCGTCAGATCCGAGCCGACGGTCTTTGAAGAGGCATCAGCGCATCTCAGCCGTTCGATCCCACACGTGGCATGCCTCCAGCCGAAGATCTCAATAAGGGGTAAATTTCTTGTAGGCCCCTCTGTTTATTGCTTTTATAGTTTAGTCCTGTAAATATTAAGCTCAGTTGTTTTTATTTTGGATATTTTACATTGTGGACCTCAATGTTTTCTTTATTTGCATTTTAGTCCCCGTGTATGTGAGCCACGTGCATCGACACGTGAGGATTTGGGTATTTTGTAGTTTCGATCATGAGGTTCCTTGGTGTTAATGTTTGCATTTATTTAAATAGGAATTACAATTCCATTTATGCCCCTCCATGCCTGATTCACATGCGTTGCGCGTGTATTTGTGGACTTTTTGCGCAAGGGCCCCTGAGCTTTATTTGCTTGTTACTGTTTAGCCCCTGGAAGTACTTTTCTTTACATTTAGGTCCCTGTGTATGTGTGTCTTGTTTTGATTGAATAAAATAGAAAATTAAATCCAAATTATGTGAAATTTGGAAACATGGCTCCTGCCACAGTGTAAAAATTTCCTAAATTTTTGGAACATTTTTTAGGATTTTTGATATTTTTAAAAATTCATAAACAATGATTTTTGGTATTGTTTGACTTAGAAAATCAAAGAAAAATATAAAAACTATTTTAAAAATTCTAAAAATATTAGTGTAAGTTAGTTTTAGTGTGCTTTGATTTCTATCCAATTTTCGTTCTTTTTAGATTTACAAAGACCATAAAAATTGCAAAACCCTAAAAATCTTATAAAAATTCTAAAAATTTTTATAAAATAAAAAAATACAAACTCTTTTTCTAAATTTTAGTTTTTGTTTATAGTTTTCAGAAAATTGCCTCCAGACTTTTGTAGATCAATTTGATATTTTAAATTGATCTTTCAATTCTGGCTGCACAGTAGCCTTTGTTTTTCCTCTTTCTTGATTTTTAGAAAATCATAAAAAAAATAAGAAAATTCTGAAAAATTCACCAAAAACACTAAAAACATAAAAACATGAAAATAATTTTGTTTGAATTTTTAGAGTATTTTTGAGTGATTTAATAATTGGTTGTATTTGCTTGTCTTTATATTTCTTTTTTTTGAGAAGTTGTCTTTATATTTCTTATAAAATTAAAAATACAAAAACATTTAAAAAACCCTAAAAACCCACCAAAAATATTTTTCCCATTTATTTTCGACTTCTGACTACTTTGTAGGCCGCAAGGCCATCACGTGCTCCCTGAGTTCGACCCTGGTCGCTATACCAGGTTAATAAAATAGCAAGGACCGCTATCGTGTTTTGATTGATTTATCTCTTTATTTTGGTGGTTCCTGATTTTCTTAATCGACTGATTCCACTCGATCCGGGTCGCAACGACCCGAATATATTTACCTAGCCCGGATCTTGAGCTAGCTTTGGGATTTTCGGTCATCAGAATGGCGCCGTTGCCGGGGAGCACGACTTAGTAGTCGATTTCGATTTTTCCGTGACTTTTCTTTTTCGCGACTTTTTATAGATTTTTTTGTAGATATATTTTCTCTAATTTGATTATATATTTTTCCGGACTGACACTTTGGTTTCTCTTTCTTGCGAGGGCTCGAGGACCGAGGTGGCTTCTTCGGAAGCCGAAGTAACCACGGGACTCGGAGGCGGCTTCCTTCTTTACGATGCCGTAGGAGAGCACGAGGAGTAGAGCCGAAGTTCAGGAGCCGCGGAATAGCCGCGAGAAATAACCGTAGATTAGTCGTAGATTAGGTTTAACTTAGTTTATTTTTCAGCATTATTTTATTGTAATAATACAGGGACAAACTTAGACACTTGACAGTTTTCGGGGTCTGTTTCGCCGAGCACCGGTGTGCTCGGGGGACCTCACCGAGTTTTTCGCGGTTTTTCGTGGCTTTTGATTTATTTACTGCCATTTGATTTATGCGGTTTTCAGTCCTAGCTTAGGATTTTCATTGATTGTGACGTAATTAATTAGGATCCAAACACCTAATCATCTGCCTGTACCTATAGTTTGAATAATTGGATCTAATTAATTAAATGACAAAGAAAAGGTCGGCTTATTTGAGCTCTGGTTCACGTGCCTTGAGGAGTCACATACAACGCGTGCATGATCTGTTGTGGCAGACACCGAGTGGCTCCCAAGATAGGACTCCAGACCTAGGCTCGAGTACCCGACTACTGTTCTTTCGTGTAGAAATTGCTTTGTTTAGGGTTGGTTTTTTGCGTGCATCATATAGGTAGTTTATATTCAATTTTTTATTTATACGCGGATCACCCTACATGTAGACTGTTGGAGTCAGGTACGCATCTCTTACTCTGCATGCATCATTGATTCCCGTGCATCGGTTTTTTCATCTTCTCCCCCTGTTTTGGACTTAAAATAATCAGGAGAACCGAAAAATTCGTTAGGCGTTGTTTGCTTTGAAAAAGACTTAAAAAAGAAAAACTATAAAATTGGGACTGCTAAACAAACTTGACCCTAAAAGACACTTCACTTAAAAAATATGTCTTGGGGAGAGCAACCCCCTCATTGTATGGTTTGATTGTGCGAGAGAGTGACCCGCACACTAGACTAGAGACACATTCAAGCCCCGATCAGACTTCCGGCCTTTTATACGGGAAAGTCTGGTTGGCGGATTGGATTCCTACCAGGTCACATAACCGCTCTGATATCCTGACATGATCACCTAAATAAAATCGACAAGATAATTGACCGAACTCTTACGGTCTTCAACTCAGCGTGGAGTAGGTGAATTCGGGGTTTCTATTTCTCATCTTGTTTGTTTCCAGATCTCATCCGCCAGACTCGCCAGATCGAGATGATGGGTAGGAGGTCCTTTAGGCAGCCTCTGGTTGCACCGCTTGACTGCACTCCAGCCCGTTCATCTAGGTTGGTTCGCGAGAGCTCAGATCCGCTCTCCGAACCTGAGTTTGATTCCACCCTGTTCCCCCTTGACCACCCTTCTTCCTGTCTTGAGATGCCAGTGTCAGATGCGAGTCGACAAACAGATGATATTTCAGCACCTGAGTTTGGGTATTTTGCCTTTGTAGAGACCATGACCAGCAGCGAGGATCACACCGAGGATCAGAGGCCAGAGACTACTACTTACATTCTGGACCAGGGTGCGATCAACACCACCATGCTAGCCTCCCTCGAGACGATGCAGCGACAGATACGAGACCAGGGGGCTTTCATGGTGGAGATGAGGAGAGAGATGGAGTGGCTCCGAGAGCAGAGAGAGCAGCCGCGAGCCAATGGACGCAGGGGTCTAGACCAGCCAATTCAGCCAGACCAGCCGATAGTAGATCCGAGACCGATGCGGGAGTTGCACAAACCCGGATCGACACTGACACACCGGTGGGTGGTTCTTCCGGCGATCATGGGGGACTTCAAGTCCCCCCCGAACACGCTTCAGCTTCTACCCCTCTTCCATGGGCTCACCACTGAGGAGCCCCATCTTCATCTCTTGGAGTTTGAGATGATCTGCAACACCATCCACGATCGTCAGGTGGACGAGGACACTATTCGAGTGATTGCTTTTCCTTTCTCCCTGGCCGACACAGCAGCCAACTGGCTGAAGCATTTGGGGAGATCTGTTTACACCTGGGAGCAGCTCTGCACCGAGTACTTGAACAAGTACTATCCACTCGGGCGGACGGATACAGCGAGGGTCCTGATTAGCAACTTCTCCATGCTCCCCAATGAGCAGTTTCACGAGGCATGGGAGAGGTTCAGAGAGCTGACTGACAGATGCCCGCACCACGACATCACGAAGCCGAACCTAGTTCAGAGCTTCTTCTGTGGGTTAACACCAGAGCTGCAGGGCCTGGTGAACGCTTCTTGTGGCGATTCCTACTTCTCCAAGGATGAGGATCAGGTCTGGGCCATCTACAAGGAGATGGCCGAGAACTATACAATGATGTCCCAGACCTGACTCTACACTCAGGGATGCCCTCAGCCACAGACCGTGCAGTTTCAGAGGAGAGCATGGGTAGACGCCGGTCCTTCCACTTCATCAGCGGTAGCTGCACATACCGAGTCCACAGCCGCCGACATGGGCATTATCAGCGAGAAGCTGGACCGGATGGAGCTGATCGAGAAGAAGCAGTGCCAGAGCATATCGCAGATGGAGCAGATGGCACAATTTTTGAGTGACCTAAAGACACATGTTATGTGTCTCCAGGAGGCACAGATGGCTTCTCAGCCTCGTCTTCAGGCACGAGGAGATCCGAGCAGCAGAGGCAGTTCGTCCCAACGCTCCATGCAACCTAGACAAGTTCACCTTGTATAGGCGGAGCCATACCAGCAGCCGCAACCGTACTACCAGACACCACCATCCCTAGACACTCAGATGGTGGTCTACCAGCCGGATCAGCCTCTGGCAGTACTCCCACCCCCTTACGAGCCGGAGCCGTTGATGGATGTCAACGGGATTTGGTACGATCGACCACAGCCCGGTATCCGACGAGACCATCCCGAATTCCGTTGGTCGGCCGGAGGTGCCAGCTCCCAGCAACAGCCTCCAGTTCAGGGTGGCCAGTACGGCCATCAACATGAGCAGCACCAGCAGCCCCAGCCCCCAGTACAGCAGCACCAGCAGCAATCATCCCAGTATGGTCCTCGTCCTTATCAGCAGGGACATTCTTGGAGGCGTGATCAGCCTTAGCAGTAGCGGCATCATTCCCAGCAGTACCCCTCTCACCCGCACCAGCCACAACAGCAACCTCACTACCAGCGAGTCCACCCGTCAGGTTCTCATGGGCGAGCCTATGAGAACCCCGCCTTGGATGACCTAGCCCGCCTCATGACAAAGCCTACATTCAGTCAGGAGATGGATGATTTCCGCCAGGAGATGCAGGAGATAGTGAGAGGGAAGGCCGCCATCCCTGCCCAGATCGAGCCAAACCCGAACAACCTGAAGAGGAAGTCTGAGCAGGTAGAGTTTACAGAGATTACCACTCCTAGTGATTCTTTTGGTGATTTGTTTGCATACATGTTTGATGCTGGTTTTGTCACACTTAGGAGCGGTAGGATGCCAGCAGGCAGCGCCTCGTCTGAGCGACGATCCCACGCCACACCAGGAGCACCAGACAAGGAGGATCGCGGTATTGAGGCCGCGAGAGATGATGACAGCGGTACTGATGCCACCATGGATGTTGATCCAGCCGACGGTATTGAGGACGTCACTTCATCAGTTCGAGGAGGTGGTACTGACGCCACCACAGTTGCTGAGCCAGAGCGCGGTACTGATGCCGCGAGACATGCCGAGGGTGGTACTGAGGCCACCATTACTTCTGCTAGTCCTATTGTCTTTCCATTTGTACATGTATCTCAGGACATTTCTGGAAATAAATGAAAGGGTATGTTATTTTCGGATCCACATGTGTTGATTGATGATGTTTGTGTGGATTATGCTGTTCATGAGCATTCCAGACCCTCTCCTAGTCCTTCATCTGAGAAGGAGCCTGTGATCCTCTTTCCACGAGCACTTCACATGGCAAAGGGGAACAAAATAGAAAATCCCAAAAAGAATCACCAGATAGAGTTCAGCCAGTAGATAATAAATCGATTCCATATCCAGCTGACTCTACAGGAGGCCTTGGAGCACATCCCTCTACTCCAGAGATCACTTAGAGATAGGACCACAGTTAGAAGGAAGAGGAGGAACCATCAGTCTGAGATCCATGTGCTTACCAGAGCCACTTGTTTCGCGATACAGAACCGTCTGCCAGCCATGAGGCCAGATGCAGGAGCCCCATATGTCAGATGCCACATTCATGAGCAGAGGTTTAACCACACTCTATTAGACAACGATTCTTCGATCAACCTACTTCCGGCAGCCCTTCTCGACCGTTTCGAGTTGGGCATTCTCCGACAGAGCAGGACGGTCCTTCAGTTTGCTGATCGATCTGTCAAGAGACCGAAGGGGTTGCTGAAGGACGTTGTCGTCACGATTCAGGGCCTGAAATTTCCCGTGGACTTCGTTGTGTTGGACATGGAGATCCCTGAGTCTGTGACCGATGCCCCCATCATTTTAGGACACCCGTTCTTGGCCATAACTAAGGTAGTGTCCGACCATGATAGCGGGAAGGTGTACTTTTACATCGAGTGCGAGAGTATACAAATAGAGACGGTCAAGGAGACGAGAGCTAGAGATTCATATTACTCAGAGCCTACCACAGATTCAGAGCAGATGACAGAGGCAGGGCGAGACATCCACCAGGACTGTGACTTTGTGATCATAGATGATGAGGCAGTTTGGGCAGATCCAGTCGCACAGGTCATCCTCTAACCTTCAGAGTTCGCTGATGCAGAGACGCTAGCAGAGGAGAGCTTGGAGAGCACATTCCTGGTCCAGGATACATTTCAGGCTGCCGACTCGGTTCTTGATCGCGATACAGATTTTTGTGAGTATGATCCCTCGGACTCAGATATTGATTAGGCAGAGATTGATGATTTGACACCGTATCTGACTTTCACTGATCCTACAGCTAGAGAGGTTGATTCTGAGCAGAGCATAGACAAACCATTCGAGAAGCCTTCTCCAGATCCAGTGTGTGAGCGAGAGTTCTCATTCTCCCGTGCAGATTTGGCCGCATACACTCGGATTCTTCAGAAACCAGATTTGTCAGCACCTACTTGTCCAGAGCTGAAGCCGCTACCCACGTTGCTGAAGTATAGATTCCTTGCGGGTGAGCATGAGATGTACCCAGTCATTATCTCCGCTGATCTGACTGGAGAGCAAGAATCCCAACTGATGGGTGTTCTTGAAAAGAACCGCAAGGTGACAGGATGGAGTGTATATGATCTCCAGGGGATCAGTCCGGCTCTGTGCTCCCACCACATCTATCTCGAGGATGAGGCAAAGTCGTCGCGTGAGTTCCAGCGGTGGCTAAACCCGAATCTTAGAGAGGTTGTCATGAAGGAGATCTCGAAGCGGTGGAGCGTTGATTTTATCTACCCCATCTCCGACTCCAAGTGGGTCAGTCCGTTGCATGTGGTGCCCAAGAAGACGGGCATCACTACAGTTGTCACGGAGTCTGGAGAGGAGATCGCTACCCGGGTACCCACTTCTTGGCGGGTCTGTGTGGATTACAGGGGACTGAATCATGCCACCAAGAAGGATCATTTCCCCTGCCCTTTATTGATCATATTATTGAGAGGCTGGCAGGGAAGAGCCATTACTGTTTCTTAGATGTGTACTCCGGCTATAATCAGGTGGCCATCGCGCCCGAGGACCAGGACAAGACTACCTTCACCTGTCCCTTCGGGACATATGCTTTCAGACGCATGCCATTTGGATTGTGCAACGCTCCGACGACATTGCAAAGATGCATGCTGTCCATCTTTTCGGATATGGTCGGGGAGTGCTTGGAGTTCTTCATGGATGATTTCTTGATCTACGGCGACGGATTTGATTCTTGTCTTGACTGCCTAGACCGAGTCCTTCAGCGATGCATAGAGGTTCACCTTGTGTTGTCTTGGGAGAAGAGTCACTTCATGGTGATTCAAGGGACGGTGCTTGGCCACATCATCTCCAACAGGGGCATGGAGGTTGACCCGACCAAGGTGGATGTCATTAGAAAACTCGATCCACCGTCCAACTTGCGGCAGTTACGGTCTTTTCTGGGGCACGTCGGTTTCTACCGACGCTTCATTCACGATTTCAGCAGGATTGCCCGTCCGTTGACTGATCTGTTGACGAAAGACATCGAGTTCCTTGTAGATGATAAGTGTCTATCGTCGTTTGAGACTCTCAAGAGCTGTGTTATATAGGCTCCTGTTCTCCAGCCACCCGATTGGTCTCTCCCATTCGAGATCATGACGGATGCCTCTGATTATGCCGTGGGGGCCGTGCTGGGACAGAGGAGGGATGGAGTCCCATTTGTCATTCACTACGCTAGCCATACATTGGATGCCACACAGCGGAACTACACAATCACTGAGAAGGAGATGCTAGCCGTAGTCTTCGCCCTAGATAAGTTCAGATCTTACATCATTCGATCTAGAGTGACCATTTACATTGATCATACTGCCATCAGGTACCTCATGGCAAAGAAGGATGCCAAAGCTAGATTGACCAGATGGATCCTTCTACTCCAGGAGTTTGACAAAGAGATTAAGGATAAAGCTGGAATCAAGAATGTGGTGGCGGATCATCTCTCCCGATTGGAGTATCTTGAGGATTCTGAGCAGATTGAGCCTATTTGTGAGACCTTCCCAGATGAGGCAATCCTTGCTATCGCCTCGCTCCCATGGTATGCTGATATTGTGAACTATCTTGTCGCCAAGAAAGTTCCACAATATTGGCCCAGGCAAAAACTTGAGACCTTCCTTGCGAAGACCAAGTTTTACCATTGGGAGGATCCCATCCTTTACCACGAGGGAGGGGATAGTATCTAGCGTAGGTGCATTCTTCAGGAGGAGCACCATAGCATCCTTACTTACTGTCACAAGCTTAAGGTAGGAGGACATCACTCAGGGAGGAGAACGACATAGAAAATGCTCCAATCTGGCCTATGGTGGCCTACTCTCTTCAAGGACTCTGATGAGTTCGTAAAGAGGAGTACTGACTGTCAGAGGATGGGCACTTGTGGACAGCGTGATATGATGCCGATGCAGCCCATACACTTCTGTGAGATTTTTAACGCATGGGGCATCTATTTCATGGGTCCATTCCCTAGGAGTCAGGGATTTGAGTACATTCTGTTGGTCGTCGATTATGTGAGTCGTTGGGTTGAGGCTATCCCCGCCCGAACCGCAGATGCTAGGACTGTTTGCATATTTTTGAGGAAGAATATCATTTCACGGTTCGGGGTACCTTGAGTGTTGATATCTGACGAGGGGTCTCATTTCGTCAACGACAAGGTAAAGTCCCTTGCTAGCGAGTTCAGCATAGGCCATCGAGTTGCCACTCCATACCATCCTCAGACGAATGGTCTTGCTGAAGTGTCGAACAGGGAGATCAAGACTATATTGCAGAAAGTCGTCCGCTTTGACCGAAAGGATTGGTCACAGCTTTTGGACTCGGTCTTGTGGGCATATTGGACGTCTTTCAAGACTCCTTTGGGTACATCTCCCTTTCGCCTCGTTTATGGCAAGCCGTGCCATTTACCTGTTGAGCTGAGACATAGGTCACTTTGGCCAGTCACTGATATACTTTTGGATCCAGAGAGTGTAGGAGATCAGATGAGGGTAGAGTTAGCAGCCCTGGAGGAGCTTCGTGATACCGCCTTTTCAAACAGCCTACATTATAAGGAGAGAGTGAAGGAGTGGCATGATTCTCATATCAGCCACAAGTAGTTTGAGCCAGGACAGAGAGTATGGCTGCTTGATGCTAGGCTTCGTCTATTTCCAGGGAAGCTACAGAGAAAATGGAAGGGACTGTATTTGATTAGAAAGGTGCATGACAATGGGAGTATTGATATATCTGAGTTGTCTTCTGATGCTACCTTTCGAGTGAACGGCCAGCGGCTCAAGCCATATCTAGATCATGAGCCGTGGGTCGTTGATGTTGCCCCTATTCACTTTGCGTGAGATGTGGTCTCTTGACTCACATCTATTGCATCTCACGCCTGATTATCACTGTTCTTCCGACTTGTATAGATCCAGTTGTCCATATCACTCTATTCTTTAGTCCCACATCCCTTTTCTCATCTTATGATTATGCTATACTTAGGGTGTACTTTACCCTAAGTATAGGGGGGATGTAGGACTCTCAGGTATTCTTTTGATTCTTTCTACCCTTGTTTTGCTGCCTATACTTAGGGATATTTCACCCTCAGTATAGGGGGGTAGACTCTGTACATCCTTCTACTTGGATTTCCCTTCATGTGCAGCTTGCTATACTTAGGATTACTTGATCCTAAGTATAAGGGAAACACCGAGTCCTTTTCATTCTATTCTTTGATTCGTCTTTGTACATACCATTCCTTTTCACTTCCCTATACTAAGCACGAGTTATGTCTTCTTCATCGCTCTTGATCACTCTGAGGACATCGTTCGAGCTAAGTATGGGGGGTGTATATATTTCATATATACTTTAGCCATAACTCGTACTTTGCGTGAGTGTGTTAATAATTAAAAATGGCTAAAAATCCATAAAAATTTAAAAAATTTTCCCTTGTACATAAAATTCATCTTACACATACCTATTTATTTATAAAATTATTTTTGTACAAATGATTGTAAAATCTTTTTGTGTAAACAACTTGTACATATTTTCATATCAAAAATTATGTATATAGTACAAAATTTTTGTAAAATGCTTTGAAAACAAAAAGTTTGCAAAAACCTTGTGTAAATTTTTGTAAATATTTTGCAAAACTTCGCATTCATGCATACATCCATGTTTTGAAACATTTTTCAAAAAAATTTGCACATTTGTAAATATTTGTAAATTGCATCTTTGTAAAATAACATCTTTGTAAATACATGCACAGTTTTTCCAGATCATAGTAGACATTTAAACTAGCCTGGAATTAAATTGACAAATGGAGCTTGGTTAAGACCTTAATCCACCTAATAATAAGAGGAACCTTATAGGGCTTAGGATTGAGACTTTTCAGGTCCATTGGGACTTAATTCTTTGAGTCCACTAGGCTATGAGCATATGTCATCTTGATGAGCCTAAGTAGAGCACTTAACAACACATGCATGACTCTTAGAGACAATGGCTTTACTTTCACCAGCACTTTACACATAGCTCTCCACGGATGATGTGGTGAGGAGGCAGTTTCCTTTGGCTTGAGGTAGCATATGAGGGTAGTACTTCTAGGCGGAACCTCTCTTCTTCTTATAGTGAAGGAAGTGCGTCTCAACTTGGTCTGGTGGTTATGAAGTCTAAAGACAGAAGTCGTGGGTTGTAATAAAGCTTCAAAAGAGGAATAGTCTACTAGCTCAAGAGGAAAAACTCCTTGTATATATGTTGCACCATGTAGATAGTTGTACAGATGCACATGAAAAAAAATGTGAAAAAAGAAAAGAACTCGAAAAAAAAGTGGTGGGTCGGATTGAAAATTTAATAATCCCATCGGAGTGTATATAGTCAAATAAAGTAAAGCTTGATATCCATGTTCCATCTCATGAAGCTTGCAGTGGGAGACTCAGCTACACTGGTTAGAGATCCCAAGGCTACATGGCTACATTGGCCATGGTCCATTCTCTTCTTCCCCCTCTTCTTGAGCTGGTTGCACTTGAACTTAGAAGGGAATACCCCGCTTCTCGAGGAAAGAGTTGCTAGACCGAGGCATTAGAGTTGCCGCGTTGAGGGAGGTTGTTTCTTTATTACTTCTGAGGTGGAGAGCTACATATCACTTACACCGTACAAGGAAAGATTCATGGTCATTAGAGTTTGTGTATGTAGACTTGTTCTGATCTGGTTTATTGAGGAGTCTTGACCATAGATTGGTGGAACTTAGAGGCTATTAAGTTTTAAGCTTAAGTCCAAACAAGGTTCTGACAAATTAATAATCCAAAGGTCTGACCAAGCTCCATATTTCAATTTAATGAAGGAAAGTTTAATAATCAACCTTGATTTCGCCTCTTTTTTCTTTTTCTTTGTCTTTTGCACTTCTTTTTCAAATAAGTGTTTGCTAAGGAACTAGCAAAAGTAAAGTATGGGGGTGATGAATCCCAATTCATCACTCTTTATTCCTTTATTTTAGCTAGAAACTTGGGCAAAACACCTTGTAAATATGTGTAAATATCATAAATTGCCAAAACACATGCATCTTGTAAATGTGCATAATTAGCATGTTTTTGTGCCAAAATAAAGGAATAAAGAAAAACAAGAAAAAGAGGGAAATATTTAGAATAAATATTGAGTGACCTAATCCCAAGGGAGGGCTCAGCATGGGCCTGACTGCAAAAGAACCCAAGTAGAGAGAGATAAGGTCATTCATACATGTACATACCCCCTTGTAAAATAAATAAAATTTATTTTCCTCAAAATAAAGATTAAAAAGTGTTTCTCATATTTTTTACATATTTATCAAAATAAAATAAAATAAAAATGAGAAAAACAAAATAAAAATAAAAACAGATAAAACCTCGATCATTGGTGTATATAGACCATGTATATAAAATAACATAACTATTTATTGTCTCCTTGTAAATAATTAATAAAAATCCCATAAAATTATCTCTATGTTCCATATTTCATGGTGTAAATAATTAAAATAAAAATCATAAAAATAAAAATAAAATAAAAATAAAAAGAATAAAAATCAATTTCCACCTTGTATATAGACAATGTACATATGTATATAACCCTATTTATTTACTCCATGTAAATACATCATAAAAATAAAATAAAAATACTTTATTATTCCAAATTTTATTTTGTAAATAAATAAAATCTAAATTTGGAATAATTGTACAAAAATAAACAAATAAAAATAAAAAATACATATGTGTATATACCTATATATAATTATAATATATTGTAAATAAGTTATATAACTTTCAAAAAAATAAATAAAAATCACAAAAAGATAATTTGAAAAATTAGAAACATTTTTCATGTTTTAACTTTTTCGAAATAAAATCATTGCCTATTTTATTTTTAATTTCTAAAATAATTTCCAATGGCGGCCTGTGATTGGTCCACGGGGGATTGTTGACCCCCGGTCAACTCTCCCCCGCGGACCTCTTTTACGCAGATCTTGCGTTCGACCCAATATCTCCGATTTTTCCTCGCTCGATCTGACCTCCGTTTATCCAAACCCCGGGTGCCATTTCACCCTTGATGATCTGAGACCCTCGCCCGGTGGTTAGCCTAGGGATCCGTGCTTCGTGCTACCTCGCCCGACCCCTTCTTCCCAGACCCCTGGCACTATTTAGCTCCACCTCCGCCGCACTTTTCACGCCATCTTTGGCTTCGCCCCTTCGTCCAAGGACCTCCACTGCCTTCCCTAGAGTGACAGCTAGCCGAGGGCCGTGTCGTAGTGAGGAGAGAGAGCTTCCAGCCACTGATCCGGCGGGTTCATCACCGTGCGCCGCCGCGAGGAGCGTCGAGCCTCGGAACCCGACGATTCCTTGAGACCAAGACCCCCAGGAGCTCCGCCAGCTTCAGCCTAGTCGACATCCTCCATCAGGTAGCTTCGATTTCCCCTAGGATCCTCTAATTTCCGATTACGCCCATTTGCGCCACCGGTCGATTCCCATTGCTCCGATCATCCTTTTGCCTATCCGACTTGACTACCACCTCCGTCAGACTTCTCGCCACATTCTGCACCCATCCGATCATCCTGACTCGTCTCGGAGCAGGAAGCCCGGTCCTCCTCCTCCGTCGCTCGCCGGAGGGCTACGTCGCGACCCATCCGATCATCCATTTCATCCCTAACCAGGTCGAGGCACTTTGCCCTCGACCCAGGAGTTCTTCTGTGCCCTTTTTCAGGTCAAAGCGACCCATCTGAGGGTCCATCAGTCCAGGCACAGGAGCTTGGCTCCTCCGCCATTACCGGAGCTCCCTGGAGCATCTCGACCTCATCGGAGGACTCCATCAGCTGCGGAAGAGTCCAGGCTTCACGTTCCCGATCTCAGCAGCTCCAGAGGAGGTCCCGTGCGCCCGTAGTGATTCGGCGAAGTTCGTCGGAGCTAAGTTCATCCAGGATCCCTCTTCACCGTCCGATCAGCCCCCTCGCGCCATTAAAGATCATGTCCATCCATTCGTGAGGAGTTCGCAACCGTTCGATCTTCATCTGGGCTCGATCTGGACCGATCACAGACGAAGGGGTGCCCTCGTTTCTCAGTCGTTCGATCCACACGTGGCAACTCCTCGTCCGTCGGATCCGAGCCGATGGTCTTCGAAGAGGCATCAGTGCATCTCAACCGTTCGATCCCATACGTGGCATGCCTCCAGCCGAAGATCTCAATAAGGGGTAAATTTCTTGTAGGCCCCTCTGTTTATTGCTTTTATAGTTTAGTCCTGTAAATATTAAGCTCAATTGTTTTTATTTTGGATATTTTGCATTGTGGACCTCGATGTTTTCTTTATTTGCATTTTAGTCTACGTGTATGTGAGTCACGTGCATCGACACGTGAGGATTTGGGTATTTTGCAGTTTCGATCCTGAGGTTCCTTGGTGTTAATGTTTGCATTTATTTAAATAGGAATTACATTTATGCCCCTCCGTGCCTGATTCACATGTGTTGCGCGTGTATTTGTGGAATTTTTGCGCAAGGGCCCCTGATATTTATTTACTTGTTACTGTTTAGCCCCTGGAAGTACTTTTATTTACATATAGGTCCTTGTGTACTGTGTGCCTTGTTTTGATTGAATAAAATAACAAATTAAATCCAAATTAGGTGAAATTTGGATACGTGGCTCCTGCCACAGTTAAAAATTTCCCTAAATTTTTGTAACATTTTTTAGGCTTTTTGATATTTTTAAAAATTCATAAACAGTGATTTTGGTACTGTTTGACTTAGAAAATCAAAGAAAATATAAAAACTCTTTTAAAAATTCTAAAAAAATTAATGTAAGTTAGTTTTAGTGTCTTTTGATTTCTTTCCAATTTTCGTGCTTTTTGGATTTACAAAAACCATAAAAATTGCAAAACCCTATAAATTTTATAAAAAATATATAAAATTCTATAAAAAATCAAAAAATACAAACTCTTAGTCTGCATCTTAGTTTTTATTTATAGTTTTCAGAAAAATTGCCTCCAGACTTTTATAGATCAATTTGATATTTTAATTTGATCTTTCAAGTCTGGCTGCACAGTAGCCTTTGTTTTTCCTCTTTCTTGGTTTTTAGAAAATCATATAAAAATTAGAAAATTCTGAAAAATTCACCAAAACCACTAAAAAACCTAAAAAAACATAAAAATAATTTTGTTTGAATTTTTGGAGTATTTTTGAGTGATTTAATAATTGGTTGTATTTGCTTGTCTTTACATTTCTTATAAAATTAAAAATACAAAAACATTTAAAAAAACCCTAAAAACCCACCAAAAATATTTTTCCCATTTATTTTCGACTTCTGACTACTTCGTAGGCCGCAAGGCCATCACGTGCTCCCTGAGTTCGACCCTGGTCGTTATACCAGGTTAATAAAATAGTAAGGACCACTGTCGTGTTTTGATTGATTTATCTCTTTATTTTGGTGGTTCCTGATTTTCTTGATCGACCGATTCCACTCGATCCGGGTCGCAACGACCCGAATATATTTACCTAGCCCGGATCTTGAGCTAGCTTTGGGATTTTTCGGTCATTAGTACCCCTGACTTGATCTCTTCTATCACCCATCACTATCAGGTGGAAGTGATGCTCTCTTCAAAAGTGGAAGAAATCTAAATGATCATCCCTTGATTACTGTTGAGGTGGTAACTATATCTGAGTTCCATGTAATAGGGTTTGAGTATCCTCCATCTGTGTTACCTTCATCGTAAGCTCCTTGATGGAGGTGAGGCCCATAGTATACAATCTATTTTGAACCTCCTTACGCATGCTGCAAATGAACTACAAGCTCTCATTAGGATGTGTTGTGGTTGCTGACGAATGATGGGAAAGCTCTTTACAGTGAATCAAATACTCATCATTATCATCGAAACCCTATCTCATCTTAGGAAACTGTCTCCTCTGATCCTCTATCCAATATTCTAGCTCATTATGAATGTCATTTACGAAAACCTCCTAAGTGATGAGCTCAGTCAAATTCTCCCTAATAACTTATAATGAATGCTCAATATATCATGGTAGTGAGACATCTATAAAATTAATTTGGGTATCAACTGGCGTGTGAGTCATCCATAGAACCTTGGATATGTGGTCCATCCACAAGTCAACCTCATCTGATGAAAGGTGCCAAAAAATTGCAACACTCGAGCCCTCTTATATATTTTGTGTGTATTTTGATGCTTCTTTAAAAGCATCCAAAACCTCAACCCCTTAGATTCCAAAGACACCAACGGGTGAGCGCTATTCGCCTCCATGCGAAAGGAACAATATAAGGAATCATCTTGACATTGGGGGCACTACTCCATCGCGTCCTAGCATTGTTGTATACCATGTGTTGCGTGCACCAACAAGGCTAGCTTCTATGACACATTTGGATCTACTTGTGGCAACATAGTTTGGCAAAGAAAACCATTGTATCAATAATTGTTTCTATATTCAGAGAGACATGGATATGGTATCTAAATTATGCTATTCTTCTTGAACTCATGTTTGAGTCAGAGGACTTCTTACACTATCTCGTATTTAGAGTACTAATCAGAAATTTACCATTCATGAAAAGGATGGAGTAGCTGTTATATAATATTGCCATGTGGTACCTGTTGAATATCTGATTTATCATCACATTTCCTAGTTATTATTCTCCTTTCTTAGACTGCTCAATAAAATCTAACCCTAATTCACTAATATCAACAAATTGATCCTTGTACATAACTAATCCTAATTATTATTTATAATTAGCAATATTTTACTTTATTTTTTATTAAAATTCCAAAAAATTTAATAATTATTATATATATTTGTTTCTCTTTGTCTACTAATTAAAAATACAAAAAATAACAAAAGAATTAAAAGCAAGTGTTTTTATTCTTTGAAAATGCTTACATAACTATTTCTTTATTTAGATGATTTAGTTTGACTTCTTGTTCAACATGAAACTTGTAGATGTTATCGTGATCTACAAGTTTTATGTTTTACACTTTTTTATGTGAGGCTTGTAAATATATTTGTATATTTCTCTTTATTTTCTTTTTTTTAATTCCTATTAGGACAAGTGGTACCCTTTGGGCCCACCACATGGCCTTGATATTGTGATATGATATCCGGAGATTCATTTCTTGGATCAAGTACTTTTATTGTGAGAAGCACACAATTCATCTCCGTACTTGCAAGCATCTCCTCATATAGATCAGACTTGAGATAGGAGGTCTCTTTGTTTAGAGACTCGATCACAACCATGCTACAAGAGGTATTCCTTTATCTAGTATGTGGTTTATATGAAATGATCCAAGAAGTGTTCTTATATCATGTGGTTTCATCGATTATTTTTTTTTAAATTACGTTGCACCGAGCGATTAGGGCAATTAGTCGCTCTTGATTGTATATAATGTGATCCTCACCCTTCCGTGATGCGTTTAAGGATTATATCATTTCATTCAAGTGTATAAGAGCCTTTTTTAGGACTTCGATGTGTAAAAAACCTTAGGCGATCATGGTTCATGTTTTGGATGCGTGTGAAACATTATTTTTTGCATTGAATGCAAGATTGGAATCATTTTTTATGAAATAAAAACCTACTATTTGTGCACTTTTTGGACATATTTTTTGGTTGATAAAAAGTATTAGAATGTCTAAATATGTCCCAAAAATAATAACCTTTGATTGGTACTAAAAGTGCACGAAATTGATTCGAATAGTTCCCGCTATGAAAATTGTTTTTGCATGCATTCACGGATATGTAATAAAACTATTTTTTCTTACTGTTTCCTGTTATTAAACATGAAATAAATACTTGAATTAAGTAGTGGATCAAACCATAAAATCTCATGATTTTATTTCATGTGATTCTTAGATATTCCATATTTAGTAGAGATGTGTCAGATGATGATTGGATCATCAAGGTCTCTTTCTTAATTTGTTTATCAATCAATGTCCTTAAAGAAATTGAGAATTTACCATTATTAATTGATGATTAATGTTTATTTAGGTAGATAATTGATTAGATATTAACCATCATTAAATGAGTGTTCCATGAAAACCCTGGATCATCCTACAATAATTGTAGGAGAATCTCTACATTCAAAACATTGTTACTTGATGGGATTGGAGATTTGTATAGAAAATATCCTTATAATATTAATCAAAATGGTTTTGATTATTATTATATCGTATAACTTCGGATGAAAGATCGACTATCATAAAATCACATTATCCTCGTTTGAAGTGGATAACGTGTCTAGTCAAGGAGTGTTGGGGTAGCAGGTTGCTCCATGAGTGGTCTGTCCCACTCCCATCAGTACTGGCCATGACAATAGGTAAGAAAGGGATGACGTTGGAAGAGATCATGATATATTTTTATAATTATTAAAATTTGAATAATATTTTTTTTGATATTATACCATCCTTCATGTAACAATCAAGTTTGTTCGTTAAAGAAATTAGATTGATAATTGATTTAATATGATTAAATGAATTATATCCAATTAAATCACTATATTAAGAATAGAGTAGTATTTCCCTTAAAAGAGTTAATTATGTGAATGTGATTCATGATAGTTAATTAGAATTTGAATATGATATGGAGGATCACATAAGTGACATCCACGGTCTCCCATCAAGGCGAAGGGTTCTGTCGCTAGGGATTATATATATATATATATATATGAGACACATGTCCAAAGTGACAGCACCTGCATACAAGCGCATCTAGATTGGGCTCTTTGCTTCTCGAAAGAGTAAGGCCATATGTATAGTGAACCCCATATCGATCCCTCATATTATTAGGGAAATATTAGATTGCGCATAGCGAGTGCTATTCCTGTAGATGGTTGGTTCAATTAACAACAATCAACATCACCTTAGGGGTGGTACTAAAGACTGAATTGGGAAATGCAAGTTGTACTTGAAAGGTTGAATGTTTTCCTGCTTCTTTCTACCCGAGTCATAATTTCTCATATATTGGGATGTGACTAAAGTAGAAAAGAAGATCCCAGATCTTGCTTGAGTTATATTGGTAAGTATATCTTATGCTTTAAAAGTAATTAAGGGAATCAACTTTTAATGTTAAAAATGCAAGACTAATTTGATTAAAAATCTTTAATCAAAGAATTTCAATTGACTATATAATTATTTATATGTTCTAACATAACACATTCCTAACTCTAAAAAATGAAGTCCATGAACCCACTTAGCAGGCTCATGTAGGTCAATCAGTTGATCGGACTAAATTACTTAGATTGGATCCAAAATTTGGATCGTGTCCTATCTGTAGAGCGCATCTCTTATGTATTTTCCAAGGACAAGTACACAAACTCGCAGACACCGGAAGAAATTAAATTCAATGAAAAGTATGATGATCATGAGCAAAGTGGATTATACTAACGTTGAGCTATTGGCTGCGTTAAAGTCTGCAGAAGATGTAATGAAGAAAGATAGCCCCTCTAGCATTGAAATGGCTGCACAAGTCAAAGGAAAGCACGGTCGGAAGCATGATTCTTGGAAGAGTCCAGCCTAGAAGAGAAAGAAGAAGAGTCAAGGTGTTGGCTCATCTTCTAATGCATCCACTATGATAACATCGAAAAAATTGATATCTGTCACCACTGCAAGAAACCAAGGCACTAGAAGCGTAACTGTCCAGATTACTTGATGTCGGTCGATAAAGGTAAAGCCCCAATGGGTATGAAATCTACTTTCATCATTGAAACTAATTTTCTCGTTGAACGAGAAGGAAGGTGGGTTATAGATTCTGGTGCTTATGTTCATGTATGAAATTTGTTGCATCTGTTTCAGGAAACTAGAGATATTGATCAAGGGGGCATAGTCATCCATATGGGATCTGATGCAACTGTTGCAGTAGTTGTCTTCAGGACCTACATATTATCATTTTCTACTGGGAGAGTCATTTTACTTAAAGAGTGTCTTTATGTAACTGAAGTTAGAAGGAACCTTATATATGTATCTAAGCTTGTTAGAAGTAGATATTCATTCCTTCTCTGTAATAAACTAGTCATAAATCATTTTGATAAGCATATTACGGATGGTGTTTTGACTTCTAGTGCGCTATATGAACAGTGCATTGATGAAAATGTCATGAATGTTACTACCACTAATAAAAAGCCTAAAAGAACCAGAGAGGTGGAAATCATTCTACTATAATTTGACATCAAAGGCTTGGTCATTTATCTCTTGATACAATCAATAGATTGGTAAAAAGACAAACCCATAGGTTTTCTAGAGGTTCAATCTTTACCTACCAACGAACATTGTATTCGAGGTAAAATAAGTACAATGCCTTTCTGTAACAAGGTTACAATATGCTAAGGTATTATTGACCTAATACATACGGATGTATGTGATCCCTTCAATACTGTGACCCAAAATGGATATCGATATTTTTGACGTTTATTGATGACCATTCGTGATATGGGTTTATCTTCCTACTATGTCATAAATCTGAAACCTTTGAAAAGTTCAAACAGTTCAAGGCTTTAGTTGATAACCAAACTGATCGGAAGATTAAATGGATTCGATCTGATCGAGGTAGCAAGTACCTCTCAGATTAATTTAAGGAATACCTTAAAGATAATGGAATTTTCTCCAATCTCACTCCTCTTGGAACCCTTAATGGTATTGTTGAAAGATGCAATAGAACCATCATAGACATGGTTCATTCAATGATGACTAAAGCACATTTACCACTTAGTTTCTGGGGATATGCAGTACAGATTGCAATATATATCCTGAATAAGATTCCTAGCAAGTCTATACCTAAGACTCCTCATGAGCTCTGGTATGGAACCAAACCTAGTGTTAGTCACTTTAGGATTCGAGGTTGCTTGGTCCATGCGAAGAACATGGATGCAAGTAAGCTAGAATCCCACAATTGTGAGTGCTACTTTGTTGGGTATGTTAAAGATGGTATTGGATACCGGCTTTATGACCCTGAGACTCAGAAGATCTTCATCTCTAGATATGTTAAGTTTCTAGAGGATGACTTCCTTAAGAGTCAAGATAAAAATGAAGTAAAGGAACTCATTGAATCCCCTAAGGATTCTGAGCTTCCCGAACCAAAAACTAAAGAGATAAATAAAGATGAAACACTCGTACCTCTTCGAAGGAATTTGAAGGTTATTGTGCCACCTGAAAGGTACATATTCCATGTGCTATGTGAAACTGACAATGATCCTGCTTCATTTGATGAAGCACTCGTATATCAGGATTGATGGATGCTAGAAATGAAGTCAGAAATTGACTCCATGCATAAGAATGGTGTATGGACCCTAGAGGATGCACCTAAAGGGGTAAAACCCATTGGGTGTAAATGGATCTTCAAGAAAAAATGGACCTAATGGGAAAATAGATACTTTCAATGCACAACTCGTAACCAAGGGCTACATACAAAGAGAAGGCATCGACTACGATGGGACCTTCTCTCCTGTGGATATGCTTAAATCCACCAGGACACTGCTAGCTATAGTTGTATCTCTTGACTATGACATATGGAAGATGAATGTCATGACGACGTTCCTCAATGGATACCTTGAGGAGGATATCTATATGGAGGAGCCCCAGAGCTTCATAATTGAGTAAGGTAAAGTATGCAAACCGAAGAAATACACCTATGGATTCAAACAAGCTTCTCGTAGCTGGAACGTTAGATTTGATGAAACCATACAGAGTTATAATTTTGTGCGGAATCCTGATGAACCATGTGTGTACAAGAAGCTTAGTAGGAGCGCCATTGTGTTCATCATGCTTTACATAGTTGACATCCTTATTATTGGGAATAATACAGGGATGATGACCAGTGTTAAGATATGGGTATCCTATACCTTCGAGATGAAAGATATTCGAGAAGCCTCTTACATCTTGGGTATGAATCTGTTCAGAAATGGAGAAAAAAAGGATATTAGTATTATCACAACATGGGTACATTAAGAAAAGTTTGGAACATTTACATATGGAGAATTCCAAGAAAAGTTTCCTTCCCTTAGACATGGCATCCACTTATCTAAAGGGATGGGTTCTCAAAGAGTTGAGGATAAGAAAGCCATGGCTAGATGCCCTTACGCGTCAGCTGTGGGAATCCTAATATACACCATGATGTGCACAAGACCAGATATATACCATGCAGTGGGAGTAGTAAGTCGTTACCAATCCTTCTATGGAGAACAACACTGGAATGCAGTAAAAAACATTTTCAAGTGTCTAAGACGAACCCAAGACTATATCTTGGTCTATTTAGATGGTGCTCTCCAAGTCTCAGGATACATAGATTCAGATTTCCAATCAGATATTGATGATTGAAAGTCAACATCAGGGTTTGTGTTCCTATTAAACAGCGGTGTTGTGAGCTGGAGAAGCAAGAAGCAGTACATTGCAACAGATTCAACAACAGAAGCTGAATACATTGACCCATTGCATTCTACAAAGGAGGGGTGTGGTTACGCAAGTTCATCTTGGAACTTGGTGTAGTTTCCTTTGATACCCTCATCCCGCTACTCTGCGATTACATGGGAGCTGTTGCCCAGGTGAAGGAACCCAAATGGAATCAAAAGAGAAATCACGTGGAAAGGAAATACCACATCGTTCGGGAGATTCAAAAGTTGGGTGACATCATCATCACCAAGGTTGCCTCTACCAACAATGTTGCTGATCCTCTTACCAAACCTTTGACGCAAAAGGTTTTCGACCAGCATGTAATGAGCATGGGTTTAAGGATTGTAACTGAATGGTTCTGAGGGCTAGTGGGAGATTGTTAACTATGTGAGCCTGATGCGAACCATTCTTACAATAAATGTTATTGTAATATTTGAGTTATCAATAAAAGTTATTGATAATTTCACTCCCTTTCTGAGATTAAATGAATGAATGCACTATAAGTTCCCTCTGTAAAATTAAGGTTATGTATCATGCCTATCTTAATGACCATACAACTATGATTCAATAGTTAAATCATAGAGGTCGGTGCTTGGATGAATATCTGAGTTAGTATGAGGAGTCATCAAGCACTGTCAAATGATTGTTAAGAGATTATCTCTAGCCTGAGTAGGAGATGGAAATACTTTCTCATTAGGTTGATATCTGACCAACCTCTTGATGCAGGTCCTCTGCATGGGAATAGTCAGAGGTATCAGATTAGTTAGGTCAAAGAGTTGACTTAACGAGATCGAGATAACCAAGTCCTAGTCGTATTTTGTCACGATATAGGCACACATCCTCTAACCGAAGACATATATGTTGCTATATGACTAAGTATGTGCATTTAGCAGACTGATAGGTTGATGCCTAATCAAGATCTATACACCAACGAGCTGGTGTGCATATAAGGGCATATTAGTGATATAATCTCTCAAAGGGATCATACAGGTTCACTTGTGAACCGGAAGACATGAGCTCACTCATGAGGTATTGGGACCGATCAAATTCTATGCATGGTCGTCATGCTTTAGAAGCATGATAAAAATTTGAATGTATGATATATGCTTTTATAAAGCATTTGATCGATACCAACTCCCAATGATCAAATGAGAAACTTAATGATGAAACCCTAAAAATGACAGTGTATAATGATCTATTTCTTTGGGTTTATCATAGGTCTTCCAGTATGCATGATGTACATGTATTAAGAATACATGAGGTTGATGTGATCCTAAACGATTGTATAATTATGTCGCTTCCATTCTAAGGGAGTGATGAAACATGCCCAGATTTCAGTGAGTCATCTCAGTAGAGAAGTGATCTAATCTTGGTCTAAATGTTGGACATTGATCTGAATGAGATTAAAATGCAATGAGAAGATTAGATTTACGATCTTGATTTAATCAAGCATCTATGAGGGGTCCATGAGATATGGATTTGAGATGTGATCTCAATATCCAAGTCACTATACGTGGAACGTACAATCACCCTGTCCTTATCTCCAAGTATCTGCGGAGAAAGTGCATTATTCTTGAATTAGTTTGAGAATAATTCCATTGTTAGATTATATCCAAGCATTGAGAAATGAATAACTAAATAGGATTTAATTATCATGAATAACGTGAATTTGATTCATATAATGTAGATGAATGAGAATAATGATCCAATATAATCAAATGTGACTCAATTATTATAGATAAGAATAATTTGGATAGCATTAACCTATTATTCATTTATATATTACAAATTTGATTTATAATATATTGAATATATTCTTTTGTGATTATATTTGTTGATTAATTATTGTTGTGAATTAAATTCAGATTAGATAATTAATTGAAAATATAATACATTTTATTTTGGATTGTGAATATGATTTACAAATTTCCAATGACATGATGCAATATTCACAAGATAATTATGAATTATTTTTGTGAGATAATTTACAATAAGTGTTGTCGTAAATAATGGAGATTTCATGAGATAATGTAATCTTATGAATTGGAAGAAGATTGCCTCCTTCCAATTCAAAAGAGGTGGACAACTACCAAGTCCTATAAGGAATGGGTGGTCATCCTCCTCTTTTTATGGGATAAGGACAATCTTCATCCTAATTATCTCCAAGATTGATTGATTTAATTTGGAATTAATTTATACTGATTGTTAAATATATATTTAATTTAAATTAAATTAATTGTTGCTGTGTTTTACAACAAGATCATTGCCATTGAAAGAGGCACAAATCGATCTCATCAATTGATTTGTGTTAATCATGGATTGAGATCCATGGACTACCAAAATACTATATAAGAAGAGGCACCCCTTGCTCTTCAAGTTATAACAACATCAATTGCTCTCTCTCCCTCATTCTCACGCCACCCTCTCTCTATTTCTCTCTTCTTGAGTGGTCGTCCATTCTAACCCTAGAGAGAAGGATGTTGTCGTCGATATATCGTCGTTGTGCTACTGCCTCAACTACTTGTGGATCTCCATCTCCTTCGGTGTGCCTTATTCATAAAGAAGACATTTTATGTTGTGAGATGATATCAGGAGATCCGTTGCTTGGATCAACTACTTGGATTGTGAGAAGCACACGATTCATCTCTGTGCTCACAAGCGTCGCCTCTGACAGATCGGACTTGAGATAGTAGATCTCTTTGTTTAGAGACTCGATCATAACTACGTTATAAGAGGTATTCCTTTATCTAGTATGTGGTTTAGATGAAATGATCCAAGAAGTATTCTTGGATCATGTGGTTTCATAGATTAACTTTTTTATATTCTGTTACACCGAGCGACTAGTGTGACTAGTCGATCTCGATCGTATATGATGTGATCCTCACGCTTCCGTGATGTGCTTAAGGATTCTCTCATTTCCTTCATGCCTAACCCTCCTTCCATCAGTCGCTTTCTACATCCACTATTGGATCTCTTCCTAGAGATTCAATCTGGTCTGCATGCTTCAGCTTCCCTCTTATTTATATGATCAGCCGATCAGAAACTCAATCGTCGAATCTCTTGATCCAACGACTCTATGCTCATATCCTACCTCCAATAATCACCCCTCCCCATGTTACGCCTCATCGATGCCATCTCTTCTCTATTTCTCCTAACCGAATGACATGTTGTCTACCTTCATCATCACCTCGATGACGAATCCCTAACATCTACCTTTACCATAGTGTCCTTAATACCTCACGCCCTATCTTCTAGGGTCATGTGACACTTGTAATACCTCAGGACCGATTCCTGTAATCATCATCCACCACCTACAAAAGCACCTCTGCCAGATCCATTCACAAGGATCCACCAATTCATGAGGTTGTAGACTAGTGTTCTTCCCCTCCCCGTGCTATTCAGTCATTCGAGTAGTGTGTCTTGGCTAAGCATGTTACACGAAGACCGGAGGTCATCCTAGACCTCAAGCCAAGCCATATCTTTCGCCGATGTTCAACCCCAATTCCCAACAACATCCTTCCCCATTGTCCTAGTTTTTCTTTGATTTAATTAAACACATCCTATCATCCTCGCATTCAATTGACCACACCCACTCCCTCGTCAAACCTCCCTTACCTTCATGAAGGTTCCCAATCTTGATTAATATGCGATTCATCACTATAAAAGTTGAAAATAGAGCTCTGTCCTTGAGTAATTAGTTGCATTTCTCCTTTTATTTTTCATTATTCTCATTCATGCATTTAGAATTAGCATCAACATTTTAGTATGCATATTTGCATTAAATAAGAAGCCAAATTCACTTATAAATGTCACTTGTATTCATCATAATTTCGTTTATTTTTATCTATTTTTCTCTAACTAATAATTGAATAAAATCAACTCAATAGTGTACATTACCAACACTAATAAAGAAAAAATATAAAAATACTAACTCATAAAATTGACCAATAAAACCCAAACCCTACTTTGATACTAAGAGCCTAAAAATGTGAATATCTCTCGCATACAGTCTCCTATGAGAACCCCTACTCACTTTTGAATTAATGCATGTTCAATTACCTTCAAAACAAGAGCAAATTTAAAAGAATTGGAGTTTGTATGTGAAACTTGGGTTTTTGGATCCTATTGTATATTGTACATATGCCCCTTTATTTTATTTATTTTATCTTTTTTTTCTTATTTATTAACGAATCCAAAAATATATATTAAGTTCTAAATATTTATTATATATTTTATCTAAATTTTATTTTCATTCAATATTATTTAAAATTGGTAAAAAAATAACAAACACAAAAATACAGTATTTTATGTCTGTAGGATACCACCAAAAATACTTTTCGTACAGATGGTTTATTTTGTTTTAGATTCTTCGCGAAAGTTGTTGATCTTGTCGAGACGAGCAACTTTCCTGTTGATACTATTTAATTTGACCCCTTTTATTGTTTCTTTTTTATTTTTCGTTACGTTCAATTTTTGAATTTTTTGGGAGCGACACGTGGCAGCTCCTAGAGCCACCACTTGTTACCCTCATTTTTATTTTTTTATCTATTATGTTTTATTTTATTTATTTCTTTATATTTATTTTCGTTATTTTATTTATTTGTCTTTATTTATTATTATTTATTTATCTTATTTATGTATTTTCTTCTCATTATTATTTTTTCTTTTCTTTTCTTTTTATTATTTATTTTATTATTTACCTATTTTCTATTATTTTTATTTTTATTTTTGTTTATTATTATTTATTTTATTTAATTTAATTTTTCCCCATGTGGCAGCCCTTTGGCATGCCACGTGGCCCCCTATCTCTCCTCTCTCTCATCAATCACACCCGACCTGGTCCTTCTACCTCATAGGGTGGTTGCAACCACTACCGCAACACTCCTTACTCTCCCTCTGCAATGCATCCCCCGCGTCTCTCTCTCCTCTCCCTCTCATCCCCCACGTCCCAATCGTCAGATACCAACCCCTCTCTCTCTCTCTCTCCTCCTTCCCAGTCTCCCTGTAACCACCCACGGCCCTTACGTGCGCTACCACTCTACCTCTTTCACCCACTTTCTCCCTGCATCTCATGCACCTTTCCCTCTCTCCAATCTACACTTGCCTCATGAGGGTGCAGTCGTGCAATCACCTGCACACCCTCTACTTCGCCCACCTCTGCATTCTCCTCCAGCTACACATAAATACCCATCGATCCCCATTCCAATCATTCGCCATTATCGAGTGAAGAGAGGTCAAGCTCCGACACCCTTAGGTGACAATTGAGGGCTTCACCATTGAGCGATGACACCCCATCTTCCAAGAGAGATCCGACTATCCCTATCGTCTTGCTGCAATTCCTTCGTCGCGGCCAAGCTCCTTGTCGTCTTCATCGAGCAAAGACCAAGGGCCTTGCACGTCCTCTCCTAGATGATTCATCCAATCCAGACGACTCCCTAGGTAGCGACTTTCTTCTTCCTTCACATTTTGTCCCTCCACTTCTTCTTGTCTCCTTCCCATATTTTTCTTCCCTTCGATCACGCTCCACCTTCGATCTTTGCACTTCGCCCCTTTATCTTCACCTCCATCCACCCGCACCACCACCATCTCCTTCATTTGCCTTCTCTGCCTCGAGCTCCACATCGCTATAGGTCCACCACCTTCTTCAGACTTCACCCAGAACCTCCACCTTCATTCGTTGCCATCAACGTCTGCCCTTGCCGGACGTCCTTCCTCCTTCGCCCACTTTTCCCTGATCGCCCATAATTGTGATCCATCACATGGACGCCGCTCTCCACTATCACACCATCGACCACAATTGGGAGCATCCATTGTCCTTCCTACTCTACCCGCTCACCTTCATGAGCAGCACACATCGAAGCCCTTGCCCGTTGCTCCGATGGCTACCTCTAGTTGCTCCATCTCGCTAAGTCCTCTTTATCAAGAACATCTACCCCGACTTGCAGTGCCCGTCGTTCGCCACCGTAGAGACCCATCGACGATGGTACCTCATTCTTTGCCCTTCGTCTCAGCCCACGTTCCCTCAGCTACAACCCAAGTACCCCCCCCCCCACATGAGGTGCACGTGGGGCTGAGAGATTTTGCATTGAAGCCCTTGAATTCTTTACGAATCGCAAGGAGGTCCTCACAGCCAGTAAGACTCCTAAGGTTCTAAGTAATTAAAATAGTTCGTTGTGCGCTAATTTTAAATTTATTTTCATTTCCAAATTTGCAATTAGACCCCTATGTTTGAGAGTAAATTTGGATTGTATTTTGACATCATTTTATGTAGAAAAAACAAGATGTTGTAGTTCAACTAATTTTGTATCTCTTTGTTATTTTTTTATAATTATGTGAGTACTGGGTAACTAACTAAAATTGTTTTGGTGAAAAATTATTTGATTTCCCTAATTTACGATCTTAAATTCATATTTAATTAATGCTTGCTCCAAAAGTTGTGCAAAAATTAGAGGTGAGTTTTCCAATTGTGCTTTATTTACTACCCGAATTTCACCCAAAAAATGATGTGTATTGTGCATAAAATAAAATGTTGAGCAATTTATATCATTGATTTTAAACTAAATCCATGAATAATATTTTTGTGAAATTAAGTCTCCTAGATTGTTCATTAAAATATTTTTTCAGATAATTTTGCTTATGGTTTAAATTTGTGGATTTATTAAGAATTAGATACCCACATTCACTCTGTTTCCATTAAAAAATTCATACAGTGTCAGAAAAACTCCAAAACCACTATTGTAGCTTCACTTCATCAAGTTCCACTTCTAGTTAAAATTTCGAAACTTTTGCATTCTATTTATGTGAAAAATAACATAAAAACCCCTAAACAATTTGCATTTTTAATTGGCGCATTTTAAAACCAAAAATTCCAAAAAATACATTTTGCATTCATCATTCAATTAGGTTTCTAGGAAAAATACAATTTAACTAAATTGGATTAATTTCACGTTAACATTTAATTTGGCTATGTTGCTTGATTTCTTACGAACTTAATTCAATTACATTGTGCATTGTCATTCACTTGCATAAAAAAATACCAAAAAATGATTCCTTGAAAACCTAGCTTCTTGTCGCCTAATAATTAACCTAAGGAGACAATGGATTCCCTGAGTTCGACCTTGGGTTTTCTCAAGTAAAATAAAAATTTGACAGCTCACTTTTAATTGAATAATTAATGTTAGCAGTTTTTGATTGATCTGTTAAGTTCCTTACTACAACAATTCAACAAAATTAACTAGGGTAATTCACCAACTATCATATGGTGTCGTTGCTGGGGAGGCATGGCTTTGGTTACTTTTTAGAAAATTTAGATATTATGTCTTCCATCCTCAGGTAGTCTGACTCCTAATTTTTCTTGTGTCTATTTCTCTGTTTATTTTTCTGTATTTATTTATTTATTTAATTTTCTTAATTTTATGTTATTGTGTTTATATCTCTGACCACCATCTTATTTTTGTGCGAGGGACCCGACGCGATGGAGTGACCATTTAGGTGACCGAGCAGCTCAAGAGAATTTGAGGCTGGATTTTTCTAGTGATAAGTCGATTGAAGAAACACATTAAATTTAAGATCAAGTTGAGTCGCGAGAGAGTGTAGAGTCCTTAGGAATTTATTTTCTACATTTATTTTTTTGTAAATAATTTGTATTAAATTAGGTAACTGCATATTTCCAACGGATTCCGTTTGGGATCTCGCGTGTGTACCCAGACTTGGACTTTCTCTTGTGTGTGTTGAGACTTGTTTCACTCTCTAGTGAGAGTGGGGCTCGACTTGAGTGGAGAAATTAGTATAGGCACATGGTAGAGTAATTTCAAATTTGTATGTACCCTTCGTAGTCTAGGCCATACATCTTATAAGATTCACCATCCTATAAGATTCATAATGAGACACATATAGACGCGTACTACTTAGCCAAATGGAACTCAATTCTTCCATGCTAATAGTATATTGTTTAGGTGGGTTTTTCGATCTGCATGCATTTAGTGTAAATATAAAAATTCAGTTTTGCATAACACATGGAGAGTGTCGGGAGTCGCTGTAAGTATACTTTCTTCTGAGAATGCATCACGGTTTCACATTTGCATTTTGTTTTCCGATTCCTCTCTTGTTTTAGAACCTAGGATTAAAAAGGAAATTGGGAGTGAATGGTAGACATGCTTTGTTCTTCTCAAATTAATTTTCAAGTGACATCCAAACTTTAAAATTGGGACTAAATTGAGTAGATTGATTAAACAAAATTAGAATAAAAAGAACCTTCTTTTACTCTGCATAAAGCCCCCATCTGACTTGCTGGTACTTACCTCCAGGAAAGAGTGGGTAAGGACATAATCCCTAAGGATTAGAGCCAAAATCCCTGGAATTGTGCCCTAAGTGCTTGGACTCGCTCTTAGGGTCTTGTTATTGCTGCAATCACTTGCCTCTGACCCTTAGAAGAAGTAGTCTTGCTTTAAGTTCGTGTGTTCCGTCGACTTGAACACAAACTACCTTAGGTGACTACACATGTGAGTAATGTCTTAAAAGATTGTTTTATCACCACCGAAAACATACAAGATAATTCAGCCAAACCTTTACGACCCTCACGTGTGAAGTTGGTGAACTTTCCAAAGGAGTTTGCATTTTGTTTGTATTGTGTGAGTATTCTTTGCACATTCAAGTTCACTGTAGAACTAGTGTCTCGTTGAATATCATGCTCTAAGCGATTCTTTTGACATTGAAGATGACTAATTGGTGGATATTTATTTGGACTTCGTGAATCTCTCGTTGAACCCCCTGAGAAGTACATCTTCAAAGGTACATTTACAATCTAGACCAACTTGGACTCAACCCTCTTGAGTTCAGGATCACTCACTCTCGGGATGGTCACCGACAAACCATTCCCTTTCTCTCCTCCCAACTCACTGAGGAAGACCTTCTCCTCGGTGAGAATATTTTGATTCCAGAATCCTCTTCTAGTTAAGACCACACTGTTGACCCAGGTCTCCAAAAATAGTTAAGCAAAATGCCTCCAAAGAAGAAAGATGTAGAGGAAGAACACCCTGAGGACCCCATGAGGATGATACTTGCCAAATTAGTTGCATCTGAGTAGCAAAACACCTTATTCTGAGCTCAGTTAGGACAGTTCAATGTTTGGGTTGAACCACCAATGGATGCAGCATACAACCCCGAGCAGTACAGAATTCAGAATTATTTGAATCTGATCGAACCAAAGTTGATTTTGAGTTGAATTCACAATTTCTGAACTTTTTGCCACATTTTGATGGGAATGCTTCTAAGGAGCCATACGCATTCCTAAGGGACTTCAAGCTCATCTGCGCTAACCTTAGACTTCCTAGGGTTAGCCATGATTATATTAGGCTCACAACCCTTCCATTTACCTTGGGAGGAAAAGTCGAATATAGGGTAAAGAACCTTGGAGTTATAGTCACTACCTATGTGTTGTTCAAGGATCGTTTTTTGAAGAAATTCTACCCTCTGAGTAGGACTAACATGATGAGGACACACATTACTAAATTTTCCTAGCTACCCTGTGAAGCCTTCTGTGATGCCTGGGAGAGGTATAAGGACATTCTGTAGAAATGTACTTGTCATGGTATAGATGACAAAATCTTGGTTCAGACGTTCTTCATCGGTCTCAACCCTGAGATGCAGAGTTTAGTGAGTTCGGCCTGTGGAGGCAGCTACACATTACGTGGAGCAGATACCTTCTGGTGTATTCGAGCAGATGGTTGAGACAAGCCACTCATAGACCTCCAGCAAGGCGTTTGCACAATCCCCCAGTTCACTCTCATCTGGAGGGGGAAAGTCAGTTGTAGTTGATCTCTCTCAGGACATGATCCCTAGCATGAAACTCCTTGCAAACAAGCTTACAATAGTCGAGAAAACTGACCAAAGGATTGACGAGTTACATAGGAGTGTCTCCAAGATTTCCAAACAGATGGAAGAGTTGTTTTAGAAGGTATCTAAGATAAGATACATGTCATCACTGCACCTGCTGCTTCTGTATACCGAGTTCACCATGTTTAGGAGCAGTTGGTGTCAGGGCAACCCCAGTTGTGGGAGCAGGACCAATCCGACACCTATTCTTTCTAGCGGCAGCCTCCACCCACAGAGACAATTCAGGAGGAGTCTCCACCAGTTTGGGAGGTGAATGGAGTACGATACACTCAGGACCCTGCCAGACAGGGAAGTACGTGGAACCAACAGGCTTACCAACGTCACCTGACCTTTCACAACATCGCATTCACCTGTGCACCACCTCCTTCACAGTAGAGCCTTGGATTTTAGCCACCCCAACAACAACACGACAATAGTACCAACAGCATGGCTGACATGGTCAGTATTAGGAGTGCCAACATGGCCTGTAGTTTTAGTAGATATACCAACATCAACAGAGGAAGTACCCTATCCAACAGATCCAGTCTTCATGTTCTTCTTCTAAGTCTTTCCTACTTTCTTCTTCTTCTGGTCACATGGACTCACAGTTTCAGTAGATACACGACACACCTCATTCCTACTTGAATGAAATTCATGACTTACGTGTGGATGTCAACCATTTGTCCATATGGATAGACGAGTAGTTTGCACCCTCTTCCTCGATCCCAACCGAAGTTCATACTAACCCCAATAGCCTAAATCGATCTAGTTCTCATCAGCACCTTGATCAGGTATACTATTTAACATCTCCTAAATATGAACAAGAGATTCTTTCGTGTGATGAGGCTAACCATATGTCACTCAGGACGGAAGGACTGTAACCATACCTGACCGGTTGAGGGACATGAGGAGGAGCCTCTCTAGATCTCTATCTGAGGAGTCTTCAAAGGATGAGGAGGAGAAGCATCATATTCAAGGGCCCCGTCAACACCATCTGAGGATCTATTTTCAAAGAGCCAAGAAGAGAAGGAGAATATGATTGCATCATGAGTAGCATGGAGATTTCTTGGATTCTATGGAGGACCTTGCACCTCTGATTGTGGCAGATACCACTACAACTTCTTTTCCACAATTTGTAGTAAATAGTTTTGATTTTGATCCCATGTTGCATCACAAAGATTCATGTATGAGAACTCTATTTCCATTAATTCAAATAATGATCTTTCATTTCACGATTCAGATTCTTCATCTTTTGTTTCCCTTGCTTCAATCCCTTTCCCTCATGCTCTTACGATAGGAAAGTACATAAAAAGATTCAGAAAGATGACCCTGATATGGTATTAATTTGTAAAGAGAATATCATAGTTAAGGTGCCATTTGATGAGTATGTGGCTAATCATCCTGCATTCTAGAAATATCATAAGGTGAGATGCACACCTACTAGGGTTAGCCAAAAGAAACCAAACCGACATGTGAAGACTCATGTCAGTATCCACAACCTATTGTCTTAAGACTCATCAACTACCAAGTAAAAAGAGATACGTGGGTGCTCACTACGTGGAGAGTCGTATCAAGGACATTGCATTTGCACATACTCTCTTGGATAACGGTTCCTCAATCAACTTACTTACCCTAATATTATATCAGAAATTGAAGTTAGGACCACTTCACATATCTAGAGCTTTACTCCAATTCATAGATTATTCAATGAAGAGACCTAAGGGAGAAGTGAAGAATGTCGTTATCTCGATTGTGAGGCAGGACTATCAGGTGACTTCAGAGTCTTAGATGAAGTTCTCGAGCAGCCTTCCTTAGGAGCACATGCATTACTTTCGATTATGGTATGTGAATGATGAAGTTCCATTCTCCAGACGGAGAGGTGAATCTTGAGATGAAACAGACAAAATGGCAGTGCCACAATTTAGAGAGTAGTACAGAGTACTCATCTTCATAGGTAGATTGCGGAATGATTAGTACAGTTAGGATTCGAAGACAGGTTCCTTCAGGAAAAATGAGACCCTTTCATCTAGAAAGGACATAGTTCATGATGCAGTTTGTTGGGTGTTACCTGATCTTATGAGAGATGCATCTACATATTCCCATGATGATGTAGAGATCCATTAGGATCTGTCAGTTCCATTCCCTTCGGAACAATCATGGAACATAGATGATGAGTCGGATGCAGCTTTGGATGAATTATTGTATCTCTTTAGCAATCCAACTCCCGATACATTTGAGTTGGTGGCGAAAACTGCACAGTTGATCCCACCTTCATACATCACACAATAAGATTCAGATTCAATTCAGTCAGATTTGCTTGATGACACCACATTTCTAGAATTGAAATCATTACCTCCTACACTTAAGTATGCCTTTCCTGCGGGACCCAAAGAGATATATCATGTTATCATTTGTTCGGACTTGACTTTAGAACATGAATTTAGGTTGTTAGAGGTCTTCGAGAGGAATCACAAAGTAATAAGTTGGACAATTTTGATATCGTGGGAATCAACCCCACTCTCTTCTCGCACCACATTTTTATTGAGGATATTGTGAGACCTTCCCATGAGTTCCAGAGGAGACTTAACCCCAATATATGGGAAGTAGTGAAGAATGTGATTGAGAAACGGTGCAAAGCAGGGTATATATACCCTATTTCTGACTCCAAGTGGTTGGCCATGCTTCATGTTGTCTCAAAGAAGTCAGGAATTTGCATGATCACCAACGAGGAGGGGTAGAGATCATGACACTAGTATCCACATCGTGGCATTTATGTGTCAACGACATGCGTCTGAATGATGCTTTCAAGAAAGACAACATTCCCTTGCCATCATTGATCAGGTATTGGAGAGATTTGCAGGGAAAGCATTCTTCTGTTTTCTTGATAGATACTCAGGCTACAACCGATAGCTATAGCCCCTTAGGATTAGGAAAAGTCCATATTCACATGTCCATTCAACACTTATGCATTCAGGTGCATGACATTTGAGCTTTGCAATGTCGTAAGCACTTTTCAATGGTGCATGATCGATGCATTTGCCGAGATGGTGGGAGATTTCCTGGAAGTGTTCATGGACGACTTCTTGGTGCATGGTGATTACTTTGACACATGTCTAGCATACTTGGATCGAGTCCTCATGTGGTGTAGGGAGGTAAATATGGTACTCTCCTAGGAGAAGAGTCACTTTATGGTTATAGAGGGTATCAAATAGGGGCATGTAATCTCCAAAAAGGAAATGTTGGTTGACCTGCAAAGGTGGAGGTTATTAAGAAACTCGATCCACCTACCAATGTGAAGTTAGTGAGGTCATTTCTAGGGCATGTTGGATTCTAAAGGAGATTTATTTAGGATTTTTCAGAGACTGTCTGTCCACTGACCGAGCTCTTAGGGAAAGACACAGAGTTCATTATAGATCACATGTGGCTGTAGGCCTTTGAGCTCTTGAAGATGAAGATGTGTGTCTCACATATACAATCTCCTGGTTGGTATCTCGTCTTTGAGATCATGATTAACACTTCATATTTTGTTATAAGAGATGTGTTAGGAAAACAACGAGAGCGGATTCCGTTTGTGATCCACTACATGAGCAAAGTATTAGACCCTACACAAAAGAACTACACTGTAACTGAAAAAGAAATGCTTGTTGTTGTATGGACCCTCAAGAAGTTCAGGTCGTATATGTTGGGCTTTAAAGTGATAATCTGCACTGATCACACAACCATTCGATACTTAATGGAAAATAAGGATGTGAAGGTGTGTCTTCTTATGTGTAGTTTTCTCATCCAAAATTTCTATTTGGAGATAAAATATAAACCCAGAGTCAAGAATGTTGTGGCTGATCATCTCTCTCGGATTGATCTTAATTATTCATCTGATTTTGAGCATATTAGAGAGACCTTCCCAGGCGAGTCAATTTGTGCTATTGAGTCACTCCCGTAGTATGACAACATGGTGAGCTTTCTTGTCTCCAAGCAAGTTCCCCAAGGTTGGACTAGAAGAAGCATTGACCGATTGAAGTTGGATTCGAGGAGATACCACCAGGATGATCCGTTCCTTTTCTTTGAAGAGCTGGAATGTGTTTAGAGAAGGTGTATTTCTCAGGAGGAATACTAGAGTGTCCTGACATATTGTCATTCTTTTGAGTCTAGAGGACACCATTTGGGGAAGATAACTGCTCACAAGGTACTCCAATTTATATTTTACTAGCCAACCCTATTAAGAGATGCTATTGATTTTATACGGTCATACCCAATTTATCAGAGGATAGGAGGGACTGTTACATAGAGAGATGAGATGCCCATGCAGCATGCGATCATTTGTGATGTTTTTTGATGCATGGAACATAGATTTCATGGGTCCCTTTCCCAATAGCCAAGGATATGAGCACATCTTGTCGGTGGTTGAGTATTTATCTAGGTGGGTGGAGGCTATCCCAAATCGCCGCAGACACCAAAACTATCTGTAAATTTGTGAGAGCCCATATTATTACCAGGTTTAGGGTACCAAAAGTTCTAACTTCTGATGGAAGTAGCCACTTTGTGAACCTAGATGTGAGATCTTTAGCTAAGGACTATTGATTTGAGAATAGAGTTACTAGTCCTTACCACCCATAGTCCAATGGCATTGCAAAGGTTTCTAATAGAGAGATGAAGAGTATTTTGCAAAAGTTGGTTCATCCCGATAGGAAGAACTGGTCCCAGCTCTTGGACCAAGTTATGTGGACTTATAAGACAACCTACAAGATACCTTTGGGTGCTTCACCATTTAGAATGATATATGGCAAGCCATGTCATTTGCCTATTGAACGTATTCACAAATCTGAATGGGCAATTAAACAGATTAATTGGAGTTGTCACTTAGGGAAGCTTTGCCATGACTTGAACTTGAACGAGTGACAAATCCGATATCGCAGTGTTAAAAGATGTCGTTTTATTGTCGTGCGAAAAAATGATTTGTCGTACGTTGTAGGCGGCAATCGGAATCGGTCAAGAAAGCAACCACAAATAATTTATTCAATTTTAGATATCGTGGTTTTATGTTTATTTTACTTGGGCAAGTCCCAAGGTCGAACACAAGGAGGCAAAGGAATAACCTAGAATTATGTCTATCAAAATTTATGCACGGTTTTCGAAGCATTCTTGTAATTTTTAATGCAATAAAGGATGCAAAAAGTAATTTTAGCCTATTTTAGGGACTAAGATGTGAAAGTCGATCAAACGATGTCCGAAAAATATGAAACTTGGCTACAATGCAAAATACGGTGAAATAAATGCACTTTATTTTTTTTGGAATTTTAGGATGCAATATGATTTTTTATGGATTTTTAAAATGAAAATAGAATGAATTTCAATATTTAATTATAATAAATATTAAACCTAATTATTTTTAAGTAATAAAATTATCTAAGATCTATCACTAGGTAATTGATCTTAGAAAAATCCTAAACTTCAAAAATGTGAGATCTAATACCTATTAAAAATTAAACACGGAAATATGTAAAATGATTTTTACAGGGCAAATTATGCATGCAAATGCGAATCTTTTTGAGATCAATGTCAAACACATTAACTCTACAATGTGAATTTTTGGGAATTTTTAGAGCAATGGTTAATCAGATATAAATTTAAGAGCATAAAGTGGGAAAACTAAGAAAATTTTCACAAAACAATTAATTATTATTTAACCAATGATCACAAAAATGTTCACAATATGTCAAACTGTAGAGATTAATTGATGAACAAAAGACTATTTTTGGATAATTAAATAATGCAATGTAGTGATACAGAATGACAACGGAGTACAGGGGTATAACTGCAAAGATGATAATTAAACTAAATATAGAAATGCATTAGAAGGGCGTTAATGCAATTACCGATAACTCTGAGGGGGTTTTCTGCAAAATGGCCAGATAGTAACGTACGTGGCACGTGACCTCTGGGTAGAAGGACTGGTGTGTAATATGGAGTTTCGTTGAGGGGGACTTTGTAGATTACCCAGAGGGTCACGTGCAACGCACGTGACCCCTGAGATGCTGTGGAATGTAACCCCACGCACGTGCGAAGCACGTGTGGGGGCCTCGGGTCTAAGGCCCGACCGCTGGCGGAGAACTGCGGCGGTGCTGGCTCTTCTACGGTGGTGGAGGGTTTTGGTGGTGCTGGCGGACGAAGGTGTTGTACCGTCGCTTGCGATGGCTTGGAGGCGGTGCAGTTGAAGTCTGGAGGCGAAGAGTGAGCCTCTAGTAGCTGGAGTTGTCGGGGATGATCGATGTAGGTGAAGCGTAGAGGTCGGAGCAGGTGGAGTTGTCGAAGACGATGAATATCCTGGCGGTGATGTCGATGGTTGGCGTGGACGTAGGCAGCGTGAACGAAGGTGGTTCGATGAAGAGTGTGTATTGGATGGTGAATCGATTGAGCGAGGACGGCGAGAGGTCAAGATGACGATAGGATATGAGATGCCGGAGGAGAGTCGTTGGAGGCACGAAGCTTCCGGGGCAGCTTGGTGATCGTGGGCGAACATGCGGCGGAGGAGGGTGATGAACGGAGAGGAGAATGATGGAGCGAAGGCGGAGATATCGAAGGATCGAGAGAGCGAGGGAGATCCACGATGGAGCTGGAGATAAATGGAGTAGGGTGTAGCGGAGGAAGGCAAAGCAGGGAATACTTGAACGGAGGGCTCAACGGTGTGGCCGGAGCAGAGCAGCGACTCAGAGGGCTGTGCTGCGACGAGGCACGAGATACCTCGGATCACGTCGGAGTAGGCTTGTCACGACTTGAACTGATAATCGGCGGATGAAATTTGGAGGTCGGCGACGGAGGTTCTTAAATAGGGAACTTGGGGGTGGCCGGAGATGGAAAATCCTGGGACGAGGGGCGGTGGTGATTGATCACGAGAAGCGTGCGATGGGTTGGTTGGGGATTGATATGGAGATCATGAAGGGATTCGAAGATCGCGGGCGGCGATATTCGTGGGAGGCGGCGGAGAAATTGACGGGTTTGACTGGAAGTCAAAAGAGGAAACGCTGGAGGAAGACGAAGGATGTGGGCCGTCTGATCGGCTGAGATTGGACGGCCCAGGAGGTGGCACGTGGCGAGCTGGGGAGGGGGTGCGAGGCACGTGCGGAGCACGTGCTTGGAAGGCACATGCGACGCACGTGTAGTGGCTTAATATTTTTATTTTATTTTATTTTTTAAATAAAACGTATTAAAAATACTGGCAAAATTGGCTGACACGTGGCGGCTCCAGGAGCTGCCACGTGTCAGCACCACAAAAATCCGAATTTAAATACTTTATAAAATCCAAAAGAAATAGCAAATGACCTCTGATAAAAAAATTCTTCATGAAAGTTGCTCGTCTCGACAACTTTCATGAAGACATCAAAACCAAAATCGATCGATTGCAAAAAGTGATATTTTTGGGGTATCCCATGTACATAGAATACCTTGATTTTTGTGTTTTATAATTTTTATGTCATTTTTAGACCAGATAAACAATCCAGAAAAATATGATAAAAATTAGAGACAAATATTTACACATTAATCTAACTTTTTTGGATTTTTATTAATAGATTAAATATGTACATAAATATCAGGTCAAAAACCGCTAAAATACACAGTATACAAAAGAGGCCCAAAACCCAACTTTCACATATGAGCTCCGATTCACTTGAACTTGGTCTTGTTTTGAAGGTATTGAATGTACATTAGTTCAAAAGTGAGTAGGATTAAAGCAGACACTGGATGAGGAAGATATGAGGTTTTTAGTCCGGAAATCCTGAAACTAGTGTTTGGGTTTTTGGTCCACTTATTTGGGTTAGTTATTTTTTTTGTATTTTTCGTTTATTCTTGTTAGTGATATGTACACAGTGGAAGTGGTTTTGGGTCATTCGGAGTTAGCATGAATGAGTTAAAAATCTAGAAAGTTAGGCTATGTACAGGTCACTTTTGGCTTGGCTTTTTGGCTTCTTATTTTGTGCGGAAATTAGTGTTAAAATGTAATTTTTATGAAAACATGCATGAATGTTAATTATGCAGAATAGATGCAGGAATGTTGTTGATTTTAAGGGATTTGAGCTTAAAAATGAGATTTAGAGTGATGAATCCGAGATTCATCAATGAGCTCGTGGAAATTCGAAACAGGCATATGACAACAGTTTGATTTATAAGGAAAAAGTGAAGACATGGCATGATGAGCACATTAGGCTCAAAGACTTTGTCCCTGGGTAAAGATATGGTTGTTTAATTTCAGGTTGAAGATGTTCCATGGGAAGCTCAAATCTAAGTGGATAGATCCTTTTGTTGTTAAGAAAGTGCATGAGAATGGAAGTTTGGAGATAGTTGATCTCACAGATAGTGCACAATCCTAAGTGGTGAATGGACAATTGTGGTAGAACTTTGTAGATTCTAAGGACCAGTTAGTCCAAGTCGAGGTCATCAACTTCATGCAAAGTGAGCACATAACAGATACATCACATTACTCCTCATGAAGATGCAATATCTAGATTCAGCAGCTTAGAAGATTCACTAACTCTTGTACATGTAATTTATTCATTCTTTTAGAGATTAGGTTCCTTCTTCTGTAGATACTTATTCCATACTTAGGCTATTCAAAGCATAAGTATAGGGGGAACCCCTGCTCTTGCATGTATAGTCATTTCCTCTTTGTATATCCTCTAGATATCATCGGTTATCACACTTACTCTTGCCCTAGACTTCGGCTAACCAGAGCCTAGATATAGGGGGGATTGATGCCCACTGTGTGTATATGCTCATCCATTTTTCCTCTTGACATTGTCTATCCCACTTTTTCTCTTCTTCTACACTTAGGCTGGCCAGAACCTAAGTATAGGGCAACTGATTGACTTCTATACCTTTTACTATATTTTCTCTCCTACACTTAGCACGAGATATGTCTTTTCCCGGTTTCTCGTGCTCTGAGGTCATAGCACATGATGAGTATAGGGGGTGCATGTATATATTACATATATACTTTACCCATAGCTCGTAATTTCCCGTATTTTTGTATATATATGCAGTAATTACATAATGGGTAAATTTGGTTAAAAAATTGTAAAACACATGTATATTTGTATAATATGTATATTGTATATAAAATGTTTATAAATTTGTAAAATTCTTGTAGATAAAATTTTTGTAAAATTTGTTGTAAAATCGGAGGTATACCAAAAAATAACAAAAAAACATTTGACAAAAATTCTAAAAAAAGAGGCTTCTTATTTACTCTTGCATATCATCCTTGCATTCATAAAAAAGAGTTTTGCACTTCATTCATATACATTGCATGTCATCTACATTTCATTTTCATAGCTAGCATATGAAAAATGAAAAATTAGTGGTTCTGAACAAAGTTATGAATAGAAGTCGAGGATGGATTTGATTTGACCTTAATATACCTAATTGAACCTTATAGGAATTGGAGTTAAGATTTTTCAGGTCGAGTGACTTAATTCTTTGAATCTACAAGACTATAGTCACATGTCATCTTGATTGGTCTAAGTAGAATTGTCCATGCACACACATGATTCTTTTAGACAGTGACCTAACTTGGACAAGCACCATGCACGTAGCTCTTCATTGATGAGATGATGAGGAGGTAGAATCCTTTGTCTTGGAGTAGCACATGGGTGGAAACATCCGTCCTCCTCTAGGGAGGGTAGTGCACCTCAACCTAGTCTAGTGGTGTCGACATCTAACGATGGGATGCTGTGGGTTGCAATAAAGCTTTAAAAGAGGGCTCGTTTACTGGCTCAAGAAGAAAAAATCCTTATGTGCATGCTGAACTTTTGTATATATCAAAAAAATATCCAAAAAAGAAGTTATACAAGCAAAAAGTTAAAAAAAAATATTGTCGGAGAAAAAAAAAGAATGAATAAGCAAGGCATATGCTTCAAAGTCTCATACAATGGAAGCTTGCAGCTGGAGACTTGGCTACACTGGTTAAGCTCCATGGATAGGTGACTACATTGGTCACAATCCATTCTCTTCTATACCCCCCTATTCTTAAGCTGGTTGCACTTGAACTTAGAAGGGAATACCCTGTTCCTCGAGGAAAGAGTTGCCAGATCTGGGAATTAGATTTACCTTGTTAGAGGAGGTTGTTTCTTTGTCATCTCTGATCTGGAGAGTTATATTTCACTTATACAATACAATTAATATTCACAATCATCATAATTTATGTATGCGGACTTGTTTTGACGTGACTGTTGAGGCGACTTGAATAGAGAATTGTGGAACTTAAATGTTGTTGTGTTTTAAATTCAATTCCCAATAAGGTTCTGCCACATCATTAATCCAAATGTCAAGTCGATCTCCATTTTCACCTTTTGTTCATGACCTTAGTATGGAATCCAAATTTATTTCTCTTTTGCAATTCATTTTAGTTGCTCAGGGACGAGCAAGTTCTAAGTATAGGTGGTTTATGAATATGTGATTCATCACTTTAAAAGTTGAAAATAGAGCTTTGTTCTTGAGTACTTAACTGCATTTCTTGTTTTATTTTGCATTATTCTCATTCATGCATTTAAGATTAGTATCTAAATTTTAGCATGCATATTTGCATTAAATAAGAAGCCAAATTCACTTATAAATATCACTTGTATATTCACCATATTTTCCTTTATTTTATCTATTTTTCTCTAACTCATAATCGAATAAAATCAACTCTATAGTGTATATATTACTACATAATAAAGAAAAAATAAAAAATATTAACTCGTAAAATTGACCAATAAAACCCAAACCCTAGTTTGAGACTAAGAGCCTTAAAATGTGAATCTCTCTCTCATGCAGTCCCCTATGAACACTTACTCGCTTTTGAATTAATGTACATTCAATTACCGTCAAAACAAGAATAAAATCAAAAGAATCGGAGTTCGTATGTGAAACATGAGTTTTTGGCTAATATTGTATAGTGTACAGATGTCCCATTATTTTATTTTCTTATTTATCAATAAATAAACAAATAGATTAAGCTGTAAATATTTATTTTATATTTTTTCTGAATTTTATTATATTTTTTCTTATTTTAAAATGACAAAAAATGACAAAACACAAAAATATGGTATTTTATGTCCCTAGGATACCACCAAAAGTACTTTTTGTACATATGATTTATTTTGTTTTAAATCATTTATAAAAGTTGTAGATCTCGTCGAGACAAGCAACTTTTGTATTGACCACTTTTTGTTTTGATCCCTTTTGTTATTTCTTTTTTATTTTTCCTTACATTTAATTTTTGAATTTTCTAAAAGAGACACGTGACTGCTCCTGGAGCCGCCACGTGTCACCACATTTTTATTTTTATCTCTTATGTTTTATTTTATTTATTTATCTTTATTATGATTATTTTATTTATACTTACTTATTTACTATATGATTTATCTATTTATCATATTTATCTTATTTATTTGTTTTCTTATAATTATTTTTATTTCTATTCTTTTCTTTTTATTATTTCTTTAATTTACCTATTTATTTATTACTTTTATTTGAATTTTATTTATTGATTTATTTTATTTATTAATTAAATTTTATTTATTTTCCGTGTTGCAACCATTGGGTGTGCTACGTGCCCCCTATCTCTCCTCTCCCTCTCATCCCTCATGCCCGACCCGATCCTTCTGCCTCCTACGGTGGTTGTAACCTCCATCATCGTACTCATAGCTCTCCCTCTACCACACCCTCGCATATCTCTCCTCTCCCTCTAACCCTCATCTCCCAACTGCCGGCCGACAACCCCTCTCTCTCCACCCCTTCCTGTTCTCCCTACAACCTCCCACGGCCTTTACGTGCGCCACCAATCTCCCTCCCTCGCCCAACTTTCTCTCTATGTCTCGCGCATCTTTCCCTCTCTCCAATCCATGCCTCCTCCTACATGTGCAGTCACACACCTTCCTACGCACCCTCAACTTCTCCCACCTCTGCATTCTCCTCCAACCGCACATAAATACCCATCATCCCCCCTTTTCCAATCATCTGCCATTACCGAGCGAAGAGAGGTCGAGCACAGATACCCCTAGGTGACAGTCTTCACCATCGAGCAACGACACCCCATCTTCGAAGCGATATCCGATGAGCCCCCTTATCGTTATTGCGATTCCTCTACCGCAACAAAGTTCTGAAGCCTCCGTTGTCTTCATCAAGCGAAGACCAAGGGCCTTGAAGGTCCTATCCTAGATGATTCATCCAATACAGATGAATTCCTATGTAGCGACTTTCTTATTCCTTCTTCTGTCCCTCTACTTCTTCTCTTCTCCTTCCCATGCTTTCTTCCCTCCGATCAAGCTTTACCTTCGATATTTGCACTCTGCCCCTTTATCTCCACCTTCATCCACCTGCACCACCATCATCACCTTCATTCTCCTTTATCGCCTCGAGCTCCACATCACCATAGGTCCACCACCTTCTTCAGACATCGCCTAGGACCTCCAACTTGATTCGCTGTCATCAACGTCCATCCTCATCGGTCGACCTTCCTTCTTCGCCCACATGTTCCTCAATTGCCCACGGTTGTGATCCACTATTTGGACGTCTCTCTCCACCATCACACCATGAATACAACTGGGAGCATACATTGACCTTCCTCCTCCACCTGCTCGCCTCTGTGAGCGATGCACATTGACGCCCTCACCCACCGCTCCGCTGGCGGCCTCCAATTGCTCTGCCTCTCCAAGCCATCTTCATCGAGTGCATCTGCCCTGACTTGTAGAATTCATCGTTCGCCACTGCAATGACCCATCGACGATGGTATATCATGCTTCGCCCTTGGTCTTGGCTTGCGTACCCTCTCCCACCGCCCAAGTACCCCCTCTCACGTAAGGTGCACAGGGGAGGGGGAGATTTTATGTTGAAGTCCTTCAATTCTCCACGAATCACAAGGAGGTTCTGTAGCAAAAAGTCTTACCCTTCTCACGTGCCCCATTGGAAAACTTGCAGCAAGACCCCTACAGGTCTATGTAGTTAAAGAAGCGCTTTGTATGCTATTTTCTATTTATTTTCATTTCTGAATTTGAAATAGACCCTTATGTTTGAGAGTCAATTTGGACTTTATTTTGGCATCATTTTATTTATGAAAAAATGGCATGTTTTAGTTCACTTAATTTTATATCTCTTGGGTATTTATTTATAATTCTATTAGTACTTGGTAATTAACTAAAATTGTTTTGGTGAAAATTTGTTTAGTTTACCTAATTTTTGGTCTCAAATTCATATTTAACTAATGCTTGCTATAAAAATTATGAGAAAATAGGAGATTATGCCTCTAGTTGTGATTTAATTATTGTCCAAATTTCATCAAAAATGAATGTCTTAAAATAAATAATTAATAGATTTGTATCAATGATTTTTAATTAAATCCATGAACAATATTTTACAAAATTTCAAGTTTCCTGGATTTCTCATTAAAATATCTTCTTGAGATAAATTTTCTTCTAAACATTTTAAATTTGTAGATTTATTACAAATTAAACACTAACAATCACTTTGTTTCCATTAAAAAATTCATAAAAAATGGCATTGTTAAAAAATCCAAAAATATTATTATAACTTCATTTCATCTTGTTTCACTTCTAGTAAAAAATTCATAATTTTGGCATTCTGTTTGTGTAAAAAATTACATAAAAATTCCTAAACTTTTTCCATTTTTCATCGTTGCATTTTAAACCCAAAAATTCCAAAAAAAATATTATGCATTCATTATAAAATTAGGTTTCTAGGAAAAATGTAATTTGGTTAAATTAGATTAATTTCACATTAAAATTTAATTTGGCTAAGTTGCTTGATTTCTTAAGAACTTAATTCATCGCATTATACATTGTCATTCACTTGCATAAAAAATACCAAAAAAATACATCCCTGAAATTGTAGCTTTTAGATCACCTAATAATTAACCTAAAGAGACACTGGCATCCTTGAGTTCGACCTTGGGCTTGCCCAATTAAAATAAATATTTGATCGTTGGGTTTTAATTAGAAAAATAATTTTAGCGGTTTTTGATTAATTTGTTAATTACTCAACTACAACAATTCAACAAAATTTAGATATTAGGTTTTCCACCCATGGTGATCTGACTCCCGCTAGATTGATTCATAGGCTATCATATGACACCATTGCTAGGGAGGTACGACTTAGGTTAATTTATAGATTAATTAGATATTAGGTTTTCTACCCACGGGTAGTCTGACTCCTAATTTTTCTGTATGTATTTCTCTATTTATTTTTCTGCATTTTTATTTATTTGTTTGTTTGTTTATTTTGTTTACTTTATTTTATTTTATTATGTCTATCCCTCTGACCACCATCTTATTTTTGTGCAAGAGACCCGACGTAGGTCGCTTATGTGGTCGAGCAACTCAGGAGCATTGGAGGCCAGCATTTTCTAGTGATAAGACGATTGAAGGAATGCATTAAATTTAAGATCGAGTCAAATCATGAGAGAATGTAGAGTCCTTAGCAATTTATTTTCTGCACTTATTTTATTTTTAATATTTTCTAAATTAGGTAACTGCATATTTCAACCGGATTCCGTTTGGGATCTCACACGTGTACTCAGACTTCGACTTTCTCTTGTGTGTGTTGAGAATTGTTTCTCTCTCTAGTGAGAGTGGGACACGACTTAAGTGGCGCAATTAGGATAGGGACACAGTAGAGTAGTTTCAAATTTGTATATGACCTTCGTAGTTTAGGCCACACATCTTAGAAGATTCACCATCCTATAAGATTTATAATGAGACGCACATAAAAATGTACTACTTAGCCAAATTGAACTCAATACTTCCCCACTAATAGTATATTGTTTAGGTGCAGTTTTCTCGACCTGCATGCATTTAGTGTAAATTTCAACATTCATTTTTTTTATAACACATGGAGAGTGTTGGGAATCATTGTAAGTATACTTATTCTAACCATGCATCGGTGTTTCACGCCTACATTCATATTTTTGGTTCCTCCCTTGTTTTACAACCTAGTTTGAAAATGAAATTGAGAATGATTGGTAGATGTTGTGCTCATATTAATTTTCAAGTGACAACCAAACTTTAAAATTGGGACTGAATTGAGAAAAGTGATTAAATAAAATTGGAATAAAAAGAATCTTGTTTTACGAGTGCATAAATCCCTCATCTGACTTGTAGGTACTTACATCCAAACAAGAGTGGGTAAGGACATAACCAATAAGGATTATAGGTAAAATCCCTGGACTCTTGCCCTAAGCACTTGGACTCATTCTTAGGGTCTTGTTATTGCCGCAAGCACTTGTCTCCGATCCTTAGAAGAAGTAGGCTTGCTTTAAGTTGGTGTGTTCCAACGACTTGAACATGAACTACCTTAGGTGACTACACCTGTGAGCAATGTATTAAAAGATTGTTTTATCACCAATTAAAATAGATCAGATAATTCGACTAAACCTTTACGTCCATTACATGTTAGGTTGGTGAACTTTCCAAAGGGGTTTGCATTGTGTTTGTATTGTGTGAGTATTCTCTACACATTCAAGTGTACCGTAAAACTAGTACCTCATTGAATATCGTGCTCTAAGTGGTTCTTTTGACATCGAAGATGACTATTAGGGGTATTTATTCGTTCTTCATAAGTCTCTCATTGAACCCTCCAAGGAGTACATTTTCAATGGTCTATTCACAACCTGGACCAGCATGGACTCATGACCCTCTTGAGTTCAGGATCACTCACTCTCGAGATGGTCACTCACAAACCATTCCCTTTCTCTCCTCCCACCTCACCAAGGAAGACCTTCACCTCAGTGAGAATATCTTGATTTCAGAATCCTCTTCTAATCAAGACCACATTGTTGACCCATGTTTCCAAGAAGATTCAAGTAAAATGCCTCCAAACAAGAAAGATAAAGAGGAATAACACCTTGAGACCCCATGAGGACGATACTAGATAGATTAAGCTGCATCTGAGCAGCAACATGCCTTACTCTGAGCTACGTTAGGACATCTCAATATTTAGGTTGAACCTCTAATGGATGCAACGTACAACCCTAGTTAATTTTCTGTATACTAATTCCATATGTAGGCTATTCAAAGCATAAGTATAGGGGGAACCCCTACTCTTGCATGTATAGTCATTTTCTCTCTGTATATCCTCTAGATCTCATCGGTTCTCACACTTACTCCTATCCCAGACTTAGACTGACCAAAGCCTAAGTATAGGTTGGATCGATGTCCGCCATGTATATATGCTCATCCAATTCTCCTCTTGGCATCGTCTGACCCAATTTTGCTCTTCTTCTACACTTAGGTTGACCAGGGCCTAAGTATAGGGGGATTGACTTCTATACTTCTGGTAATTGTAAATCTCATACGCTTGGCACAAGCTATGTCTTTTCTTCGCTTCTCATGCTCTGAGGTCATAACATGGGCTAAGCATAGGGGGGGTGTATTACATATGTACTTTACCCATATCTCGTAATTTCTTGTATTTTTTATATATTATGCAATAATTATAGAACTAGTAAATTTGGTAAATCATGTAAAATACATGTATATTTTGATAATATTTATATTGTATATAAAATGTGTAGAAATTTGTAAAATTCTTGTAAGTAATACTTTTGTAAAATTTGTTGTAAAATAGGAGGTATACCAGAAAAGAATAAAAAACTTTTGAAAAAAATATAAAAAAGAGGCTTCTTATTTACTCTTGCATATCATCCTTGCATTCATAAAAAATGAGTTTTGCACTTCATTCAAGTACATTACATGTCGTCTACATTTCATTTGCATACCTAGCATATGTAAAATGAAAAGTTAGTGGGTTCTGAACCAAGTTGTGAATAGAAGTCAAGGATGGATTTGATTTGACCTTAATTTGCCTAATTTTAGAGTAACCTTATAGGAACTGGAGTTAAGATTTTTCAAGTTGAGTGACTTAATTCATTGAGTCCACAATACTATAGTCACTTGTCATCTTGATTGGTCTAAGTAGAATTGTTCATACACACATGATTTCTTTAGACAGTGACCTAACTTGGACATGCACCATGAGTGTAGCTCTTGATTGATGAGGTGATGAGGAGGTAGAATCCTTTGTCTTGGAGTAGCACATGGGTTGAAACATATGTCCTCCGCTAGGGAGGGTAGTGCACCTCAGCCTAGTCTAGTGGTGTCGACGTCTTAATGACGGGATGCTGTGGGTTGCAATAAAGCTTCAAAAGAGGGATAGTCTACTAACTCAAGAAGAAAAACTCCTTATGTACTTGTTGCACTTTTGTATATATCAAAAAAATCTCCAAAAAAAGAAATTAGACGGGAAAAAAGTTAAAAAATCCTTTCAGAGAAAAAAATTAATGAATAAGCAAGGCATATGCTTCAAAGTCTCATACCATGAAAGCCAGCAGCTGGAGATTTGGCTACACTGGTCAAACTCCACTGATAGGTGACTATATTGGTCACAATCCATTCTCTTCTCTACCCCCTATTCTTGACCTGGTTGCACTTGAACTTAGAAGGGAATACGCTGCTCCTCGAGGAAAGAGTTGCTAGATCAGGGAATTAGAGTTACCTTGTTAGAGGAGGTTGTTTCTTTGTCGTCTCTGATGTGGAGAGTTATATTTCACTTAGATAGTACAAGTAAGATTCATAATCATCAGAATTTGCGTATGAGGATTTATTTTGACCTGAATGTTGAGGCGACTTGAATATAGACTTGAGGAAATTAAAGGCTATAGGACTTGAATTCAATTCCCAATAAGTTCCGCCACATCATTAATCCAAATGTCAAGTCGATCTCCATTTTCACATTTTTTCATGACGTTGATATGGAACCCAAAATCACTTCACTTTTGCATTTCATTTTAGTTTATTGGGGACAAGCAAGGTTTAAGTATAGGGGGTTGATGAATTTGTGATTCATTACTCTAAAAATTGAAAATAGAGCTTTTTTACGAGTATTTAGCTGCATTTCTCCTTTCATTTTGCATTATTCTCATTCATACATATTGAATTAGTATCTACATTTTAACATGCATACTTGCATTAAATAAGAAGCCAAATTCACTTGTAAATATCACATGTATTTTCACCATATTTTCATTTATTTTTATCTATTTTTCTCTAACTCACAATTGAATAAAATCAACTCTAGTGTTTATATCACTAACACTAATAAAGAAAAATATAAAAATACTGGCATACCAATAAAACCCAAACCCTAATTTGAGACTAAGAGCCTTAAAATGTGAATATTTCTCTCATACATTCCCTATGAATCCTACTCACTTTTAAATTATTATACATTCAAGTACCTTCAAAACAAGATCAAATTCAAAAAGAATCGGAATTCGTATGTGAAAATTCGATTTTTACCCCTATTGTATATTGTACATATGTCCCTTTATTTTATTTTATTTATTTTATCTTTTTTTATTCATTAAAAAATCCAAAAAATTAGATTAAATTGTAAATATTTATTTTATATTTTTCAGAATTTTATTTTGATTTTTATCTTATTTTAAAATGATAAAAAATGACAAAACACAAAAATGTGGTATTTTATGTTTGTATGATACCACCGAAAATAATTTTTGTATATATGATTTATTTTGATTTTGGTTCCTTCAGAAAAGTTATAGATCTCGTCGAGACGAGCAACTTTTGTGTTGACCACTTTTTGGTTTGAGCCTTTTTGTTATTTCTTTTTTATACCATGTTTCTAGGAGTGAAACATGGTAGCCTCTAGAGCCATCACATGTTACCCCATTTTTATTTTTTATTTCTTATATTTCATTTTTTATTTAATTTTATTTATTATCATTATTTTATTTATCTTTATTTATTTACTATTTTATTTATTTATTTATCTTATTTATTTATTTTCCTTTTATTATTTTATTTTTTTCTTTTCCTTTTATTATTTATTTTATTATTTACTTATTTATTTACTACTTTTATTTTAATTTTATTTATTTATTATTATTTATTATATTTTATTTAATTTATTATTTTAATTTAATTTTTTTCCACGTGGTAGCCCTTGGGTGTGCACGTGGCCCCCTATTTTTCCTCTCCCTTTTATCCACCCCTCACACCCGACCTGGTCCTTTCCCCTCCTACGGTAGTTGCAATCGCCACCATCGCACTCCTTGATCTCCATCTACAATGCCTCCCCTACGTCTCTCTCTCTCCTCTTCCTCTCATCTCTCGTATCCCAACTGTCGGCCACGAACCCCCCCTCAACTCCTTCTCGTTCTCCCTGCAACCGCCCAAAGCACTTGCATGCGCCACCATTCTGCCTCCCTCACCCAACTTCCTCCCCGTGTCTCACGCACTTTACCTCTCTTTAATCCATGCCCGCTAACTGTGGATGCAATCGCGCAACCGCCTACACACCCTCCACTTCGCCAACCTCCGCATTCTCCTCCAACCGCACACAAATACCCATCACCCCCTGCTAATCATCTATCAGAGGGTGAGTGATGAGTCCAAAAATCGCCCTAGTTAATTATGCAGAATTATCGACAATTTAAAGTAAGATGTCATTTCATTGTAAGCATGCAATTGGATCGGTCAAGAAATAACCGCAATTAATTAATTCAATTTTCAATAGCGTGGTTTTTGTTTATTTTACTTGGGCAAGTCCCAAGGTCGAACTCAAGGAGGAAAAAGGAACAACCTAGAATTTTGTCTATCAAAGTTCGTGCATGATATTTGAGGTGGTCTTTTTTGGGTATTTCGAATGCAATTTTGAAATGCAAAATGTTAATATGGCTGATTTTAGGGACTAAAATGTAAACATCAAGCGAACGATGTTCGAAAAATATGAAACTTGGCCAAGATGTCAATTATGGTGGAATTAATGCACAGTAATTTTTTGGAATTTTTTGCATGAAAGATAAATATTTTCTGGATTTTGAATGCAAATAATATGAATTTAAATATTTAAATCTAATAAATATTAAATCTATTTATTTTCAAGGGATAAAATTGTTCAAGATCTATCACTAGGAGATCGATCTCAAAAAAATCCTAAACCTCAAAAATACTTGATTTAAAATCTATTAAAAATAAAATATTGAAATATACAAAATGATTTTTAAAAGGCAAATCATATGCAAATGCAAATCTTTTTTAGCACGATGTAACAAACAACTAATTTTGCAATTCGCGAATTTTCAGGAATTTTCAGAGCAATGGTTAATTAAATATGAATTTCTAATCACCAATGAGAAAAATATGCAATTTTCCACACAATTAATTATTGATTAACCATCAGATCATAAAAATGTCAAACAAATGCCAAGATGTAAAGAATTAATTATAGAACAAAATGCCTATTTTTGATAAATAAAATAATGCAACGTAGAGATTCAAAATAAAGGGGGAACACAGGGGTATAACTGCAAATACAATAATTAAAAAATGCAAGGAGGATTAAACGGAGATCACCTAAAAGCAGGGGGTATTAGTGCAAAATTTCCAGCGGTCATGTGCGTCGTACGTGACCTCTGTACGGTGGGGTCTCTTCTGTGAATAGGCTGAACTTTAGGGATTTCTTTGCAATATTCCCAGCAGGTCATGTTCTATGCACGCGACCTCTGGGATGGGGCTTCTTGTAATAAGATGAAGATCAGGGGCTTCCTTCGTAAAATTTCCCCCGGGTGTGTGTGTAGATAACGTGGGAGATGCGGATTGCTGACGTTTCTTCCTCACGTGCCTCGCATGTGGGAGGACCTCATGCTAGGGGCCTAGTGTTGTGCAGTGGTACGTTGGTCCTCCAACCGATGTAGGAAAGCAGAGAGTACGGAGGAGGACGTCGATGAAGAAAGCAACTCCAGCTGTGATTGTTGGCGTAGCTCGTGAATTGAGCCGGTGAAGGAAGGCCTGAAGGGAGCTTTAGCGTTGGTGAAGCTGGTAGATGCCAGAGAAGATGATGTTACCGGTCGATGAGAGGGGTGTGTCTCACTGGTGTCAATGACAAGGAGGCGCTAGAGCTCAGTGGAGTGTAGATGTATCATCGTTGGCTCAACATCGATGTGCCGGAGCAAGTAGTCGCAAGGTGGGGGAGGTCGTGAGCTGCAACGGCCAGTGTTGGCCGAATCTCACCGCAGGCTGGGGAGGCATCGTCAGAGCTGTCACCTCCAGCAGATGTGCTCCCATTTCTGTTGCGTATTGGCAAATGAGTTGCAGTATGGCCGGCGGTGTCCTTTTATAGCAGAGGGTGTGGGAGGCCGGAGATGGAAAAGAACCAAGGATTGATTGGCAGCGATCAAGTGTCGAGAGAGTGATCGGAGATCGCGAGGCGGGGTAGATCGCGAGATTTGCAGGCGGAGGGCATAAATAGTGGGGCGGCAGCGGCGAAATTTGAGGGAAGACGGCGGAAACGAGGGAGGAGGGTGAAGCACAGGTGTCGTCCGATCGACCAAGATAAGACGACCCTACTACGGCCACGTGGTAGCGAGTGGGACAAAATGGGGAGCACGTGCAGGGCACGTGCGCAGGCGGCACGTGCTCTGCACATGCGATGCTTTTTAGTTGATTATAAAAATAAAATATAAATACCTCCAAAAATGGGTGACATGACGGCTCCAGGAGGGCTATGTGTCAGCCCCAGAAAATTCGAAAAATTAAATAAAAAGATAATTCAAAAAGAAATAGCAAATGGCTCAGATCAAAATGGTTTCTTCACAAAAATTGCCCATCTCGATGAGATCTACAACTTTCATGAAGGGATAAAAACCAAAATCAGTAATTGCACAAAGTGATATTTCTTGGGTTTCCTGTATACATAGAGCACCTTGATTTTGGGTTTTATAATTTTTTTGTCATTTTTAAAATAGAAAAATTCATAAAAAATATTATAAAATCAAAGATAAATAATACACATTAATCTAATTTTTTGGATTTTTATTAAGAAAAATTAAGAAATAAAATAAAATACGAAAAAGACCATTTTTGTACAGATTGTTAGTGAGGACTCGGACTCAGTTAGTTTCTTTGATTTCAATCTCAGTTTGGATTTGAATTTTAACATATTTTAATAAAACTCTTATCAAAGAAGATAAATGAAAATGAAATGACATAAAATGGGTTAATTATGTATGTAAAATAATAGGTCAAAAACTGCTAAACTACAAAATGTACAAAAGAGGCCCAAAACCCAACTTTCACATATGAGCTCGAATTCACTTGAACTTAGTCTTGTTTTGAAGGTATTTGAATGTACATTAGTTCAAAAGTGAGTAGGATCAAATCCGACACTGAATGAGGAATATATTGAGGTTTTAGTCCGGGAATCCTGGAATTAGGTTTTGGATTTTTGGTCCAATTATTTATGTTAGTGATTTTTTGTATTTATTTATTTATTATTCTTAGTAATAGGTACACAATGTAGGTGGTTTCAGGTTAATTGGAGTTAGCAAGAACTAGTTAAAATCAGAGAAGTTAGTCTACTTTACAGGTCGTTTTGGCTGTGATTTTTGGCTTCTTATTTTGTGCAAAAATGAGTGATAAAATGCCATTCTTATCAAAACAAGCATGAATGCTAATTATGCAAAATAAATGAAGAAATACCAATGATTTTTAGGTATTTGAGCTTAATTCATCATTTTTAGAGTGATGAATATGAGATTCATCCTTTCCCTATACTTAAACCATGCTCATCCCTTAGCATCAAAAGGAATGCCATGAGCTGAAATGAGATTGGGTTCTATACCAAGACCATGAACAGAAGGTGGAAATGGAACTAGACCTAACCTTTGGATTATTAGTATGGCGGAACTTCTATGAGACTTAGAATTTCAAAATAAACAGCCTTCAAGTTCTACACATCATTGTCACAGTTTCGGCTCAGAAGTCATCTTAGATCAATCCTCCTCCCAAAGCATACCCCATGAACATTGAAGAATCAACTCATGTGTGTGAAAGGTTTTAGCTCTTCCCATCCATAATTCCAGACTACCACGCAAACCTCCTATCTAGTAACTCATCCTGAGGGAGTTAGGTATTTCCTTCTAAGGTATGTCGCGTTGTGTTCACAATCGAAATGGGGGAGAAGTTAGAAGAAGCGGAAAAGAACTGAAGGGTGGCTAGTGTAGTCACCTTTCCTTGTGAAGCTTGCTAGTGTAGCTGAGTCTCCACCAAGATCTGTAGGTTTTCTTGAAGCTTGGACCTTTTTGGTCAAATATTTATTTGGTAGTAGGCTTTTTTGTATTTGGATTTTGTTGTACCCCTACGAATATGGAATCTTTTTTTCCGTACATTTTTTGTGTCTTAGAAAAAAATTATGCCCAGTCGTCCATCTCTTTTTCGAAGATTTATTTCAATTCATACTCTGGTCTTTAGATTTACGTACTACCAGAAAAGAAACTCACATAGTCTTCCAACACCCTGTCTGAGTTGAGCTAAGTACATAGTACGAGAGTACAAATTAATTTCCTATTCCAGAGTCATACCCAGAATGAAGAGATCAGTTTAGACACTAAGAGACAAATGCTGCACATAGTCATGTGGAACTTGAAGAATTAAGTCATAGACCTGAAGCTTCTAAAATCGTATTTCTTAGTGAAGTTCCTCTGAAAATTAAGTGGATTAAGGTCAAATACTGACCACTCTCAGTTTCTGCTCATATCTCTATTCAGAACCCAAGGGCTTTTAACAGATGCAAATACATGTAATGCTGGATGAAGTGCATGTGCGTGTAATGGAGACACATTTTTTTGTGATTTTGTTTTTGAGTTTTTTTCTAAATGCAAGGTTTTTTTGTTTTTTTATGCAAAAAAGAATAAGAAGCCATTTTTTTCAAAAATATTTGGTAGTATACAGTCAATGTTAGTAGCAACAATTTTTTACAAGTTATTTACCCATCCCATAAATACATATAGACTTACGCGAAAGTACGAGCTATGGGTAAAATATATACGAAGTATATACACACACCCCCTATACTTAGCAAGTGTTGTGTCCTCAGAGCACAAGAAGCGAAAAGAAGACATAGCTCGGGCTAAGCGTAAGAGAGTAAAAAGAATTATACCAGTAGAAATGTTCCGCCTCCTATACTTAGGTTGTTAATAGTATAAGTACAGAAGAAGAGCGAAAATGAGGTAGTCGGGAGATGTGAATGAGGAGAGTATATACATGTGGGAATCGGTTCCACCTATAATTAGGCTCTAGTCAGCCTAAGTATAGAAGAAAGGTGGAAATGAGGCAAACGTAAGATGGTGATAATCGTATGTATAGATGGCATCGGTCCCCACTATACGTAGGCATTGGCCTAAGTAGAGGAAGAAGATGTATGAGGAGACCAATGTGGTCGGGAGGGAGGGTGGGTAGCCGATGATTAAGGCGGTTTTCGATCGATCTTTTTGTGATCCTGTGGTGGGAGATCGTAGTGATAAGAAGGAGATGAAGCATATGATTCCCAACCATTATCAGTGTTATCCTCAAAGAAATCATGTTGGAGAGTAGATGACTCGTATGAATCAGTTGAAAGATAACCATCATCCGAGTTATCCTCAGAGGAATAGTATTTGAAAGTGCAGGCACTCCAGACATTCTTGTTCTTTAGTTTCTTGAGTTATTTTCTTAAGATTTGTTCATTTTTGGAATCAAGCGATTCGTCCTCAGATGAATATTCGGAAGCGCCAGTCTCAGTCAATGATGAATCATGTATTCATCATGCTAAAATTGGTCATTTAGGCTATGTTCCTCAACATTCACATGCATTTAATCATTAACAAAGTATAATTAGCATTCATACATGTGTAAATAATATTTGCATTTCATCATGCATAATTGTATTAAAAGTCCCAAGTGTAAATTAGCCCAAAAAGCAGCTAACTTCTCACATTTGTAAATAATTCATCCTAACTCCGATTGACCCAAAACCACCTCCATTGTGTAGATATTACTAACTTCATTAGATAAAAAATACAAAAAAATTACTAACCCTAATAAGTGTCAAATAATCCCAAAGTCTAATTTCACATCAGACAGACTAAAACGAGTATATCTCCCACATACAGCGTCCGATTTTGTCTACTCACTTTTAAAATACTCCATTTTTAAATACCTTCAAAACAAGACCAATTTCGTAAAATTCGGAGCTCATATGTGAAAGTTGGGTTTTTGGCCTCTTTTGCACATTTTGACTTTTTGCTATTTTTGACCTCAGTTTTTATGTACATAATTAATCCTTTTAATTTTATTTCTTCTTCATTTGTGTTCTTTGATGAAAGTTTTATTAAGCGACATAAAAATACAAATTCAGATTAAAACTGAAATCAAAGAAACTGACTGAGTCCAAGTATCCGTTGTTGGTCTGTACAAAAGTTGTGTGTTTCTTACTTCTATTTTATTTTCCTATTTTTTTATTTATTAAAAATCCAAAAAAAATCATATTAGTGTGTAAATAATTTTCTTGTATTTTATCATATATTTTATAGATTTTTATCCTCTCTAAAACCACCAAAAAAATTACAAAATCCCAAAAATCTGGTTTTCTATACACATGGAGAACCACCAAAAATACCACTTTGCACATGTGACCTCGTTTGCTCACGGGTCCTTCATAAAAGTTGTAGATCTCGTCGAGACAAACAACTTTGTGAAAAAAATTCAATCCGAGGTCTCTTCTTATCTGTTTTTCATCATCAAATTTGAAATTTTTTTGGGGCGCCACGTAGCAGCTCTTGGGCGTGCCACGTGGCACCCCCACTTTCTCTCTCTCCCAAACCGCCAAGTCACATGCCCAACACGTGACCCCATCTCCTCCAACCTCCAGCGGTTTCCCCCCTCCCCCCTCAGTCGTTCCTCCACCACCTCTCCTCGTAACGGCCGCCACACCCGCTTCCACCGCCCGTTACGAGGCCAACCAACGCCATCCCCTCCGCGTAACGCCTCTGATCTCCCTCCTCTAAGAACCTCTCCTCACCGGCCGCAAACCCCATCCACCATCTCTGGAGCAAGCCCTCGACGCCTTGGTGACAGTAAGGCGAGAGCACCCTCCGGCGTGATCCAGCTGCCTCTGGTGAGCTGCTGCAAGCTTCCAAGCTCGATTCCACTCCGGCGGCATATAGTCACTATCGATCCCCTTCCGAGGTAACCCTCCTTCTTCTTCCCCTCCTCCGGTCAAATCCACCCTCCGCCAGCCTTACACAGGCCGGGACCCCTTTTCCCTCGCCGTCATCCACTGTGTGCCACCACCTGGAGCGAACCCTTCGCCGCACCCCCTCCTTTGTGCTCTGTTTGCAGGAACATCGCCATCGCCTTCGGCCGACCCAACACCGTCTTCAAGCCTCGCCGAATGAACCTCGACCGACCGAGGCACGATCGTCGTTGTCGTGAGCTCTCCCCAGCAGCTGCTCCACCCCCGAGCGCAGCTGTTGCGCATCGTGTGACGACGTCTCCACCTCTGCCTTGCCCTCCGCGCGTCCATCGCTCGGCTGTGGGTCGGCCCAGCTCCTCCATCAACCATCGTCGTGAGCCCTCTGGTCGTGCATCGACTGGGTGAGGGCACCTCGCCGTCGTTCACCGCACGCCCACCGCCTCGCCTCCGCTCGCGCGGCGCCTCCGCCAACCTACAGGCACCATTGGATCAAGGGCCAATCCTAGATCCAACGGCTCACAAGCAGTCACACCAGCTCCCCCGAGCCACCGGTTTGGTGCCCGAGCCTAAGCTTCGGCGCCCGAGCCTCAACCCCGGGTCGAACCACAGGCTCGGGACACCTGAGACTCAGCCTCGGGTCCCCAAGCCTCCAACAAGCCTCCATCTAGACTTGGGAGTCCCGAGCCGCAGCCCCGCCACCCGAGCCTCCAGAGGCACGTGTAAGGCACGTGCGTCCGAGGGAAAATTGCAGCTGTACCCCTGGAAGTCCCTGAATTGACATATATACCCCCGCTTTTAGGTAAATTGCAGAAAGACCCTACCGACTTTTAAAAATTGCAGATAAATCCTTCCATGGACCATTTTGAAGGAAAAACTCTATTTTAATTACATTTTAGTCCTTGCAGTTTCATTTCATCATATCTTTTTCATCTGAACTCCGTTTTTAGCATAAAATATTTCATTTTGAAGCTCTTTCCATGCTCTATCACTTAGCATAAATTGAGGATAGATCTGAGGTCATTTATTGAGAATTATTATTTGAGGATCATTATTGACTCTAGTAGGCTAATTTTGTCATGTTAGTGCTTGATGAATTAATGATATTTTATGTAGGAATTCGGATAAGGATCTTACTCTGATTGAACCATTGTATTTATTGTTGATTATTCTCAATAGTAAAATCTTCACATGAGTTTAATTTACATGTATTCCTCTAAGATTAATGCCGACTATTTGAGGAATAGAATCAAAGATATTTGGAGGCCAGATACTCTGCTTCACTATTCTGAATATCAGTTGCTTATTAACCTGAAGCAATGAGTCAAGATCAATCCATTTTGATTTGTGGTTAATTTTGCGGAATTATAGATCATGTTATTTGGGGATTTAATATGTTTAAAAATCGCAGATCATGTGCATAATTCTCTCTATTTATTTTCTTTGCATCATATTTGCATCTCATTGCATTGTACATTTTCTCAACGCAGAAATTAATCCAGCATTGATTAATTATTTAATTTAATTTAAAACCATGCAACTAAGAATCTCTGTTCCCTGTGTTCAACCTTGGTAGACTTGCCAAGTAAAAATATTCCACAACATTCAAAGATTGTGGTATTTTGATCGACCAAAATTCGTCTCCTATACTACAATTTTAGATTATTAAAGAGGCAAATTTCGCGTTCATCAAATGGCACCGTTGCCGAAGAATGGTGAATTTTTAGGGTTTTAAATCATTTTTGTAATTAATTTTTGTGAAATTAATTCTTGTGCCATTTTTCCGCATTTTATTCTGCATTTCTCTCTTACGTCAGATACTAGCCACAATTACTCTCTTTGTAGATAAACTTCTAGGAGCAGAATTTTGAGATTAAATCAAGGATCTACAAAGAAGATTGAATTCTTAATTTTGTGAGAGAGAGTTTAGTCTAGGTTTAATTTTCTGCAGTAATTTCAGGGTCCCTCTCTTTGAACCCTTGTAATAATTCAGACTGAACCTTTTTGTGCTGTGTCGGGTCTGTTTCAATCCCTTCTGTGTGGGTGGGACCCGGCTTGAGTGGCGTAGGACTTAGGCACATATACGCTTGCTTGTCTACCATTAATTGTGCTCGTAATTCTTAGGCCACACATTCACTAACTAAACGCACTATAGATCGTTCAACATTAGCCAAATTTTTCAATCAATTCTTCCCGCTAATATAACTATCTGCTTAGGGCGTCTTTCATCTGTGCATAAGTGTAATTTAAATTCCTTGTCTTGCATCCCGCATGAAGAACGCGAGGATTCACTGTAAGTCTTCTTCTTAAGCATGCATCATTGATTTACGTTTGCATCGGCTTTTTCGATTTCCTTCCTCAAGTTTTACAACTTAGGAGTTAAAGGAATTGGGATTGTTCGTTAGGCGTGAATTTCTGTGCTCACATAAACTTCAGTGATAACCTTAATTTAAAACTGGGATTGCTAATCAAGACGACTGTAAATAAAACTGACATAAAATTAACCTGCGTCTGGTGGAGAGAAACCCACTCATTGTTTGTAAGGACTAGAACACACACTTTGGATAGAGTGATTGACACAAGTAGATAAAATTGTACAATATATATTATGACATCAAAATCCAAATTTCACATATAAACTCCGATCTTTTTGAATTTGGTTCTTTTTTGTAGATAATTTGATTCTCAATAATTTTAAGTGATAAGAGACTATTTAAGGTCGAAAATCAACTTTTGATTCTAAGTCTTCTCAAAGTAGAATTTGGGTTTAGTTGCATTTATAAGTTAAGATGTTTTATTAAGGTTAATAACATGTAAACAATGAAGTTAGTTTCATGTCATTTACTTTTATAGAACACTTTACAATATATACTAGTGACTATACACATGTTTTAACTCTTTATTTTATTAGTTTCATTGACTTTTCTTATTGGACTTATTTACAAGATGATAATATATGTTTAGTCCATTTTCAGCGTGTGAGCTATTTTTCTTATCTTGTCATTATATGTTCTTTCTTATATTTTTGCTCAAGGATTAAGTATAAAATTATATTGTAAAGTATACGAATCACATACTCATTAATGTAACATAACTACGATTGAATCTATTATTCTCCAAAACTTTAATTCAGCAATCAAACACCTGATGACGAACACCTCATCTCCCTCAAATCCTCACATAGTCTTATTTCTAAAAACTATGTAGAAGGATCCACTGTCTTTCCGGAGAAAAACTCATTTTCTCTGTTATCAAACATCTATCTCGTATACGGTTGAGCGATTATTTCCATCTCATCAGTTCTGAGTTATTACTTCTGTTTCGATATATATATATATATATATATATATATATATATATATATATATATATATATCTTCCTTTGATATTACTTAAAGCATTAATAATAAAATAAACAATACTTCATTTTTCATATTTTTTTACAAAAGGATATGCCGTTGAAAGAGGAAAGCGAGGGGAGCACAGTGGGCAGTCACCCCCACTGAATCTGCCCTTTCCGCTCCATCACGCTGGCCGAAACCCTAAACTTGGAGCATGAATGCAGGGTTTTGTCGACCAAGCTGAGCTCTAAGCCCACCAAGAGGTGATTCTCGTCTCACCTCCACACCCTCTTTTTCGTCGCGTATGTGAATGTCATGAACGGGTTACATTCGGGGCAAGGAGGACTCAAAGTCCTCCTCTTCTTGCCAACCCTATACTGCTTCTTGGATGGATCCAGTTCCTTGAGATTGCCCTTAGGTTCCCTCATATCACCAACATTTAACCCCAACTACTGGTATTCTCCGAAAGCGGACTACGCATTCGGGTTCTTCAACCACTCCGATTTGCCTGATCAGTACGTCGTCGGGATCCGTTTCAATTCTGAGAAGATCCCGTCCCACGAGCAGTCGGTAGTGTGGCTTGCCGGAGGCGGCGGCGGCGTAATTGTCGGGCAGCATTCCTACTTCCTACTCGCCAAGGATGGCAACATGGTCCTCTTCGACGGCACGAGGCGGTCGGTTGCTTGGAGTAGCTGCACTGGTCATCTCTCAGTTGTTTCCGCTGCACTTCAGGACGATGGCAATCTGGTCCTCTTGAATGCTGCCGGGATCGCTGTCTGGCAGAGTTTCAATACTCCTTTCGACACTCTACTGCCTGGTCAGAATTTATCCAATGGGCAACTCCTTCGGGCAGCCAGTGCGAATGAGATTTCGAGCTACTACAGCCTGCGGATGGAAGCTGCCGGGCAACTTATGCTTTTGTGGGAGAGCAATGCGAGTTACTGGAGCAGCGATGCCATCCATGCGCTGCCTCTTTCAACACTTACATTTACGCATACAGGCACACTGGAGCTTCTCGACGACTTATCGACAACTGTGTGGTATGCTTTTGCTGATGACCATAATGATCCGACTGCATCCTTTCGGTATCTGAGACTAGATGTTGATGGCAACCTCAGAATGTATTCGTGGTATGAAAAATCCAAGTCGTGGAAGGTGGTCTGGCAGGCCGTGCAGAACCAGTGTAAGGTGTTTGCGACTTGTGGCCTCCATGGTGTCTGTGTGTTCGCCCAGTCTGGCTCGACGGATTGTATCTGTCCATTCATGTCAGCTTCAAATTCCAGCGTCAACTGTGTGATACCGTACAAGTACAATTGCAGCTCGGGGTCGACAATGACAGCATTGAAGAACACGTTTTTATATGGGATTTATCCTCCACATGATCTGGTTATCAATATCGGTACTGAAGGCTGCAGAAGAGCTTGCTTGGATGACCCCCTTTGCACTTCAGCGAGTGTAAGCAATGATGGAAGTGGTCGCTGCTGGCTTAAGAGGACCCAGTTTGTTTCTGGGTTTCAGCATCCTTCCCTTGCATCGCTGTCCTTTGTAAAAGAGTGTTTGAATCCTCTTGCTGTCCTTCCTCAGGACTCGTCTAAGTCTCTGCCGTCTTCATCTCCCAGTCCAGCCAGAAGCTCTCGCAAGTTCTGGTCCCCATACTTCTTTATTGGAGCATCCCTAGTTACATTCTTCTTGCTTCTTGCTATACAAATTATCTTCGGCCTTGCTATGCTAAAAAGGAGGAGGAAAAGTAATACCAAGGGAATAAGCACCCTGTCTCTCCATTCAATTGGTGTAGTATCCTTATCCTATGCTGAGATACAGAGGTTAACGGATGACTTCCGGGAACAGCTCGGGCCAAATATGCACAAGGGTTTGCTTCCTGGGGACCAGATTATTGTGGTTAAAGATCTGAAGGATCTCATGCATGTTGAAGAAAAGCAGTTTAGGTGTTGGATTTCTGTTTTGGGAAGTTTGTATCACAAAAACTTGGTGAAGCTTGTGGCTTACTCCTACTCTGCTGATCATAGGTTCGCAGTTTATCCGTTCGCCAAGAATGGGTCTGTTGGAAAGTGGCTTGAAGAAGCTAAGCAGGCAAAAAGACTGAATTGGACAAAGAGGATGGATATATGTTTAGGCGTTGCGAGAGCATTATCCTACTTGCATTCAGGCTGCAGAGAGTTCATCAGCCATGGGAATCTGAAGTGGGAAAATGTTGTTTTGGATGAACAGTTTGAGGCCAAGTTGACCGACTTTGGATTTGGGAAATTTTCTGCTGCTGCAGCCCAAGGTGGTTTCCCTGCTGAAGAAGATGTTGCCAAATTCGGTGAGATGTTGATTGTGATGGTAAGTGGAAATCAAGGTGGTTCGGACGTGTGTTGGTTGGCTTACAAGGAGTGGGCAGCCTGCCGCCTCGATAAACTTGTTGACTCTAGAATGGCCGGGAAGGCAGATTTTGGGGACATGGAGCGTGTGTTGCGGGTTGCATTTTGGTGCCTTCAAGATGATGTGCGGCTAAGACCATCAATGAGTGAAGTAATTAAGGTGTTGGAAGGCACCCTGCCGGTTGATCCACCGCCGCCACCGTATCATAATCCTGAGAAAAGTGCAGAAGAAAGTCTCCAGATTGAGACATTTCACCCAAGTACGAACTGATAAGTGTTGTGAACTTATGCCTTGATTTTTTTAACCTAGTATAGAACTTGGGAGCTGACATGATTCTGGCAACCATCCTAATTATAGGGCATGGTTTTGTAGATTGAGTCCTAGCAGGAGTCTTTTTCATTTGAATGTTTGTGCATTTAGCTGAATTCATTCCTTCCAGGCAGGCTGTGGTAAGAAGCCGAAAGGATACTGGAAGCTTACTGCACCATTCAATAGCTTTGTTGATCATTTCCGTAGACTTTCTTCAAGTGATAATAGCATCTAGTTGTGGGTTTCTTTCCCATTAGTACTCAACATTATTCACTGCTTTTCATAATTTCTCTCGTGTTCCATGTGCAGTCTTGAATGCTTTCCAACACAATTTCTCAACATCGAAGATATGGTTGCCGAAACCTGCACAAGCCATAGCTTGTGTTGAAGATATTTTTCATGTTAAAGGCTATACTATATTTTTAGTAATCCTCCGAGTATACCGATTCCATGTAATAGTTTATCTGTGCGAGTTCGGAAAACAATTTTAAATAATTTTATGAAACCACTCTACAGAGGTGTCAATCAACTTATGTAGGAGTGAAGATGATCCCAACTTGTACTTGATAACTTAGACTTGAATTAAACTCACCTGAGCCGTGGATGTGCTGCAGGGATGTGATGGGTAATCACGACAAGGAGGGTTGAGTAGTCCCAAAATTACCATTCCACTAAATAAAAAGGTTCAAAATAGTGTGAAAAGGCTTGCCCTCTCTGCTCAGTCAAGGAAGTTTCAGGGAGTAGTCTAACTTGTTGGTGTGAGTCTGAACTTGCATGTGCATACGTGCGTTGAAAGAAAGCTGCTCAATATCCTCTTTGTCCAAGCTGAGCCATACAAGAGATATGCCATGTCTATTTCATCTCCCACATTCTTCCATAGAATCTAGATCTCCAACCACAACAAAATCTTGATATACTCCTCCATAAGCCATGACAAGGCACAGCAATGTATGTGCTTGTGTCATTAAGTACTAGTTTCCCCTTCACACCTAACAAGGTGTCCCACTGTCAATTAGCTTATCCTCCTTCAAAATAGCATGGGAGGATACAAGGGCATTTCATGGTAGGTGGGTGTGCATTAACAACGAAATTGTTCAAGAGAATAATAGATAGGCTCTAGGGTGATTGTAGTTTCCTTCAAAATGTATTCCAATGACTTCGTTTTTCTTCTATACGTTGGTCTATGATTTAATTAAATGTTGCCACACGTAGATAGCTTTAGATTCCCGATTTTTCTATGATTGCCCGTGCATATTCGAAGGTTATTTCAATGTAACCTTTAATTTCTTGATCGGATCCATCTTCTTTATTCTTTTGCTTCATCTAAAATCTGAGGTAAAATGTAAATATGCATTACTTCTCAATTTATATCAAATTATTACATCTCTCTTGAATAAAAATATGTTTATAACACGATATAAAATAAAATAAAAAATAGAAAGAAAATGAAGGGAATGATTGTAAATATGTACATATGCACAACCTAGAGATGAGGTCAGTACTAGCTCAATCGACTATTACTAAAGTATAGAGAGAGAAGAAAATGTACAGAGAATGCTACAAAAAAATATCTAAGTTTGGACATAAAGTGACACCAAGACCACTATTAACACATTGTACAAACTTCACCTATTTATTTCGAGAAAATGTGCAATTATCTCACTAATCTTTCTTCACCATTGTACACTATGAATATAGTTTTTATCCAATAGGTCATGTGTCCATTAGAGTTTTAATAAGTCCCTCTTTTCAGAACTTTGATCTTAATCCAACGCTCATCGTATTACACATGTATGTCCATTTCTAGCACTAATCATTTAGCCATAATAAACTTTTCCCGCATAATTCTCATGCATTTGTTCCATTTTTGAATAATAATTATGTCTACTTCTCTAGCCATTATAATTATTTCCAATATTTCCAAGACATCCATCTTCATTATGTATCCGAAAACACAAATTCTCAAGCGACGAAAGTAGGACATCTTCAAGGGCTTCGAATTTGTATGTTTTTATTCATTTCTTATATGCATGCAACGTGATTTATAATTTTGTCTAATATTTATTCTGTGAATGTTGCATGTTTTTTATCATGAGTGATATTTATTCGAGAAGCATTGTTGAAATTTGAGAAAGTGGTGTTCATATTTTTTTTTTCTTTATTTTGATACATTATCTGTAGTCCTAATTGTTTTTTATCGAAGACAATTTGATTTCATATAATATAAAACACAACTCGTAAATTTATTGATCTTGATCAGTATGTCACCGATTACAATTACGATGTTTACTAAGAATTCCTTTTTTTATTACTATAGCTTATTCAAATAATACTAACAAGGAACTTCTTATTCAAGTATTTTGTGACTTGATTTACTTATTTCCATTACTTAATTACTGATGTATTTATTTAATTTACATATAAGAGATTTTATGTTACTATTGCTAACACAATTGTTACTAATCATACATTATTTTAAAAATATACCGAGTTAATGGCGTATTTGCATTATTTATGGATACGATATTTTTATTTAACTATTGCCTACACAATTGTTACTTATCTTGTGCCCATTTTGAAATTAATTTTCTCATTTTTTTACTTTATATTGAAATATTTCACAAGATCGAGGTTTTATTATTACTACTTCCTCTTTAATTCTTACAACTCACAACTAGCAATTTACTAATTCAATTTTTAATATAAGTGTGCTAGATATCCGAACACTTCTTATATTTCGTGGGTGAAGATGTAAAATAATGAGGCATTGACGATCATTACATTGCTTCCCGAGTGAAGAGAAGAGAAGAACATCTTTGACAATATTATTAAGAACTAATGATTCTGTAACTAGTACAATAGGTAATTAATAAATACAATATACCAAATTTATAATTGATGTATAAGTAATTAATAATGCAATTTCAATAATTTCCACATTATCATATGCATTTCACACATGTCCATAAGTACTCAAAGTTAGTTTGTATTTCACAAACTATTATCAGTAAGACACAAACTCACATTAGTATAACACATCATTAAATAAGTAAATGGTACCTTTTCCGACAATTTCAAAATAAAAATACGAATAATATTTCAAAAGTACTAAGTAATTATAATTTCAGAAATCAATTACAATGAATCAGTATTATGAACATGAATATCCAGTAATTGTTCGCACAAACATGAGTAATTTACCTACTCAATTATCTAGTAATTATTCAGAAGTACCAAGTAGCTATAACTTCTATAATCAATTACAATGAGTTCTATAATATAGACATTAGTCATCTGTACTTGTTGTATGAACATTAGTAATTTACCTACTCAATTATATAGTAATAATTCGAAACTACTAAGTAGTATTAATTTCACTAACCAATCACATTGAGTTCGGTAATATGGACATGAATATTCAATACTTGTCCTTATAAACATCAGTAATTTACCTACTCTATTATCTATTAATCATTAAAAAACTAAGTAACTTTAACTTTAGTAACCAATCACAATGAGTTAAGCAATAAAAGGTCTTAATTTACTAACATACTTTTAAATATTACAACTCATTTTTAAAAACTTATATAGTAACTTTTTTGTTACACTTTGTAATATCTCAACTTATACCAGTATTCCTTCAATCTCCTTCAATAAAGAAGTTGTCCCAATATTCCTTCATTATACACAAATCCTTCACCTTTTCTAATCTAAATGTGGAATGATCTTTCATAAATAAACCACATGCCAACAATAATCTAGACATGGAATTTTTTCTCTTTCTGAAACCGGCCAACTCTTTTTAAGGAAAGACTTTAATTCGAATTCTTATTATGTTAAAAAGCAAAGCAGATAAGCCATATATATGGGTAAAATGGGGTTGCCCCCATGGGGGGAGCTAACTTCCCCACCCCATTTCGCCCGAATTTTTTTTTGAAATTTTCTTCCATGGATTTTCATCAATATATCCTTATATTATGTCATTAAAATTTCGTGCGAAACAGATACCCCTATGGCCTCCATCCAACAGGGTCATTTTTAGTAATTCTGTTACCATTAAAAAATGATTGTCTGGATGGTGGCCGTAGGGGTATCTGTTTCGTACGAAATTTTAATGACATAATATAGGGATGTAGTGATGAAATTTCACGGAAGAAATTTTCAAAAAAAACGCGCGAAATGGGGCGGGGGGAGTCAAGTTAGCTCCCCCCCAAGGGGCAACCCAATTTAACCCTATATATATAAGAATTTTATCCAATGAGTCATGTGTCGTTTAGAGTTGGGATGAGCATGCATGATCAACCATTAGATATTAATCCAGCAATCATAATTCTCATCGACCAATTACTTTTTTAGCGTTAAGAATCCACTGCTATAAACGTTACCTCTGCATTCTACTCTCTCGATTTTATTTCCTTTTTTTAATCGTAATTATTATACCCTCATTGCATTGTCAACATTTTCAAAATAGGCAAGATCATCTCTATCTTCCTCTTGATGTAAAACCTTTTAATCAGCTTACATTTACTGTTATGTAATGTATATGTTTGTTACTTATGTTAGTTTCAAATTTTTTACCAACAATTACTTATCTATTACTATAGCCTACTCTAGTATTATTATCATTGAGCATCTTAGTTACTTATATATTAAATTTATTTACTTATAATAGATTTTATGTTAATATTACTAATACAAAAAGTTACTACTCATTTATTTTCTTGTAAATATATTGAGTTAGTGATGTAGTTTCTTTTTTACTGACAAGATTTATAGTTTATTAATGATTACATAAGTGTTACTGATCATGTGTTTACTTCAAAATAGTTTTGTGTTACTTACATTTCAATGATATATATTAGAAGTTTTTCTTTATGTTACAAATTATTCTAAAATTCTTATTTATGTTTTTATATTGAATTCAGTAACATCCCTTTATATTTTTCAATAGCATTTGATACTATTTCAAGAAAATCTACAATTATATAAGTATCATCTTAAATTATTTAAGTAACGCTCATTTCATTACTTCATTAACATTTGACACTATTATAAGTAATTTTTGCAGTTATACCAGTAACATCTTAAACTATCTCAGTAACATATCTTTTACAGTATTTTAGTAACGTTTGATACTATTTCAAGTAATATTTGCAAATTTATCAGTAACATTTTTAATTAATTCAGTAGCAATTTCATTCAGTAATACACACATTTCTTAACATTATATATCATACTTGATAATATTTCAACCATGGAATTGTGCCATCTTCTTTCCAAAATCATATTTCTAAAATTAGTAGCACTTTTACTTATAATTTTACTTTATTTCCATAATGCAAATGGTTTTTGATCTTTCCCAAAATGGAATCCTGTTTTTTGGTAATTCATCTTGTTGGATGGGCAGATGGAAGTCACAGATCATGCAAACTCTAAATGGGACATGGATTGTTGGATAAAATCCATATATAAATAAATATATATATATATATATATATATATATTAGTCTAAATGAGGTTCTAATAAGGAGAGGAGCAAGTAATTTGAGTCTCACAATCAGAAAGTCGATGACAAATATATATACATGGCTTGTTTTCTTTAAAAGTCGATGACTTGTTTGTAGATGTTCATTGATTGAATTAAAAGTTTACTTTAATAGTTGAAATTACCATCGAATAGAAGTTATATACTTGTCTAAGTTTTATCCATCTTCATATTGCAAAATCAATCTTACAATCAACCTTTACTATTTTTAATTTTTTTTGAATTTGTCTTAATTAGTTTTTTAATCTTTTTGCTTATTCATTCTGAATTACACAATCTCATACAAGCAAATATTTATTTTCATTAGGTCCAATATGATAACCAGGACAATTACTACTGTGGTTGTAAATTTTGAGTACCTTATCAGTACTAATTACGAACTGCGGAGTAGAAAGATCTACCTTTGTCTACTACATGGTAGCATACACTCTATAATAGTCAAACATGACCCTACCTTATCTGAGAATCCAACTATGGAGAAAATTATGTCTCGCAAACTGTGGAAGAAAGTGGACAAAGAGTTGGGAGTTTTATGCTGACCCACATGTAGTTGATTTGATTCGGGTCTCTGATAACTACAAATTAGCGTATGATCTTTAGACTGTGGTTAATGAGAATTATCTCTCCAAGTTAGAAGTGAGTGTCCAACTTCTTCTATACAACTACAACTTGTGTAGAATGCAAGAATCTTAAAGCATTCTCGAGCATGTGGACAAGATGGTTGTGATGGATAAAGACCTAGCGGCTGTTGAATGCATGATTCTGAAAAGGATGCAAATATCAACCATCATAGGAAGTCTCTTGTCATCATTTAACTTAATTTCCACATCCTAGAGGATGAATATCAACATCAAGAGTTTACAGACCTACCTGCACAACTGGAAATTGAGCAAGACCCCTTGAAGCAAAGATCAGAAGTAGAGATCTTTGAGGTCGAGGAATAAGAAGCAAATGGGTTGCACGTAAAGAGAAGATTATAAACCTCCAAAGTGAATTTCAAGGGAAATGGTGGAAATACCGACATGGTTCCTGATACGGTTGTGGCAAATTGACCATTTCAAGATCAATTATTCCAACAAGAAGAAGCTTAAAAATTATAAAATGCTCGAAAATAAAGGAAAGAAGAAAACTGAATTCACATCTATCATAGAGCGTAACTCTGTAGTCATGGACTGTGATGAGTGGTGGATTAACTCTGGTGCAACCCGCTACATTGCCAAATGAAGGAGGGTTAGTGGACTTCAAGGAGCTAAAGAAAGGAGAACATATGATCTTCATGGGGAACAACACCTACTTGGATGTCAAATTTGTTGGGACATACATGCTTGACTTGGACGATGATATAATGACACTTCAAGATGCACTATACACTTCAGTAATATACCAAAACCTCACATCTTCTCCAATTTTGCTCAGAAAAGGTTTTCAAGTTTGTTTTTATAATAAGTGTGTCCATATGGAAGAATAAGATGGTTTATGTCATGGAAAAGTTTGTACACAAGCATGACCTATTTTTTCTTCATGTAATATGTTCTAGTAAATCAATGAATGTGGTTTTTGAGTACTCTCTATGTTATTTATAGAATTATGATCTATGGCACATGAGACTATGTCATCCAGGAAATTCCAAAGTGGATTGAATGATCAAATATGATCTTTTGTTTAGGATTATGGATGAAATAATATTTTCTTGTGAACAATGTCTGACCAGTAAAATGACAAGAAAATTATTCTCAATGGGAATTTGGTCGAAGAAATTATTAGGCTTGATCCATTCAGACATATGTGGATCATTGAGCATCAGTGCACATAGAAACAATACTTAATAACATTCATGATGACTACTCTAAGTTCTATATTGTATATCTCTTATGAAGAAAGGCAGAAGCCTTTGAAACATTTAAGAGATATAAGACAGAAGTAGGAACTAATTAGGAAAATCAATGAAGATCCTTAGGACTGATAGAGGTGAAGGATATACCTTAAAGAAGTTTGAGGAGTACTACACTCAAACAAGAATTTGTAGGCAGATAACAATGCCTTATACACCACGAAAAAAATGATGTAGCTGAAAGAAATAATACAACATTGATGAATGTCGTAAGATGTATGTTGTCACACTCAGGACTCTCAAAGATATTTTGGGGAGAATCAATGCCCCCAATATGTAAAATGGTACTCCATCTCCTGCATCAACTTCCTTGTTGCTCATACCATTTAAGGTTGTAGGTGTTAGACCTTCGTAACTAATAAGGTGCAGGAGTGGATTGGACTGTATGACCTGGATCGCTATAATTACAATAATCTAAAACAATCACATCATTATATAACACTTTCAATAACAAGATTAATAATCAAATCACAAGTCGACATATATCTAACATAGAAATCCTAATATATAAAAACTGCAATTAGTGCCTTCTAACTCGGGTTTTCAACCAACTTCACACATGTCTTTCCGCTAACATGAGTTGCTTACACTGTCAACGCAGCAGTATTACAACAAGTTGTTTATGTGAAAACCTTCCTGTATTATAGTTAAGTAAAACCTAACAATCCCAATATCAGAGATAAATATTCAATAATAAATATGTAGCAAAACAAGAATGTTCTTACATAGTAAGGAGTGTGCTTTAAGATGATCGTAGATTTTAAGAACTATGGACGTGAATTGCAGATCAGAAAATAGCTACTAGAACTTTCTTTCAATGAATAATGGAGAGCAGAGAAAAGATACTTGTTGCTCTTGATTTTGTTTTGAATAAGTGAGGTTAGAGTCCTATTTACATGTTTAGGTTATCCAAAACCATTGGAGGAACATACATTTTGTGTCCTCTTTCTAGAATGGTGCCCCCTACCTCCAACTTATGACAATAGTTGAGGATATTCAGATATTCATCTTGAGGAATATACTAATGCTAGATACTTTCGTCACCTTCATGGTAAAGGATGTGATCCTTCCGGTGGTACCACTTGACTTACGCAAGGAAAGTCTCAAACTTCCTCTTGAGCCAACCTTGTGGACATTAGGGATATGATAATTCACAATGTCGGTGTACCATGGAAGCGATACAACTACATGTATTGCTGTTTGGAAAGCTCTCTTTGATGTCAGTTGTAAACTAGTCAAGGTATCTCTCCCAACTCTAGTATATAAAGGTGGTTTGCTACCACATTCATAACTCCAAGTTTATCTTTTACCTCTATGTCAAACTTATTGAGAAAAAGGATCTAATGTGTAAGCCGTGAATCATCATCCTTCTTGGTCAAGAAGTACTTTATAACAGTGCGATCCATGTTGATTGTTGAAAAACCCTCCGATCGAGCCATCTAAAAATAGACCACTATCTTTGTAATGACCGGTGGATTTTAGCAGAAAAATAATTTTTAGTTATTTTTTTTATTTTATTTATACTCCTAATCTTTGATGTACAACGATAAAGTACGAGAGTCTCGAACTCATGGAGACAAATTTGGAAACTAAGGTTAAACTCTAGAAAACTAAGGTAAATGGTTTCCTATTTTTATTTTTAGGAGATTTTTCTATATTTTTATTTGATTTTTGTGAATTTTATATTATTTTAGAAAAAATTTGTAATTTTTATTTGGTCTTTATTTTATTATTTTTATGTTTTTATGAATCTTCTAAGTGTTTTAATGATTTTATTGATTCTGGTTTATATTTAAGGTTCAAAATTAGATTTTTATTGAAAATAGATTTTTATTTTCGATTTATAAATTGATAACTACTAGCAAAATATATTTATTTTATTTTTTTATCAAAAAGTAGATGAAATTATCTTTGAAATGATATGTTATGCGTATTTTTATTATTTTTATTTATTTAGTTATGATTTTTCAAAGTTTTTATGTATTTTGTAATTTTTTATTGCTTTTAATATTTAATACTTATTTTATTTTTGTTTTAATATGTAAAATATAGGAAAATATATTGTATATTTGTAGAGTTTTTAAAGGTGTTTTTATCATTTTTTATGAAATTTATATGTTTTGTGTATTTTTTTGTATTTTTAAATGATTTAGTAAAAACTAAAAAAACTTTTTATTTTTAAAAACTAGTTTAACATTTTATATAGTATAGTATAGGGTATTTATCGTATTTTTATTATATTTTTATGTTTTTAGTTTTATTTTATATGTATATGAAATACTAAAGTGTTTATATGCGGTATAGGGATGTAAATATAATAATCATGAAATTCTGGGGTAGGTGTGTAAAATTATAGAACTGGAGGGAGAAGTGGTTCACAATACACAAATAATTCCAACATCTGATCCCAAAATGCTCAAAACAAAATATCTGCAAATCACATGTTTCTCACATGCAGCATCTAAATGGTATGGCGGGATGCAATGGAGATGAATCAATGCATATTGATCCAAAGCCCTGTAAGTATCCACATGTAGCGTCCTGGAGCGTTAGATGAAACATGATCGGATGGTAGCAAATTAATGTGATTATGCACCATTGATTCAAAGAATATCGGACGGATGCAAATGAATCCGACCCAACAAACAACTCTTCTTGATCTTCTTGAGTTAATCAGACTGGGGAAGAGGCGTATGCCTTCCTCCTTTGTTCACCCGGGCCAAAGAAGGATGTCGATTCTTCTGTTCCCTGATTCGAGAACCAATTTGGAAGTGCCTTCAGGAATACTTGCAACTAAAAAGATGCTCTTCGATTCGCTACTTTGCATTGCTCCCCGAGGACTATCTGGGGGAGAATGCAACACATTCTCTATGTTGGTTTCACTGACTGATTGTGTCTCTGATTTGGCGGAGCACGAAATCGAGTCGTCTGATATGTATCATCAGTCTTACTGCCTTGACATGTACCCAATCTATTGGATCACAGGACCGATCCATCTTGTCTCATTTGAGTCTTCTCTCCTTGACGATCCTTGCAAGGATAAGCCATCTTCCTCTGATCATTCATTGCATAATTGAAAGTATGCTCCCTGAGGGTTATCTGCGGGATGCTGACACATTTTCTTGATCTTCGGCTCTTCTGCTGGTAGCCTATTTGTCGCCTACCGAGACCGCTTTTGATGACCTGTTTGATGGATCTGACTCCATCGAGTTTGCTCATCTTGACGACCCTAGAAAGGTTGAGCTCTATCTAATTATTCATTTCCTAGAATATATCACTCCTTCAGGGTTATCTACGGGAGGATACATCATTTTATAGGTACTCAGTTTCACTTCTGGTGCCTCCTATCTGATGGATCACGAAGCCGAGTCTTCTGGATTGTGTTCTCAGTCTCCTCTCTAGATGTGTCTCCACTCTGTTGAAGCACGGAGACAAGTCTTCTGATTATTCTGGGATCTCTTTAACTCATCTGAGTCTGCTCACTTTGATGACCCTCGTAAGGTTGAGCCCTGTTTTGTGGTGTTCGGTTGTTTCTTGCGACTTTTAAACTTTATGAACATTGAATACCCAGCTGTATAGAGAGTCCCATGTTCCTCACTTTTTATACCTTTCTAAGACCATGATTTACCTGGAGGATTTTTGAATGCTCATTCTTCCTCCATGTCTTACGATATCGCCTCTGCTCCCTCAGTCATTCCTTCTAAGCCGATTATCTTCTTCATGCTACCGACTCCTGGTTTAGTTTTCGATTTGTTTTCCCCGATAGCTGACACCCGCTTGATTGTATATCGAGGTGTCTTTTTGTCGTATGACTGCACCCTTGTTCTAACAGGGAGATGATGATGAGAGTACGATATTCGTATACCAGATACCATCCTGCACTTCACCACACTATACTTATTGTATATATTTGTTTTGTCTTACACCCCGTGTTGTTCTTTCCCTGTTCTGTTTCGTCATTCCCGTCGTTTCCTATACTTAGGGATCTTTTACCCTAAGTATAGGGGGTGTGATGCCTACATTGTCTATGATATTTTTATCTATCTTCATATATCTTTTCTTCTTTTCGTTTTCATCTTTTTTTCTACCAAAGTGGTTTCTCTCATTATTGTCAGTTTTCTATACTTAGGACATACTTTGTCCTAAGTATAGGGGGGTGCATCCAATTCTTTCATTCTTTGATCCCCTCCACTATCTCCTCTCTTGTTGATTTGCTCTACTATACTTAGGGATATCTCACCCTAAGTATAGGGGGAAACAGACCAAGTTGTGATCTTTCACACCTTGACCCTCCCTACCTTGTGTATAGTCTGCAAAACTTAGGATTCTTCGATTCTAAGTTTGGGGGGAAGGTCAACTTCCTATTTCTTCATTATTTTGCCGTTGTAGTATAGGCTTTTCTATACCCAGTACGAGTTATGTCTTACCTTTTTCTTTTCGCTCTATGAGGACATAACTCATGCCAAGTATATGGGTTCGTATATACTCTGTATATAGTTTAGACATAACTCGTACTTTCGTATGATTGATAATAACTATGACTAAAATACTATATATACATTTACAATTCATTAATTCATTTAGCAACAAAATGCGTTTTATTCCTCAAATGCTTTTTATACATACAGATTAATAAATCATGTTAAAAATATTTTTGCAAAAATGATTTGAAAAACAGATTGACTCGTTTGAAAAACTTTGTGAAATATTTTCAACCTTTGTAAAAATATTTTGATTTGTAAAATTCTATTCTTTGTGTAAATTAAAATGTTTTGAAAACCTATTTGCAAATGATTCTGAAAATATTTGTAAAAATATTTTGAAAAATATATATACTACTTGAAAAAATCTTTGTAAAATGGATTTCAAATGTGTGTATATATTTGCAAAAATGATTTTGTATTGTAGTTTTCAAAATTCACATAAGTTTGAGGAATATATGCATCATAAAATAATTTATATATACAATAATCATAAAATCCATCTAGATAAAAAGAAAATAAAATTCTTTACCAAATATATATATCTATAAAAATAAATAACATTTCAAGCTGTAAATTCTAAATCCTTTTAATTTTTGTAAATAAATAAGAAGAGGCGCGCCTGTGTAAATAGTTGTGCATATTTTACGTTTTTGTGCCAAAAGTCTATTTTATCTTTCAAAAGTATTTGCAAAATCTTTTTGAAAAATTACATCATTTTTCTGCATTGTACATAGCATTTTCATTGCATTCACATTCTTTCGAATTGAGCTTGATGATTGAACTAGTCCAAATAAAGTCGAAGATTGGAGCTTGGTTGGACCTTACTGCACCTAACTACACTGAAACCATATGGGAACTAGGTTTAAGGTACTTCAGGTCCATTGGGACTTAATTATTTGAGACTAAGGGTTGGGTTCAAGTTACTTCAACTGACTAACAAGAACATTTCGAGACACAGGCATGACTCTTGTTGATCGTGACCTAACTTGGACACTTGCATCTTTCACTTAGCCCTGCTCAGTTGGAGTGGTGAGGGGAATTGATTTTTCGATTTGAGACGCACACGTGTGGAAACATTCATCCTCGTCTAGGGAGGGAAGTGCACCCCAACCCATCCAGTTGCCAAGAGGTCTAAAGATAGGAGAGTGTGGGTTGCAATAATGCTTCAAAAGAGGGAAAGTCTTTTGGCTCATGAGGAAAACTCCCTATATAAATGTTGTTGTAAATTGTATTTCAAAAAAACTCCAAAAAAAAGTGGACAGGCATGTATATATGTTGTATATTCAATAATCAAGCTTGAGCATCAAAGTTGTATGATGCGAGCCTACAACTGGATGACTTGACTACACTGGTCATGCATCCTAGGATAGGTAGCTACACTGTATACCGTCCATTCTTCTTTTCACCCCCTCTCTTGAGTCATATGCCACTTGAACTTATAAAAGAATACCCCGCTCCTCGAGGAAAGAGCTGCTCGATTAGGAATCATTGGATTGTCATTCTGGAGAAGTCAGTTCTTTTGTCATTTCAGTTGGGAAAGCCACCATCACTTACACAATACAAGTCAGCTTCATAGTCATAAGGATTTGCGTATGATGTATGCTAGTTCTGACCTGGCTATCAAGGTGGTTTGAACCGAGTTCCGTGACTCTCGAAGTCTATTGTTTTTCAAAGTTGTTTCCCGACTAGGTTCCACACACATTCTCACATCAAGGTCTAACCTGAGCTCCAAACTTTGATTTTGTAAAGATAAGTTTAATAATCAAAATTATTTCTATTTATTCTTTCCTTTTTTTCTCTTTTCTTCCTAATTCATCTTACACTTATTGCATAAGTGTTTGCTAGGGACTAGAAAATGCAAGTATAGGGGGGTGATGAATCTCCACTTCATCACATTTATTCTATCATTTTGGCCTTAAAAACCCTAGATAATGTATGTAAAGAGAATTAATTTGTACCAAATAACATTAATCATTTATTGTATTTATTATTATGTAAATAATATTGTTTTTAATGCCAAAATTATAGAATAAAAAGAAGAAAAGTAAAAGATAAAATACCAAATATTTTTATGACCTTAAACCTCGAGACCAAGTCAAGAATTGAGTTGGTCGACAAGGAATAAAGTAGGGGAAATAAGGGTAAAAAATACAATAAAAACTCCAATATTTTATTCATTCAATAAAGCATTTTTAACACCCATTTTATTATTTATTATTTATACATCAAATAAAGAAACTCTGTACATAAAAATTGTAGATAATAATGTAGATAAAATTATAAAATTGAGTTTGTACATATATAATACAAGTGTACTTTTTACACATAAAATAAAAAACCAAAATCCCAACTTCACAAACCCATATCTCCCAAATAAAATCTCAAAATGTATCAAAATAACTTTAGTTGTATATAACTTTTCATAATCTATTTAGTGGAGGTGGTTTCATAATTTTTGGAATTAAGATGTGAAAGTTAGGTTTTGGACCCTCATTGTACATTATACCCGAATAAATATTCAATTTATTCATTCTCTATTATTTCTACAATTTTATATTTTTATAATTTTGTAAACATTATGTATAACATATGTACATATTGAAATTAGAATAAAATCACAAAGAAAAACCTAAAATATAATAAGTCTGTATAACTATATAGGAAAAATACATATAATAAAACATGCATATAAATAAAAATGAAATTCATTGTTTTATTTTTATTCTTTTATATTTTTATACTCTTGTAAATATTATTTATATTCTATTAAAAATATAAATTCAAAATAAAACCTAATAAAGTACTTTTAAATAAAATAATGTGTATAATACATAGATAAAATACTTACAAGTATACCTATATAATTTATATACCTATTTATTTAAGTGTACAAAATAGATCCTAAAAATAAAAATATATTTACACATCTAAGAATAAGTTGTAAATATATAAAATAAAATAATAAAATAATAAAATAATAAAATAAATATACAAAATAAAAATAAATTGGTCATAACATAGAACAATATACCTATAAATAATCCCCTAAAAAGTAACTATCTAATAAATAACACCAAAAAATAAATAAAAAACATATTAAAATACTAAATAAAATAATAAACATTTTTAATTATATAAAAATTAATAAAAATCAGTTAATATTTTTTATTATTTATTTTTGAAAAAATGGTAGTTTTGTCTTGTAGCGGTCTAATCTGGACCAATCAGATCACGTCGATTATTGACTCCCAATCAACTCCCCCTGTGCTCCTATAGTTTGTCAGAGCTATCATGTCACGCATTTTCATCCCATTTTTACGCTCGATCCAGCATTCAATCGACTTCGATCCCTTTATGAGATTTATTCATGTATATTCCGTGACTCATATAGAGCTTCTGCATCTCATGTACATACGCTTGATTTTTGCCATTTCGATGGTCAATAAGGGTGCCCTATCTTGTTCTTAAATAAAAAACGTCCACCTCCATTGTCGAATTTGGTCATCTTCTACCCTCTAGAACCTCGTGGCTTCTACCAAGACTGCATCCCCATGACAGGGGAGGTCCCCTGAGTGCAAGACGGTTGGAGGAGGTGGAGGTTGAACCCATGGCGGTCGTCTCTGTCAACGCCTCTGCTCATTGGTCTCCGACCAGGCCTCACTTCCTTTCCCCTGCTCTTCCCATCACCCAACCACCTTCCATTCAACAACGACCTCCTTGGTTCTGCAAGTCCAGGTCTTCCTTCGCCGCTTCATCGGAGACCTCGCCGCCATACTCCACATTCCACTCCCCTTGACCAATAAGGTCCCAGACTTGTTATTTTTGTACAAGAAATCTTTCTGCAGGCACTGGTGGCCAAGAGGACTCGCGAGGGTCGATTTAGGAGCATATGTGCGGTACATGGAGCTTCCAAATTCACCGAGCATCTGAGAATCAACCACTGACTTCCAGCCATATCTGAAGCACCGGAATGCTGCGGATACCTTCAGGGATCATCCTGAGCCTTGGAGGGGAGTGAGAGATCGCCAGAGTCGTGAGAGGGTAGTTCTTGAAGGAGCCCTGACTGCATGTTCTTCCCTATTCTTCAGGGAGAACAATGGTTGTTGGATCCATGCAACGCCCCATTTTTTATTGTGAGCGTCCATTCAAGAGTAGCCACAACCATTGATGAAGGCCTCGGATATGATCAAAAGCGTCCATTGTATTATTATAATCATTGATATATCAATAAAGGTTACCGATTTATTTTCACTCAGTGAATGAGATTAAATGAATAAATGCACTATAAGGTTCCTTGGTACAGTTAGGATTATATATCATGGTCATCTTAATGATCATACATCTATTGATTCACTGGTTGAATCTAGAGGCTAGTGCTTGGATGATATCTAAAGAGTTAGGTTGGGAAATCATCAAGACCCATCAAATGATCGTAAAGAGATGATCTTCAGCATGAGAAAGAGATGGTAATCCTTCTCAAAAGGCGGATATCTGACCGATCTTTTGATGCAAGTCCTCTGCATAGGAATAGAGATTCGGAGGTATCAGATAAGTTAGGTCAACTTAATGAGATCGAGATAATCAAGACCTATGTCATATATTTGTCATGATATAGGCATGCATCCTTTGATCGGAGACAAATGTACATTTAGAAGACTTTAGGTTGATGATTAATCAAGGTCTATACACCGATGCGCTGGTGTGCATATGAGGGCATATGAGTAATACGATCTTTTTAAGGGATCGAGCAGGTTCACTACTGAATCAGAAGAAATGAGCTCACTCATGAGGTATTGAGACCGATCAAATTCCATGCATTGTCATCTTACTTTGTAAGCATGATGAATATGATATATGCTTTTGGAAAGCATATGATCGATACCAACTCCCAATGACCGAATGAGAAACTTAACGATATAACCCTAAAGAATGCAGCCCCAAAAGTGCTCTAAAACTTCATGTTTATTCTAGATCTTCCAGTATGCAGGATGTACATGCATTAGGAATACTCGAGGGTGATGTGATCATAAACAATTGTAAAACCATGACGCTTCCATTCCGAGGGAGTGATGAAACATGTTGGATTTTAGTGACTTCTCTTAGTAGAGAAGTGATCTAATCTTAGTCCAAATATTGGACGTTGATCGGAATATGATTCAAATACTATGATAAGATTAGATTTACAGTTTTGTTATAACCAAACATCTATGAGAGGTCGAGATCTAGATTTGATATATGATCTCATTATTCAGGTCACTATACGTGGAACGTACAATCACCCTATCCTTATCTCCAATTATCTGTGAAAAAAGCATATTATTCTTGAAAGGTTTCGAGAGTAATTCTTTGGTTAAATAGTATATCTAAGCATTGGGTAATTGATAATTAAATATAATATAATTATCACGAATAATATGAATATGATTCATATTATTTGGATGCATGATAATGGAGATCCAAGATAATTAAACATGATTTAATTATCAAGGATATGAATAATGTGGATAGCACTATCCATATTAATCATATATATATTATAAATATGATTTATAATATATTAGAAAGTACCAATTGTAAATGGTATTTATGAATTAATAATTGATGTGAATTTGATTCACATTGGACAATTAATTGAAAATACAACTTATATTTTATTTTGGATATGTGTGAATATAATTCGTATTATTTAATGGCATGATCGCAATATTTAAAAAATTAATTTAGAATTATTTTTGTGAATTAATTTGCAACAAAAGTTTTTGCAAATAAATGAAGGATTATGAGAGATTTTAAATCTCACATAATTGGAAGGGGGAGCCATCTTCTTAAAATGGAGGGTAGAAGACCATCCTTGACTATTTCATGGTAGTTGTCCCCTCCATACATGGAAGGTGGCTATCCTCTTCCTAATCCTTCTATGTTGATTGATTTAATCAATTTTATATTGCTGATAATGCAATATATTTAGTTTGATTTAAATTAATTATTATTATTGTATTTTATACAACAAAATCATGACCGTTGAATAAAACCATATATTAATCTCAACCACTGATTTTGTGTTGCACATATATTGTGATCCATGGACTTCCAAAATACTATAAAAGAAGAGGAAAGCTCTTTCTTTACAACAAAACTTCAATAGAAAACACACACTCTCTCATTCTCATGACACACCTCATCTCTCTCACACACAAGTGTGGTCGTCCATCCCATGTACTAGAGAGAGTTGTCGTTGTTGCTTCACTGTCGTGTCTCCACTTCGAACAATCATGGATCTTAGTCTTCCTCGATGCTCCTATCACGTGAAAGAGACTTTGTATTTCACAATATGAAAGATTCGTTTCTTTGATCTTCATCTTGGAGTGTGAGAAGCACACATCTCATCAACACGCTCGCAGTCATCTCCTCCATCGGGTCGAACTTGAGACAAACGGTCTCTTATTTTAGAGAAAATAGTGCAACCACGATTCAAGAGGTACTCTTATATATTGTTTGTAGTTATGACGAAATGGTTCGAGAAATGTTCTCAAATCACGTGGTTCCATCTTTTTCCCCGAGCCACTAGTATGACTAGTTGCTCCTGCTCACATTGGATGCAATCTTCACGCTTATGTGATGCATTTATAGATTTACCCAAGCCTTCAAGTTGTATCATAGTCATGGTTCAGGTCTTGGATGAGATCCAAAATCATAGATGAACAAGGTTTTGTATTTCGGATGCATAAGGTCTCGTTGTTTTACAAGAGATACAAGTTTTGAACGGATTTTTCACTAAAATAAAAACCTCATGTTTATGCATTGTTTGGGTGTGTTTTTTGGTTATTAAAATTTATTTAGAATATCTAAATATATCCAAAAAAACATTAGCCACTTGTTGGCACCAAACTTGCATGAATTAAAATTTGCAGAAATCCTATTACGAAATTATTTTTGCATGTATTCACATATCTGTAAGAAATTAATTTTTGCTTATTGTTTTCTCATCATAAAAAATAAAATAAATAATTGGATCAAGTAGATAATCAAAGCATAAAAATGTTCAAATTTATTTCGTACAATTCCGACTAAGTTTGCCTTAGATATTCCATAGTTAGTGGAGATAGGTTAAATGATGATTGGATCATCGAATCTTCTTGCTTAATGTTTTATCATTTGATGAAACCATGGAAATTGTGAATTTTTCTTGATTGAAATTGATGCTTCATATTTATGAAAATAATTGATTAAACATAAATGATAAAAATGTATGTTTCATGAAAATCCTAGTTTATCCTACAATAATTATAGGACAACTTTTACATGCAAAACATGGTTGCTTGATATGCTTAGAAATTTAATATCTCAAAAGTATATTAAGATGCCTAAGATTTATAAGTTATGACTATATATTATAATGCTGGTCATCAAAGTTGACTGTCAAAATTGCGAGTACATTAGCATTATTTTGTGTTGTTCTCAATCGAAAAGATGAAGGTGTATAGTCTGGTATACTTGTTTGGTTTCTTAATTAACACCTTGCATGTCAAGGAAATGCTTCCCCTAGTATAACTCGAGTGTACTGGACAGATCTATTTTTGAGGAAAGAATAATATGAGTAAGTCAAGTTGTATTCTAATATTAAAATAAAAAATAATACGTACTTGTAAGAATGTATACTTTATAGTAATATTAAGCAAACCCTAAATGTTTGTCAATTGATTAAATTGGATTGATAATTAATTTGATATGATTAAATTAATTAGATCCAATTAAAATAAAAACTCGATTATGAATAGAGTTGTAATTCCCTTGGAATAATTAATTATGTGAATATGATTCACAATAATTAATTAAAATTGGAATGTGATATTAAGGATCACATAAATGACATCCATGGTCACCTATCAAGGCGAGACATCCATTGTCACCTATCAAGGCGATGGGTACCGTCATCATGGATTGTATGCAGGAGAAGCATGTCCAAAGTGACATCTCATGCATACAAGCACGCATGGATCGGGCTCTTTTCTCCTTGAAAGAGTAAGGTTGCTTGCGTAGTTATCCCAATATCGATTCGGGACGATATTGGATTGCACAAAGCGAGTTCTAATCATTTTAATGGTTGATTCAATTAACAACAATTCAACATCACCTTAAGGGTGGTGGTCCTATGTGTTAAAGATCGAATTGGAAAATTCAAGTTGGACTTGTAAGGCAGAATATGTTCCCTCTTCTTTTTATCCGGGTTACTGTTTCTCATATTATAGGGATGTAGCAAAGGTAGAAAAAAAGATCTCAGATCTTGCTAGAGATATAGTGGTAAGTATATCTCTTTCTTTAAAAGTTTAATAAGGGAATGGACTTTCAGAGTTCAAAGGCAAGACTAATTTGATTGAAATCCTCAATCAAAATTTAATTTTAAATATATAATTATTTATATATTCTAATGTAGTACATCTAAACTCTAGGCTTCTGGGGGTCAGCTAGTTGACCAGACCAAATTACTCGAATTGGATCCGTAATTTAGATATTGTTCTCTCAACTGAGTGCATCTCTTATGTACTCTCTAAGGACAAGTACACACACCCTCAAACATCGAAGAAATAAAGTTAAATGAAAACAGGATGAAGATCATACACTGGTTAGGTGTTATATTATGGGATCATTATCCAGTGTGCTTCAAAAGCAGCATGTGGATATGGATCTTTATCGAGATATAATGCTTAATCTGAAAGAGATGTCTGGTGATTTCAACCGCACTCAGCGTTATAATGTTATGAAAGAGCTTGTATGCTGCAAAATGTAGGAAGGGACTCCCATTCAAGAACATGTAATCAAAATGTTTGATTATCTGTCTGAACTAGAAACTCTCGAGGTTGAGATGGATGCAGAGATGCTTCATTCTGTTGTCTCTGCTCAAGTTTTTCAATAACTATGTAGTATCGTACCACATGAAAAAGTTGAACTTGCATAATACTGAGTTAATGTCTTCATTAAATTCTGCAGAAGATGTGATGAAGAAGAAAAATCCCACTAGCAATGCAATGGTTGCATAGGTCAAGGGGAAGCACAATCGGAAGCATGGGTCCTGAAAGGGTCCGGCCTAGAAGAAAAAGAAGAAGAGTCAAGATGTTGGCTCGTCCTCTAATACATCTAAAGGATATTGTTGAATCCTTAAGCGCATCACGGAAGCGTGTCGATTGCATCGTATGCAATCGGAGCAACTAGTCGTACTAGATGCTAGATGCAGCGTAAATTAAAATTTTAACATTAAAGATGAAACCACATGATCACGAGAACACTTCTCGGATCGTTTCATCAAACCACAAAGTATAAGGAATACCTCTTGAAGCGTGGTTGTGATCGTGAGATCCCAAAGTAGAGATCCTCCTATCTTAAGTCCGACCCACGGAGAATGCGCTTGCGGGCACGATGATGAGTCGCGTCCTTCCCGCAATCCTTTGACGAAGATTCAAACGTCGAGGCGTAGCAAAATGATCTCCTTCCTAATACATAAATGGACGGCCACTTGAATATTAGGGAGATCCCACGAGAATGAGAGAGAGAGAGAGAGTAGAGTTCTTCAACTCTAGATGATAATGTTGTAACTTGGAAAGGCTACCCTAGCCCTCCTTTTATACTAGTTTAGGATCCAATGGATCTCAATCCATGGGACACATGGATCCAAGGGCTATGCTTGGTCCATGCTAAATCAATGGCTATGATTGTTGTTGGTTAAAACCAACAACATTAATTTAAATTAAAAAATGTTGCAACATTATCAACATAATTTAATTTAACATTAACTAATTAAGAGATAATGTGATAAATAAAATGGAGTCAACCAACCTCCCTAAAATTGGGGGGCGTCACCCATGAACAATTCATGGGTGACGCCACCTATGAATGGTGGTCAATTTTGGCTCCTTTTTATTTATCTTATTATTCCTTAATTAATTTTGTATTCACAAAAATATTCACCAAATTAATTCCCAATTAATTTGTGAATATTTCAATCATGCCATTGAATATTATGTGAATCATATTCACAACCCAAACTAGTTAGTAAATTGCATTTCCAATTAATTAATAAATGTGAATCTAATCCACATTATTAATCAACAAATGCTATTCACATAAATTCTCTCTCTTATATATGTATATTATAAATCATATTTATAATACACATATATCATGGATAATGTTATCCACATTCTCTTAATCCTTGATAATTAAATCCCATTTAATTATCTTAGACAATCATTTTCACAATATGAATTATATTCATATTAAGCTTGATAATTAAATCTCATTTAATCATCAAGTCCTTGCTTGGATATTTCATCAAAAGAATTATTCTTGAACCCTTTCATAAATAATGTGCTTTCTTCGCAGATACTTGGAGATAAGGGCAGGGCGATTGTATTATTCCATGTATAGTGACTTGGATATTGAGATATTATCTCAAATCCAGATCGAACGAACCTCCCATAGATGCTTGATTAAATCAAGACCGCAAATCTAATCTTCATTGAATCTGAATCTCATTCAGACCAATGTCCAACACTTGGACTAAGATCAGATTGCTTCTCTACTGGAAGGAGTCACTAAAATCCAGACATGTTTCATCACTCCCTCGGAATGGAAGCGTCATGGATATACAATCGTTTATGATCACATCACCCTTCAGGTATTCCCAATACCTGTACATCCTGCATACTGGAAGACCCATGATCAACCCAAAGATCAAGATCATTTTTATACTATCTTCTTCAGGGTTTAATCATTAAGTTTCTCAATCTTGGTCATTGGGATTTGGTATCGATCATATGCTTTCCCAAAGCATATATCATACCTTCAAATTCATGTCATGCTTCCAAAGCACGACGACCATGCATGGAATTTGATCGGTGCCAATACCTCATGAGTGAGCTCATATCTTCCGGTTCACAAGTGAACCTGTATGATCCCTTTGAGAAATCATATTGCTCATATACCCTTATATGCACACCATCTCGCCGGTGTATAGACCTTGGTTAGGTCATCAACCTATTGGTCTGCCAAATGTACATACTCAGATATATAGCAATACATTTGTCTCCGGTCAGAGGATGCATGCCTATGCTGTGACAGCATTCAACATAGGACTTAAGTTATCTCGATCCTGTTAAGCCAACCCATTGACTTAACTAACCTGACACCTCCGAATCACTATTCCCATGCAAAGGACCTGCATCGAGAGGTTGGTCAGATATCAGCCTATGTGAGAAAGGATTGCCATCTCCTACTCAGGCTGGAGATCTTCACTTGACAATCATTTGACGGTGCTTGATGGGTCCTCTATCTATCTCCTTAGATATTCATCCAAACACCAGCCTCTATGATTCATTTAATGAATCAACAGCTATATGATCATCAAGCTGGCCATGGCATAGCCCTATTTGTATAGAGGGACCTTATAGTGCATTCATTCATATAATTTCAGAAAGGGAGTGAAACATCAATAACTTTTATTGATAAACATAAATATTAAAATAACATTTATTGTAAGAATGGTTCGTCCAGGGCTCACAAGTCTAACAATCTCCCACTAGCCCTCAGAACCATTCAGGAACAATCCGTAAACCCATACTCATTACATGTTGGTCAAAAACCTTCTGTGTCAGAGGTTTTGTAAGAGGATCAGCAATGTTGTCGGCAGAGGCCACCTTGGTGATGATGATATCACCACGCTTTTGAATCTCTCGAATGATGTGGTATTTCCTTTCCACGTGCTTACTCTTCTGATGGCACCTGGGTTCCTTTGCTTGGGCAATGGCTCCAGTGTTATCGCAGAGTAACGGGACGGGAGTATCAGAGGAAACTACACCAAGCTCCAAGATGAACTTGCGCAACCACACCGCCTCCTTTGCAGAATCCGATGTGGCAATGTATTCGGCTTCTGTTGTTGAATCCGCCATAGTGTCCTGCTTCTTGCTTCTCCAGCTCACAGCACCACCGTTCAACAGGAATACAAACCCTGATGTCGACTTTCGATCATCAATATCTGACTGGAAGTCTGAATCTGTATATCCCAAGACTTGGAGATCACCATCCCCATAGACCAAGATATAATCTTGCGTCCATCTTAGATATTTGAATATGTTCTTTACTGCATTCCAGTGTTTCTCTCCATAGCAGGATTGGTAACGACTTACCACTCCCACTGCATGGCAGATGTCTGGCCTAGTACACATCATGGCATACATCAAGCTTCCTACGGCTGACGCATAAGGGCATCCAGCCATGGCCTTCTTTTCCTCAACACTTTGAGGAGCCATCCCTTTGGACAGATGGATACCATGTCCTAAGGGGAGGAATTCTTTCTTCGAGCTATCCATGCGGAATCGTTCAAGAATCTTCTTGATATATCCATGTTGTGATAATCCCAATATTCTCTTTTCTCGGTTCTGAACAACTTCAGGCCTGAGATGTAAGAGGCTTCTCCAAGATCTTTCATCTCAAAGGTATGGGATAGCCAAATCTTCACGCTGGTCATCATTCCCATATCATTCTCAATGATAAGGATATCATCTACGTAAAGCACGATGAATACAATGGCGCTCCCACTAAGCTTCTTGTACACACAAGGTTCATCAGGGTTTTGCACAAAATCATAACTCTTTATGGTTTCGTCAAATCTGATGTTCTAGCTACGAGAAGCTTGTTTGAGCCCATAGATGGATTTCTTTAGCTTGCATACTTTACCGTCCTCAACTATGAAGCCCCGGGGCTGCTCCATATAGATATCCTCCTCGAGGTATCCATTGAGGAAAGCCGTCTTGACGTCCATCTGCCAGATGTCGTAGTCAAGATATGCAGCTATAGCTAGCAGTGTCCTGATGGACTTAAGCATAGCCACAGGAGAGAATGTCTCATCGTAGTCGATGCCTTCTCTCTGTGTGTAGCCCTTGGCCACGAGCCGTGCCGTGAAAGTCTCTACTTTCCCATCAGGTCCCCTCTTTCTCTTGAAGATCCATTTACACCCAATGGGTTTTGCCCCTCTAGGTGGATCCTCTAGGGTCCATACACCATTCTTATGCATGGAGTCAATCTCTGACTTCATTGCTAGCATCCATCTATCCATGTCATGATCCGCAAGTGCTTCATCATATGAAGAAGGATCATTGTCAGTCTCACCTGACACATGGAATCCATACCTTTCAGGTGGTGCAACCACCCACGAACTCCTTCGAAGAGGTATGGGTGTTTCATCTTCATTTATCTCTTCAGTTTCTGGTTCAGGAATCTCAGAATCCTCAGGAGATTCAATGAGTTCCTCTACTTCATTCTTGTCTTGACCTTTAAGGAAATCATCCTCCAGAAATTTCACATCCCTAGAGACAAAAACCTTTTGGGTCTCAGGGTCATAAAGCTGGTATCCAATACCATCTTTAACATACCCAATGAAGTAGCACTCACGAGTGCGAGATTCTAGCTTACTTGCGTCCACGTTCTTTGCATGGACCAAGCATCCCCAAACCCTCAAGTGTTTAACACTAGGTTTGGTTCCATACCAGAGCTCATGAGGAGTCTTGGGTACAGATTTGTTAGGAATCTTGTTTAGGATATATATTGCAGTCTCTACTGCATATCCCCAGAAACTAAGAGGCAAATGTGCTTTGCTCATCATTGAATGGACCATGTCCATGATGGTCCTGTTGCGTCTTTCAGCGACACCATTAAGTTGGGGAGTTCCAGGAGGAGTGAGATTGGAGACAATTCCATTCTCTTTAAGGTATTCCTTGAATTCATCTGAGAGGTACTCACCACCTCGGTCAGACCGAATTCGTTTGATCTTCCTATCGGTTTGGTTCTCAACCAAAGCCTTAAACTCTTTGAACTTTTCAAAGGTTTCAGATTTATGACATAGCAGGAAGACAAACCCGTATCGCGAATGGTCATCAATAAATGTCAAATAGTATCGATATCCATTTCTAGTCGCGGTACTGAAGGGACCACATACATCAGTATGTATTAGGTCAAGAATACCGTCACATCTCGTAACCTTGTTACGGAAAGGTGTTCTGGTCATTTTACCTCGAATGCAGTGTTCGCAGGTAGGTAAAGATTGAACCTGTAGAAAATCTAAAGGTCCATCCTTTATCAATCTATTGATCCTATCAACAGACAAATGACCAAGCCAGTGATGCCAAATCATGTTTGAATTATTTCCATCCTCCCTGGATCTCTTGGGGTTTTCATTATTAGTGGTAGTAACATTCATGACACATTCATCAATGCATAATTCATAGAGTCCACCAGAAGTCAAAATACCATCCGCAATATATTTATCATAACGGTTTATGATTAATTTATTACAGAAAATGAAGGAATATCCATTTCTAACTAACTTAGATACAGATATTAAATTCCTCCTCACTTCAGGTACATAAAGACACTCTTTAAGTAATAGGACTCGACCACTAGATAATGACAGTTTGCACGTCCCGATGGCGACTGCTGCAACACTTGCATCAGATCCCATCTGGATAACTATCTCCCCTTGCTCTAGATTCCTAGTTTGCTGAAACAAATGCAACGAATTGCATACGTGAACAGAAGCACCAGAATCTATAACCCAACTTCCTTCTCGTCCAACGAGAAAGCTAGTTTCAATGATGAAAGTAGATTTCATACCTGCTGGGGCTTTACCTTTGTCAGTGGACTTCAGGTAATCTGGGCAGTTACGCCGCCAGTGCCCCGGCTTCTTGTAGTGGTGACAGACATCGGTCTTTTTCGATGTCATCAGTGTGGAAGCACTAGAAGATGAACCAACTCCTTGATTCTTCTTCTTTCTCTTCGAGGTTGGGCCCTTCTAAGAACCTTGCTCCCGCCCGCGCTTTCCTCTCACCCGTGCAACCATTGCACTAGCAGAGGGGTCGTCCTTTTTCATGACGTCTTCTGCAGACTTTAATGCAGCCAACAGCCCAGCGTTTGTGAAGTCACATTTGTTCATGTGGTAAGACACAACAAAGTTGTTGAAAGACTTAGGGAACGACAGGAGAATGAAATCAGCTTGCATTTCAGAATCCAAGTATGCTCCCAGGGTTTCCAGCTCAGAGAGGTACCCAAACATTTTGAGTACATGTTCTCTGACAGAGGTCCCTTCCTGCATCTTGCAGCGAATAAGCTCTTTCATCACATTATAACGTTGTGTGCGGTTTATGTCACCGAACATTTCTTTCAGATTCAGCATAATCTCTTGTTAATTGATCATTTCCACATGTTGCTTCTGAAGCACATTGGACAATGACCCAAGGATGTAACACCTTGCCAGATTATGGTCTTCATCATATTTATCATTATATGATTTATCTTCATCAGTCATAGGGTTTGCTATCTTGTCCTTGCTAAGCACGTAGGAGATGCGCTCTGCAGAGAGAACAAGATCCAAATTTCGGATCCAATCCGAATAATTTGGTCCGGTCAATTGGTTGACCTCCAGAAGCCTGCTAAGTGGGTTCAAGGACTTCATTTTCTGAAATTAAGAATGCACTATTTTAGAATATATATAAATATATATTCATTTTAAGAATAATTTGATTAAGGTATTTTAAATCAAATTTGTCTTGCTAGGTCAACTTTGAAAGATTATTCCCTAATTGTCTTTCAAAATAAGAGATATACTTACCGCTATATCTCAAGCAAGATCTGGGATCTCCTTTCCTATCTTTGTCACATTCCAATAATATGAGAACTTGTGACTCCGATAAAAAAGAAGCGGGAACTCATTCCGCCTTTGCAAGTCCAACTTGCATTCCCAATTCGGTCTTTAACACCCGGGCCCACCACCCCTAAGATGATGTTGACCCGTTGTTAATTGAACCAACCGTCAACAGGATTAGAACTCGCTATGCGCAATCCAATATCGCCCCAATAATATGAGGACTCGATATTGGGGTCACTACGCATAGGGCCTTACTCTTTCGAGAAGCAAAGAGCCCGATCCAGATGCGCTTGCATACAGGAGCTGTCACTTCGGATAGGCGTCTTCTACATACAATCCCTGGCGATGGAAACCCTTCGCCTTGACGGGAGACCATGGATGTCACTTATGTGATCCTCCACCTCATATTCAAATTTTTATAATTAATTATCGTGAATCACATTCACATAATTAATTCTTCCAAGGGAAATACACATCTATTCAAAATAGAGTGTTTATTGGATATAATTAATTTAATCATATTAAATTAATCATTAATCCAATCATCAATCAACAAACATGTCTTTTACTTGAATAGTAGGTATATACTCAAAGTACGTATTATTCGAATTTTAATAATTAGAAAAATACACATTGTCTGTCTCCGGTATTATACAGTCCCTACCCGCTGTCATGGCCAGTACCGACGAGAGTGGGACGGACCACATATGTTGCAACCCGCTACCCCAATGATCTCTGACTAGGCACCACATCCGCCTCGGGAAAGGATAATACCAGATAGACCGTCATGTACTTTGAGATGTTCGTCGGTTTTTCAACCGAAATTATACCATATAATATACATCAAAACATTTTTGATTATATTATAAGGAGATTTGCTAGACAAATCCCCAATCCTATTCAAGCAAGAGGGGTTTTTCATGTAAATGTTGTCCTACAACTATTGTAGGATAAACTATGGTTTTCATGAAAGCAATGTTCGTTGATGAAACAATGATTAAGATCTAATATCTCATCACTATGGTTTAGGCAAGTGTCATTCAATGAAATAATTATTTCTTTAAATATTTCACAAATATTTATCACTAATTATTCCAGAAAATTAACAATTAATTTTCATCATGATAATTGAATGACATATCACAAGGTTCAAGATCAAAAAATGTTAATTTCCAGCAGTGACCCCCAATCACTAAAATTAACTTATCTTGATCAATTTAAATCCAAAAAAATGCAAACTCAGTTTCCAAAGATTGCCTATTTGATTTATTAAAGAACCCAAGTGATAATTCACGCATTTCGAGGCGAATTAAAACCGTAATTATCTCATTAATCACGTTTAAATCTGCAGTTCCCGCAACAGTGAATATAGTCATATTCAAAAAGCCATATCTTGAGCAAATAAAGTCCAAATTTAGTAAACTCAATTCCTATGGTTTCCTTGTTTAATGGGGAAGAAAATCCAATTGAAAATTTCGTGTTTAAACATTTTAAACAGTACAGAAAAATTGAATTAGACAGAGGTGCGAAAATTGAAATGCAGTAAAAAATTCGCAACCCTTTCAAGAACCAAATCGTCTAAGGTTCATATATCATATCCAAACCCTTATTCAACCTGTCTCATATACCACTAGAAGGATATTGTTGAATCCTTAAGCGCATCACGGAAGTGTGTCGATTGCATCGTATGCAATCGGAGCAACTAGTCGTACTAGATGCTAGATGCAGCGGAAATTAAAATTTTAACTTTAAAGATGAGACCACATGATCACGAGAATACTTCTCGGATCGTTTCATCAAACCACAAAGTATAAGGAATACCTCTTGAAGCATGGTTGTGATCGCGAGATCCCAAAGTAGAGATCCTCCTATCTTAAGTCCGACCCACGGAGAATGCGCTTGCGGGCACGATGATGAGTCGCGTCCTTCCCGCAATCCTTTGACGAAGATCCAAACGTCGAGGCGTAGCAAAAATGATCTCCTTCCTAATACATAAAGTGGACGGCCACTTGAATATTAGGGAGATCCCACGAGAATGAGAGAGAGAGAGTAGAGTTCTTCAACTCTAGATGATAATGTTGTAACTTGGAAAGGCTACCCTAGCCCTCCTTTTATACTAGTTTAGGATCCAATGGATCTCAATCCATGGGACACATGGATCCAAGGGCTATGCTTGGTCCATGCTAAATCAATGGCTATGATTGTTGTTGGTTAAAACCAACAACATTAATTTAAATTAAAAAATGTTGCAACATTATCAACATAATTTAATTTAACATTAAATAATTAAGATATAATGTTATAAATAAAATGGAGTCAACCAACCTCCCTAAAATTGGGGGGCGTCACCCATGAACAATTCATGGGTGACGCCACCTATGAATGGTGGTCAATTTTGGCTCCTTTTTATTTATCTTATTATTCCTTAATTAATTTTGTACTCACAAAAATATTCACCAAATTAATTCCCAATTACTTTGTGAATATTTCAATCATGCCATTGAATATTATGTGAATCATATTCACAACTCAAACTAGTTAGTAAATTACATTTCCAATTAATTAATAAATGTGAATCTAATCCACATTATTAATCAACAAATGCTATTCACATAAATTCTCTCTCTTATATGTATATTATAAATCATATTTATAATACACATATATCATGGATAGTGTTATCCACATTCTCTTAATCCTTGATAATTAAATCCCATTTAATTATCTTAGACAATCATTTTCACAATATGAATTATAATCATATTGAGCTTGATAATTAAATCTCATTTAATCATCAAGTCCTTGCTTGGATGTTTCATCAAAAGAATTATTCTTGAACCCTTTCATGAATAATGTGCTTTCTCCGCAGATACTTGGAGATACGGACATGGCGATTGTATTATTCCATGTATAGTGACTTGGATATTGAGATATTATCTCAAATCCAGATCAAACGAACCTCCCATAGATGCTTGATTAAATTAAGACCGCAAATCTAATCTTCATTGAATCTGAATCTCATTCAGACCAATGTCCAACACTTGGACTAAGATCAGATTGCTTCTCTACTGGAAGGAGTCACTAAAATCCAGACCTGTTTCATCACTCCCTCGGAATGGAAGCGTCATGGATATACAATCGTTTATGATCACATCACCCTTCAGGTATTCCCAATACCTGTACATCCTGCATACTGGAAGACCCATGATCAACCCAAAGATCGAGATCATTTTTATACTGTCTTCTTCAGGGTTTAATAAGTTTCTCAATCTTGGTCATTGGGATTTGGTATCGATCATATGCTTTCCCAAAGCATATATCATACCTTCAAATTCATGTCATGCTTCCAAAACACGACGACCATGCATGGAATTTGATCGGTGCCAATACCTCATGAGTGAGCTCATGTCTTCTGGTTCACAAGTGAACCTGTATGATCCCTTTAAGAGATCATATTGCTCATATACCCTTATATGCACACCAGCTCGCCGATGTATAGACCTTGGTTAGGTCATCAACCTATTGGTCTGCCAAATGTACATACTCAGATATATAGCAATACATCTGTCTCCGGTCAGAGGATGCATGCCTATGCTGTGACAGCATTCAACATAGGACTTAAGTTATCTCGATCCTGTTAAGCCAACCCATTGACTTAACTAACCTGACACCTCTGAATCACTATTCCCATGCAGAGGACCTGCATCGAGAGGTCGGTCAGATATCAGCCTATGTGAGAAAGGATTGCCATCTCCTACTTTGGCTGGAGATCTTCACTTGACAATCATTTGACGGTGCTTGATGAGTCCTCTATCTAACTCCTTAGATATTCATCAAAACACCAGCCTCTATGATTCATTTAATGAATCAACAGCTATATGATCATCAAGCTGGCCATGGTACATAGCCCTATTTGTACAGAGGGACCTTATAGTGCATTCATTCATATAATTTCAGAAAGTGAGTGAAACATCAATAACTTTTATTGGTAAACATAAATATTACAATAACATTTATTGTAAGAATGGTTCGCCCAGGGCTCACAAGTCTAACAACATCAACACTGATAGCATCGAAGAAGATCAATGTTTGTCATTACTGCAAGAAGTCAGGGCACTAGAAGCGTAGCTGCCCAGATTACCTTAAAACTACATAAAAAGGTAAAGCCCCAACATGTATGAAATCTACTTTCATCACGAAACCAATTTCTCATAGGACGAGAAGGTGGTTGGATCATCAATTCTGATGCTTTTGTTCATGTACGCAATTTGTTGCATATGTTTCAGGAAATTAGGAGTCTTGATGAAGGGAAAATAGTCATCCAGATGAGAACCAATGCAATTGTTGCAACAGTCGTCGTCGTGACCTGCAGACTATCATTATTTAGTGAGAGAGTCCATGTACTTAAAGAGTGTCTTTATGTTCCAGATGTTAGAAGGAACCTTATATATGTATCTAAGCTTTTTAGAAATGGATATTCCTTCCTATTATGTAATAAATGTGTCATAAGTTGTTATAATAAATATATTGTGGATGGTGTTCTAACTTCTGAACTCAGTCATGGCCGGTCCCAAGCCGGGTAAATGAGGAGGGTTACGTTAGGCAGCCGACAGCCAGCATAAAACAGTCAGATAATTTCCTAAATAGTACTTTTTCTAAAAAAATACTATTTAAGAAGTTGCCTCATGACAGTCGGATCTTTTCAACATGGATTTAAGCAAACATACAGATTTCATTGGGACGTTCCCTACTCACGACGCGTTGCGTCGCCCGAATGCAATGAAAAATTATCAAGGGTCACTACATCGCAGCCTGGATGTAGTTCAAGATTTGCAATGGTTCTCGCATGAGGAACGCATGCGGGTAATTAAGCTAGTTCCGCTGCATCACCGTCCGGATGCAGTCCAAAATTTACAAGGATTCTCGCATAATGGACGCATGCGAGTAAAGAAGTTAGTCCAAAAGAGATTACAACTAAAGTTGCGGATTAGTTGTTGGAATATTGGCACTTTAACTGGAAAGTTGATGGAGATAGCGGATACGATGGAAAGAAGGAAGATTCATATATTATGCCTTCAAGAGAATAAATGGGTTGGAGAGAATGCAAGGGAGATTGAGAAGACAGGCTTTAAACTTTGGAATTCAGGTAAAGATAAGGGTATAAACGGTGTTGGAGTGGTTGTTCATAAGGATTTGAAGGATTGTGTGGTTGAGGTGAAAAGATTCGGGCATCGAATTATTTTGCTAAAATTGGTGCTTGAAGAAGAAATTCTGAATATCATCTCGGTTTATGCACCGCAAATTGGTTTAGATGAAAGGAATAAACAAGCTTTTTGGGAGGATTTGGATAAGAGTTTACAAGGAATCCCACAAAGAGAGATGATTTGCCTCGGTGGAGATCTTAATGGACATGTGGGAAAAGATGCTTCAGGGTATGCTAGTGTTCATGGAGGACATGGTTTTGGGGATAGAAATGAAGAGGGAAAAGGCATCCTGGATTTTGTAATGGCATATGATCTTTTCATAGAAAACACTCTCTTCAAGAAGAGGGAGGAACATTTAATTACTTATAAGAGTGGGCCAACTAGAACACAGATAGATTACTTTGCGTTGAGGAGAAGAGATAGGCTGTGTTGTAAAGACTGCAAAGTAATCCCAAGAGAGAGTTTGATAACCCAACATCGTTTGTTAGTCTTGGATGTACAAATGAAAGGATTGGTAAATAAAAGGAGGGATTCTAAGATAACTAGAACTAGATGGTGGAATCTTCCACTGAAGCAAGTGAGCTTCAGGGAGAAGGTTTTAGAAGACTTAGCTTGGGATTGTAACGTTAGTTCAAACGAGATGTGGGAGGCAGTAGCATCTTGTATCCGAAAGGTAGCCAAAGAGATGCTAGGCGAGTCAAAGGGAGGAGCTCCATGTCAAAAGGAGGCTTGGTGGTGGAGTGAATGGGTGCAAGAGAAGCTAAAAATAAAAAGAGCTTGCTTTAAAGCTATGTCTAAGGATATAATAGAGGAAACTTTCACAAGCTACAAAATAGCGAAGAAGGAAGCAAAGAAGGCCGTAACCGAAGCTAAATCAAAAGCTTATGAAGTTTTGTATAAAAATCTCGACTCTAAGGAGGGACAGAAAGATATATTCAGGTTGGCTAAAGCAAGAGAAAGAAAAACTAAAGACCTTTCTCAAGTGAGATGCATTAAGGACGAGGAAGGTCATGTGCTTGTTACTCAGAAGGATATAAAGACTAGATGGGAGCAATACTTCCATAAACTTTTCATTGGGGAAGGAAATAGATATATCACTTTGGGTGATGTAGCTTGTAGTGAAAGTTACTTGAATCGTGCTTGCTATAGACGGATACAAAGAAAGGAAGTAGAGGAGGCTTTGAAGGTTATGAGATGTGGAAAAGGTGTAGGACCGGATGACATCCCTGTAGAAGTATGGAGAGTTTTTGGTGAGCGTGGTTTGACTTGGCTGACGAATCCATTCAATGTTATTTGGCGAAGCAAGAAAACGCCTGAAGATTGGAGGACGAGTATCACTGTGCCTCTTTATAAGAATAAAGGAGACATTCAAAATTGTTCAAATTATAGAGGTATCAAGCTGATGTGTCACACTATGAAAATTTGGGAACGTGTGATCGAAAGAAGGTTGAGGCAAATTTCCAATATAAAAGAAAACCAATTCGGATTCATGCCAGGTCGCTTAACGACTGAAGACATCCATTTGTTGAGGAGAACAATGGAGTTTTATAGAGCTAAAAGGAAGAACCTCCACATGATCTTTATTTATTTGGAGAAGGCTTATGATTCTGTCCCACGAGAGATATTGTGGAGAGTGTTGGAGAAGAGACAAATACATGTCCTATACATTAACCTCATAAAGGACATGTATGATAGGGCTTTGTCTTGTGTAAGGACCCCGTCTGGGAAGACTGGATATTTTGACATCAACATTGGTTTACATCAAGGTTCTGCTTTGAGTCCATTTCTTTTTACTTTGATTATGGACGAGTTGACCAGTCACATTCAGGATGAGTTACCTTGGTGTATGTTATTTGTTGATGATACTGTGTTAATTGACGAGACTAGAGATGGAGTAAATGAGAAGCCTGAGGTCTGGAGACATGACTTGGAGACTAAAAAATTTCGTATAAGTAGGGCTAAGATGGAATATATGGAGTGCACCTTTGATTGAAACAATGGTGAAGGAATCGAGGTGAAGATTGGTGACGATAACATTCAGAAGAGAGATTCCTTTAGATATCTGGGATCTATTCTGGAACATGATGGGGAAATTGATGGAGACGTTACTAATAGAATAAATGCAGTCTGGATAAAGTGGAGAGGAGCCTCTGCTGTTGTTGAGGCGTATTTCTGAGGGTATAAGTACCCGATTTTTACGTCGGATAGTCGTTGAGAACCCACAAAAATACACTTCGAACAAATAATTTACCGGACTTAGCTATATTATGCACAAGGCAAAGTATAAGGTAAGTCAGGGTCGATCTACAGAGACAGGAAAATTTTGCACTTTATAAAAATACTTTTGTAAGTTTGCAAAATGTTTGAATAACAAGAATCGAAATGAAAATTGGAGAAGACAATAGTGCAGGTAGGTAAGTGCTGATCGCTCCCCTTCTTTGCGGCAACTTCCAAATGGGACTCGTACGCGGTAACTCTTCGCGAATTTGGATATTCTGGCGAGGCGAGTTGGATGCGATAACAACCGCGGATCGAGCTCAAACCTCGTGTCACGTCCCAGATCTCCAAGAGTCAAGGATAATCACCGTTAGATATGGATAGTCGCAATAGTTTTCACGAATTCCTGCACGAAAGAAAAGAAAACAAAATAAGATGGATATAAAAATGTAAAGTAATAAAATAAAGGCGAGATAAAAATATGGTGGTTGGCGGCTCGGGAGGAAGCCTCTGGAGTCGGATTCGCAGAGGGGCCGAGAAAATGGTGATTGGTGGATGCCGTTGATGTTGGACGATTTTTGGCGGCACTCGGGGTGGAGCCTCAGGAGTCGGATTCACTAAGGGTCCGAATGCACAAGTCGACGAAATCACTTCGATGCTTTGTCGACAATAAATGGATGGCTAAATATAGTGACGGACTTTTGTTGGATGACGGAGTAGATTGGCAAATGGAATAATAGTAACAGAATTGGATAATCCAATGATGAGAGAATATGCTTGATGGAAAAACTGTATCGCAATGGAGTATCGAGTCTTTGTAACCGAATGCCCCAAGGCCTCTCTCTCGTGTGGTATATATACTATCTCTCCATTGCCGTTTCCAATCAAAAGTTGCATCCCCACAATTTGGAGATGCATCTTTTCATGGTATGGCATCCGTTAACTCCTCAATTAATTTGACGTCAAAGGCATTGGTGCCTTGCACGTTAGTGCTATTCGCACCTTTTCCAGCCACACTAAATCCAACGGCCAACAACAACTTTAGCCAAGACTTCTATTTCTAATTATTATAATGAATGGAGTATAGATGTAATTAATGACTTGGGTTTTTAATAGGATTGGATATAGATGATAAAATATTAGGATGCCATTACATAAAGTACTAAATACTGTAGTATTTGTAAAGGAAGGTCTTTGCTACAATGTTACTCATAAAGAAGGACACATGTAGTGATAGTTCTCTTTGGATCAAGAACTTTTTATTTATTTATTTATTTATTTATTGCGACCATACTTTTTCTGTAAAGTTGATTATACATGCCTTTCATTTCCTTATCTATTGATCGGGGTATAAATCAATGTGGATCGAAGAGTAATAGGTAACTAACCATTTGAGTGGACTAAACGTATGCAATTCGATGTGCATAAATCCATGTAATACCATCCTCTGGAATTATTATAAATCATAAAATTATACGATTCATCTTATAAAATTGGATGGTATTGACATAGTTATATAAAGATTCTGAGATTTATCATACCCCCATGCTTAAGATTTGCTAGTCCCTAGCAAATACAATGGAAGAATCTTAACACTCTATTGTTGTCATATAGGAAGAAGAATAGCCTCTGAGGGTGACAAAAATTTACCCTTATTTTCATAAAGTTAGAGAGTAGAAATGAATCTCTTCCTACAATACTTGATTATCTCAAGTGTCCTTAAGATATGAATTAATGTAGAGACTTTCTCGATTCTGATTAGGTGACATCTAGTATCAATAATGTCATTAGACTTGAGGATAGACTCAAGTGTCAAATGTACTGAATTGACCAAGTACTTTCATCTACAAACCTCTAGCTCTGATACACTAAGCCAGGAAATGCCTGAGATGGGGACTCAGAGTATTCTCACAAGCTCCAACTTCATAATTAATGCAACACTCATCCCAACTTCCTCCAACTGATCAGCAAAATAATAGGTTAATTTGTGGAGTATTTAGGTTAAGGCTTATTTGGTGGAGGTTATTATGCTCTGATTTTAATGAGTGAAGTATAGTATGTGACAATATTGATCATTCTAATATAATTTTGGAGAAGATGAAGATATAGATGGTATATGAGAATCAGAGAAGAATACTCACAAAATGGTTCTCCTCCTCTCTTCTTTTTTTTTCTTTCTTTTTTCTTCTTTTTCTCTCTTTTCTCTCTCTCTCTCTCTCTCTCTCTTTTGCAATATTATTATTTTTTTTGCTATACTTCCTTTTTTGCAGTACTTCTTCTTTTCTTTCTTCTTTCTTCTTCTTCTTTTTTTTCAATATCTCTCTTCACTTTTCAAGAGAACCAATGTGCTTTAATACTTTCTCTTGGGAGTTGGAAGTATAAAAGGACATGTATTTTGTTGTAGATGGAGAATATAATCTTGAAGAACATTTCTATTTTGGTGCATAATAGAATAAGAGGGAGAAAGAAATCGGATGAAATAAGATGGATTATTAATGGAAGATTGTCAAAGGAGTGGTGGATTTGATAAATATGTAGACAGTTAAGCAAGAGGCTTGTGTCTGAAGGTATCAAGTGCGTATAATAGGAAATTGCTTGACCAGTTGGGAACACTCCCTTTCATTTTATGGTGGACTCTCTTCCTCACATATATTTGGTGGAACACTCCCTACTCCTCTACTCCATGATAAGCTCACCATCTCACAAACTCTGAGCACAACCATCATCTGACTCCTTAGCCTTTTGTATGTCAAGCTAGTGTCGCAGTACAAAGCTCCTGATCTTTTCAGTATATAATGTTTAATCTCATTATTGATACTAATCTGTTGAAAGTTGAATCGAGACTAAGTCTCTTGATTTAAATGCAAACAGACAAGAGAGAGTCACAAGCATTCTAAGCTTAGAATCACTTCAAATCTCATACTTCATGTGGTATTTAATGGTGAGGCTATTATTCTCCCTATATGTAAATTTAGAGAGTTGAAGTAGGGAAAACATGCAAATAAATGTAGAAATGTGATGCAATATGCATGAAAAAATGCAATTTTTTTGGATAGTGTCCCCCCATGCTTAAGATTTGCCATGCCCTCATGGTAAATGCATATGTAGTAAACTAGTTATGGGATGATGTATGAGATGAGATGGGCGGTGAACAAAGAAATGAGTGTGTCATGAGGGGTTTTGCAGAACATGGATTTCTGAAATAGGTATTGATTTTTCAGAGTCAATGACGGGCTTGAGGCGTTGTCCATTCACTCGAAGGGTGGTGGATGTTTTAGAATCGGTTATTTCAACAGATCCGTTATCAAAAACTTGTTTGACAATGTATGGACCTTTCCACTTTGACCTGAGCTTTCCTGGAAAGAGCTTTAGCTTTGCATCAAACAACCATACTTTTTGACCAGTGGAAAAGGTTTTGTGAGAAATATTGGCATCATGCCAAATTTTAACCTTTTCTTTGTAAATAAGGCTGTTATCATATGCTCGACAACGAAGCTCAGTTAACTCATTAAGGTCAAGTAGTCAATTCTGGCCCGCATGGGTTAAATCAAGGTTACATTTTTTGTATAGCCCATAATGATTTATGAAGGATCTCGACAGGTAGATGACAAGGTTTGCCATAAACGATGCGATACGGACTCATCCCTAGAGGAGCCTTATAAGCAGTGCCATAGGCCCATACTGCTGTATTAAGGTGTTGGGACCAATCTTTGCGATCAGAACGAATAATTTTTTGTAAAATGGTTTTTATTTCTCGATTAGAGACCTCAACTAAGCCATTAGTTTGGGGATGATAGGCGGTAGAAACTCGATGTTCAATTCCATTATTCTTCATTAGTTTTCGCACCGGGTTATTAAGGAAATGCGAACCCCCATCACTTATAATGACCTTAGGTATGCCGAAGCAAGCAAATAAGTCATTCAAGAACTTGATCACTGTTGCACTATCGGCAGCGCGAGTGGGGATGGCTTCGACCCATCTAGAGACGTAGTCAACTGCAAGAAGGATATATAGGTAACCATTTGATTGAGTGAAGGGACCCATGAAGTTAATGCCCCATGCATCAAAAATTTCAACTACATGGATAGGATTTAGAGGCATCATGTCTCTTTTTATCGTAGTTCCTGTAGTTTGACATGCAGGGCATGATTTCACAAAATCATGGGCATCCTTAAATAAAGTAGGCCAGAAAAAACCACATTGAAGTACTTTTGCAGTTGTACATTTTCCAGAGTGATGTCCACCACACCCAAAAGTGTGGCAATGAGATAGGACACTTGGAATTTCAGACTCAGGTATACAACGTCTCCATATACAGTCGGTCCCTTCCCTAAATAATAAAGGATCTTCCCAATGGTAGTATCGAGAGTCGGCTATGAATCGATCTCGTTTTGCCTTAGGCCAATCATCAGGAATTCGAGATGTGACTAAATAGTTTACCATATCAGCAAACCACGGTAGTTGTGATACGGCAAGGATGGATTCATCAGGAAAGGTTTCTGATATGGGAATGAGTTGGTCGGTTCGTTTGGTTTCAGACTCATGGAGTCTGGAAAGATGGTCGGCCACGACGTTTTGCGCTCCCGCCTTATCTTTGATTTCAATGTCAAATTCTTGTAGCAAGAGTATCCATCTAATCAATCGTGGTTTCGAATCTTTCTTGGAAAGTAGGTGGCGTAGTGCGGTGTGGTCAGTGTAAACAACCACGTGTGAACCCAGTAGGTATGACCTAAATTTTTCAAGTGCAAAGACAACGGCTAGTAATTCTTTTTCAGTGATTGTGTAGTTTTTTTGTGCATCGTCAAGTGTTCTGCTAGCGTAATTGATGGCAACTGGTTTGCCATCTTTTCTTTGACCTAGTACAGCTCCTACTGCATAATCTGATGCATCACACATTATTTCAAAGTCTAAGGTCCAATCAGGGGACTGTAAAATTGGTGCTTCAGTGATAGACCTTTTTAATGTCTCAAAGGATCTAAGGGCATCTTCAGAAAATTCAAAAGCTCGATCCTTTGAGAGTAACTCAGTAAGAGGTTTAGCAATTTTTGAAAAATCCTTTATGAATCTTCTATAGAAGCCAACATGTCCTAGAAAAGATCGAACACCTTTGAGTGATGTAGGTGGGGAGAGGTGAGTTATAGTCTCAATTTTCGATGGGTCAACCTCCATTCCTTTTTTAGAGACAATGTGACCTAGAACAATGCCCTTGGTGACCATAAAATGTGATTTTTCTCATGATAAGACTAGATTCACCTCAATGCATTTTTGCAATACTCGATCAAGAAATCCAAGGCATTCATCAAAGGAATCACCGAATACAGAGAAATCATCCATAAATACTTCCATAAAATCTCCCACCATATCAGCAAATACGGCTAGCATACATCGTTGGAAGGTAGCCGACGCATTACACAGCCCAAAGGGCATCCGACGAAAAGCAAATGTACCGTAAGGACATGTAAATGTTGTTTTCTCTTGGTCTTCGGGTGCAATAGCTACCTGATTATAACCTGAGTAACCATCGAGAAAACAAAAATATTCCCTCCCCGTGAGTCTCTCAATAATTTGATCTATGAATGGGAGAGGGAAGTGGTCCTTCTTCGTGGCAAGGTTTAATTTCCTGTAATCAACACAAACCCTTCACGAAGTGGTTGTACAAGTGGGGATCTCTTTACCCTGATCATTGGTAACTACAGTAAGACCAGCTTTCTTCGGTACAACTTGTAAAGGGCTGACCCATCGACTATCTGATATTGGGTAGATGATCCATGCACCTAGCCATTTGCCTATTTCCTTTTTGACTACTTCTCGTAGATTTGGATTTAGTCTCCTTTGCATTTCACGAGAAGGTTTTGCATTATCTTCCAAATAAATATGGTGGGTACATAGTGATGGACTTATTCCCCAGAGATCAGATATTGTCCAACCGATTGCCCTTGAATTTTTTTCTCAAAACTTCCATTAATTTATTTTCTTGATCTAGTTCCAGGTGGGCATTGATTATTACCGGGTATGCCTTATTTTCTTCATCTAGAAACACATATTTTAGGTCCTTCGGTAAAGGTTTTAATTCAACTACGGGGACCTGAATTGTCTCTTGGGAACCTTCTATTGAATTTATGGGGTGGGTGGGTGCGGTGATTTTAAGGTCTTCCTCCTTGTTATGTAATAATTCCAAAATAGGAGGTTCTAGCATGGGCATAATCATTTCTGAGACTGGAGAAACTAAAGCATCAAGTTCATCCCATGCTTGGTCTAGTTCTAAGATGTCTGAATCTGTCAACGGTTCGTAGGGTTCATTCTTGATGGAATCAAGGGTTTCGGCCGCTACAACATGTTGTCTTTCAAATAATTTATCATTTAAAGTCAAAGTCGCCTCAAGAGGATCCCTAGCGATGTTCAAGGGAGTTAAATCGTCTATGATTTGTTTAATTGACGAACATTCCTCGATCCATCCACAATCTTCAGTGTCGTGTTCTTGAAATGTGGGGGTGACAAGATCGACAGGAACAATCTCACCATTGACTTTGAATTCTACTTTCCCAATCTCATAGTCAAACTGAGCCTTGGCAGTGGCTAAGAATGGTCTTCCGAGTATAATAGGAGTTTGAAAAAGTGTTTTAGCCGGGTCCATATCTAGTACGATAAAGTCGACTGGGAACTGATGTCCTTGGACTGTGACTAAAACGTCCTCTAGTATTCCTAATGGCCTTTTTACATATCGGTCAGATAATTGTAAAATCATAGAAATAGGTTTTAATTGACCTACTGCATAATATTTTAGTACAGTAGCTGGGGGGAGATTTATCGAAGCACCATTATCAAGTAGGGTACGCTCAAAGGTCATGTCTCCAATGATACATTTTACTAATGGGGCACCGGAATCTTTCATTTTAAGAGGAAGGAGTTGAGAAATGGCAATAGATGATGCGAGCGGTAGCACATGCCTCTCTTCCTCGTGTTGGTCATTCCTTTTCTTTCCCCTCGGTTTTCTTTTTGGAGTGCATTTCTCTTTTAAAAAACATGAATATGCAGGAACTTGTTCTATAGCCTTGAGGAGGGGGATTTGTATGATAACATTGGAGAATAAACTCTCCAAGTCAGGAGTCATAGTCGAAGGTCGTTTCTTCACTTTTCTTCGCAGGGCCTCTGGAAAGGGAATAGTTGGTTGTGTAAAGGTTGGTGATGGGGATATAGAGGGTGGTTGTGAAGTAGGTGATGATTGGTCTTGCATTGGCGAATCATTATCATGTGTTTGATGGTTTTGTGTGGTCGATATTTGAGGTGTGCTTATGGTGCGACCACTTCTCAAATGGATGGCACTGGCAGATGCATTTGACTCATTTTTGCTTGTACTAGCTGCATTTCTAAAGCTCACGGGTCCTCGAGTAGGTTGTTGTGAAAAGCCGGGAGGGCGGATTTGTGAGTTGTTAGGATTTTGTACCGTTTGAGCAGGTAGTTGTGGTTGAGGTGGTATTTGAGAACGAATCTCGGTCAATTGTCTTTGGACCGCAACTTGGCTTTGAGTCAGTTGCTTTTGAACCTCAACTTGGTTCTGAGCCAACTGTTGTATGAGTTTCATCAAGTCACGATAATCAGAGGCAAGTCCTTGTGATGGTGTAGTCAGGGGTTGCAATGGTGGCTGGGCTTGCTGTGTGAATTGGTTTTGATTTGACCCTTATTGGGTGACTTGATATCCTGAATTATTGTTTGTTGGGGCCTTCCATGCAAAATTTGGATGGTTCCTCCATCCTGGATTATAGGTGGAGGAATAGGGGTTGTTATTGGAATTCCCCTACACCCAATTAACTGCTTCAGGATTAATTTGTTCCTCTGAAGGGTCAGATGGTTGGTAAATCTCTGGTTCTATAGGTGTCTGTGGAATAGGGGCTATCATGCAAATTGACGGGGTAGTTTTCTCTAACACGAGACTTCCTACGGTTTTAGTTAATTGATCCACTTGTTTGGCCATCAACTCGACTTTGTCCAATTTTGAAGCAATGATTTGAATGTCGGAGGCTGTGTCTCCATTTGTTGTTGCATAGTTTATAGCTTGGACTGGCCTTTTGTGTCTATTGTATAGCTCTATAGAATAATTGTTGACAGAGTTATCTGCCATGTCCTCATATAATTGCCATACAAAGTTCTCATCCTTATTCAGGTAGTTGCCTCCGCAAGAGCCGTCGACAACTCTCTTGTATGTTTCAGTTAAGCCCTCATAAAATATTTGCACTTGCTTCCATTTTTCGATTCCATGATGCGGGCATTTTCGTAAAAGATCTCTAAATCTTTCCCATGCTTCATGTATTGGCTCTGTGGATTTTTGGGTAAAGTGAGAAATGGCATGTCTAAGTGCATTGGTCTTACCAATGGGGAAATATTTCTTTAAGAATGCCTCTCTCAACTCGGTCCATGATCGAATCGGAACTTCATAACTACGAAGCCATTGGCTTGCTTTTTGTTGAAAGGAGAATGGGAAGGCTCGGAGGTAAACGTGTTCCTTGTTTACCTCCCCCGTGTTTAGTGTATCGCAAGCTGCTACGAAACCTTGAAGGTGCATTATAGGGTCCTCGGTCTCTTCTCCCCGAAATTTGGGGAGGAAAGAAATAGTTGCGGGTTTTATTTCAAAGTTTCCTGCTTCTGCAGGGAGTTGGATGACATATACGAGTTGATGATTAGCAGGATTATAGTGATTCCGTATCGGTATTGGTGGTGGGTTGTTTAACCCTTGATGTGCTATCAATTGTCGAACTTGGGCATCTTGCACCTCTTGGCGTTATGCCATTTGTTGTAATTGTTGCATTATAATAGTGAGTGGATCGGGAGGAGGTGGTACACCAGCCATGGGTTTTGTCTCAGGCTTGACTTTGGATTTTAGAGGATAGAATGGATCGAATTCAAGGGGATCAGTAAGGGGATTCCTTAAAGACCTCCTGCCAAGCATACACAAATCAAACACCAAACAATTTGTTTATTCCCATTCAACGCTTATAGTTTAGTTTTTTTTATCTTTTAAGTTTTGATTTGCAGACAAGAATACAATTTGATTACGTTTCCTAGGATATCTAGCAGTTCAGAATAATTCAATGATTACCACAATGCCGTTCTTCTGGTTCTGAGGCCAGTCAGAGGGTAAGTAGGCTGGAGCCTTTCTTAGATCAACTTGGATCTTAAATCCCTCGTCTTTCTTAGTTAAACACCTCAGGGACGATTATACTAAGCAAGATGGTTTTCAGAAAAGTATCAAGAACCGCAGGATTTGGGCTCTGGTCCTAGGGGTACGCGTGCGCGTGCGATTGTGAGAATGGTGCAACAAACAAGTTGGCAAACAAAACTTTATTTTATAATTTTTTTTGTGACCGCTTTAATTTAGTCCGATTAAGATGTAATTTTCTTTTCTTGATTAATTGGCACACAATTAAGTGGTCTTTTTAAATGCAAGGTGGGACTATAGGGAAGAAATCCTACAGAGATGCAATGCAAGATGAAAAAAAGAAGTTGATTTTTTTGTTGTTTTTTTAATATGCGCAAACAAAGAAATAAAATAGATCCTAATTATGCCTAAGAAAAGAGAACTTATCGCGAGAGCGCTCCAAATATATAATTTTTTAGCTTCACGTTGATGTTTGATGCGGCTCCTTTCCAATGCGACTTGTCCCCTGCAGAAAAAAAAGATGGTGAAAAGCAAAATGTAAAGAAAAACTTTTTTTATATAAAGCGCGAATAATTTCATGTCCCCGGCAACGGCGCCAAAATGTTGAGGCGTATTTCTGAGGGTATAAGTACCCGATTTTTACGTCGGATAGTCGTTGAGAACCCACAAAAATACACTTCGAACAAATAATTTACCGGACTTAGCTATATTATGCACAAGGCAAAGTATAGGGTAAGTCAGGGTCGATCCACAGAGACAGAAAAATTTTGCACTTTATAAAAATACTTTTGTAGGTTTGCAAAATGTTTGAATAACAAGAATCGAAATGAAAATTGGAGAAGACAATAGTGCAGGTAGGTAAGTGCTGATCGCTCCCCTTCTTTGCGGCAACTTCCAAATGGGACTCGTACGCGGTAACTCTTCGCGAATTTGGATATTCTGGCGAGGCGAGTTGGATGCGATAACAACCGCGGATCGAGCTCAAACCTCGTGTCACGTCCCAGATCTCCAAGAGTCAAGGATAATCACCATTAGATACGGATCGTCGCAATAGTTTTCACGAATTCCTGCACGAAAGAAAAGAAAACAAAATAAGATGGATATAAAAATGTAAAGTAATAAAATAAAGGCGAGATAAAAATATGGTGGTTGGCAGCTCGGGAGGAAGCCTCTGGAGTCGGATTCGCAGAGGGGCCGAGAAAATGGTGATTGGTGGATGCCGTTGATGTTGGACGATTTTTGGCGGCACTCGGGGTGGAGCCTCAGGAGTCGGATTCACTGAGGGTCCGAATGCACAAGTCGACGAAATCACTTCGATGCTTTGTCGACAATAAATGGATGGCTAAATATAGTGACGGACTTTTGTTGGATGACGGAGTAGATTGGCAAATGGAATAATAGTAACGGAATTGGATAATCCAATGATGAGAGAATATGCTTGATGGAAAAACTGTATCGCAATGGAGTATCGAGTCTTTGTAACCGAATGCCCCAAGGCCTCTCTCTCGTGTGGTATATATACTATCTCTCCATTGCCATTTCCAATCAAAAGTTGCATCCCCACAATTTGGAGATGCATCTTTTCATGGTATGGCATCCGTTAACTCCTCAATTAATTTGACGTCAAAGGCATTGGTGCCTTGCACGTTAGTGCTATTCGCACCTTTTCCAGCCACACTAAATCCAACGGCCAACAACAACTTTAGCCAAGACTTCTATTTTTAATTATTATAATGAATGTAGTATAGATGTAATTAATGGCTTGGGTTTTTAATAGGATTGGATATAGATGATAAAATATTAGGATGCCATTACATAAAGTACTAAATACTGTAGTATTTGTAAAGGATGGTCTTTGCTACAATGTTACTCATAAAGAAGGACACATGTAGTGATAGTTCTCTTTGGATCCAGAACTTTTTATTTATTTATTTATTTATTTATTTATTTATTGTGACCATACTTTTTCTGTAAAGTTGATTATACATGCCTTCATTTCCTTATCTATTGATCGGGGTATAAATCAATGTGGATCGAAGAGTAATAGGTAACTGTCCATTTGAGTGGACTAAACGTATGCAATTCGATGTGCATAAATCCATGTAATACCATCCTCTGGAATTATTATAAATCATAAAATATGATTCATCTTATAAAATTGGATGGTATTGACATAGTTATATAAAGATTCTGAGATTTATCAGTTGTTCTCTGTGATAAGAAAATTCCTTTAAAGATTAAAGGAAAGTTTTACAAAGCAGCCGTGAGACCTTCTATGCTTTATGGATTTGAATGTTGGCCTGTGAACCATAGACATGTGCAGAGAATGAATATAGCAGAAATGAAAATTCTAAGGTGGATGTGTGGACACACACGTAAAGATCGAATTCGAAATGATGCAATCAAAAAGAAAGTTGGAGTAGATTCGATCGAGGATAAGATGCGAGAAAACCGCTTAAGATGGTTTGAACATTTGCAAAGAAGATCAGTTAATGCACCAGTTAGGAGATGCGAGTGTTGGGATGTTGAGACGGCTAAGAGAGGGCAAGGACGGCCCAAGAAGTGTTGGAAAGAGACCATACGAAGGGATCTTAGTTTTGTTGATATAAGCCCGGGATTGGCCCAAGATAGATCTGAATGGAGGCGAAGAATCCATGTAGCCGACCCTACTTAATTGTGGGAAAAGGCTTTGTTGTTGTTGTGGTGGTGGTGGTGTTCTAACTTCTGATGGACTCCATGAATTGTGCATTGATGAATTTGTCATAAATGTTACTGCCACTAATAAAAATCCCAAAACAACCAGAGAGGATGGAAATCAATCAAATATAATTTTTCATCGAAAGCTTGGTCATTTATCTGTTTATAGGATCAATAGATTGATAAAGGATGGACCCTTAGTTTTTCTACAGGTCCAAACTTTACCTACTTGTGAACATGGGACTCGAGGTAAAATGACCAAGATGCCTTCCCGTAACAAGGTTACGCGATGTGGGGGTATTCTTGACATAATACATCAGTCCCAAGTCCGACCACCTCTTTCCTTGGATTGCAGACCCATTTCTTCTTTGAAGATTCGCAATCCTCGTGGATTCCTAGGAGGGTCCAAATATCCCTCAGATTACGTGAACATTCCTGATTCTTCTAGACATCCAAGGTGCCCTATAAATGATCTTTTCCACCTCTGTCTTGACCTAGCTCACTCCGCACACCTCCTTCTCTCCACTTGCATTTGTAGAGTAGTGACAGTACCTCGCAGCACCCATTTGGAGCTAGGATTGGAGCAGATAGAGCTGAAGCTCATACGTGGTTGGAGAGCTCCACCATATTCAGCCTCTTCTACCTCCTATAGCAGAATTGAGTCCATGACCCTACCATTCACTCCTCCATTCACTCCCCCTTACTCTGACTTCTCATCCTCGATCACTAGGTAGCTTCATAGTATCTCTTTTCACCATGCATTTCAATTTCTTCATTGTCGATATCATTCAACCCCACTACTCCGACCATCGGGTCTAGAGTTCCACCCAATCATCTGTCTGCATTGATATCCTTGCCTTTTCACCCTCAATTGTCCAGCACAACCTGATCACCCTTAACTTCGATCCTAGGGTCATTTTTTAAGTCTGACCTCCTCCATTTGCCTTCATCAGATATTGAACACCAACCCCGCAGCTTCTTATGCTTTCTTTGCAGCATAATCCTGGTCGGAGCGTCGTCTCCAAGCCTCGGGTCTCCTTACAGGTACATGTGCACGAGTAGAACTCGAATTGACCCCCAACTTCAGTGACGGAGCTGTTCTAGGCACCTTCAATTCCAGATCATTCTTGAGCCCTCCATCGAGGCATCTAAGGCTCTAGTTCGACGTTGAACCACCATGGTAAGTTGATAGATCATGTATCCAGCTGATCCAAGCACCCCAACGCGAGACATTACCAATCGAAACCTAGCAGGAACCACCTTCTTCCTGTTCTTCCAGCACATCTCTTCATCTTCGTATGAGAATCCCATGCACCAAGATCTGATTTGAGTCATACGAGCACGCCCAAATACCAGTGCTTAGATCAGATCTAGGTTAGATCTGACCGTACATAATGCCTTTTTGCTCTGACCGTCAGATCTGCACGATCACCACCATCTGACCGTACGTCAGTGCCACACACCCTAACTAGCAGATCCTTTTTCAATCCATCAGGGTCATACGTCATAGCATGCACCTTGCACACGCCTGTGGGTATATTTCACTTTAGCCCTTTGCTTTCCTTTTATTTTGTTTTAGTCAAATAATTGTAAAAGTTGTTTTTAACAATTGCATTAAGGACCTCGTAGTTTCTTTATTTGTATTTTAGTCCAACCAAGTTTGTGTCTTCACATGTTTGTGTGGATTATTTGCAAACTTTCGCCATGCTTTTATGTGTTAATGAAATAGTTAAAGCTTTTGGAAATTGCATTTATCCCCTTGTGAATCTGAATCGTGTACAAGACATGATTTCTTTGGATTTTTATTGCTTGTTAATACTTAGCTTAGGAACATAAATAAATTGCATTTTGGTCCTTATGTAGCTAACATTTTTATTTTGTGTCTCTTTATTGCAATAAATAGCAAATTAAACCCACAAATTCCCTAAAAATCACATGTAGTTCCTGTTTTTGTTCTCTTTAGGTAGTAATTTTCAATTATTGTTTTTATTTTATTTGTTTTAAAAAATTCAAAAATGGCATAAAAATCTCTAGTTTACCTTATAACATTCTAAATATTCTCAAAAAATTCAAAAAAATAGATAGATTTATTTTTGTGTGGTCGAATTTCTTTCTATATTTCATCTTGCTTGCATTTCTAAAACTCTAAAAATTTGTAAAACCTTAAAAACACCATAAAATTATATAAGATCTTTGAAAAATCCAAAAATTGTGTTTTAAGTTTATGATTGTAGATATTTAAATATATTTTTTTTATAAAAATACCTCTTAGAAGCTTTGAGATTATTTTTTATTTTTAATTCGAAAAATACGTATGGTTGTTTAGTGTTGCTTCTTTTCCTATTTTTATTCATATTGAAAACCCTAGAAAAATCTAAAAATCTCTTAAAATCATAAAAACAGTCAAAGTCTTCAAAAACACTAAAACAAGTTTTCTTGAATTTTATGGTTATTTTTTACTATATTTGAAAACTACAAAAAGAGTGTCGTGTGATCTTTATTTTATTACTTTATTAATGCTTTTTAAAAAAAACAATAATATAAAAATTTTAAAATTTTAAAAATCATTAAAATTTTGAAAATCAGGCAAACATAAAAAATGTAAAATATAAAATCTATAAAGATTTAAAAAGACAAAAAATCAAAAAGCCAAGAGTAGTGTGCCTTGATTTTTTCTTGTCTTTGATTTTTCACTGACTTGATTGATCCTCATAACAACAGTTGCCTCCTTCTGTTTGACCTCGATCGCTATATCAGGTTAATAAAAGTTGCTTAGACCAGTTTCTTTACTTGTTTGATTCATTTCATCAATGAATAAAATTTTCTCGATTTCGACTTGGTTGATTTGGGGGACAACAACACCTTTATTAATTAATTTAACCCATGTCATCCTTGCGTACTTCAGAATGGCACCGTTGCCAGAAGGCACGATGAGGGTAATTAGGTAGTCTTTACCTGCTATTCTTGGTCTTGTATATTTCTATTTCATTTACATGTTTGTATATATATTATTGTGGTATTTTTATTACTGAAGAGTGAGCAATAGGGTTGAGTACCGCATGTCGAATGAGTCCTCCATATAGTGTTTGCAGGACCTACTGTGGTGGGCACCGAGGAGTTTCCAAGATCGGACCTTGGTTATTCATTCGAAATTACTATCTCTTGCTCTTCTCACTTAGCTTCTTGTCCACATTTGTATCACATAGTATTGCTTGTTTATTTTCTGCTTATTTTCTTTTATTTTTCTTTGATTATATTTTTCATATGGTTATCCTGACGCATGTTTTATTTCACCTTTGTTGCGAGGGATCGTAGAGAGAGGGAGGCCATCTTAGGAGAGCCGATGCACCTGAGCGAGGTGGAGGCCGGGCATTCTATACTTACCAGCAGGAGAGAGCAGTTGAGGCGGAGTCGAAGATCGTCTTTATTTTTCAATCATTTTATTTCATTTTTGTAATTAATTATAATTAACTTTTGGGACTTGCCCTTTTTCTGTTTTCTAGGCCATTATATACCTTGGATTGTGGGGTATATTTCTCCAAGTGCCGGTGCACTTAGAGGACCTCGCTGGATTTTGGTTTTCTCTTCCTTTATTTTTCTTTGTTTTTCACAGTTTTCGTGTGCTTGAGCCCCTAAGATAAGGTGCCTCACGATATATTTTTCATTTTGTATTTCATTCATTTTTCCTATTTTTCAAAAATCCAAAAGAGTTCGGATATTTTGTATTTACTTTAAAAAATCCTAAATATATAAAGTCATATTTAAAAATTCCATGAAAATAATATTTATTTATTATAGTATCCAGTACCTCCAGAAAAAATCTCTTAAAATAAAAAAGAAAATGATAAAAAATTTAAAAGCTCCAAAATCCTATAAAATATATAATTCTTCAAAATCCCCAAAATATTAGTTTCTATTTAATAATTTTATTTATATATATTTTTTTGCATTGAAATTAGTCCTGAGAAATTTTGAACCTAATTAGTATTTTTAAATCTCAAAACAACCCGACCTAATTATCAAGTCCCTCAATTTTTATATTTTTAACTTTAAAAATACCTAAAAATTTAAAAAATATTCATAAAGTTTAAAAACATTAGAAAATTATAAAAAATAAAAAACATTTTATTTACAAATTTTGGTTATTTTAGTTGTATTTATAATTATATTACCTTATAATATATTATACATCTATATATAGTCATATATAAGTATATTATTATTTATTATTATAAATATATTTTCTTAAAACCTAAGCATTTTTTAAAACTAAAAATTAAAAATATTTATAAATAAAAAATGTTAAAAATAAAACCTCACAAAAATCTAAGTAAATATCGTGCAGATATATATACATCCATACCTATATTATTTATTTATTACTCAATTATAAATAATATTTTGTGCTACCATGTATTTCTTTCTTAGTTCGACCCCTACCATACTTGTCACTATACACATTTTATCATAGGGTATAATAAATTTTAATTCACACCTCTGCTTATTCATTGCTTGATTATTATTGTGTGAGTTAATTATATACTTAGCCATTGGTTTTTTAGAGTGGTTGACACATCGATTGTTGGTCCCTCCTTGTGAGGACCACATGACTACTCTTGGGATTATTCTGTAACCATGAAATGTATCTTTTCTCATGAGTGCAACATATTAACTCACTACATTCTTTGAGGAATCGATCAAAGTGAGATAGACATGCATTAAATGAATCACCATGGATCGAGAAATCATCCATAAAGACTACCAAGAAGTCTCCTATCATCTAGACAAATACTATGATCATGCACTTATGGAAGGTACTAGGTGTGTTGCACAACCCACTGGCATATGCCTGAATGCATAGGTACTGAGGGGACATGTAAAGGTGGCCTTCTCTTTATACTCGGGAGTGGCAGCTACCTGATTGTAGCCCAAGCACCCATCCAAGAAACAAAAGAACTCCTTCCCTGCAAACCTCTCCAAATCTGATCATTAAATGAAAGGTACAAATGATATATCTTTGTTGCAGCATTTAGTAGTTTATAATCCACGCAAACTCGCCACAACATGGGAACTCGTATCATGGTCTCATCTCTATTCTTGTTGTTGACAATATGTATGTCTGACTTCTTCATTAGTACATGAAGAGGTGCCACCCACTTGGAGTTGAAAATGGGATAAATGAAGCCACTTCACACCACTTCTCAATCTCTTTATTCACCACTTCAACTAAGTTTGGATTCATGATACACCGAAACTCGGGGGAGGCTTGGCATCATTCTTAAGGTAAATGTAGTGGGAACAGAGAGCTGGGTTTACATGTGGAGGTTGTATACACTCCAACCTAATGCCATGATTTTTTTCAAGGATCTCCAGAACGAGAGGCCAACCTTATCGACCAATAAAATTGAGTGATCAATCAAAGAATTTGCATTATCTATCAATTTGGGCACTATCGCAAAGAAAGTTTTGGATTTCAAAAAAACTATACATGTGTGTTTCTCTTCTCAAACTTGTCGCAATGGTATAAAATTTGTTATTTTTGGACTTGCAACGCTCTCAAAATCATCGAAAAAATGACATGATAAGTTTTGCAAACACTGACTTGCATGCGCCAAAAACAACCCATCGTGCATGTAGTTTAGGACTGATGTGTGGACCAGCAACAAGAGGAGAAAACAAAAATCCACACCTTCGGGGTCATTCCCTCATATTCTCGTCATGCCTAAAAATACATTTTTGTGAGGCATTTCATACTAAATGTACGCATGCACGACGATGACCTTGCACTCATTCTACAATGAGGCCTTCTGGTCAACGATCGAATGTCGAAAAATCACTCTAGCAATGGAACTTCAACAAGAGGCAGCAAAGCTCCATCAAGCTCTCTCTCAAGTGGTCTAGTTAGACCAATTGATCGACCACTTGAACCTTATATAGCCTTAATCAGATCTAGGTATCATGGATCCAATTACCAATCCACAAACTTCAAATGTTCGTACCTTGAGCTCCCGAACTCAAATTTTGACATTTTTAGACTCATTAGAAAGTTATCAATCAGTGCAACACAATAGAGTGCTCGTCTAATTTGGGTACTAGATCAAGTTCAAAATTAGAATATGGTATGATACTTAAACATTTATAGTTTATCGCTCGCCTTTAGTGACTTAGTCGATTACATTTTATTAGTGCTTAAACACCTAACTATCACTTCACTAGATAAAAACAGTCAATCGCTTTTTCTTACTATATGAATTGGTTGATAAATCACTTTTTATTTCAGATTGGTCACTTTTTACTATGGATTATTTCATGGTTCATCGGAATTGATCTAGTTGATTACTTTTCGAATAAGTCGTTAAACAATCAATGTCTGATCGATCAACCGAATTTTTCGAGAACGCTTTTAAAGTTGATATTATTTTGAGGACATCAATAACTCTATTAAGCCCCAATATATACAATCACTCTAGATAAGAAATCTAGTGCTTATTTCTTTACAATATAATACTCAAACACATATAAGTTCATATTCATTCAAGAAAAAAATATTTACATTTTCATTTGCATTAAGAGACACGCATACTTCCATAAAAGCATCCTACTGCTCACTTTAAGTCCTTCTACAAATCTCTATAGATTCTCTTTAATAAGTGATCCAACTCCACATGTGATCATCATTTTACAATTCTCATTCATCATTGGTTTGAATTTTCTTATTATACTATTGTCATGCTCATCATGATACATATTGCTTAACATGTGGAATATGTGGTTCTGATAAAAAAATTATTTGTATTTTTATTTTTCTCTGTTTGTTATAAAGATTAGTTGGTGTGTGATCCATGTTGTAAGCTACTCGGTGTGTGATTCAAGTTACATTGAACTTTGGCGTGTGATCCAAATTTGTAAGTCTTTAGAGTATGATCCATAATAATACATCATAATATAGTAACTTTTTTGTATGGTCCAAGTTGTGGAAAGTCTTTGGTGTGTGATCTGATTCATTTGTAATGGATGATTTATCTGTAGTCAATAACTCTATATAGTGATTGGTTGATCGGCTTGATTCAGCATGGATCATGAATGAGGAGACTTAAGTCATGATTTTTACCCGATAGGGTTTGTGCAACTAGTTATTTATAAATGTTTATTTGATTATCTACGCTTGTCTTTTAAGATGTATTTTAGTTGGCAATTGTTTGTGATAGCTACTATCCACCTCATTTAATGGTATCATAATCATACATGTATATACGATATTTTTTCATAAAATATTTTGTCATGAATACTATTAATGATAATCATGGGTTTTTATTGTATTATATATAGAGCTATAAAATCTTAATATCTAATTTTCTTTTAATTTTTTATGATGTTTTTTGTGTTGATTTAAAATTGTTATGTTTTTGATACTTCTCCTTGTATATTCTTATTGTGTTGATTTATGTGTGCGCTTATCTAGGTTTTACTTTTAAATTTGATGAATAATGATGACTACTTTATCACTCTTCACTATTTGACAAGTTGGTCATCATATCATTGTCTGAAAAAAAATCTATTTTATATTTAGGAACTGTTCTGTATTTTGATAAATAAAACAATTAACTAAATAATTTTTATTTTTTATTAGATAGATTGATTATACAAATAGCTTTAAAGCTTCAATCGCATGTCAAATCATGTATTGTATATGGAATCACAACAGAGAATGTTGTGTGTATTAGATGCTTGAGATGTGGAAGGGAATAAACCAACGCCTTAGATTCAAATCCCTTTTTATCTCCCCATTCTCCCTTCCTCTCCTCCATACCCCATTGACCTTCTTTTTAAAAAAAACCCTAGCAAATAATCTCCTCTCTTCTTTGCAAGCAATCCAATCCAACAATGCCCCTCCTCCATGAGCTATCGCCTCCCTCCTCCTCCTATAGCGAGTGATTGTCATCCTTCTCTCTCACCTTCATGAGTAATCCCCTCCAGAAGAGCCTCTCCTCCGTAAGCGATCCCCACCCTCCTCCATGAGCGATCCCTTCCAGTAGTGCTTCTCTTCATGGAGCTATCCCCTCCAGCAAGATCCCCTTCGAGCGATTCCATTCCAACGGGCGCCTCACCTTCCCCTTCCTCCTCAAGAAAGTGTCCTGCCCTTGTCCACGACCTATCATCTTAATATTTTTTATAAACTATATATGAACAGAAGGATCTTACCAAATAACCATACTAGTATTCAAAGGCCGCGTGGAAGTTGCTTCGTAGTCCTTTCTTGTTGCAATTTTGCTCATGACATTATCATCTGATTTCTCTTTGTACTCAGAGACGTATTCATTCGTACTTAAAACAAGTATGCACCAAAGAGATGCTACATTATATTTGCATGTCAAGAATATATTTTGAATAAGAGAAAATATTTATAGGGACTTGGCCTTGGAAATTCACTTTGGACATTTGTTAATAAAATTTGCAAAGTGAAAATATTCTATGGACCAGATAATGATGTGCTCCAAATCAAAGTAACAAGAAACACGTACTTATGATGGGTGTTATTTAGTAGAACTCTAATTGATAGTTTACCAATGGTATATCGTGATTAATCAACAAAGAGTAAACAATTAAAAACTCTTGATCCCAGTGACCATACTAATAATGCATATCCTTGTGAGAATGTACTCATATCTACAACAATGAGAATAAACAAACTCTTTTGAATACAAAGCTTGCGCAAACTTTGCATTTTAAGAGCTTGTTTGTACGAATGTGTTTACCTTAGTAGATCTCAACATAGTTTTGTAGAAATATGCGTTGTTTCGGGTATAGTTGAGCAAACTTTCCTATTTTAAAGAGCTTATTTGGGTGGTATTGTTTATTTTGGTGGAATAGCACTCGTGTGAAGAAGAGTTTCTGTATGCTCGATTTAACTTCTCTATTACAGTGCAAACTTTTGGTGTTTCCAAGAATTTATTTGTATAATTGTCCTTACGGTTATAGATATGAGCACGCTTTTGTAGAATATGTGTTGTTTAGTGGGAATAATTTTTTTATTGTTATCATTTTGTCAATTAATAATGGAATACCACCAATTAATAATCAATTGGAATTCTATTTTAGAACACCCATTATAAACAGATATTTCTTGTTGCTTGGGTCCGGAGCACAACACTTTCTAGTCGAGATAATATTTACTTTACAGTTCTTGTTAATGTATCTCTAAATTGAATTTTCATGGCCAAGTTCTTCCATAATTTTTCTTTGATCCAAAATATATATACTTAACATGCAAATAGTGTAGCATCTCTTTTGTGATTCTTGTCTTGAGTACAAATGAATATGTCTACAAGTACAAAAGAAATTATATGATAACGTCCTGGGTAAACTTTTAAAAGAGGAGAGCAAAGCAATTTCTACATGACCATTGAAAAGTGGTATATTAGTATGGTTTGTGGGAGCCACTCGAAGGTACACACATAGAGGAGGGAAACTGCTACTGGGGACCGTTCACAGAGGAGGGCAGAGATTGCATGCAAAGGAGAGGAATGCGGGGATCGCTCGCTAGAGGAGGAGGGTAGGGAATACTCATGTAGGAGAGAGGGAGGAATGTGGGGATCACTTGTTAGAGAAGGATGACAAGGATCACTTGTTGGAGAAGGAGGAGGGCAAGAATAGTTCATCGAGAAGGGAAACTGTTGGAGGGATCACTTGTTGAGGAGGAACACCACTGGAGGGGATTGCTAGTAGAGGAGGGCGTTAATTGTTTGTTGGGTTTTCTTGGGAGAGTGATTGGGAAGGGCATGTGGGAGAAGGGAAGGGGAATGGAAAGGGGAAAAAGGAGCATAAATCTAAGGGGTTTTATCGCTTGTGACACTCTTAACTTTTACAATATCAATTATGCCCCTCTCTTTTTTGGAATATCAATCGTGGCCCTACCTTCTTGCAGTTTTATCACTTGTTCCCATCATGTTAGTTGTCGTTCATTCACGCCGTAAACAAACGTTAACTTTTGGACCCAAAGGTAATTAGAAAGAAATTGTAGGGTAGATATGTCATTTTCATCAATCAAGTTTTGCCTTTACCTTCTTGTCATCCTTTGGTCCCTTCTGCCCTTGCTCCCACCTCCAGCCTAGATGAATCTCCATTTCATCACCTTAAATCTTTCATTTTGGCCTTTAAACCCTATCTAAATGCATGTAAATATCATTATTTTTGTACAAATTAACATTCATTATTTATTGAACAAATTATATTGCTCAAAGCTAAAATAAAAGAATAAAGAATGAAAAGAAACAGAATAAAACGTCAAAGTTATTTTATGATCCTAAACAATGAGACCTACCTATCTTGATGATTCGGTCGAGGAATAAAATAGGAGGATAAGAGCCAAAAATACAATTAAAGCCTATTTATTTATTTACCAATAAAGAATTTTCGGAACCTATTTTATTCTTTATTATTTAGACCTCAAATAAAGAAACATTGTACATGAAGGTTGTAGATAAAAATACAAATAAAAATACAAAATTGAGCTTGTACAAAAATAGTATACAATGTACCTTTTATACTCTAAATAAAAAGCTAAAATCCCAACTTCTCAAAACCATATCTCCTGAAAAAAATCAAAATATATCAAAATCACTTTAATTATATATAACTTTTAATAGGCTATTTAATGATGATAGTTTCATATTTTCTAGAGTTAATGTGTGAAAGTTGGGTTTTGGACCCCTATTGCACCATATACCTGAATAAAATACTCATTTTAGCTATCCTTTATTATTATTATTTTATATTTTTATAATTGTGTAAATAATATTTATAGTATATTTTCATATTCAGAATAGAATAAAAATGCAAATAAACACACAAAAATAAAATAGTGCACATAAACACATAGATGAAATACATATACTTATACATATACATTTAATACCCCTATTTATTTAAATGTACATAATAGATCATAAAAATACAATAAAAATATATTTGTGTACATAAAACTAAATATATTAAATATGATAATAAGGTAATAAAATCAAAACACAAAATAGGAATCAAACACCCAAAATATAGATGAATATACCTGTAAATAAGACCTTAACAATTAAATTGGAATAAATGAACCCAAAAAATAAATAAAAATCGTATTAAATACTACATAAAATAATAAACATTTTTTATTTTTACCCAAGAATTAATAAAATCATTTACTATATTTAATTAATTATTTTCAAATAAATTCAGCCTTTTTGTCCTGTAGTGTCCGAGGTGGACCAATCAGGAGGTTGGGACTGTTCACCTCGATCAACAATCCCCTCTCTCTCTTCCTCGAGTCGCCAGAATGTCAGACCCTTGAATTTCGCTCATTTTTTGCTGGTGTTCATGATGTTCTAGCTAGGTGTGATGCACGATTCATGCAGATTAAGCATCCTTAATTCACACCCTTGCCAAACGATCAAATCTACTATCTTTGATTCGACCACGTGTCCTTGATCAATGAGCGCCAGCTACCTTGTCTATAAATAAGAACTCCATCTTCTCCTTCTCTTTTTGATCCCCCTTTGAGCTTTGCTCCGTGTTCTTGTGTGTATGTTGAAGTCCAAGTGACAGCTAAGAGCTTCCCCATGCTTGGAGGCAACGAAGCGAGACAAGGTAACGATCCACGATGGTTCTCTGGCCACCCTGCTCTCTGTCTCGTCGCATGTATAAGAGCTGCACGTTTTTAATTCCATTAGGTAGATTTCACTCGTCTCTTTCATTTTTCGCATTTTCTTTCGAGTTTTGGTTAATATTTGGGTTAGGTTAGCTTAGTCGCCTTGTCAGAGCTCTAGAGCTCTGGCCATTTGTTCATCACTTGTGACCACTGTTTCGACCACCGCATTCATCCCATCCTCTTTCCCATCACATTCTTCATCTGCTCTATCATCTGGACCAATCTAATCGTGCTCCGATCAGTGAACCAAAGCTCACCCTCTACCTTACATCGGTGCTTCGCCATCCACCTCGCCGTTGAGCATTGAAGCTTCATTTTGGGTTGAGCACACTCACCTCGAGCCATTGGATCTCTTCATGTAGGTGCAAAGACCAAATGACCCCTCTTGGGACACAATCACACCTAGACGAGGGGCCCCAGGTGCTCCGACTTCGATCGAGCTACGGGACCCCACATAGGGTCTCAAACCTTTCTATGGGCATCCTTCGTTGCGGAAGACCTCCCGGGATGTGTAGAGCCCAAGATCGTCGAAGAGAACACCGATCGGAGGAGGAATCGAGGATCGAAGCTTAGAGGTAGGGACCTTCTTTCCTATTCTTTGAGCGAAGAAGTAGCCGTTTGATCAAGGTGTCATCCCAGTTTTGATTATGGTCGTTCATCCACCGTCGCTTCGTCCGTCCGATGGAAACCCAGATGTAATCTCGACCATAGATCGATGAAGCGGTATCCAGCCTCCCTATGTTGCCGCATGTTTAAGTGAGATGATATGCTTCGTTTAATTGCGCGCTTATGAGGGTAAATTGCATATCTTCTCGCACATTATTTATTTATTTATTATGTAAATAAAAATATATCATAAATAAATGTGGACATTTTGTGTAGAGGCCCTTGATGTTTATGGATATTACAACTAGGTCTAGTCCAGCTCAACTCATGTGTCGTCCTAATGAGCTGAGCAAATTTCATGTATACCCCTTGGCAGTTTTTGTATTTAGATTTCATCCATTACACATGAATATTAGTTGTATATTTTGGTACATTTTCAGATGAACCCCTAATATTTATTTTAATTACAAATATGCCCTTTTAGTTCATGTATTTTTTATGCTTGAATTTCATTTATTAAAAATAGCATCCTTGTTCCGAAAATTATGTAAAAATTAGTGCTAGATGTCTGCTAAAATGTATTTTCATGCTCTATTTTTATTTTGACATTTTAGGCATTTTAGATGTTTGTTAAAAATCAAATGAGCACATTTTTATTTCTGTCTAAATTAGAAAATATCAAAAACTAGAAAACTTCTTGAAAAAAAATCCTAAAATAAATATTTTTTTATTTTAGCCTATTTTTTCTCCAAACGAAAAATTCTTAAAAATAGGAAAAGAAAAGCCATAAAAATCAAAAACTCCAAATCCTTTACAAAAATCTAAAAAATCACAAAATCTCCAAAAATATTATTTTCTTTTTTATATTTTTTATATTATCATTTATGTATTAAAATTAATTTGAAGAATTTTGGATTTTATTTGCCTTTTTTCTTCTTCAAATCAATTCAACCTATTTATTAAATCCCTAATTTGGAATATTTTTGACTTTAAAAATCCAAAAAATTAACAAAAATTCCAGAAATATCACAAAAACATGAGAAAATTATTTAAAATCCAAAAATATTTTATTCCAAGTATTTTATTTATTTACATTGGTATTTATAATATATAACCCCATATTGTATATATAACCTTTTATATCCCTATATTATATACTTAATAAAAAATTTAATCAAAATATAAAAAAATATACTATATACACATTTAGTGTATATATAAATAATAAATAAATATCGATGTATATGAATACCTTATACGTACATCTTCACTTATATGTATATATTTGTATGTATTAATCGAATAAATAGATTTTATTATTATTATTATTAAATATATCTCTCTATTTATTATTAATTTCATTTAGAAATAAATAAAAAAAGAAAAGAACCCACATAATGAATAAAGATACACTTTTACATAAGATACATTGATTAACAATAATCATAAGCTGCTTAACTTGCTCTCTGTGGTTCGACCTCTACATGCTTACTTGCTATATGTTTTGTGTTGTATAGGATAATAAATTTTAACTCCGCATTTTTGCTATTGTTTGATTAGTTGATATTGTGGTCTCGCCTTGTGAGATCGTGCGACCCTTGTGGAATTCCATGTACATCAAGCCCGCACCTCCACTGCCCACCTCCGCTGGACCCACCTCCAACCCTCACCTCCTCTCGACCCACCTCCACCCCACCTCCTATGGTTCATTCTTCTTCTCTTATCTTGCTTGCTTCTTTCTTCTCCTATACCCTTTACCCCATCGATTGGTCTTCTTCCCCATTTCATCCCCTCTTTCAAATAAACCTACTTCGACCAATGATCAACCCAAATCAACCTACTTCTATCTTTAGAACCCCCGATCTCCAGCCACAAATGGCGACTAGAGCTCGAGCACCTCTCCCTCGAATCATAGGAGCTCCCCACTACCCATTCTGTGATCAATCCTCTTATAATTCGGGTGACCAATCATCTCTTACTCGCGCCATAGGATCTCTCCAAGTAATCGACCCACTTCTGAGTCAAGCATCCAAGCTAAAGGCTCGAGCGCCCTCCTCTCTCCTTGCAAGAATTGGCTAAGCAACCTTCCTCACCAAGGTAGAGTCTAAGACACACATCTAGCATCATTTCTTTGGCAACGATATCCCATATTTATCAAGGCGGGCACATGGGCTAGGCGGAGAGGTTGGGGAAGGAGGGGGTCAGAGAGCTTGGGACATCAAATTTGCTAATTGTGCATCATCAGAGACCGAGCAGGGGGGGTTCAGAGAGCTTAGGGTGGATGAGACATATGCACATGAAATCGAGGGGGAGGAGAAGGTAGGTGGTTGGGAGGGGGCAGAGGTGGGGGCGGAGAAGGAGGGGACCGAAGAGCTCGGGAGAGGGGAGAAAGAGGACTGGTAGCACACGATATCGGGGGTGGGTCTATACGGAGAAGGTGGGGGCAGAGGGAGAAGGAGGTTGGGGGGTGGGGGGGGGGGGGTGGAGGTACTCGACAGAAGGAGGGGATGATTAGGGTGGAGGGGTTTGGGAAGGAGTGGAGGTTAGTTTGGATAGTTTTGCCTCTCTTAGCTACAACATAGTTTGAATAAACCATGATTTAGTTTCGCTCATTGCTGGCCGAACTAAAGAAAGAGCACAAGTGATAACAGTGCACGAAGGACCTGGCACAAATGATATTTAAAAAAGAATGGGACGTAATTGATAGGAAAAAATGGGGCTGCCCTCACCCCATTATCTACAATTTTTCAATTTTTTGCATAATATCACATTTATAGTCATCTATATATCCCTCCTTTATGTCTTTCGAATTTCGTCAGAAATAGAGACTCCTACGCTCTCCATCTAGAACATGTAATTTTAAAGGTATAAACATTGCTTTAATCGACCTGTTTTAGATGAGGGTGCAAGAGTTTCTGTTTTTGATGAAATTCGAACGACATATACTAGTGATATATAAATGAATATACACAGTGATATTTTAAAAAAAACCCAAAAATGAAGTGGAGGCAGCTCCATTTAATCCTAACTCATATTGCAGAAATTAAGAGGGACAGAAGTGATGAGAAATCAAATGTATTGGTTTACTCCCCTCCACGTGTCAAGCATCTATTATACACTAAACAAGAGGCGTAATATACTTTGGGTCAGCCTCAACTCAAGATCTCTCTCTCTGACTCCGCAATCGTGCGACTCCATCCCCTTCCAACCCGACACTGCGAGCAACGCAGAAGAAACGGCTATTCCTTCCCAAATCCCCCATTTATTATTTATCTATTAACGCAGAAACGCAGCCTAACGCTCTCCATTTGACATTGCCCCGATCGATCTCTCAATTTTAGTCTCTCCCTCCTCTCCGATGTCGTCCCCTGGGATCTTTCTCCTCCTCTGCGCCATCTCGCTCCTCAGCTTCGTATCGGGCCGCGCAGTGACCAGGGATATCGGTGTCGGCGGCCTCAATCCGCCAGACGCCGCCGTGGACCTAAACAGATCGAGCTTCGCTGCCGTACTTAAAGCTGCGCCCGCTCGCTTCGCGGTTGTGGAGTTTTTCGCTCATTGGTACTCGATCTCGACCTCGAATGTATATCAAGCAGTTGTCTTCACGGTTTCTTACGTTGATGTCTTTCCTTTGTTGTTTCGGTGGTTATGCAGGTGCCCTGCGTGCAGGAACTATAAGGTATCAGGTTACGATTTCGCGTTATTGAGTCCCTTATGCGATTGTGCTTCCTGTGCTGATTGTCTGTGTTATGCACATGGCGACACCTGTAGCCTCAATACGAAAAGGTTGCGAGGATCTTTAACGGGCCTGATGCGCCGCATCCGGGACATGTGATCATGGCAAGGGTTGACTGTGCATCGAAGGTACTTTGACCTCCGTTTGGAAATTTAAATCGATGGGGTTTTCCATTATTTTTTCTGTTTTTTGCGTACAGTTGTTTGCGGATGGATGTTAAAAATATTTACTTTAGATTTGGGGCATGAATTTTGTTGCATAGTGCTGCGTTCCAACAGTAGAGGTGTTATGTGTGAATGTTTTCCCTAATGCTTGAGTAAGGAGGTCTCTATAGACTGGTTCAATCCCTATATGGTGGTACTTCGACCATTCGTATTGGACCAGTCTCTCCTGATGTACGGTATCTTCGGTTTGGTCACCTTCCTCTACAGAAACTATATAACATCCTTCCTCAGATTTCTCCTCGCTCTACCCTCCAGTGCGAGGCTTGCCAGGTTGGGAAGCACTACCGGTCTACTTTTCAGAGTCGTCAGTGTCGTAGTTATAGTATTTTTGAGTTGATCCATCTTGATATCTGGTGTTTGAGTCATGTCCCAAACCATCAGGACATATTTCATCTTGTTGCAGTTGACGATTTTTTCAGACTATCTTAAGTATTTCTACTTAAAAATAAGTCTAATGCTGGTCCTATTATTCAATCCTTTATAAATGAAATAAGAATGTTTTTTTGCTAATGTCAAGTATATTTGTTCTGGCAATGCCTTAGAATTATGTAGTTTACAACTTTCACAATTTCAGAACTCTTGGTAGTGTTCATCAGACTTCATGTGCGTATACATCCTCACAAAACGGGGTGGCTGAATGGAAACATCGTCACCTTTTGGATTTCGCTAGGACCCTCTTAATTCAGAGTCGTGCTCCTCATTCCTATTGGGGAGATGCGGTTCTAACTGCTAGCTATCTTGTGAATCACATGCCCTCATATGTATTGGGAGAGAAGATTATATTCTTGATTGCGTTTCTCGAGAAGGATCTTTTATCCCTTACTCCTCGTGTATTTGGGTTAGTTGCCTTTGTTGATCATAGTCTCCTGACCATGACAAGCTCTCTCCTAAAGCTGTCAGGTGTGTCTTTTGGGATATTCCATGACTCTAAAGGGATACCACTGTTTTGATCCTGTTTGACGGAGGTATTATGTTAGTGCGGATGCCACTTTCTTTGAGTTTATTATATTTTTCTCTCCTACAGGTGGTGATAGATTGCTTCCTTCGGAGTCTGGAAAAGATGTATACATGCATCTTTCTCTGATTTTGTCTACCACACCCATGACTCCTACAACTCTTACTCCTTCACCACCATCCTCACCTTCGCCTCCTCCTCCGCCACCTCGACCAACATCCTCTATCTTTTCTCCACAGGTTTACATGCGAAGACCTCATGCTCATGAGCCTCCTCCATCATCCAGCACACGCCAGGTATGTTCTGAGCACTTGGGTTCTACTGAAGGCACTGGTGATTTGCATTTACAACAGGATGAGCAGGTGGCTATAGATGGTCATGTCTCAATCACTGAGGTGACTGAGGACCTTGACGTGCCCATTGCCTTGTGAAAATAGAGGCGTACCTGTACTACATACCCTCTTGCTTCCCATGTTTCTCTTGTATGTCTCACAGAGGAGTTTCAGAGGTTTGTTGATAGACTATATGCCGTAGGTATACCACGGACATATCATGGGACTTTACATATTAGTCAGTGGTGTCTTGCTATGGAGGAAGAGATGGCCGTGTTACAGTCTTGTAGCACATTGACTATTTTCGTGCTCCACCTGGTGTATCTGTTGTGGGAAGCAAATGAGTGTTTACAATGAAACACCATGTAGATGGTACTGTGGATAGATACAAGGCAAGACTTGTTGCTCGTGGGTCTACCCGAACATATGTAGTGGACTATCAGGATACATTTTCTCCTGTCACTCGATATTCTACATTGAAGAATCTTATTTCTTATGTTGTGATACGTGATTGGCCTCTCTTTCAGTTAGATGTCAAGAATGTCTTATTGTATGGTGACTTGCATGAAGAAGTCTACATGCAGCAACAATTAGGTTTTGCTGTTGAGGGGGAGTCGCATATGGTTTGTAGACTTCACAAGGTTATCTATGGCCTTAAGAGGAGCCCAAGGACTTGGTTCCAGAAGCTCTCTGAGTTGATTGAGTAGCGGGGTTTTGTCAGATTGACTGCAGATCACTCCTCTTTTGTTCATAGATCCCAAAAAGGTACCGTTGCTATTTTGATTTATGTGGATGATACCATTATCACATGAGATGATAAACATGGTATTCAGGCAGCTAAGGATTCCCTTGGACAACAGTTTGTGATCAAGGACCTTGGCAATCTTCGTTATTTTCTTGACCTTGAATTTGCGAGGAACCATCGTGGCATGGTGATGATACATAAAAAGTATGCTACCAATCTCTTAGTTGAGACCGACATGACATGATGTAGACCTGCTACTACTCCCATAGATTCGAATATTAAACTCTATGATGATGACACTGAGGAGGTTGATAAGAGACGATATAAAGAGCTTGTATAGAAGCTTTTATTTGTCACCATTACCAGACCTGATATCCTTCGTAGTGAGCAGAGTTAGTCAGTTTATGGAGCAGCCCAGGCAGGTACATATGGATGCTGTACATATGATTTCGAGATATTTGAAGATTTCTCCAGGTGCATGACTCTTGTTTTATAGAGACACATCCCTTATAGTTATAGCTTGTGCTGATGCAGATTATGCAGGATGCCCCAAAGATAGGAAGTTTACTTCAGGTTTTACTGTCTTTGTAGGGAGTTCACTTGTTTCATGAAAGAGTAAGAAACAAATGGTTGTTGCTAGATCTAGTGTCGAGTCAGAATATAGGGCCATGGCACAAGGTAACACGGAGATGATATGGTCATATCCATCCTGACTGACCTGACTATTGAGGTGTCACTTCCCATGCACCTCTAATGCGACAATTGAGCCACCCTGTTCATAGCCAATAATCCATCCTTCCATGAACGAACCAAGCATATCGAGGTAGACTGCCACTACACTCGAGATATGATTCAGAAGAGATTTCTCTCCACTTCTCATGTTACTTCAGGAGATCAGACTGCAAATATGTTCACAAAGCACTTGCTAGAGGCCCATTCCATCGTTGTTATTCCAAGCTGAGCATGATAAACATATATGCTTCGATTTGAGGGGGAGTGTTGAGATAGTTGCTTTTATTTGTCCTTTATTCACATTTCTTTCCTCTGTTTACTTTATGTAATTTTTATATAAGGTTTTTCGCCCATATAAGAGAGCCATAGGGTTACAATGAGCAATACAATTTCTTTTCCTTTTCCACACTAATCTATGGAGTAACTACCCCAACATGTAGGTTTATTCGATGCTTGCATCATAACAAACCAGCTCAACCATAAATTCCTCGTACTCTGGATTTTTCCCAATCCTACGATTTTGATTATGTTGTCGTTAGCTTTCAACTTGGCTTGAGTCTCACTTTACACTTTAATTCTGAGCTTGTATCATTTGAAGAGCAATTACAATCCTCCTAAGATTCCAAACGTTTGGATTTCTTTCTTTACAAGAGATAAAATCCTCCCTGAGAGGTTGTCCGTATAAGGGTTAGTTGTATGTGAAGTTGTGCTACCCTCAATTTAAAGTAACACGATGATGGAAGGTTGGTTTGTCTAGAAAGTGAAGATAAAAAATATAACGTGGCATTTTGGATCTTGATTTTCTTCTAGAAATAGTTTCTACATTAAAATCAATGTGTACTTGTGGTGTGCATTTTCTTTATCTTTCAAGTTTTTAACATGAGGTTGTACTACTTTGAATTTATAGTTATAAGTGAAGGGGTTTTTTGACCTCACACATCATAGAAGCGTGTAGATCGAACCGTATGCGATCAAATAAGGAGATTCGTCATACGAATCTAGATAGTAGCGGAGTAAAAAAAAAGATGGAATCACGTGGATTATGAACAATTCCTAATATGTTTCAGCAAGTCTACACGAGTTTAGAATTACCTTTGAAGTGTGTATGTGATCCTTTAGTCTTTAAAGTAGGAGACCTCCTATCCGAAGTCCGATCCGACAGAGATATCACTTGCATGCATGAGGATGAATTGTGTGATTCCCACAATCCGGAGAAAATGATCCAAATACCTTTCCTCCTCAGCCTCGGGGTAGGGGATGACCATGAGCAAAGAGAGTGGGATGACCAAAGAGAGATAAAAGAAACTTGTTGAATTACTTGAATGAATAGAAGTTAAGGGCCGCCTCTCCTTTTGTTTAGATTCCAACTATTAGGATTGAATCCTAATTATGTAATCAATGATGGACATTGAAGTAGGTTAACCAACTTCAAATAAGATCATGATTGATAATTAATTATCAATTCACATTATCCTAAATTTCGAAATAAAAAACAAATGAGTAATTAAATAAGTAAAAAAGAGAGGAAGTATCCCCTCCCCCTCATTTAATTGGAGTGGACGTCCACCATGGTGGTCCCACCATGGATGTCCAGTGTCCACTCCAATGAGGAGTACATTTATTCCCTTTTTCTTTATTTTAATTCAAACTTGGTTATTTACACCAACTAATTATTCATTTATTTAAATAATTTGTAGCATTTATAAATCAGACCATTGATAAATATGGATCATATTCATTGATCCAAAATAAAATGTAAATCACATTTACATTTATATTGGAATGTGAATCCAAGAAGTGTTGGAATAAGGCTATACGAAGGGATCTTAGATTTTTTGGATGTAATACGGGAATGACTCAAGATAGATTTTGTTGGAGTATATACGTCCTGTAGATGTGTAATTGGATCCCTCCAGGGTCCAATTATCATATCCAGTGGTTTAGTCCCACGTCTATTATCTGTTGGACTTGGAGGGTCAGTAGAGGCTATGTAAGAAGCCCCAGACCCATTGTATCAGATGAGAGAAACTTCAATAAAAAAATCAGCTCTTTGAGGTGTTCTCCCATGGTTTCATCTCGCTCCTTAGGGAATAGGGTTCCTCGTAAAGATCTTGGTGTTCTTTCATGTTCATTCTGTATCTTTGATTACACTTCCACATTCTGCATTTTCTAACATGGTATCAGAGCGAGTTCGATTCTCAAGGATTTATTTTATGTTCGAGATTTGTTCTTGATGATTTGTATTCGAAGATTATTATTCATGTTCGTGATCAAGTTCAAGATTTAGTTCTAAGGTTTCTTGAAATCCTAATTTTCACCGTTAACATCGATCTGATCATCTCTAGAATCTATTTGGGTTTCTAAATCCGTAATTATCTAAGCTTGTACGTTCGATTTGTGCATAGAGCGGTTTCGGTTCTGTTTGGAAGATTGTCATCAAGAAAGTTCTAGGGTTCTTTATGCAACCCTAAATCTCCAAATGAAAAAACTTCCCAGCATCGATCTGCAATGTTGGTGGTGGCTTCCTCGCCATGGAAGGTCATATTGGTATCGATATCGTTTCGATATCATGTCGATACGATATTTCGACGATATATCGGTAATATATCGTTGAAATATCGCCTATATCGACACACTTTTGTGAAGAAAATGCCTGAAAAGGAGGATATATCACCATATCGATACCGATATCGCTCTTATCTCGATATCGATATATCACCGATTTATCACTATACTTCCTTCCATGTTCCTCGCAGTGCACATCTTCCGGGCAACAAAGGTGGGTTCTTGTCAGAGAACCCATCTCAAAGATCCCAGCAAAACCATGTCGTGCGGTCTTTTAGCACCCTTTACAAGCAGTAGCATTAACGCATCCTCCAGCATCCAGCCGTAACTGCATTGCTGTGATGCATCTCCTCAAGAGTTTCCTTTTAGAGGGAATTCTGGGATCTGCTGAAGGGGGACCTCTTGGAGGTTCTGACTGAATTCAGGGGGGGCAACATGGGTTTTGAGAAAGTTAACAGGGCTTTGATTTTTTTTGCTGCCAAAGAAAGAGACCCCAGTTGGGGTTGGTGACTACAAGCCAATTTCTATCTCCAATGGCATTTATCTCATTGTTGCCAAGGTGTTGGCGTGCAAGCTTAGTGGGGTCTTGCCCTCTGTGATCTTACCGGCCCAATCTGCCTTCATTCCGGGTCGATGTATGGCGGATGGAATAGTGACCGTTTCGGAGATCAGTCATGAGTGGAAGATGGCACAAGAAAAGGGGCAGTTTGGAAGATTGATTACGCCAAGGCCTACGATTGTGTCAGTTGGAGATTCCTGTGGACAGCGCTGCAGAAAAGGGGTTTCCCAGAAGAATGGATTGCTTGGGTTAAGAGATGCGTCACCACTAGCTCCTGCTCGGTGTTGGTCAATGGAAGGCCGGAGGGGGGATGGTTCCAACCACAGAGGGGGGTGCGTCAGGGTTGCCCCCTTGCTCCCCTGCTTTTTGTGTTGGTTGCCGATTGTCTTGCGATCTTGTTTCAGTGGGCGGTGGAGGAGAACTGGTGCGAGGGCTTCAGGATGGGAGACATCTCAGTCCCGGTGTTGCAGTATGCGGACGACACGTTGATCTTCCTGGGTGGGACGGAGGAGCAGAACCGTAATGCGGTTATTTTGGTGGATATGTTTGGGTGCCTCTCTGTGTTGCAAATTAACAAGCAGAAGTCGGTCCTAGTTCCTATGGGTATGGATGACGAGGAGAGTATCGGGCTGGAGGGGTGGTCAGGATGCCCCCTGGGGAGATTACCGATTACCTATCTGGGGTTGCCTCTGGTTCATGGCAGGCTGAAGAGGTCCGATTGGGACTGTGTTCTGCGGAGTATGGAGGAGCGGCTGGAAGGGTGGAAGGCTGTCACTCTGACCAAGGGTGGGAAGCTTACTCTGCCGAAGCATGTTCTTTCAGCCATCCCAACTTTTTTCTTCTCGACGAGATTAATGCCTGTTGGTGTTAAGGAAGATGGAGACTTTGATGAGATCCTTTTTCTGGTCAGATGGAAGGCAGACAAAGAGGGGGTTGCACCTAGTGGCATGGAAGGATATTGCTGTTCCTGTTGAGGAGGGGGGCTTGGGGGTCAGGGACGTGGAATCTATGAACAAAGCTTTGTTAGCCAAATGGGTGGTGCGCATTTGGGGTCCGTCCGATTCGCCGGTCTTGCAACTGCTAAGAGAGATTTATGGTGTTACAGGGGAGTTGGTGGCAGTGAGGAAGCGTCATGAGTCTTCCTTGTGGAGTGGGATTCATGCCGTGCTTCCGGGGCTTCGGTCTCTTCTTAGGTCGATTTTGGGGGACGGTCTCCGATTCCGGTTCTGGTTGGATGACTGGACGGGGGAGGGGGGCTTGGCCTACCGTTTTCCGAGGTTGTTGGCGTTAGCCGTAGATAGGGGGACACGGGTGGCGGAGGCCGTCGACTCTGGGGCGTGGGCGTCGAGGTTCCTTTCGGAACTCTCGGATCAGAAATTGGAGGATTTTTTGCGGATTCAGTCTGAGATTCCCCCTGTCGGGGAGATGTCGGGCGATCCGGACCATTTTGAGTGGAATGATGGTAAGTTCTCGGTTAAGGCTGCCTATCGGAAGTTGAGTGCTGTTTTGGTGGAGTGCGATGAAGATCTCTGTGCTGACTTGAAGGTGATTTGGGCTGCTAAGATTCCTGTTCGGGTTAAGGTCTTTCTGTGGTGTATGAGAGATTGTATTCGTGACAAACTGAGAAGAGGCAGACTGCTGGGCGGGATGGATCTAACGTGTGACAGATGCGAGGACGAATTGGAGGACGTGGACCACAATTTTTTTGGTTGCAGGTCGTCGGCAAAGGTTTGGGAGTCTTTGGGGCTTCCGTGGGTCCAGGCATCCGATGCGGTACAATTTTGGAGGATCGATTCGTGGGGTCGACATGGGGTCTTCCGATGATGTCTCCAAGCCCTTTGCCGCGGTTTGGGCTATTTGGCTTGGTAGGGATGATACAATTTTCAAGGGGTAGCGGTTTTACTTTGAAAATGTTCTTGTGCACTGTAATGCTTTGTACAACTTCTGGTTATCCCACTGATGTAACCTCTCTTTTCGAATGAATGCTTTGGTGTGGTGACTCCTGACTCGGGAGGGCTCCCCTGTTTTTTATTAAAAAAAAGAGTTTCTCAAGTACTCCAATTGACATTATCGCCAGGTGCTACCCTCTCCTGACAAGCAGCAACTTCTCGATCCACCTATTAGGCTCTCAAAATTTAAAGAGAGTGTCAGACGAAGAAGTAGCAAAGGCGACATCGTTCGCCAACACCTTCTCTCGCACCCGCTTGCGCACGCCAAGCCCTGTCGAGCAATGCAACCCATCGCATCTCCGCCACAACCCTAGGCGACGACTACGACACCTTCACACGATAGCAGTACATGGCTATTGGTTGCAGAAAAGAAAAAAATACAATGACGAGACACTCAGAGAGGATCCCACACGTGCCATCTCCAGTCGAGCAGGCATCTGCGCTAGCCGAGCATCTTCTCCCAAGCGATCGATGGCGCCAAGCCGCATGCATGCACACCTTCCTCTTCGAATTCCCAGGCGGCGACAACATCTCATATTGACGAACCTTATCGAGGGTTGTAAGATGGGTTCCTCCCAATGAAGGGGAACCCTATTTCTAAGTAGAGAAGGAAGGGGGCTCGCGCATTGCTCGACATTTTAAAAGATAAAAAGTGGGGTCATTTGTTTTAAGCCAAAGTGAGCCGTTCTGCTCTGTTTAAAAAAATATAGGGGGGGGGGAGAGCAACATAGTTGGGCTGCTGCAGATTTGTGCCCAAGTTGGGCCTCATTGCTTTAAAAAAATAGGGGAAAGATTTTCTTTTGAAAAAGAGGTGCACAAAAAAAAACTTTACGCGAGAAAAAAGATGAATGAAACACTATAAGAAAAGAAGAGGAAATAACCGAGTAAAAAAGATAAAAAAGAATCCATACGAAAAAATGATTAATTTTTTTGCGAGAAGAAAAGATGAGAAAATATGAGTTCGGCTTATGTGATTCCTTGTTCCACCCATCTTCTTGTCTTCTCCTAACTTGTTCGACGTTATTGTTTTTCGATCAGTATGTGAGAAATGGGGAGTATTGTGTAGAGTTCTCCATACCAGAATTTCAGATTCTTTAGGCCAGATTTCAGACTCTACAGTCTTTCAGTTCTAGACTCGACATTCAAATTGGTTTCGAGTCTTTTGATGTGCACATATATGCTTTCATCATTTGCGGGGTCCCCATCTTTGTTTTCGGTCTCAGAGTTTTTATGTGATCCATAGGGATTCTAGAGTAGATATCCCATTCTTTGTGCCATTGTGGCTGGGGTTTTCATGTGGTTTCATAGGGACTCCAAAGTAGCGATCCCATTCTCTGATCCAATATGGGAGAGATTTAGTTCTCCGACGAGGAGACTTTTAGACTCCATTCTCCAGCGACCGTGAAGTCCGACGAGGATATTTCTACAGTATTTTCAATTCGGCCCTTCAAAGATGGAGCAATTGTCCACATGTTTCAGTCTTCTACATGTGATGAGCCAACGTACTCTGATGAGGAGATTCATTCAGTATCTGTGACTCTGACAGGCGTAGTACAGAGCATGTATTCTCCGACGAGGAGACCCAGTTCGACTCACACTCCAACCCTGTTATTCCTCCTCACCTGCACGGCATAAGAAGCAACGTCCTCGACATCATTCGACAGTTGTGTATGCCTTGAGTTTATATTGTCTGTAGTGTCTTGTAATCTGAGTTTGAGATTTCTTTCTATTTTTCCAAGCTGAGCATTGCATGCTCCAGCTTAAAGGGGAGCGTTGGAGAATATGCATCACTTGTGTAGATGGGTAATTGAATCCCTCTAAGCTTCAATTACCACATCCAGTAGTTTAGTCCCACATCTACTATCTGTGGGACTTGGAGGGTCAGTAGATGCTATATAAGAAGCCCTTGATCCATTGTATTAGATGCGAGAAACTTCAATAGAAGAATCGACCATTTGAGTCGTTCTCCTGTGGTTTCATTCTGCTCATTAGGGAGTTGGGTTCCACGTAAAATTTCCGGTGTTCTTTTATGTTTATTTTGTATCTCTGATTACATTTCCATATTCTTCATTTTCTAACAGATCTGAATGGAGGCAAAGAATCCATGTAGTCGACCCTACTTGGTACGTAGTGTAGGAAAAAGCTTCGTTGTTGTTGATTGGAATGTGAATCCAATTCATATATGTTATATAATTTGTGAATCCTATTCACAAATAAGTCTCAATGCAATAATGCCGATCTTATCCACACTAAATAAAATTATTATGTGTATTATTATCCACCTTAATATTTTATCCCGAGTAATTATATCCCATTTAAATATCTCAATTTTCTTTCTTTGCCTAATAGATTTTGTTTCTATATGATCTATCCACGAACTATTTCATGGAAAATATGCCTTCTCCATAGATACTTGGAGATAAGGTCAGTGTAATTATATAATCCATGTATAATTACTTGGATATTAAGATCTAATCCCATATCTAGATCTAAAAGACCTCTCAGTGTTGTTTAAGTATGCCTGACAATGTATCCAATTTTCTCATTGTATTTGAAGACTAATGTCCAACATTTGGACTAAGATAGGATAACTGATACACTGAGAGGAGTCACTAAAATCCAAACCCGGTTTTATCTCTTCTTTATAATAGAAGTATCATACTATACAATTAATTTAAGATCACATCACCTTCGAGTATTCCTAATACCCCTACATCTTGCATATTGGAAGACCTTGATTAAACCCTGAAGTTCGATCTCATTTGAACCGTCTTTAGAGTTTTATCATTAAGTTCTCGTTCGATCATTAGGAGTTGATATCGATCATATACTTTCCAAAGGCATATATCGTACCTACAAATCCTATCTTGTTCTAAAACAAGATGACCATCGATGGGATTTGATTTATCCCAATATCTCATAATTAAACTCTCTTCAGTTTTATTGGTGAACATGTATGACCCTTTTGAGAGATTGTTCCACTCATATGCCTTTATATGTATACCGACGCACCTGTATATAGACCTTGATTAGGTCATCAATCTAATGGCCCGCCAAATGTACATACTCAGACATATAGCTATACATCTGACTTTGGTTAGAGGATGCTTGCCTATATCATGACAATATACGCCATTATTCTTTGGTATCTCATTCTCGCTAAGTCAACTATCTAACTTAACTCATGTAACACCTTTGAATCTCCTTTCCTATGTAGAGGGCCTGCGTCAAGAGGTCGGTTGGATGCCATCCTTTGGAAGGACTGTCATCTCCTTCTTAGGTTGGAGATACTTTCTTGAAAATCACTTGACATTGTGGTTGAGTCCTCAATCTAACATTTTAGTTATTCAACTTAGCACCAGCCTCTATGATCCAACAATTAAATCAACAGCTATATGATATCAAGATGGTCAAGGTACATAACTATATTTGTATAGAGGAACCCGATAAGTGAATGTATAATATAATCTCAGAAAGGGAGTGAAAAATCAAATAAATTTTATTTATAAAGAATTTATAATTACTTTTATTGCAGAATTGGTTTGCCTAGAACATGATAGTCTAGCTATTTGTTTTTTTCTAGAAGGATTTCCACATTAGAATCAATGAGTACTGGGGGTGCTTTTTCTTTATCTTTCAAGTTTTTAATATGTATTTGTCAATTATGTATATAAGTACGTGTAACACAATTCAATCCCCTTATTGTATCGAATTCTATGTACTTTTTCATTTTGGTCTTTACGTATGTACGATGTAGGGTTATCTCAATAGATGATTTCTCTTTCCTATCCTCACAATGTGAATAATGGGAGCGTATTCTCCTAGCTTTCTTTTTCCTCCGAGGACGAGCCCAAAATGATTGCAATTTGACAAAAAGAATGTTGTTTATAAAATTTCTAATTGAGAAGAAAAGACGATTTTTGATCGATAAAAAGCATATGGTTGATAGATCAAAGATATTAATTGAGAAAAGACACACATTGATGGAACATAACTAGGTTTGGTTGGATGAAAATAGAAATTTAATATTTATTTATTTTGTTATTGATGAAACTGTAAGTAGTCTGGTGATAGTGCAGTGTGTCTACCACCCAAAAGATCAGGGTTCAAATCCCATCTCGTGGGAATTGTATTAGGTAGCGGACAACCAACGTAAAAAATATTCGGATATTTCAACATGGATCAACAACTATATGATATCAAGATGGTCAAGGTACATAACTATATTTGTATAGAGGAACCCGATAAGTGCATGTATAATATAATCTCAGAAAGGGAGTGAAAAATTAAATAAATTTTATTTATAAAGAATTTATAATTACATTTATTGCAGAATTGGTTTGCTTAGAACATGATAGTCTAGCTGTTGGTTTTCTTTCTAGAAGGATTTCCACATTAGAATCAATGAGTACTGGGGGTGCTTTTTCTTTATCTTTCAAGTTTTTAATATGTATTTGTCAATTATGTATATAAGTACGTGTAACACAATTCAATCCCCTTATTGTATCGAATTCTATGTACTTTTTCATTTTGGTCTTTACGTATGTACGATGTAGGGTTATCTCAATAGATGATTTCTCTTTCCTATCCTCACAATGTGAATAATGGCAGCGTATTCTCCTAGCTTTCTTTTTCCTCCGAGGACGAGCCCAAAATGATTGCAATTTGACAAAAAGAATGTTGTTTATAAAATTTCTAATTGAGAAGAAAAGACAATTTTTGATCGATAAAAAGCATATGGTTGATAGATCAAAGATATTAATTGAGAAAAGACACACATTGATGGAACATAACTAGGTTTGGTTGGATGAAAATAGAAATTTAATATTTATTTATTTTGTTATTGATGAAACTGTAAGTAGTTTGGTGATAGTGCATTGTGTCTACCACCCAAAAGATCAGGGTTCAAATCCCATCTCGTGGGAATTGTATTAGGTAGCGGACAACCAACGTAAAAAATATTCGGATATTTCAACATGGATTTGAGCAAGAATCCATGTGGCCGACCCTACTTAAAGCGGGAAAAGGCTTCATCATTTTGATGAATATGTAAATAAATTTGATTGATTCGGAAGGAAGTTTTATCGATTAGAGGGGGCTCTTATTAGGATATAATCAATAGAAACAGTGGTTAGTCAACCATTTAATAAAGTTAAGTCATTGAAATTTTATTTTATTAGACGTTAATGATGATCTAGGTATCCTAGGATGGATGTGCGACCTATGCGATATGCTTCATGCACTTTGAGGTTTTTTAACTTCTAGACTAACCCCTAGTATTACAAAGATCAAGACTCCCTTCATTTTTCACCTCTCTTCTTAGATGTGGAACTTTTTTCAGAGTTTGTTCTTGCTTATATTTTCAGTTTTTTTTCTTTTGTCCGTTGTCTTCTTTTGCACTGAAAACCATATCCTTTTTTATCAATCTTCCTTGAACACTATCTATACATAGAAACACTAACAATTTTCCCATAATAATTGTTTTAGTATCTTTCTTAAAAGTAAACTTCTGAACTACCTGAATTCAATGCATAAGTTATATTCGATCAGAAACTAGGGGAAAGATGATATAAACAAATGGAAGTGATCAGAAATAATCTTGTATTTATATTGAAAGGTATTATTGAATGCTTAGAATTTTTTTGAGATGAAGATTTGAGTGCTTAGATCTAAAATAGCCTTGGGTGGGTTTCTTGCAAAGGTTCTCTGACTGTAATGAGAGGATCAATACATCTGAGTTTTGTAATGAAAAAAATTTTCATTCCAGATATTATAGGCAATACATAAATGCATAAGCAAGTTTTATACATGAAAATTACAGATGTACGCAATTTCATTTCACAAAAATTACCTCCTAAGTAGATCCCATTATTTTTTACCCTTGTATATGACATGTCTTATTGTTCACTTGTCCATTCTTAAATATGATCCATCATTAATCCTGTCCTGTTGCCCATAAATTGATATTGGGATTTTTGCATGAGGATGCCAATTCCTTCATTTCCACTCGTTTTTACTCTATTATAATATTTTTTACTTTCATGTACCAGAAATTCCTTATGGTGATTATTCTTCCACTTTAATGTTTGACAGCGCAGATAAATGCCGAACTATGTGATGGATTTTCCATTAACCATTATCCCATGCTTTTATGGGGCTATCCCAAAAACTTTCTCTCTGGCCATTGGAAGCCTGATGAAGTTAACACAAAAATTCGGCTCATAGATGAGGGAAGGACGGCTGAACGTCTTCTAAATTGGATAAATAAGGAATTGGGAAGGCAAGCCTATTTTCTCATGCTCTTACTATCTTATGTATCTGTATATTTTTCCATGTTATTTTTGCTTGTCTATTATATTATCTTTGATATTATCGGATCCCAAAACCCGACCAACAGATTCAGATCTGGTTAATCCAACCCAAATGAAGTTTAATTGAAAGGAATTGAGGCTTGAATAAGCTCAGTTGACTCGAATAAGCACCAAATTGGGCTTAATACGATGGAGTTATGCAAAATTGACAGAGGAATACATCACAATTGAGGTTGCAGATGATTGCTAAACTATGTGATAGATTTTCCAATATCCACCCCAAAAACTTTCTAGCCATTAGAAGCCTGTCGAAGAGAACCCAAAAATTCAGCTCATAGATGATAGAAGGATGGTCAAATATCTTCTAAATTGGTAAAACAAGGAATCAGGGATGCATACTTACTTTTCTCACGCTATTTTTATCTTGTTAATCTATACTTTTCATGTTATTTTTTTGCTTATTGAAATATCTCTGGTATTGGATTCTAAAATCTGATCAACAGACTCAGATCTGGTTAATTCAACCGAAACCAAGAGAGGCTTGAAAAAGGTCAATTGAATCAAATAAACACCAAATTGGACAATATATTGAATTACGTAACATTGAGAGGGAATACATCAAAATGAGGTTCAATTGGTTATGCAAGTAAACAATCTACTGTCATTCTTTTCTAAGGTTAATTTGAGGAATTGATGTCTGATATGATCAATTTAACATCTATATGGTTGGTTGACCATGGTTAACATATTGATATTTGTTGGAGTATTTGGTTGTGCGCCACTTATATTGTGGATGGGTAAATGGATCTCTCCACGATCCATTTACACCATCCATTAGTTTAGTCCCACATCTACCGTTTGTGGGATGTGGAGACTCAGTGGGGGATATATATAGATCCCCACGCCCATAGTATTCAAATGAGAAAAGCAATAGACTATCAGCCCTTTGAAGCGTTCTCCTATGGTTTCATCCCGCTCCTCAGGGAGTAGGGTTCCACGTTAAATCCTGGTGTTATTCAAGTTTTTATTCTTTATTCTCTGATACGCCTCTGCATTCCTATTTTCTAACATAGTATCAGAGCGGGTCGATTCTCGAGGATTTCAAGTTCTTTATTTTTTGATATTTCGAGATTCAATGTTGTTGTTGAAGATCATTGTGTTCGGAGTTGTTGGAATTCCAAGTTCTAGGGTTTTATTGAAACACTAATTCTGTTCGATTCCATTGCACTCGATGCAACCTCCACATCCCAGCATCATGTTGACATTTTTCTCCAGTTCGGGAACAAGAAAATTGGGGTTTCCGCATCAACATCAAGGACCTGTAGTTCTCCAAGTGTCAACATCAAGGCCTCGATGGCTGCATCTCCTTCCCTCACATCTCAATGCGACTCCAGGAGGCGGAGCTCCTCCCCCTTTGGCGTCGTATTTTCTTCAGGAAGCAAGCACTGCAGATCCAACCCTTCCCGTGATTTACAACTCGAGGAAGCACCTTCCTTCTCTCAGGTGACAACCCCTCTGGCGGCCGTACCTCATTTAGGTGCCCTTGAGCGCATCCTGACAGCGCTCTCCTGGCAGCCCAGGCTGTGGCGCATAACAAACCCAGACCTTCTCACGCCAGGCAACACCATCTTCGAGCACCTTTAGACTGCAACATCAGGCGCATCAGGCTCCCAAACATGTGTTAAAGGCGTATCTCTCCAAGCTTCTAGCCTCGGGCGCGAATGCCACCGGGCTCCTCCATGGCTCGCAGCAGCGCGTGGCATATCTCACGCTCCTCCTATCAAGCTCCATATGACATGAGCGAAGTACCATGAGAGTCGCGCAACCCCGTCTCTTGTAGCAGAATTCCTTGGTGACAACAAGTTCCATCATGCCGCCAACCCTAGCATAATTCATCTCTTCCAAGGGACATCGTTGCGCAATCCAGCTCCTCATGCCCTCCGCATCTAGGCGACGGTCTCGGGAGAAGGGTTCCATTAGGGAACCCTACGTAAGGGTTATCCCCCAACTGAGCCGAGAATAAATTTTTTTGTTGCTCTCTGGGCCAAGTGACCAAGTGGGCCGTGACTTAAAAAAAGGAGAGTGGGCAAAATCTTTGGGCCCTGAATTGGGCCGTATGTTTTCAAATAAAGATGCATACATATAAAAACCGTACACTAAAATTGCAAAAGGCGTATATAAGAAAAGGTTGAAGGGCTTTAAAATTTTTGTTGCAAAAAAAGGGAGATCCGGGAAAAAGGGGGGTGAAACGGCTTAAACAAAAATTTCAAAAAATCAAGACAGCTATCTAAACAAATAATATTGAAGAAAAGCCACAAATTCATGATTTTCCCATTTTTCTTGTCTTCTTTCAACTTGGACGATGATTTCATTCCAACCAATATGGAAGAAAGGGGAAGTATTGTGTAGAGTCACAGGTCTGTTGCTGATTCACATGTCAGATTCTAGACCAGCTAGATTTTCTAGACTCTACATATGATCAGATATTCAGACTTGACGTCAGATTGGTTCCGGGTCTTTAGTTTCAGACACACACATGTATGCGGTCTTTTCAGATGAGCGCATGTTTGCCATCTTTTTGTGTGGTCCCCATTTTTTGTGTTTCGGTCAGGATTTTCATGTGTTCCATAGGGACTCCAGAGTAGAGTACCATTCCCCATGCCATGTTGGAAAGGGTTTTCATGTGGTTTCATAGGGACTCTAGAGTAGAGTACCATTCTCTGTGTCAGATGGGAGAGACCCAGTTCTCTGACGAGGAGACTTCTTCAGATTCCATTCTTAAGCGATCGTGAACTCCAGTACGAGATCCTTCCGAGGTTCCTATGTTAGAGAACCCATTTCGAGATCCCTATGAGAGAGACCCATCTTCAGAGATCTGTGTATGGATAATCAACGATGCTCTTTTTGGCCCTTTTTAGAGATGGAGCAGTTGTATACATGTTGTTGCGGGTCAAAGTTCTCCGTGTAGAGACTCATCTTCAGTTGCGGTGACTTTGAATGGCACAGTACATAGTACATGCTCTTCGACGAGGAGATTCCGTTGACTCACACTCCAGCCCGTTCGTCCTCCTCACCTGCACGGCTTGAGCAACAACTGTGCGCGTTGAGATGATATTGTCTGTTGTGTCTTGTAGCATGAGTTGAGTTTTCTTTTTGTTTGTCCAAGCTGAGCATAGTATGCTCCAGCTTGAAGGGGAGTGTTGGAGTATTTGGTGGTGCGCCACTTATATTGTAGATGGATAAATGGATCTCTCCAGGATCCATTTACTCCATCCATGAGATTAGCCCCACATCTACTGTATGTGGGATGTGGAGACTAAGTGGGGGCTATATATAGACCCCCACACCCATAGTATTCAGATGAGAAAAGCAATAGACTATCAACCCTTTGAGGCGTTCTCCCGTGGTTTCATCCCGCTCTTTAGGGAGTAGATGTTAAATCCCGGTGTTATTCAAGTTTTTATTCTTTTATTCTCTGATACACTTCCACATTCCTATTTTTTAACAATATTCAAGAGTTAGGATTTCAGATTGTAAGTGAGAAATGCCATGACATTGTGCAAATAGAGGTAATCTTATTGGCACTGAGGTAGAATCAACAGAGGATAACCATGTAGATATCAAGAGATTGGATGTCGAATAAGGACCAGCCATGCCGCCATTCACTCACCTCCAATAAGGTTAAATATAGGCATGCAAATCACTCATTCAAGCATTTGAATCTCACTGTTGCAGCTCGAGCAGCAACTTGTAGTAACGGTAGTGTAATATCTTGTGATAAACCGGCGTACATGGGACAGATTATTAGCAACAACTATTATGTTCATTCTGATATTATCTGAGTATACCAGTATGTGCATTAATATATTTCGTTGCTCATTTTATTCGGATTTATGATGCTTTGATTTCTTGGATCGAAACTGAGTAGACTTGATGTTTGTCCATGTAATTGCTGTGTAGTTTTAGATCTATCATCAGGAAGTAGATCTAAGTTCTAGTGGGTATTTGGATCTCTCCAAGGCTTGAAATAAGGTGAGATCATTTTAACCTGATAGATCCTTGTGTTTCCTTGTAGATCTGCTGTGTATGTGTTAAATGTAATGGATGTAGTATTGTTTGATCAATTGTTTTCAAATATGAAGTTCAGAGGGCATGCCGAAGCTTCACTTGAGTTGCTAGCTTTATTCATGATGCAACACAAGATTCATAATTAGGGCTAAATTTTGGGTTTGTTTAAATCAGGTTTATCATCGATTTTCATGTCGTTAGTTTGGAGTCGCTAATATTAGGGTTAGGATCATGTTTATTTTCATCCAATTTGAGTCCGATGCAATTTCTTATTTTATTTAAATAATGAGATTGTATATGATCTCTGATTAGTTATTCGGTTGAGTCAGTTTGGGAGTCAAATTATGAATTAGTTTCCTTTTTTATTTTATTTGGTAATTCCACCCCTTTATAGAGGTTATGTGTCATTGTCTTAGACATTCGAGGTGAGTAAATTTGGACTTTTCTCCTATTCTCTCCCTCTGTCTCTTTCTCCTTTCATGCATCTTCGCATTTCTTCTCCAAAACCCCATGCTACATTGTGTTCTTATCCTTCCTCATCCCCTCTCCCTATTTCTTCTCCACCAAAATCCAATCTGCATCACATGATATCAGAGCATGGAAATCAAATCGTTTCCATGATTCAACGATCCTATCGTGTTTTGGTAAACAAATTTTGAGTTGATTTTCCTAGGCCATAGTTCACGTTCAAAGCAAAAAAGTTTGAAGGATCGCTTCGAATCAAGCATTAGAACACATCGATGATTGGACTCGTGGAAGTCCACACAGAAGGAAACACCACTGATATGGAAGTCCAATATGAGTACCGATACTCGACGATGAAATGGAAACCTAAATAGAAGTTGTCGACATCCTGGATGTGCGGCAAGGATCATTTTTTTGCTGAACTCGTCACCCACCGAGTCACCAACATATCTACCTCTCCCCAATTGGGAATTGAAAAGCATCATCAACCCTACCCGCACCTTGGCCTCCCCATCATCGTCGTTACCTCCCTACTATTGTCGCCACTAACATCCTCGCTAGCACTGGTCACTACATCCGCCCCATCACCACTGCCACCCACTATCCTTCCACTTCCTTGCCCCTCTACTCTATGAAATCACCACCCCTATAGCTCGACCATCGTTTTGCCGTCACCCCATACATCGCCACAAGCATTTGCCTCCAGATCCCCGTCCTCTCGTTGCTAATGTCACCACCACCGATAGTGCCAAACCCAACCTCTGCACCAAAGTCTGGTTCTAGCCACCTCATGAACGAAGTTATGGCGCTACACTCCTAATCCTTCAGGTTTTAAAGCCATTGGAGAAGGTGCCAACCACGTCGTATTGCCGATGATCGACACCTGCGTTGTTGACCTCTTTGTCGGCATTGCCACAGTCGTCGTTGGGCCTTGAGCAACCCCCATCACCAACTTTATCGATGTCTTTGTCGTCTGATTTCCCATCACTGGAGCAGTTGTTGCTCACATCGACCTCCCCGACCCCCTAGCATCTGTCTCACCCTGCTGGACCATTCCATTCCCTCACGTAGGTGCTGGGAGTTGGTGATGCCCTCTCTTTCACAACATATTTTGGCCTCTTCACAGAACTTGACGTCTCCTCAATGCTCGCTGCCGCCATTGGCTGAGGAGAAGGAAAACCCTGTTAACTATGTTGCTCAAATCCCCAACAAAAATCAAATCCCCCTAAAAGTAGGGGCAAGTGGTTGCTTTGGAATAATTATAAGCAACCCTCTCGTTCGAAAATGTTTTATTTAAAGGTGAAAGTGTACATGCGAAGAAGTATATGATTAAGTGAAGGCCAATGGAAAAAAATTCTGAAAATAATGCTGAATTGAAGAGGGAATCCCGTAAATAAAAAAGAATATACCCAGTAATTCCAATGACGTTCCCTACACTGCTACCAATATTCAAGAAACTCATCAAGATATGCGTTTTTAGGAGAATTAAGGCAAACACAAAGTAGGAAATCATGGTTGCTCATCAATCTTTTATTTTATTTTCGTTAAATAAACTGAGATCAAATTTTGATTTCAAATTGATAGGTTTTTTTATATGATTAGTTTAATTAAAGTTATTCTAGGATTTAATTAGGATTTGTTTCTTAAATTCATTCTCTTTCTGTTTTTGTAAATCCATCCCTACCTATATAAAGGGGTGTGTAAGCTAATGTACAGAAAGAAGTGTTAATCTATGAAATGATTTTCGGTTTGGAGAGTGCCTCCACACTTATCTTCCCCGTCCCCTCTATTTTATAAGGTTTCTTTTCTCCACCTATTCCTCCTCCCTCAATCGTTGAGGCACATTGTACATCTTCTTCCCCCCTCTTCTCCCTATGATTCTCATATGCATTAAGTGGCATCTGAGCATGGTCTATGAATCATCCCCATGATTCGACGATCTTGTCACACAAAGTTCAATGACAACTATCTGCATTATGATGCATATTCATGCTCATATTGATGAAAAATAAAGAGCCATTGTAGATCATGTTTGAAGGTACAACAATGGATGGGTGGCACATAGAGGATGCATTCAATGCCAATACAAGCCTAATGTCCTCTGTCCAATCTGTACAAGACAAAGCTGATAGATACAATGAAGAAAAGAAGGAAGAAGAGCCTTCAACTGCTGTCCAAGAGGTTTCAGAATCATCACCACCGACAGAGTCTTCCGCACCTCCATCTTGTGAGACTGCCTTCTCCAGCACCTGCCCCGAACATCTTATCCCCACACTGAAAGCATCACCTCCACCATCAAATCCTTTCCATGCACCTAGTATTAAGGAAATCGGTCGCATGGGCTTGATATGCATCCACATTTGCTTATGCGGCCATGTATCTGCACTTATTCCCTTAAGCGGAGATATACGCAGCCTTGGTGCCTTAGCAGGCTGCATATGCTGCATATGGGGGTTGCTTATGCAGTCTTATGCACCCATTATAGTTATCAGATCTTCTAGGATCCAGATCCTATTTAATCCAATAAGGGATAGGTTCCTCTTTAGAATGCAAATTGTCTGCTCTCTGTCCCATTGTATAAACCTAAAATTTGCGTCACTCCTCTCATCGTTTCTGCCACCTACTCATTCGATTGTTTGTCGTCACTAGCTAGTAGAGTGGTTGCTCTACACTGCCTATAGACGTTAATTACTCTGCTGTCACCACACTCCCCATCGCTACTTCCGCTATCTGTCCTGTGCTTGTTATAAGAGGTTTTTATTTTGACATTTTTCTGATAAAAAGCTATGAATATATTATTCTTTAATTACTCTATAAAATACAATTTTCTCTTTGATCACTTGTAGTTATTTTTCCTTTGTTTAGAACTTGTGATGGCCTATTCCCTGTAATACAAGAATATGCGATAGTATGATGACATTGGTATAGTGTTGTTTTTTTTCCAAAGTCTGCTGGGTGTGACGGTGAATGCAAATAAGAAATCATAATTTGAGATATTAGTACTTCAATGGATTTATCTTTTTGTATATTAGCACATATTGGAAACATAGTATTTAGTGAGTGGCAGAAAAGGAGCTTTAAATCCTTCCATGCTCCTAATGTGAAATGCACACAATTTCCCAATATGGGAGCATGGTTGCTCTATGTTGAAGAGTTTTATGTTATGCTACTGTTTTAGAGTTATTTATTTCTTTCTTTCGTAATATGTAATTTACTTATTAGGGTTTCTCTTTCTATATAAGAGAACCCTTGGGCTTTATGAATAAACACAACAAGTATTCTCTTCCACATGGTATCAGAGCGGTGGTCCTAGATCGGAGCCCTGAGTCGAAAAAAACCTAACCCTACCTCCAACCCATCTCCACATGCTGCCCGACACCTCCATCAGGGCCATGACACCGCACGCTGCCCAACGCTCCAACGGGGCCGTGCGCCGCCTCAAGCAGCACCCAACTCCGTTGCACAACAACACAGGTGCCATCCAACGGCCCCAGCACCGCCACCGAGCGGCCTCGAGTGCCGCCAACAGCAGGCCGGTGCTACCCCGCAGCTCCGTGCAGTGTTGCAACAGCCCGTGCGCCATCGGTAGCCCCCCGATTGCGTCACCTGTGGGCCTAGTGGCTCCTTGTGCGTCGTTTTGCTGCTGTCCAGATCCTCGTAAAGCCCTAAAATCGTGATTTTTTGTTCTGATTTCAATGTTTTAGGGTTTGATTTACCCTTTTTTATTGAAAGCAGACCACGTTTCTTCTGTAAATAGTTGCGTTATGAGTCTAAGATCACAACCATCTTGTTTCATGTCCGTTTAGACGCATCGTGATTGGTCTAAGGTCCCAGTGATTGTTCACGATGTTAGAAAGCAGAGTTGATACGCCATCTACGACTTCCTTCAAGGGATCCCCACCTATTGTCAAGATGGACGGTATGAACTACGAGTTGTGGGCAATGGAGTTTATGAATCTTGATGCAGTGCCATGGTAAGAAGTATATTCTAACGCGAGATGAGCTTGTGGACAAGACTGAAACCAACACCTCATGGGAGGCTGATGATGCATATGCCATATGCCAAGGTGTGGCTATATGGTACCATTTTTGTGGAAATAACCAATGATATCCTTCGTTAACCCACAACAAAGGCAATGTGGGACATTCTCGCTGGGACATACTCTCAAGCGAAGAACAAGTTGAATATACTGCAGCTCCAACACGATATCTTCACGATCAAACATGGTGATCGTCCCCTTCATACCCTGTATACATCTCTGAGGGGTATGTTTGAGCGACTTCATAGCTACATACCCTTGATGAACTCTCTAGAGTAGCATAAGACTTACATAGATTTTGTCATGACTGATGTATTTCTGGCTGCCCTCAACCCAGAATATGATTCAGCTCACTCTCAGCTTCTTATCGATGCTTCCATACCTCCTATGGAGGAAGCATACCGCAGGCTGAGCCGATTGGGTATCTCCTCTGCCACACCTTCTCAGCCATCGTCGGCTATGGATGCATCACATAGTGGAGATGGATCTACTCCTTTCAGAGGATGAGGCACACATGACCGAGGTCGTTCACATCCACGTCAGACATGTTCATACTGCCATCGTTCATGTCATTCAGAGGATATATGCTACTCCAAGCACGAATTCTCACCATCAGCTCGTGCCATAGAGCATAGTCAGACTGCTCCTGATCTCACTGATCATCGCTACGATGATTTTGTTGCTCGCTTGAGAGAGATCATGCCTCCGATCGTTGGATCTTCCAACACCGGTCCATCAAACACTATACCCTCTGCCTCTACTAGCAGCTCACGTTTTACTCATGCATTTACTGGTCGCTCTCGACCAGATCATTCGGAGTGGATAATGGATTCCAGAGCATCACACCAACTCTGTGAAGATAGATTGCAGTTTGGTACATATAGTCCAACGCATGGTCTCAAATTTCAGCGAAATTTGGTCGAATTTCTGTCGAATATCGATATCCAGTCGAAATCGAAATTCGACCGAAATGACCGAAATATAGGGCTCCTAGTACAAAAAATGACCGAAATGACCGAAATTTCGGTCAAAATTCCACCGAAATTCCATCGAAATTCTGTTTTGGTCGATACCGAAACGGGGACCGAAACCAACATTTAGGGCCTTGGTCCAACGTCACTAGGTAGATCGGTAGTGATTGCTGATGGGACTCAATACCCAATTACTAGACAGGGGGAGGTTCATTTGACACCCTCCATACACTTGCAGAATGTTCTTCATGCACCTGCATCTTCCAGGAATTTACTGTCTATTAGCCCGATTACAAAATATTTACACTGTCGTGCTATATTTGACCATAGTTCCCTTGTTTTTCATGGTATACTCACGGACAGGGTGATTGGATGTGGCTGTGAATATGGAGGGCTATATAAGTGGTCTCAGTCTCCGTATGCTGGTGCCACTTCCCTTTCTGCAGTATTTATTTTCCCTACACATGGCATCTCAGATTCTGCCACCTACTGCTATAGAAAATTTGTCGCCTCATACTTGTCATCTCTATCACGTCTAGTTTTCACTGTGAGTCACGTGAACGTGGAAAGCATGATCGATCCAGCTTTTCAAGTCGTCAAGGTAAGAGTAGTCATGGTTTGTTTGAGTTATTTCATTTGGATATGTGGGGTCCAAGTCGTATAGCTGATCATCAAGGACACATGTATTATCTTGTTTGTGTTGGTGATTTTTCCAGACTGTGATGGGTCTTTCTTTTTAAGCAGAAGTCTGAGGCGAGTATTATTATTCAAAATTTGTGATTGAAATCAACATTATTCTTTATCTAAATACAATACATTCATTCGGATAACGCGCTTGAGTTTTGTACTACACATTTATCACAATTTTTGAGCTCAAGTGGCATCATTCATTAGACTTCTTGTCATTAACGATGTGGCAGAACACAAACACCGACATTTTCTAGATATCACTAGGACTCTCCTCATACAGAGTCGAACTCCACATTCTTTTTTGGGTGATGCTGTGATGACGGCTTGTTATCTCATAAATCAGATGCCCTCCACAATCTTGGGTGAAAAGGCACCATTTGGTTTTGCTTTTCATGGTAACAACCTCTTCTCTCTTACCCTACGAGTGTTTGGGTGCGTAGCATTTGTCTATATCCTACGTCCTGGTCATGACAAGCTCGTTACTTGAGCTATCAAATGTATGTTTGTTGGTTACTCCTGCACTTAGAAGGGTTATCCGTGTTTAGATCTTGTGCAGGGACAATACTATGTCAGTGCTGACATCTTCTTTGAGTCCATCATGTACTACTTTCTTACAGGTGACATGATGAGTCCCTGTGAGTCTGAGGATGTTGTTATTCTCCCACCTCCAACTACACATATGCCTCAGCATGCATTCCATGTTCGAATGCCTTCCCCAGCATCCAACACACCCCAGGTAAATTCTGAAAACTTGGTTTTGTATGATGGAACTAGTATTGTGCATGATGTTCATTATGAGCATGCAGATATACATGTTGAACCATAACTGCCAACAGAGAATGATTTAGGGTGGTCCGTCTTGCGGAAAGGTAAACGTCCTTATACACAATATCCAATGACAGGTCAGGTGTCTTTGGAGCGGCTTTCACCAGACTTCCAAAAATTTATTGTGGGATTATCCGCTGTTGAAATCCCGCACATATGACTGCTTTACACCAGGTGGCACATATGAGCGAATGATGTCTGACCATGGAAGCTGAGATGATTTCTTTACAGTCTCGTGGCACGTGGAGTACTGTTACAACTCTCGTAGATGTGTATGTTATAGGATACAAGTGTGTTTTCATTGTGAAGCATCAAACAGATGGCAACATTGATCGTACAAGGTACGACTAGTAGCTCGCTGGTTCACCCAAACCTATGGGGTGGACTATTAAGATACTTCCTCTCCAGTAGCTCGGCACTCCACTCTTCGGGTTCTTCTCTTTGTCGATGTCACACATGACTGGCCTCTATACTAGCTTGATAGTTGATATGACAAATTCCTTCCTCTATGGTGATTGTTAAAAAATAGAGAATGCGGAAGCATATCAGAAATAAAGATAGAAAACTTAAACATAAGATGTGATTTTACGTGGAACCCTACTCCCTAAGGAGCGGGATGAAACCACGGGAGAAGGCCTCAAAGGGCCAGGTTATGCATTGCACTTTCTCGTTTGACTACAAGGGTGTGAGGTTCTATATATAACCCCCACTGATTCTCCACATCTCCAAACTGGTAGATGTGGGACTAAAGACTGGATGGGGTAAATGGATCCTAGAGGTATCCATTTATCCATCTACAACTCAATAGACGTACAACCAAATACTCCAACACTCCCCCTCAAGCTGGAGCATGCAATGTTCAACTTGGACAAATAGAAAGAAACTCAACTTGCAATATATGACACCACAAACAATATCAACTCAATGCACACAACTGTCGGTTGCTGTCGAGGACATTGCTTCTCATAACGTGCATGTGAGGAGGACGAACGGGCTAGAGTGTGAAACTGGGTCTCTCCCATTTGGCCCAGAGAATGGTACTCTACTCTGGAGTCCCTATGATACCTCATGAAAACCCTTGCCAACTTGGCAAAGGGAATGATCCTCTACTCTGGAGTCCCTATGGCTTACATGAAAACTCTGGTCGAAACAACAAGAATGATGGGGACCATGACAAATGATGGCATGTGTCGTCATCGAGTCTGAACAACTGTCAAACTGTAGAGTCAGGAATCTGACATCTGCAACAGGACCTGTGACTCTATATAATACCCCCCTTTCTACATACTTGTCGGAAAATGTGGGCGTCGACCAAGTTTGGAGAAGACAAGATAATACATAAATACGAGGAGAAAAATAAAACATCCCTTAGCTGATCTTGAATTTTTTTCGGCTTTCTCCTCGTTCTTTTTTTTGCAATTTAAGCCGTTCATCTTATTTTTTAAATACTTGGGTACAGTTTTTTTTGTACGCGACCTCTTTTTTTTAATTACGTATGGCTTTTGTATGCACGCGCCTTTTTACCAATACATACGGCAACCTTTTCTTTCCCTCTCTCATTTCTTCTATAAATAACCAATCAACCCACTTGAGCTTAGAACAAAGGCCATTTTGGGCTTCAAAACTGGGCACCCCTTTTTTCAATAATAACTCACGACCCCTACTTTTTTTTAACATAGCAGTCCTCGGGGCTTTATTTAGGGGGTTCCCAATTGGGAACCCTAATTCTCTTCTATCCATGTTGCTCCGATGGGGCTTTGCATCGCGCCTCCATCGATGGGAGCCCCAAATGGGAGCTTCCTGCGCAGGCTTTTGCACCGAGGCCACTGCCTGAAGGTGACCAGGCTGTGCAAGGAGGATCGGCGGCGAGATTGGCTAGGGCTGCCGCCTGCAGCCCGCACTACCTACGCGTGCAGAGGAGCTTGCATGCCTAGAAGGAGGTGCGCACATGGACTGGGTTGCGGCGCGAGGAGGTTCTGCCTAGGCTATGGAGAAGGAAGCCACATGGGGGGTCGCACTGGAGGTGCGATATGGAGGACTTGGAGGAGGAGCGTGTGAATGAGACACTGCCTGCTCAAGGGTTGCACAACGGAGGGTTGCACATGAGAGGAGGCTGCCCGGGACCGCGACCAATAGTAGCGCTAGCGCCTGTACGACATCGCCACTGATTGGGAGAGCGAGAGGTGCGGGAAGTGCGTATGTGGGAGGTTTGCTGCGGCTGGGTCTGCTGCGGAGGTGCGTGAAGGCCAGGATGGCCCGCCTGGAACCATAAGACAGAGGCCCGAAGTGTTCTATGTCGCCCTGAGAGGAGAAGGGCTCGCGCGTCTGGACTCTTGATGGGAGTTGGGGCCTCCGAATGGTGCCACCGTGAGCCGCTTGAGATATGAAAGAGGCTGGATCTAGAGATCTGGGCCGAGTCTGAACTAGAAGGAGCCCTGCTGTTGAACGACAATGCCGCTTGAGGAGATCTGGAAGGAGCCCTGGAGAAGAGGGCAAGCAATGCCTGGAGAGAAGGTCACAGATCTGGAGCTGCTTGGGCTCGATGCAAGTACCAGTGTCTGGATGTTGCTGCCTCTACAAGGAATGCCGCCAGGAGCTTGCGTGGAGGTGCCGTAGCCTTGATCGACAGAACGGGATCGAGAAGAGGAATGCTAGGGTTTCAGAAAACCCAAATAAAAATCTCTCTAATTTGATGATTTATAGAATACAGATTTTTATAGATAATAGATCTTCAAACTAATCTCCACGAACATAATAGGGTTTCAACAAAAAATCCTAGAATCAAATCTCGAATCTTGAATACAAAAATAAATAACATAAAGAAAATCCTCGAGAATTGACCCGCTCTGATACCATATTAGAAAATAGAGAATGCGGAAGCGTATTGGAAATAAATATAGAAAACTTGAACATAAGACGAGATTTTACGTGGAACCCTACTCCCTAAGGAGCGGGATGAAACCACAGGAGAAGGCCTTAAAGGGCCAGGCTATGCATTGCACTTTCTCATCTGACTACAAGGGTACGAGGGTCTATATATAGCCCCCACTGAGTCTCCACATCTCCAAATTGGTAGATGTGGGACTAAAGACTGGATGGGGTAAATGGATCATGGTGGTATCCATTTACCCTTCTACAACTCAATATACGCACAACCAAATACTCCAACAGTGATCTTCAGGAGGAAGTCTACATGCAGCAACCACTTGGGTTCACTATTGAGGGGGAACTCAAAAGGTGTGCAGACTTCATAAGACGATCTATGGACTTAAGCAGAGTCCGAGAGCATGACTTAGAAGCTCTCAGATGTGATAGAACAGAAGGGGTTGCGAGATCTACTGCAGATCACTCCTTGTTTGTTCAGAGGTCCTAGAAGGGCACCGTTGCTTTATTGATATACGTCGATGACATCATCATTACAGGGGGACAATACACAAGGGATTCAAGCAGCTAAGGCTTTCTTATGTCAGCAGTTGGTCACCAAGGACCTTGACAGTCTATGCTACTTCCTCAGTTCCTTAGGCTGTACTTCATCAGGAACTAACGAGGTCTTGTGATGACCCAGAGGAAGTATGTTACAAATCTTCTATTAGAGACATATATGACTGATTGCAAGCCAACCGCTACTCCCATTGACCCGAACATGAATATCTATGATGACAACACTGATGAGGTCGACAAGAGGAGATACATGGAGCTAGTTGGGAAGCTACTATATGTGACCATCATCAGGCCAGACATATCCTTTGCAGTAAGCAAAGTGAGTCAACTTATGGAGAAACCAAGACAGGCCCATATGGATGCAGTCCATATGATTTTGACCTCACTTGGCACTGGTCTTTTGTTTAGTAGAGGACCCTTTGTTGTTACAACTTGTGCAGATACAGACTACGCATGGTGCCCCAAGGACAGGAAGTCCACTTCCGGGTTCGCAGTATTTATAGAGAATTCATTAGTATCATGGAAGAGCAAGAAACAAACAGTTATCACTCGATTGAGTGCTGAATCATAGTACAAAGCTATGGCACAAGGCATCACCGAGATGATATGGGTTTAGATTAGTTCTGACTGGCCCAACCATTGATGTGCCTCTTCCTATGCACCTCTAATGCGACAACCAGGTTGCACTGTTCATTGCCAACAGTCCAGCCTTTCATGAGCAAACCAAATATATCGAGGTAGACTTCTACAGTGCCACTACACTCGAGATATTATCCAGAAGGGTCTCTTTTCTACATCCCATATTAGTTCTAGTGAGAAGACGACAGACGTGCTTACCAATGCTTTAGCCAGAGGACCCTTTTAGAGATTCTGTTCCAAGCTGAGCTTAATTGACATCTATGCTCCATCTTGAGGGGGAGTGTTGAAGAGTTCTATGTTGTCACTGTTTTACAGTTATTTATTTCTTTTGTCCATAATATGTAATTTACCCAGGTTTCTCTCTTCTATATAAGAGAACCCTTGGACTCTATGAATAAAAACAAGTATTCTCTTTTACACTCTACATGGTGCATACAAGAAAAAAACCATAAACTGCAACATCAATCATGTCTTATGTAAAAAATACGGATGACAATTAGAATCAAGTCAAGCAGCACAAGTTTACCCCCTTTCGACAGACTTGTAGGCTTCTAACTAGCCACTCTATTCTCCAACTTTTTAACGAGTGGGATCTAGTGTGCATGCCCAATTCTGCCACAAGTGAGGAGACCAATATAGTTGATGGGGTGTTTAGCTTTTAGTGATCTAATAGCCCTGCCACAAGCATCCATATCATATTGAGAGAGACCAAAAGAAATGGAAACCTTCTCCCTCCTGTTTATTTAGAGAGTGGACATGGACTAAAAATGTCCAAAACACCATACATGGTCCTAGCCTCCTGCACATGCCTTAGTGAAGAGGATCATGTCATCATCATACTGAAGAAGAGGAATGGACTTATCCCTATGTAAATCTAGAAGTGAAGCCATGCCCTTAGCCCGGATTGCCAGAGTTTATACGATAACAAGGATGGGCTGGGGAGGTCGAGAGTGAAGGAGGGAGCGTGTGGGCGTTCGACGACATGACTTTCTCTATCGTGGGGCGAGGGATCGGAGGGAGGCCATACGCTAGGTGTTGAAGCGGGGGATGAACCGTTGGAGGGCGGTATTCGATGTTGGTGAGAAGGAAGCTTCGAGGGCTATCGATAACAAAGTAGAAGGCTTGAGGGGGTCTGGTTCATTGTCTCGCATCGCAAACATGGCAAGAAGTGTTTTCGCTGTAGGGTTTACGATCATGTTGCGACGGGGTGCATTCTTCCTCCGAGATGCTTCTCCTGTAACGCTATTGGTCATTGTCGTTCGGGTTGTAAGCAGAGTAGCCATGGCAGCATAGGGGATGCTATAACAGCATCCATGGAGAACTTGCTTCCGGTTGATTGTCGAAGAGCCTTCGCTATGGTTGTGGCGGAAGGCCCTCCTGGTGCGGATTTCGTGATAAATCAGATCACTACAAAGAGTTCTATTGTTCTGGGTTCTGGAATCAATGGCTACCTGGATGTCGATTCGGTCCGATCTAAGGTGCGTTCAGTGCTGGGCTCCTCCTCTGGAGGGATCAACCTGGATGTTAATTGCTGCTGTGTGAGAGGCTTGTCGAGGCCGAAAACCTCGTTGATCCTAGCGAGAGGCAGAGCCACGGGTTGCATCCGACGACTCTCCTGTTTTGCTGATGGCGAAGGTAGAAGAAAGATGCTGTGGGTTACTCGGGTCCTTGGGGTACCATTCCTCTCGTGTTCTCTGTCGACGCTGCGTTTGACGTTGATGCCTCTTGGATTTGTGACGAAGATCATTTCGGATGGGCTACAGCCTGGCTCTGATCCTCTGGCTACGTTCGTTCTGCTTGAAGGAAGCCCTACCTCTTCTACGGTTTCTTCATGCTCTGTCTGTGTGGGCTGTGCTATCTTTTGGTTGGTGATGGAGGCGGTGCCATCGCTGTCGTTGCTGGTGGAGGCGGTGCCTGAGTCGGTGGACCATGCTTTCCCGCTGAAATCTTTGCTGCCACTTTCATTTTCCCCTATTCTTGCCATTTCCGTTCCCCCTCTTGGACCGCCTTCTATCTTGGGAACGTCGCATCTCCCCAGTGGCTCGACATCTCTTCCTCTCCCTTTTGTGCTTCCTCGCACATATTACTCGGTTGTGTTGCCTCGACTCTCGAAATCGTCAACTGAGGTGAGGAATACGAAGGGTTCTCTGCCCCTTGATTGAGGTTCCGATCCGGTCCCCTCCTTTTTGGGTTAATGTCTACCCGGTCGCTAAGCTCGGATCTGCTTGTGTTGCTTTGTTTGCTGACCTGGACGTTGTACCTGGGTCCGGTTGTGAGGATCCCTTGTTTGAGTCCGCTGCTTTCTTGAAGCCCCGGGTTCTAGCCCTGGTTGCTGCCGAGCCCCGCTTTCAATAGTCATCTCCGGGTATCGTGTTGATGATGAATTTGATCGAGCAGGTTCTTCCCCAGAACCCTTCTTCGTTCGGTGAGCAAGCGGTGGACGGACCTGACAGGGGTCTGGTTTCTCCTCCTCCTGCGGAGGTGGCTGGCTCTATCAAGGATGGTGCGTTGGTGCCTCTCTCATATGCTGTTTGGGCTGTGGATCTGAGTCAAGTTGTTGAATCAATGGCCCGCTCGGTTAGAGCAAGCTATGTTCCTCTCGCTGCTTCTTCGAGCTCTTGTTTGGACCCAGGGAACCGTTGTTTTGAGAGGAAGCTTAAGAAATGCATGCCTAGAAAGTAGCAGAAGCGAAGGATCGAGTCGATTAATCCTATCTCAGAGGAGATGACTCGTATGGCATCTACATCGGGAGTGGTCCAGATTGGGGGGAAGAACAATGTTGTCCAATGAAGGTGTTAACCAGGAATGTTAGGGGTCTGGGTGACCCAAAGAAGCGGTGATTAATGGGCAGCCATTTTCTGGAGTGGGGTTGTGACATCGTTCTATTGCAGGAGTCTAAGCTATCTTCGTGTGATATGGTGACCTGGAACTCGTTTGGGGCTGGTCCCATCTCTGGCTTCTGTGCTCTTCACGCAGTTGGCTCTGCGGGAGGCTTGATTGTGGCGTGGAAGGAATCCCTTTTCTCAGTGCGTGCGGAGCTCAAGGCCAGACATGCTCTTTCTATTCTTCTAGAGAGCGTAGTGGGGGGTTCACATCTATTGGTTTCTTGTATCTATGGGCCTTGCCTTCCTACGTTGAGAGATGAGATCTGGGCTGATATTCGGATGCCAAAGCTGTGCTTTCCTTGGGACACCGTGGCTTTTGGAGGCGACTTCATCGTTACCCTTCTCTCCTCAGACCATCCTAAATCCCGAGTTGGTCAGGACTCGGGGTCGCTTGCGTTCGCTGACTTGATCGATGAACTGGATCTTGAGGTGATTGATGCCTTTGACACCGGATTTACGTAGAGGAGTTCCGGGTCACGCTCTCGAATCGACTGGTTCCTGGCTATTCATGAAACTCTTATGGAGTTCCCCCTCTTCTTTTGTCCTGCGCAGCCCCGTACGAGATTCAATCATGTGCCCTTGCCGTGGGACTCTGGAGATGGGGAGACTCATCGTAACTTCTTTAGGGTTGAACGAGCATGGCTGTTGGAGGATTCTTTCAGAGCGAGGGTTCATAATTTTTGATCTTCTCTCTCTGTTTCTGCCTCGACTGCTTATCGGTTGGCCCATAAGCTTGTTTTGCTCCACAATCATCTGTGTGAGTATATGAAGGAAATACGTGGATCCAGACTAGCCGCCCGCCTCGCGGCTGAGGCAGACTTGCGCATGTTGGATGACGTTGAGGATGTCAGAGATCTGGTGGAGGATGAATGGGTTGCTAGGTTTGCAGCTCAGAGGATTATTGCAACTAAAGACATGAATATTGTTACCGTATGGAAGCAACTAGGGATGCAAACGGACGAATACAGACGCGGATATAGGTATTACCGTATCCTTATCCATTTTTGAAAACGAATACGGATGCGAATACGGATATTGACGGATATTCAAATGATCTTACCATATCCTTAAAAAACGGATACATATGTAAAACAGATACTGATTATATACGGGTAATGTTAGAAATACTTTATAAAATCGACTTAAATATATATTAAGTGGATGGAAAACACATTATATAAATTTACTAAATGTGTTTGTTTTTTTTTGAAATCCATAAACGAGGGGGAGACACTCGGCGGTGCACGCCCCAAAGCTTTATTCAAATGCCAAAGATAAAAAGAAGGGGGGGGGAGTACAACCACACACCGGTACATCAGACCCATTACAACGCCCATTCCTCCACCAAATGTTTTGCATAAATCCCCACGTTCTCCTTATAGAATCTTTGGCCCGAGAACAACAAATCATTCCTACCCCGCCAAATCGCCCATAGTATGGCCATCGGATAAATAATCTCCCTCGCCGGCCTATCCTTATTCGCAAGTAGCGCATTCCAGAAGGTCTGGAGATCATTCGTGTAGCACCATTCCAAGCCAGCCCCCTGCCATATTTGAGTCACCGTGGGACAAAAGAAGAAGAGGTGTTCAACAGATTCAATCGCCTCATTGCATAGCAGGCACCTGCCAGAGATGGTACCTAAAAGTCTGGCGCATCGGTCCCTCGTCATCAGCCTCTGTCTTTTGAGCAGCCAAAGGAAGAAACCAATTCTCTCAAGAAGCTTGAGAGACCAAAGAAAAGCACAATCACGGATAAGAATCTCCGATTGCGACGGCGGCGGACGAGAGATAGCCCCAAAGGCCTTCTTTACTGTGAACGGACCCGGCCGCCAGGGCCAGTGGTCCCGCCCCCCGAAGGACGTCCCACCTCCCTCACAACATCGAGCAAAGCCAAGAAATCCTCCAACCTCTGGTCGGAGAAGTTCGCGGAGAAAGAGGGGCACCAACAAGCCGCAACCGAACGCATTTTGTCATTTTCCAGGGCATATAAGCGAGGGAAGCGCGAGCAAAGCCCCCCTCCCCCCGTCTAATCGTCTATCCAAAAGGAGAAAGATTCCCCCCACCAATGACCGGGCTAAAGAGTGCAATATTCCTCAAGAAGACCTCCACGACCCCCCTCCAAAAAAGAGTGGGGAAGGCAATTCGGGTGACCCGCGAAGGCAACAACCCCCCCACGTTATAGATCCTTCGAATCACATTACAATAGAGATCCCCCCTCCCCCCCCATATCCTGCTAGCCCACTTAAGCAGCAAGGCGTCGTTCATTTGCTCGATCGACTTTCACTCCCAATCCTCCCTGATCCTTCCCGCGCGTAATATCCTCCCATCCGACCAGGTGGATCCCTCTCGACCCACCCTTCTGCTTCCCCCATAAGAAGGCACGCATCCGCTTCTCCAGCCGAGCTCTGATCCCCTTTGCCATACGCCGATTGGAAAGAAAATAGATCGGGATGGACGAAAGGACAACCTCTAAAAGGACCAGCCGGCCCCCTCTCGATAAGACCGCGGACTTCCACCCAGCCAACCTTGCCTCCACCTTCTCCACCACCCTTAGCCAATCCCTCGTCCGCGTTCTGCCCAAGGTCAAGGGCATCCCCAAGTAATCCATCGGCAAGATAAAACAACTGGACCCCAACGCCACCGCACACGCGTCGGCCTCTTGCAACGCAAGGCCGAAAGGGACGAACTTGGACTTGCAATCGTTCTTAAGCATACCAGACAACTCGCCAAAGATCTCCAGGGCCATGGCGATGCCCCTAGCCTCCTCCAGACCCTCTTCAATGAAAGAAAACGTATCATCTGCGTATTGTAGAATTGGGACAAGCACACCCTCCCTGGAATACCCCTTCGATAGGCCGCTGTTGACCACACGAGTCGTAATATCAGACAGGACATCTGCCGCAAGGATAAAAAGCATAGGCACAATAGGGCACCCTTGACGCACCCCCCTCCTGGGCTGCACTAAGCCCCCCTCCGGACGACCATTCACCATGATCGAAAAGGAGGCAGTGGTGCCACACCGCCTCGTCCATGAGATCCACTTCTCTGGGAACCCCTTTCTCCTAAGCACCGACCATAGAAATCTCCAATCAAGGCTATCGTAAGCCTTCGCAAAGTCCATCTTCCACAGGACGCCACTCTTGTCCCTCCTTTGCCAATCCACAATGATTTCTGATGCAAGCATGAGACAATCCGATATCTGCCTCCCAGGAATTGATGCAGCGTGGAATCAAAATATAGGGCTGCATTTATTAATTATGTCGTCGCATTTTTCTTGTCGTCGCATTTTTTTTTAATTTAAATAAAGAGATCGCGTGTGATCTCAATTAGCTTTATTATGAATTTCAAATTAGGTAGTTAGTCGGTTAATTAGTTAGAGTCTATTTAGGGTGATTAGTTGTCAATTTGAATTTAATTCCTATTTTTATTATCTCATCCCTCCTATATAAAGGGATGAGGGTCCATTGTTTTAGACAGTTCAGTTTGATATAAAATTGAGATTTATTCTCTATCTCCTCTCCTTCCCCTTCTCCCTTGCCGTGGTCTACACGTCTTCTCCTCTCCATCCCCTCGTGTTCCCAACGAGCTTCTTCTTCTCAACCCCTCTATTCTTCTCCACCGAAATTCCACCATCGAAAATATTATTTTCGTCAACGCAAAATTTCAATCCGCATCATTTGGTATCAGAGCATAGCATCTAGGTCGTCCTCACGATCTGGCGATCCCTCCCATCGTTCACGTAAAAAGTCTAAAGGATCTCGCTCCAACGACCGTGCATGGCGTGCTGAGGTTAGACAAACACTATCGAATATGCTCCAAATTCTGTCGCAGAATAGAGAGTCATTGACGCATCACATACAAGGACTCATCACCAAGAGAGATGGTGAAACTTTCGTCCAACTTCCTGATGAAGAGAGCCCCGAAAATCTAAAGGATCTGGCGATCCCTCCCATCGTTCACGTGAAAAGTCTAAAGGATCTCGCTCCAACGACCGTGCATGGCGTGCTGAGGTTAGACAAACACTATCGAATATGCTCCAAATTCTGTCGCAGAATAGAGAGTCATTGACACAACACATACAAGGACTCATCACCAAGAGAGATGGTGAAACTTTCGTCCAACTTCCTGATGAAGAGAGCCCCGAAAATCACGCCGTCAACGACGATTCGCTTGCTGTCCAGGCGATTTCAGACCTGCAAACGCCACGGAAACGAATCCGGCACCATCCACGACCCTTCCGCAGGTTCCCGATGACATCCCCATACCCCCGGCCTCTCCCGTCACAACCCCACGCCCCCAGCCCCCATCCCCGAGACCCCGGCCCCTGCAGCCAAGGCCCCTGTACCCGCCGCCACCCCCTTGCCCCTAACCCTCCCAGCCCCGCCAACCTTCCCCTACCACGTCACCCGCCTCGCCTTCGCCCAACCCAGCCCCGCACCCTCGGGCCCCCTTCTCACACCCCCGGCGGCTCCAGCCCTACCCACAACCCCGCCTGCTCCCGCTTCCCCCACCCCCGCGACTCCTGCGAATGCCACTGCCCCCGCACCACCCCTCGCTCGCCGCCGCCCACACCTTCTCTCGGTCACGAGATCCTCTGGCCGGGTTACGAACTCGTGCAGCACGTCCCACCCCTGCTTCTGGAAGTTCCGCCTGGGCATTCCCTGTTGCTGATACAGCCATGCGGCTTCCCCCCTTCACGCGTGGAAGGGTTGCGCTAGTTAGGACCCCCGCCGTCGACGCCTCCTTGCATCTCGGTGCCGCCGCCATCCTAAGAAGGAAGGAACCCTAGCATTTGAGGGTGTATACCCGATCATGTCCCTTTACAATCGGAGTCAAGAGAAATATTGGGGTAATTGCAAGAAAAGCCCCCCTTACAAAAGTTCTTATAAAAAGGGGCAATTGAAGGATGAGTTATGCTATGAAATCCTTTCAAATGAAGGGGTAGAAAATTTACAGCCGTACCCCTCAAATCAGAAAAATTATAAACGTAACATGGAAAAGGAACGGAATTGGGAGGTTCGACCAACAAGCCATGAACAGCCCGAAGATCAAGCAATTCGTCGGGAGACGAATTTTTAAAAGCGGAGGAGAGTTGATGCAGCGTGGAATCAAAATATAGGGCTGCATTTATTAATTATGTCATCGCATTTTTCTTGTCGTCGCGTTTTTTTAATTTAAATAAAGAGATCGCGTGTGATCTCAATTAGCTTTATTATGAATTTCAAATTATGTAGTTAGTCGGTTAATTAGTTAGAGTCTATTTAGGGTGATTAGTTGTCAATTTGAATTTAATTCCTATCTTTGTAATCTCATCCCTCCTATATAAAGGGATGAGGGTCCATTATTTTAGACAGTTCAGTTTGATATAAAATTGAGATTTATTCTCTGTTTCCTCTCCTTCCTGTTCTCCCTTTGCGTGGTCTACACGTCTTCTCCTCTCCATCCCCTCGTGTTACCGACGAGCTTCTTCTTCTCAACCCCTCTATTCTTCTCCACCGAAATTCCACCATCGAAAATATTATTTTCGTCAACGCAAAATTTCAATCCGCATCAAGACTGAAGGCCGATTGCATCGATGAGATAACACTGCCAAGAATGCTGCTCAACCGGGTAGCGAGAACCTTTGCAGTATTAAGATATATGGCGTTCGAGACCGTAATAGGGCGAAAATCATCAATGGAAGCTGGCGTCGAAGACTTGGGCAATAAGATGATAAGAGCACGGTTGACCCTATCGAACCCCGCGATCCCCCTACAAAACTCAGAGACCACCTCCAACACCTCCTGCCCCACAAGATCCCAAAAGTCCTTGTAGAACGACACCGGGAACCCATCAGGGCCAGGAGCAACGTCAGCGTTCAGATCCCACACAACATCTTTAAGCTCCTCCAAAGTCACATCACGAATGAGCATGTTATGGTAAGAGTCCGCCACAGTAAGAGTACCAAGGCCCAACCACCTCCACTTTCTCGGAATAGTTCTTGAAGATACGTTCTTGAAGTGAGCCGCAATAGCTCTCCCCATCTCCTCGTTCCCGTCCACACGAATCCCATCAATGGAGATGGAACGCAACGCATTGGACCTGCGCCTTCCACTAGCAACACGATGGAAGAAGGAAGTATTCGTGTCCCCCTCCCGAAGCCAAATACTTCTCGACCGCTGCCTCCATTCCGTGACACGCTTTCTATCCTCCAAAGAAACTTTCTTTTGACCAGCCGCGCGGCAGGCCAATTCCTCCGCCGAGAGATCCCTGAGGTCCTCCAGTGCATCGAGACTCCGAATGATCTCCTCCGCGTCCTTCCTTGAACCAGATCTGGCTGCCCTCGACTCCCTCTTGAAAGTCGATAACCTAACCCGCAGCGAAGATAATATCTGGACAAATCGAGACGCAACGGACCCCGAAACAACCAATCTCGACCAGTGCGAAGTCACCACCTCCCTAAATTTTTCTTTCAGTGACCATCACTTTTCATACCTAAAAAGCCCCCTCTGCATTGGGGCATCCCCAGAGCACCAAATAATTGGATTGTGATCTGAACAAGCCCGCGGCTTGGCCTCCACCGAGGCAAAAACAAAAGCCTCCAGAAGCTCGTTGGAAGCCAAAAAGCGGTCAATACGCGATCTGGAGTTGGAACTCCTCCATGTATAAGCGGTGTCCTCCACATCCATCACCTCAAGACCCAGCAAGTCCACGGTGTCCGCGAAGTCAAGGTAGCCCAGATCCTGCCGCCCCTGCCCCCAGGTCTGTCCGGAGATAGAAGAGTAACGTTAAAGTCCCCCCCAATGAGCCAGGGGACTCCATCGATAGTCCTACCAACCGCCATAAGATCATCCCAAAGTTCCGCCCGTAACACATTACAGCAAGGACCATACACGCAAGACACAACCATCCGAACGGAGGAAGACGTACATACCAGAATCACCGTCAACACGTGCCTTCCACAAATCACCGATTCAAAAGACATGGACGAAGATCGCCATGCCACCAACAGCCCCCCTGAAGAACCCGCCACATCCAATGATCGGAACTGGTCTAAGGCTCCCGCGCCAAAAGATCGCCATAGGCCTTTTGACTGCAGTTTCATTTCCTGTAACATAATGATGTCGTACCCCCATTCATTGAATCTGGACCCCACAATCCTCCGCTTGTCCGGGTCACCGAGCCCACGAACATTCCAAGAGAGGATTTTCATCTGGAACCGTCGAAACTCCCATGAATTTTGGCCACACCCGCGGCCTCCGCAATGAGAATCTTCAAAGGAGGGCAAGATTTCTCCTCCGCCCTCGACTACCTGGACCTGTTCCTTCTTCTGTATCTCTTCCCAATTCTCTTGTCGCTCGCCCCCGCGTCGGAGGTGTGGTCAGGCACCTCCACGGAATTGGCGGCCGCGGTAACCCGATCAAGGCCATCAGAGCTGCCAGGAGAGGTTGCAGGGACCACAAAGGGGGAATGTCGTGCCCGAGAATTCCCCACCTCCACATCCGGAGGGGAGAAAGAAAGCGAAACCATCTGCGAAGGCCCACTTTGCGCATCATCATACCTCCAAGAAGGAAAGAACCACGCCGAGACGACCGAGGAAGGCATGACCGGCAAGAGGGACCATGACCGACACCCGCGCCTGGGAAACCCCTCAGATCCGCAAAAGGAAAAACAACCGCACATGGATCCGCGAGAGGGTCCGCGAGTTCGGCCCGAACATTCGGACCCACATCTACACCCGACTCCAACGATGACAGCAGCGATCGCTGAGGTCCATTGCCCACGTCACCATGCATAGAGAATATATTTGGCGGTAAGTACAGAACCAGGGAGGAGTTCACGAAGCGTCACGTGCACCGAAAAGACCACGCCGTTCCACCGAGGGGCCCTCTCGGAAACCCAACCGTCATCACGGTACCCGAAGCGTCCCCGGACCCTCCACCGGGCTCCTCCCTTGGAACCGCCGGAGGGGGCGGAGGTTCGTCGACCAGTAGCTCAATATTGAAAGAGAAGCCCCCGACCTTCATTTCCGCGAACGAGCTTCGCCCTCTGACCTTATCGAGGAAGCTCTTGTTGCACTCAAGCAGGACCCTCGTGTCCTCCACAGGCGTACCAGGCCCGAGCCCGTCATCCAGCACCGCACGAACCGTCCCCCATTGTCGTAATGCCTTACTCTAGCATCCAATCGAACGCGACAGGAAGGGGACACCCTTTACCCGAGCCATGCAAACCTCCATCTCCGAACATGCCCCATCCGCAAAGCGCAAGCTTCTCCAGCAGACGTTGGCGACATCACCATTGCGATTCAGCCGATCCTTCTGGTCGGTCGATAAACCATGAACACAGCATCTTCCAGCATCCAGCTGCACCACATCGCCAGCGAAACGCGGGCCGAGGAACCCATGTAGGTGGGAAAATACAACGTCCATCGCGACATCGCCCCTTACCGCATACCCGATTAGTGCATGCAGTCGTGAATCCCGAGCATTCTCTGTAGCTTCTACTGGGGCCGCAGCGCCACCACCCCCAACCAATGCATTCGGAGTACTTACAGGCTTTGTTGTAGTTGCACCCCGATACGCGCTCCCCACCACCTCAACGAAAGAAGGCCCTCCCCGACGAACATCAGCAACATGCAAGTTGTAACGACCACCAAGGAATGTCTACTCCTTCGCAGAAGCCGATGCTCCAGCTGACCCACGAACCGCCATGCAGTTAGCCTGACGGTGCCCCACCTTCCCGCAAGAAAAAAACACCTTGGAGGTGAAGGACAGAATGAGGCAACATGTCCTCTGATCCCACATCGAAAGTACCTTCGCCCCGGCTTTTTATGAGTCACTCTCGTCCATTCCCCGCCGCCCCCTACCTGAGGTTCCTCTTCGTTGACGAAAGCTCCCTTCTCGTCCTTATCCTAACCGAGCACCGCCTTCCCTTTCTCCGCACCGCCGATCGCATTCCCTTTCTCCGCACTGCCGCTCACACTTGCACTCGCACTCACACTCGCCATCTACTAAATGTGTTTGTATCATAAAAATTATACAAATATGGTAAAAGAAGGTATAAAAATATTTTATATAGGGTTAAAATAAATGAATGCCTATATTTGTATACGAAAACGGGTATATGGATACAGATACGGATTTTTGCGGATATCAAAATGATATCCATATCCATATCCATTTTAAAACAGATACGGATACAGATGTCAAATCTATGTAAAACAGATACGGTGACGGATCGGATACGGATATATCCATAATCGTTTGCATCCCTAGAAGCATGCCCAAACAGAAATGGCTCTTGGAGGGTGATGCCAACATGGCTTTTTTTCATCAGATGGCTAGCGAGAGCCATATGCGAAATGTATTCCGATCTGTTGTGGTGGACAGGGTCAGGGTTGGGTGGGATTGTCAGATGGGCAGAGCCCTAGTTGATCATTTCCACGAGTTCTCCTAGAGGATGGAGTTGAAGCAGTAGAGATGCTTTGGTGCTGGGGCGGTTCAGATTTCTGCGACACATGCCGACAGTCTTGTGTAGTGTTTCACATCTTAGGAGGTAAAAAGTACGGTGTGGAATCTTAATACTAATAGGGCCTTGGGCCCAGATGGATTTCTTGTGCTCTTTTTCCGTTCTGGCAGTTGATATGCAATGATGTAATGTATGCTATTAGTGAATTTGTTGAGGGCAATGCTGGGTTCAAAAGACTGAACAAGGCCCTTATTTTCTTGCTTCCCAAGAAAGCCGTGGTTGAAAGTGTGGAAGACTTGAGACCGATTGCACTCTCCAATGCAATTTACCTCATTGTGGCTAAGGTGCTTGCCACTCGCTTGAGTAGGGTTATGGAGCATTTCATTTCCCCTTGCAATCTGCTTTCATTCCTTCGAGGCAAATTGGAGATAGTATTACCATGGCTGTTGAGATTGTATCCGATTGGAAGAGACACAAGGTGAATGGCTTTATGTGGAAAGTGGACTTCTCGAAGGCCTATGACTTGGTGGACTGGTGTTTCTGTTGGGCGGTACTCAGTAGGAGGGGTTTTCCTCCTCGATGGATCACTTGGGTAAAGCATTGTGTGAATACGGCCTCCTATGCATTGCTTGTCAATGGATGCCTTGAGGTTGGTTTCTTTCATCCACAGAGGGGGGTTCGTCAAGGTTGTCCTCTTGCTCTTTTGCTGTTTACTATTACGGCTGATGTCTTACCTTACATGGTGAACTGGGTCATTGGCAGTGGCCTCACCTCGGGATACTCGTATGGGGATATCTCCATCCCTCTCTTGCATTATGCGGACGTCACAATTTTCTTTGTGGAGGGCGGGAAGGAGGAGGTTAGAGGTATGGCCTTAACTTTGGACATTTTCAGCAAGATGTCTGGTCTCGCTCTTGACCATGGAAAGTCTACTTTTGTTCCCTTTACCCTATCCAAGGAGGTAAGTGATTGTGCTGCGGAGCTTAGTATGAGATATGGTTCTTTGCTAATTATGTATTTGGGAGTCCCTCTCTCCTTAGGAAGGATCAAAATTGCGGACTGGCTTCCACTTGTTGAGAAAATGGAGAGGAAGTTGTTTGGCTGGAAAACGGCACTACTTTCGCTGGGGGGGATTCGTTCTTGTGAAGGCTGTTCTCTCTTCCATTTCATTATTTTTTATGTCCTCCCGTCTCTTGTCGGGAGGTATCAGAATCAGACTTGAGAAGTTTATGCGGAGATTTCTTTGGGGGAAGTCCGGTCAGGAGAATGCTAGTGTCTATATGGTGGATTGGGAGACTTTATGCTTGCCTATGACGGATGGTGGTCTCGTTGTGAAGAATTTGGAGACTACGAACAAAGCGTTGTTGTTGAAGTGGGTTAGCTAGTTGTGGGGCAGGGAGGATGATATTTGCTGCCATTTTCTCCGCTAGATATATGACATTGTCATCAGTGTTGGGAGTGCACGACATTTGCAGATAAGGTCCTCTGTATTCTGGAAGGGGATCTGTTCGATCTTACCTCGGTTTCACGATCTTTTTTCTTCGGTGCTTGGGGATTGTGGGTCCTTTACTTTCTAAAGGGACAACTGGTCAGGTGTTGGTGCTCTCTGCACCCGTTTTTTGAGGCTATTTACACTGGCGGCTAACTCGGATGCGCGGGTGGCGGAGTATTGTGTCGATGGGAGCTAGATTCCTACTTTTGTGATAGATTTCTCGGACTAGCATTTGGAAGACTTCCTTATGTTGCTTGATGCTCTTCATCCTTGCAATACACCTTCTATTGGCAGGGACCACTGGGTGTGGAAGGATAAGTGCTTCAGTGTTAGGAGGGCCTACATGGCTATATCTAGGCCTCCACCTGCTCGTACGGATTCACTGACTCGTGACTATAACTTGGTTTGGGAGCTGCACCTGCCTAGTAGAATTGACTTTTTCTTATGGTTACTGAGAAGACGTATTCTGACTAGGGACCACTGCGTAAGAGTTTTCTCTGGCATCTCCAACCGCTGCCCTTTGTGCGGGATTTGTATCGAGACGGTGGACCATCTTTTCTTCAAGTGTTCCTTGACTGAGTCCATTTGGTTGGAGGTAAATTTGAATTGGCTAAATACTCAGGAGCTGGATCTCTTTTGGGAGTCGTTCATCGCTGCGAGGAACCAAGCTCGCCTGGATTTGGTTCGCCCACTGCTGCTATTGTGGGCTATTTGGCTGGGCAGGAATGACCGTCTGCTCTCTTCTAAGCGTTTTTACAGAGAAAATGTAATTTTCACTCTAGATTTCTCGCAGAGTCATGGTCATTGTAAGTCTCTCTATAACCCTCTCACTCTTTACTACATTGGGTGGTCACCTTAGCGCGATTCCCCCTCTTTTCTTGCCTAAAAAAATCACGAATAACATCTCAACAAGAGGGCAACCATGTAAACCCTTATAGGGTTGGAAAAACTTCCTTCCGACATGCCATTAACCAATAATGAATATGAAGTTATTGTTATGCATCACTTCATCACGATAAATTATGTTTATAGAAATCCCCTCTTGCTAAGCGTGGACTAGATAATTTGGCATTTAATGCTATAATACACTTTAGGGAAATCCACTTTTCACATGATGCCTTTTGTCTACAATATCTTTTAATCCGTAGCCATCTTAGTCGCTAAAACCGAGCTATCCATCAAATTCCTCCTGAGGAGGAATGTTAGCCTTGTATTTGTAATCCCGTAAACTAATGAAGAAGTTTTGGGGCGAGCAATCCATAGCCGTTTTAGTCGCTAAAACCAAGGGGTGAATCATCCATTTTCGTGGAAAAAAACTCTTTGGGGATTGAAATGAGGAGTTCCATCTTTTAAATCTTTGAAATCATCATCAATTTCTATAAAACATTACCAGGGACTAATTTTTATGGTGGTTTATGTGGACAACAGTACATCTTCATAGAAATATAATCACCAAGGATCTCGTCCATTTGATATGCCTTCCGTAAAAACAAACATGTATGAATCTGGAACATAATAATAACCTATTAGGAGACGAAGCTCTCCAATATCCTCAGAGACTTTAACAATTATTTTTTAGATCTTTGAAACCATCATCGCTTTTCTAAAAAATTACTAGGAACTAATTTTTATGGTGGTTTATGTTAACGATCGTACATCTTCATAAAAATATAATCACTAAGGATCTTGGCCATTTGATATGCTTTTGAAGCATTTAGATAGCCGAAAAAACAAAAGATGTATTTGGCTCTTTGGAGGATAGAAAGTCTGAGCAGACCCTGTGACAAGTGGTATCAGAGCAGAAGAAAGTCTCTTTGGAGGATAGAAAGCGCGTCACATAATGGAGGCAACGGTCGAGAAGTATTTGGCTTCGGGAGGGGGGCGCGAATACTTCCCTCTTCCATCGTGTTGCTAGTGGGAGGTGCAGGTCCAATGCGCTGCGTTCCATCTCCATTGATGGGATTCACGTGGAGGGGAACGAGGAGATGGGGAGAGCTATTGCAACTCACTTCAAGAACGTATCTTCAAGAACTATTCCGAGAAAGTGGAGGTGACTGGGCCTTAGTACTCTTACTGTGGCGGACTCTTACCATGACATGCTCATTCGTGATGTGACTTTGGAGGAGCTTAAAGATGCTGTGTGGGATCTGAACGCTGACGCTGCTCCTGGCCCTGATGGGTTCCCGGTGTCGTTCTACAAGGACTTTTGGGATCTTTTGGGGGTAGGAGGTGTTTGGAGGTGGTCTCTGAGTTTTGTAGGGGGAACACGGGGTTCGATAGGGTCAATCGTGCTCTTATCATCTTATTGTCCAAGTCTTCGACGCCGGCTTCCATTGATGATTTTCGCTCTATTGCAGTCTCGAACGCCCTATATCTTATTACTGTAAAGGTTCTCGCTACCCAACTGAGCAACATTCTTGGCAGTGTTATCTCACCGATGCAATCGACCTTCATTCCTGGGAGGCAGATATCGGATTGTCTCACGCTTGCATCAGAAATCATTGCTGATTGGCAGAGGAGGGACAAGAGTGGCGTCCTGTGGAAGGTGGACTTTGCGAAGGCTTACGATATACTTGATTGGAGAATGGTCGGTGCTTAGGAGAAGGAGTTCCCGGAGAAGTGGATCTCATGGATGTGGCGGTGTGTCACCACTACCTCCTTTTCGATTATGGTGAATGGCCGTCCGGAGGGGGGCTTAGTGCAGCCTAGGAGGGGGTGCGTCAGGGGTGCCCTCTTGCGCCCATGCTTTTTATCCTTGCGGCAGATGTCCTGTCTGATATTGCGACTCATGTGGTCAACACCGACCGATCGAAGGGGTATTCCAGGGAGGGCGTACTGGTCCCAATTCTACAATACACAGATGATACGCTTTTTTTCATTGAAGGGGGTCTAGAGGAGGCTAGGGGCATGGCCATGGCCCTGGAGATCTTTGACGAGTTGTCTGGTATGCTTAAGAATGATTGCAATTCCAAGTTCGTCCCTTTCGGCCTTGCGTTGCAGGAGGCCGATGCGTGTGCGGTGGCGTTGGGGTCCAGCTGTTCTATCTTGCCGATGGATTACTTGGGGATGCCCTTGACCTTGAGCAGAACGCGGACGAGGGATTGGCTAAGGGTGGTGGAGAAGGTGGAGGCGAGGTTGGCTGGATGGAAGTCCGCGGTCTTATCGAGAGGGGGTCGGCTGGTCCTTTCGTCCATCCTGATCTATTTTCTTTCCAATCGGCGTATGCCAAAGGGGATCAGAGCTCGGCTGGAGAAGCGGATGCGCGCCTTCTTATGGGGGACGCAGAAGGGTGGGTCGAGAGGGGTCCACCTGGTCGCATGGGAAGATATTACGCGCGGGAAGGATCAGGGAGGATTGGGAGTGAAGTCGATCGAGCAAATGAACGACGCCTTGCTGCTTAAGTGGGCTAGCAAGATATGGGGGGGGGATCTCTGTTGTGATGTGATTCGAAGGATCTATAACGTGGGGAGGTCGTTGCCTTCACGGGTCAGCCGAATTGCCTCTCCCACTCTTTTTGGAGGGGGGGTCGTGGAGGTCTTCTTGAGGAATATTGCGCTCTTTAGCTCGGTCATTGGTGGGGGGGGATCTTTCTCCTTTTGGACGGACGATTGGACGGAGGGGGGGGGCTTTGCTCGCGCTTCCTTGCTTATATGCCCTGGCAGATGACAAAATGTGTTCGGTTGAGGCTTGTTGGCTGGACGGTAATTGGTGCCCCTCTTTCTCCGTGAACTTCTCCGACCAGAGGTTCGAGGATTTCTTGGCTTTGCTCGATGCTGTGAGGGAGGTGGGATGTCCTTCGGGGGGGGGGGGGACCACTGGTGCTGGCGGGGTGTCCGTTCACGGTAAAGAAGGCATTTGGGGCTATCTCTCGACCGCCGTCGTCGCAATCGGAGATTCTTATCCGGGATTGTGCCTTCTTTGGTCTCTTAAACTTCCTGAGAGAATTGGTTTCTTCCTTTGGCTGCTCAGGAGACATAGGCTGATGATGAGGGACCGATGCGCCAGACTTTTAGGTACCATCTCTGATAGGTGCCTGCTATGCAATGAGGCGATTGAATCTGTTGAACACATCTTCTTCATTTGTCCCATGGTGACTCAAATATGGCAGGGGGCTGGCTTGGAATGGTGCTGCACGAACGATCTCCAGACCTTCTGGAATGCGCTACTTGCAAATAAGGATAGGCCGGCGAGGGAGATTATTTATCCGATGGCCATACTGTGAGCAATTTGGCGGGGTAGGAATGATTTGTTGTTCTCGGGCCAAAGATTCTATAAGGAGAACGTGGGGATTTATGCAAAACATTTGGTGGAGAAATGGGCGTTGTAATGGGTCTAATGTATCGGTGTGTGGTTGTACTCCCCCCCTTCTTTTTATCTTTGGCATTTGAATAAAGCTTTGGGGCGTGCACTGCCGAGTGTCTCCCCCTCGTTTATATCAAAAAAAAAAACAAAAGATGTATGAACCTGGAACAGAATATATAACCTATTAAGAGACAGAGCTCTCCAATATCCTCATAGACCGTAACAGCTGTACCTATGATGAGAGCATGCACTTTTGATGCATTCTTCTCTTTTTTCATGTATTTTTGATGCCTTTATTTTTGTTGATGAATCTTGATCATGACATATGCAAGATTCGCTGTTAATAAGAAGTCCATGGTGGAGTTTCACTATTCGTTTTGGGTAGTATCATCTATATGAGTAATAAAATCTATATGAGTAATAAATGAATGTACTCTCCCATTTTACCGTTGATCTAAGTTTGTGTTTGCAGTTCAAACAACAAAATTGATGTGAATGAAGTCCACATGCCTTGATTTCACCTTTTCTTAATCACTCCAGTTTAAACAACAAAATTGATGTGAATGAAGTCCACATGCCTTGATTTCAACTTTTTCTTAATCACTCCATGTTGATGGACAATTTGATTTGGGATTGCAACCTAATCTGGGAGCTCGGCTCCCAAAGAGAGTTTTTTTTACTATGGCTCCTCAGAAGAAAACGTGTTATAACTAAAGACCGTTGCACCAGACTGTTTCCTGTGATATCTTATAGATGCTTCCTATGCGAACATGCCATTGAGATGCTGGAGCACCTTTCTTTTCCTTTGCCCGGTTTCTTCGTTCATCCGGGGCGAGGTTGGTCCCTCTTGGGTTAACACACATAGCATCGAAGCATTTTGGTCTTCATTGTTTAATGCGAGACAACATCAAAGGGAGGACCTGCTTAGACCTACGACTATCTTATGGGTTATTTGGCTTGCTAGAAATGACGTCCTTTTTCCTCTCAGCGGTTCTATTGTGAGAATATTTGTATCCATTTTAGGATCCTTCTTGATTCCTGGCTTTTGTAAGGTCTTGCAGCCTTAATTTTTAGCTTAATATATTGGGGCGGTTACCATATCGTGTTACCCCCTCTTTTGGATTAAAAAAAGGAGTTCCAATTGAAAGGTAAATTCTATGATCAATGATTATTTCTCTCAGAGAATCAAATACAGGAGTTTGTTTGCCGTTGCATTCACTATAGTATGATCCGAAAAGGGTACAAATGTACTTTAGAGATGATGTGAATAGCTCCATTTAATCCCTGCAGTTTCAGGTGGGATTTAGTTAAAGATTGATTTAATGAAGTTATACACATTTTGTCTTAGACTCTTAGTATCTACTCTAGGAAAAAAACATCTTCAATTTATAACAAAAAGTTGACAATTTCCCATCTAAAAGTTTGTTGCATACCAAAAAAATCCAAGTTTCACTGGATGCTAAAATTTGTAAATCTTGGTTCCAGAATGGTCGTGGTTAGGCGAAACCTCAAAATAGACAGAAGTGTAGGATCCGTTCTTATCACTTGCAGCCTTTTACTGCCCTTCATTGTAAAAGGTTCACATTCTTCTGACTACATCCAAATTAAATGGGAAGAAAGTCGTGATATGAGGATCGTTGTCTCTTCGTGATTTCTAACATTGATGGCTAGAGTGGCAGAATCAGATCACGGATCTTCACATTTGTTATAAATAATTGTCAAATCAAAAACATATTCATGATTTCCAAATGTCTGCTTTTCTGACAATATGTAAAATTTATCTATAATCATTGTAGAGATATTATTGTCTATGTACTGTTTTCACACTTCATATTTATTTCTTCCATCTTATGTAATTTACCCATGTTTTTGCTCCTGTATGAGAGAGCCCTAGAGTTCTTTGAAACATAGATTTTGATCTTTTTCCCAACATGGATCAGAGCAACGATTTTAGACCAGAGCTCTTGTACCCAAGAAAAACCTTAACCTCCCACCTGTTGCCCCCTCCCCCCGAAGCGCCGCTTGGGACACCCACCGCCGCCGCTAGCAGCTCTCGCCGTCGTCGCCTGTAGCTCCCGCCGCCTGCAGCATCTACCACATCTGCCGCTCCCTGCGGCTTCCGCCATCTCTTGCTTCCTGCGGCTGCTGCATATTGCCACATCTTCTTCCAGTAACAATTGCATTTTGTAGTATAGGTCGTTGATGGGATTGGTTGCATTCCAAGTCTACACATGTAACCACTTCCCCGTTTGTTTAGACGAATCTTCTTTTGGTCTACAAATCTAGTTTTTCTCAATCCGATAGTATGTCAGAAAACAAGGTTGGCATCCGCCACAAGTGATTTCTGAGGTCCAACATCGATAGTCAAGATGGATGGGACACATTATGAATTATGGGCAATGCAGTTAATGAACCTCATGCAGTCTACCAATAGAAACATATTCTTACTAAGGAGGAGTCAACCGAGAAAACTAGGGTGAAGTCTCTTGGGAGGTGAACGATGGTTATGCACATGTTAGGTTATCTGGTACATTGACGATAGAGATCGGAAAATGGTGTTTTACATCATCCAACTGCCAAGGCGATGTGTATCATTCTTGCGGTCACCTATTCCTAAGCAAGGAACGAGACGAAAATCCTGCAACTACAACATGCCATTTTCACAGTCAAACAAAATGGACACTCTCTTCATTTTCTATACATGTCTCTTCACGACATGTTTGAGAAGCTCCATAGTTTTATGCATCTTGCTGCTACCCGTGAGCAACAGAAGGCATACAGGAACACCACCATTGTTGGTGTATTTCTAGCAGCACTTGATTCAGAGTATGATGCTGCACGATCACAGATACTTGCGGATGCTACTATTCCTCCATAGAGGAGGTTTATCGCAGACTCAACAGGATCACGATTCCATTTTCTGTCTCTAGCCAAACCTCTTCTACGATGGGCACCTCCTGTGGTAAGGGAGGCTCTTCTTGATTTCGTGGTCATGGACCTTGTTGAGGTGAAAACCAAAAGTTGTATTCCATCTAACCCTAGAGCTCTCTTATATATGAGAAAAGCTCAAAGGATAAATTACATAAACATGACGTGAGAAATAAATAATATAAATAAAGATGACAATAACATAAGAATCTTAACACTCCCCCTCAAACTGGAGCATATATATCAATCGTGCTCAGCTTGGAACAACAATGATGAAATGGACCTCTTGCAAGAGCTTTGGTGAACATATCTGCAACCTGATCACCTGAAGCGACATAAGACGCTGAAATAAGCCTCTTTTGGATCAAGTCACGAGGTATAGTGACAGTCTACCTCAATATGCTTTGTTTTCTCATGAAATGCCATATTATTAGCTATGAACAAGGCTGCTTGAGTATCACATTTGAGTGCATAGGAAGAGACACATGGATCGTTAGATCAGTCAGGACAGACTTGACCCACATCATTTCTGTACTTCCTTGGGCCATGACCCTATATCCTGATTCCGCGCTAGACCGAGCAACAACAGTTTGTTTCTTACTTTTCATAAGATCAATGAGCTACCAACAAACACAATGAAGCCTGAAGTGGACTTCCTGTCCTTAGGACACCCAACATAATCTGCATATGTACATCCAATAACTGTAAGAGAAGTATCTCTTCTAAAAAGAAGACCTGCACCTGGAGATGACTTCATATATCTCAAGATCATGCACACTGCATCTATGTATGCTTGCCTGGGTTGCTCCATGAACTGGCTCACTCTGCTCACAACGAAAGATATATCAGGCCTGATAATAGTACACATAGTAATTTCCCTACTAGCTCTCTATATCGTCTCTTGTCCACCTCCTCAGAGTCATCATCATAGAGCCTAGAAGTAGGATCCATTGGAGTAGTTGCTGGTCTACATCCAGTCATGCTTGTTTCAGATAGAAGCTCAATGACATACTTCCTTTGCGTCATAACCATACCTTGTTAATTACGTGTAAACTCCAAGCCAAGGAAGTACAAAGCGTGCCAAGGTCCTTGGTAACAAATTGTTGCCCAAGAAAGTCCTTAGCTGCCTGAATGCCTTGTTCATCGCTGCCAGTGATAACTGTTAGAGTAATCGATACTCTGATGTGTTATTCCATAGAGCCCTCGGGTCTCTTATATAGGGAGAAAACCCTTGGGTAAATACAGAGTCTTACAAAATATAAATAGAAATTAGAGAACAATAAAACGTAACATATATAAGTCTCTACACTCCCCCTCAAGATGGAGCATAGATATCTATCATGCTCAGCTTGGATGAACATCTCTGGAAAGGTCCTCTGAGCAGTGGCTTGGTGAATATGTCAGCAGTCTGATTCTCTGAACTGACATGAGAGGTGGAAATGAAGCCCTTCTGAATCATGTCTCTAGTAAAATGACAATCCACCTCGATGTGCTTTGTTCTCTCGTGAAAAGCCGGATTATTGGCAATAAACAATGCTGCCTGATTGTCACATTGGAGATTCATGGGCACGGGGACATCTACAGTCAAATCTTCTAAGACTGCTCTAACCCACATCATTTCTGCAGTTGCTTGTGCCATGGCTCTGTACTCGGATTCCGCACTGGACCTCGCCACAACAGTCTGTTTCTTGCTTTTCCAAGAAACTACAGAGCTTCCTATAAAGATAGCAAATCCAGAAGTGGATTTACGATCCCTTGGACATCCTGCATAATCTACATCTGCACAAGCTGAAATAGACAGATCCGTATCTTTCCTAAATAGCAACCCTGTGCCTGGGGAAGACTTCAGATATCTCAATATCATATACAAGGCATCCATATGAACTTGCCTTGGCTGCTCCACAAATTGACTCACCCGGTTTACTGCAAAGGCAATATTCGGTCGAGTTATAGTAATATATAAGAGCTTACCCACCATCTCTCTGTACCTTCTTTGTCCACCTCGGTATCAACATCGTACAGCTTCATGCTTGGGTCCATAGGTGTACTTGAAGGTCTGCATCCAGTCATTCCTGCTTCAGCTAGCATGTCCGTGACATATTTTCTTTGAGTCATCACCATTCCTTGTGCATTTCGTGCAAACTCTATCCCCAGAAAATATCGTATCGTGCCCAGATCCTTCGTAATGAACTGGTTTCCCAACAGGGACTTGGTTGTCTCAATCCCCTGAGCATCATCTCCTGTGACCAAGATGTCATCAACATATATCATAACAACTACTGTACCTCTAGGGTCTTCTGAATGAACAACGAATGGTCCGCATTTGATCTCCTGAACCCCTGTTGTTCAATTAGCTGAGAAAGCTTCTGGCACCATGCTCGAGGACTTTGTTTGAGGCCATAGATAGCCTTATGAAGTCTGCACACCATCTGAGTCTCCCCCTCAGCAGCAAATCCTGGTGGCTGCTGCATGTAGACTTCCTCCTGCAGGTCTCCATACAAGAAAGCATTCTTGACGTCAAGCTGAAAAATGGTCCAGTTACGTACCACAGCAACATATATGAGGATACGAAGAGTGGAGTGTCTAGCCACTGGTGAAAAAGTATCCAAATAATCTACCCCATATGTCTGGGTAAATCCCCGTGCTACAAGTCTTGCCTTGTATCTATCAAGACGTCCATCCGCATGATATTTCACCGTAAAGATCCACTTGCAACTCACCACGGAGGCACCTGGAGGAATGGGAACAAGAGACCAAGTCCCTCTAGACTGCAGAGCATGCATTTCCTCTTCCATGGCTAGACGCCAGCAATCAATCTTCATGGCATCTTGATAGGTCCGTGGAATCTCAACAGACGAGACAACAGCTACAAACTTCTGGAAGTCCCCATTGAGACGATGAAATGAGACTTGAGAGGCAAGAGGATATGAAGCACATTGTCTTCGCTGCTTCCTGTGAGCAATGGGCCGATCCAGATCATCTATCATTGTGTTGACCGGATGATCCTCGTCCTGCTGTGGAGGCTCCTGCACTGGTGCATTTTCTAACCCATCATTAGTGATAACATCAGAACATACCTGAGGCGTATTGGATGGTTGACATGTAGCTTGAGCTGGTCCTGTACGCCTTGTATATAACTTAGGAAAAGGTTCAATTGGAGGAGGTGGTGGTGGTGGTGGTGGTAGAGTAGAGGATTGACCCAGGCTTGGAGGTGGCGGTACATAGACACTAGAATCTGTGGACGTGGAGGAGACCAATCTGTCACCTGTAGGAGAAAAATACATGACAGGTTCGAAAAATGTAACATCAGCGCTCACATAGTACTTGTCATGAACGGGGTCATAGCAACGATATCCTTTCTGTGTCCTGGAATAGCCCACAAAAACACACTTGATAGCCCTAGGAGAAAGCTTATCAAGTCCTGGAGACAAGCGGTGGACAAAAGCAAGAGTGCCAAAGACCCGAGGTGTAAGAGTAAACAAATCTCTGTCAGGAAAGAGAACAGAGATAGGAGACTTTTCCCCAAGAACAGTTGTAGGCATGCGGTTGACCAGATAGCATGCTGTAAGAATAGCATCCCCCCAAAAAGATAATGGGGCACAACTCTGAATAAGTAATGTGCGAGCAATATCAAGGAAATGGCGATGTTTCCGTTCTGCAACCCCATTTTGTTGAGATGTGTATGCACATGTTGTTTGGTGGATAATGCCTTTAGAAGAAAGAAAACTAGCAAGGGAACGAGTGCAGAACTCCAATGCATTGTCAGTACGCACATACTTAACAATAGACGAAAAAACATTTTGAACTTCATTGATAAGATTTTGAATAACGCTTCCTGCTTCGGATTTATTTTTGAGAAGAAAAGTCCAGGACACTCTAGAAAAATCATCGACTACAACTAAATAGAACCTGTGCCCCTGATGATCTGGGACACGACTGGGACCCCATATATCTATGTGAAATAACTCAAATGGGGAGCGACTGCTCCGACTCTGACGACTGGGGAAGCTGGACCGATGATGCTTCCCTAACTGACAAGCTTCACAACGAAAGGATGAACTCGGAGAAATCTGAGGCAGGAGGTGACGCATTTTCTGTAGTGGCAGGTGACCGAATCGAAGATGCCAGGTATACGGAGACACTGAGCCCTGGGAATGTAGTGAGACGCCAGCATAAGAGTTCCGTACAAGACGATAGAGGCCATTGTGCTCAGAACCACAACCAATCACCTTGCCCGTTAGTATGTCCTGAAAAATAACAGACGATGGGTCAAAAATAGCACGACAATGCAAATCTCGTGTAATCCGACTAATAGATAAAAGATTCATCGAGAATTCTGGTGCATGTAAAACATTCTGTAAGTGCATAGATGGTAGCAAAGCTGTCTCCCCCTAACCGATGATAGGGGAATGAGTGCCATCAGCAATGAGTACAGAACGACCAGGCTGGACAGCTCTATAGGACTGTAGAATCTCTTTCTCACGACAGAGATGATGGGTGGCTCCAGAATCAACAATCCATCCTGTGAGATCATGGTTATGATATGAGCCGGAGGGACTACCTGAGGCACTGGCTGAGGCAGATGTACTTGCTGATGCTGAAGCCGCAACATCAGACGCATCAGCACCCTCTGATGATGACTGTGGCATGATATCACGAAGCCGTGCCACTAGCTCCTCGAACCTGTGATCTGGAGTAGATGCTGGTGGACCCTGAACATGATCAGCGACACATGCAGAAGGAGGGAAGCCATGCTTGGAATAGCATGTCTCCTCCGAATGACCAGTACGATGACAGAATGAGCACGTAGAACGTATGCGACCTCCACGGCCACGCCCACCACTTCCTCTGCCACGAAATGAGGAGAAACTACCTCATCCTCTGGAGACAGCCATTGCCGAAGGAGGTGTAGTCGTGGTGTTCGATGCAACAGGGACACGACTGAGCCGTCTGTAGACTTCTTCCATTGGTGGAATGGTGGCATCAGCAAGGATCTGAGAGCGTGCTGCCTCATATTCAGGATTAAGGGAAGCAAGTAAGACGCCAACCATTGTAGCGTTGCGGAACATCTTCTGCTGTTCCGGCGTAGCTGTGAGTGGAGTTGTGCTATAAAGTTTCTCGAACATTCCACGAAGAGAAGTATATAGAGAATGAAGGGGCCTCCCATTTTGCTTCGTGGTAAAAATATCATGCTGCAACTGCAGCATCTTGGTCTCGTTCCGTACCTGGGAGTACGTTGTGGCCAGAGTATCCCACATCGCCTTGGCGGTGGGTTGATGAAGGACATCATTTGCTATCTCCGTTGTGAGCGTACCTGACAACCAGACTTTTGCGTACGCGTCATCGGCCTCCCATGAGGCATATATTCCTGTCTTCTCCGGCGGTTCATCTTCGGTAAGAATATGCTTCTTACCACACGACTTCATGAGACTGAGGAACTGCATAGCCCACAGTTAGTAGTTCATCCCGTCCATTTTGACGATAGGTGCCGGCGGGCATATCGACCTTTTGATCTGACATACTGCCGGAGAAGAACAACTAGGGATGATAGACCAAGAAACTGGTGTCTACCACGAAATGTGAGGATTCAAGTGCACATGTAGACGTTATGCACTTGAATCCATCATCTATCCGGAACCGACCGAAGGTGAGCCGCCCCGAGGACGAGTAGTGGCTATGGAAGCCTTAGCGGATGAGATATGCGGCACCTAGGGGTACCCAGCAGTGGGGCTGGGCACTGTTGGCGGCCTGGAGATGCTCGACGGAGTGCTGGCGGCACCGGGGGCGGCAGGGAGGGGCTCGACGGAGGGCTGGCGACGCCTGGGCTGGCTGGGAGGGATCCCTGGCGGACGGCTGGAAGCCCTGGCGGAGGGCTGGGAGCCCTTCGGCGGAGGGCTGGAGGATTGGCGGAGGGCCGGGGGCCCTGTGGCGGCGGGAGAAGAGAAGAGAGAGAGGGGGGGTGGGCGGGTGGAGGAAACCCTAGGGTTAGGATTTTGGCTCTGATACCATGTTAGAGTAATCGATACTCTGATGTGTTATTCCATAGAGCCCTCGGGTCTCTTATATAGGGAGAAAACCCTTGGGTAAATTACAGAGTCTTACAAAATATAAATAGAAATTACGGAACAATAAAACGTAACATATATAAGTCTCTATAATAACAATGTCATCAACATAAACTAAAACAACTATAATACCTCTCTGATTTCTCTTAACAAAGAGAGTATGATCTGCAGTGGATCTCACAAACCCCTTATGTTCAATCAACTTCGAAAGCTTCTGGAACCAAACCCTCGGACTCTGCTTAAGGCCATAGATACCCTTATGAAGATGACACACCATATTCGACTCCCCCTCAGCAGCAAACCCAGGTGGCTGCTGCATGTAAACCTCCTCCTCAGATTTCCATACAAGAAAGCATTCTATACATCTAATTAGAAAAGCAACCAATCACGAACCACATCAACAACGATAAGATTCCGCAGGGTAGAGTGTCGTGCAACAGGAGAAAAGGTGTGATGCAAATTGCTTATTCGGCAACGGCGAAATAAAGGATTTTTGTGAATTTTTGGAAGAAGGATAATTGAGGGGTTGAGAAGAAGAAACTCGTCGGAATTACGAGGGTTTTGGAGAAGAAGAACACGTGTAGACCACGCGGGGGAGAAGCAGAGAGACAGAGATAGAGATAAAGATCTCAGTTTTTCATATATCTGAACTGATTAAAACAATAGGCCTTCATCCCTTTATATAAGAGGGAGGAGGTTACAAAAATAGCAACTAATTCAAATTGAAACTAATTATCCTAAATTGACTCTAACTAATTAACCGACTAATTTAAAAAATCAAATCTATAACTAATTATTGGAGATCACAGGCGATCTCGTTTATTTAATTAAAGACACGACAACTTAAAGAAACGTAAATAAAATTGATCGATGTAAATTTAAATAAATGCAGTCTTACATTTCTGGTCCGCACTGCATCAACTCTCCTCTGCTTTTAAAAATTCGTCTCCCAACGAATTGTTGGATCTGCAGGCTTGGAGGTTGATAATTTCGAATCCGCGTTCTCAGTCATCCCCTGGAAGAATTGATGTGGAGCGCATGGCGGAATCCACACGCGTACGACGTGGGCGTTGGTGACGCGGCCTTCGTGGTGGAAGAACAACATGTGTGGCGCAAACGGCGGCGTCTTCATGAATTTTGTCTCCTCCTTGTGATGATTGAAAAATTGATGAGGCATGAACAACATGGTCCTTGGAGAATCCATAGCAAAGCAATGACACAAGGAGAGGAGAGGAGGATGTGTCCAAGGAATGAAGCCATGGGGCCTTTAAATAGGTGAAACCCATGGTCCTAGTCCTAATAGGATAAGGAAGATTCCCAGATTTCTTCCTTTCAGCCCTCTTTTTTAAATATTTCCGCAGCAGAGGGTTTAATGGCAATTTTCGTACCCCTTCCATTAGACCAATATTGTGAGAGTGGCCCTTAGCTTTTCCCTTTAAATAGAAACTCTTGTTAGGGGGGACCTTTTTGCGATTTTTCCAATTCAATCTCAAATCCCTAAAGTTGAGGGATTCGGTTCCAATTGCAGAGTCATCCCACGATAGGGTGTCTCCGATCCTTCTTCTTAAGCAGTGCCCCACGTTAGGGCTTTGCCTTCTCTGGCGGCGGCGCGACTGAAGATGACGCCAAGGGAGGCGGCACAAATGACGGCGGTGCGAGTGCTGACGAGTTGGCTGGAGGCGATGCGCAAGTGGAGCGCACATCGTGTGCGGAGCGTGGCCTGGACAGGAGCAACCAGTTCGACGGCGGTAGCCCTGGCGTTGACGGGGTACCTGTTGGCGGCGAGATTGGAAGTGCACGCGGTGCCAGCAGCGCATATGACGACAACAATCCTTCGAGATCAAGCTGTGGTGGTGGCGGCAGTCACGCGAGCCTTGTGCGTGGGGGGAAAGGCTACGCCTTCGGGGCGGGAGGCGGATCTCCCTGCATCGGATCGTCAAGGCCCTTTGGGGTTGGGTGTCGGTGTCGCAGTTGCGTCGTGGTGGGAAAAGGTGGGAGTGGGGCAGCAGTGGGGTGGGAAGTGGGGGTACGGGTGCACCAGGAAGGGGTGTTGGGACTGTGGTGGCCTTCGCAGAAGGTGCGAGGAGGGTCGGAGGTGGTGTCTGGGGTGAACTGCAGGGCGGGGAAGGTAGGGGGGTTACCTGGGATGGCTGGGGTTGTGCTGAGACGGTCGGAGGGGGCGGTGGAATCGATTCCGGTGGCGGAATCAGATCTGGGAGGTGCTGGACAGCGGGCGAATCGACTTCCACAACGAGGCTTTCTTCGTTAAAACTCGGGACAACGGCTTCGGTGGTTGGAGGCTTTGATTTGGCGGCGCGTAGGGCCTCGAAGTTAGCCATAAGATCCCGAAACTGGGAGTGGAATGTGGTTTGGAAATCACGTAACATGCGCTCCGTCTCCTTGTTGTAGGCGTCGATGGCAGAGATGGCTCGTCGTTTTTGTTCGGATGAACGATGGTCCCTTGATGCATGTCGGTGCGAGCGTCTGGACGGATCGTCAGATCGTGAGGACGATCTGTAGGCTATGCTCTGATACCAAATGATGCAAATTGCTTATTCGGCAACGGCGAAATAAAGGATTTTTGTGGATTTTTGGAAGAAGGATAATGGAGGGGTTGAGAAGAAGAAACTCGTCGGGATTACGAGGGTTTTGGAGAAGAAGAACACGTGTAGACCACGTGGGGGAGAAGGAGAGAGACGGAGATAGAGATAAAGATCTCAATTTTTGATATATCTGAACTGATTAAACAATAGGCCTTTATCCCTTTATATAAGAGGGAGGAGGTTACAAAAATAGCAACTAATTCAAATTGAAACTAATTATCCTAAATTGACTCTAACTAATTAACCGACTAATTTGAAAAATCAAATTTATAACTAATTATTGGAGATCACAGGCGATCTCGTTTATTTAATTAAAGACACGACATCTTAAATAAACGTAAATAAAATTGACGGATATACATTTAAATAAATGCAGCCCTACATTTCTGGTCCGCGCTGCATCAAGGTGTCTTGATAATCCACGCCATAGGTTTGTGTGAACCTACGAGCAACCGGTCTGGCCTTGTATCTGTCTACTGTATCGTCAGCTTGATGCTTCACAGTAAATACCAACATGCTACCAACAATAGATGCGCCTGGCGGAGCATGGACAAGACTCCGCGTACCTCGTGACTGTAAAGCTGCCATCTCCTCCTCCATAACCAGATGCCATTGACTGCTCTGTAGTGCCTCATGATATGACCACATTATTTCCACGGTAGAGAGACCAACAACAAATCTCTGAAACTCCTTGGGAAGATGCCCCAAGGAAACATGAGATTCAATAGGATGCGTAGTACATGCTCGTTTCGGCCTCCTTAGTGCAATCGACACATATAGATCCTCAACAGATGTAGAATACATAGTATCCACGTCATGTACCTCAGGCTGTACGTGCAAATCACCAGTACCATCAGTAATACCCAAATGTTCAGAACATACCTCGGGCGTGCTGGATGATAAAGGAGGCACAGGAGCAGGGGGGCGTCGTTGGTAAACCTGTGGGAATAAAGTAGGTGGCGGTGGAGGTGACGGTGGATGAGGTGGTGATGGTGGAGATGATGGTGGAGGAGTTGGTGGTGGAGATGATAATGATGGAGGAGGTGGCATATCCACCTCTTCTCCATCCTCTGAAGGAGTAAGCCTGTCACCTGTGGGAGAAAAATACATAACTGACTCGAAAAAGGTAACATCAGAACTAACATAGTAGCTTCGTTGATCATGGTCGAAGCAGCGATAACCTTTTTGGGTCTTGGAATACCCAACAAACACACATTTGACAGCTCTAGGAGAGAGCTTGTCAAGACCTGGAGACATTTGATGAACAAAAGCTACTGACCTAAAGACACGAGGCGTTAGCGAGAAAATATCCATCTCGAGAAACGCAATCAAGAACAGAATCTTCTCTCCTAGTACCGAAGAGGGCATACGATTTACCAGATAGCAAGCAGTTAGATCCGCATCGTCCCAATATGAATGAGGGGCACGCCTCTAAATCAACAGAGTTCTGGTGACATCTAACAGATGACGTTGTTTTCGTTCTGCTATCCTATTCTGCTGGGACGTATATGCACATGATGTCTGATGCACAATGCCAAGGGACCTAAGGAATTAAGAAAGCTGCGTACCTTTCACTGAAAAATAGTTCTTATTTCATTAATAAAGGACTGCATAATAGGACCTGCATCAGACTTGCTCTTAAGAAGAAATAGACTTTTGGGACGTTATCGCCAACGACGTGTTGGAAGTGGCCCTCGAGTTCTGTGAGGGGAACCGGGGATTCAACAGGATTAACCAGGCCTCTTTGGTTCTCATTCCGAAATCCCAGGGTACTCGTCGTATTGAGGATTTCCGCCCTATTGCCATTTCCAATGGTATCTACTTGATCATAGCGAAGGCTTTGGCCCGTCGCCTAGCGCCCCTTCTTGCCTCTCTCATTTCTCCATGCCAAGCGGCCTTTGTTCAAGGGAGGTAAATCTCTGACTGCTTCGCTCTTGCTTCCGCTATCATAGATGGCTGGCACAGAAATGGAACGAAAGGGGTCCTCTGGAAAATTGATTTTGCTAAGGCGTACGACTCCTTGGACTGGCGCTTCTTATGGTCGGTTTTGAAGTCTCGGGGCTTCCCTCCGTTATGGATTTCATGGATCCGTCGATGTGTTACTACGGTTTCCTTCTCCTTATCTCTTAATGGTCGGCCATCTGGGGACCTATTTCAACCTCGAAGGGGGGTTCGCCAGGGATGCCCCCTTGCCCCTCTTCTGTTTGTTTTGGCGGCGGATGTGCTGCCACGTATGATTCAAGGCATATCCGACGTTGGGTATACTCGAGGATGCTCTTTGGGTGACCTTCATATCCCGCTCCTCCAATATGCGGACGACACTTTATGTTTTATAGAGGGCGAGCGGCTTCAATATGCGGGAATGGCTACTACGGTCCATTTATTTTGCGAATTGTCGGGGCTCCGCATCAACGAGGACAAGTCGAAATTTGTGCCCTTTGCTCTCTCGCCTCTGGAGGTTGGGGAATGCTCCTCCATTTTGGGGGCCTCTCTCGGGGCTCTCCCTCTAGATTACCTGGGATTATCTCTCTCAGTGGGCAGGGCGCGGTTGCGCGATTATCAGCGGGTGGTGGAGAAGATCGAGACAAGGCTGGCAGGATGGCGCTCTTCATTGCTCTCTCGAGGTGGCCGTTTGGTGCTTATTAAATCCGTCCTTTCGGCTATCCCTATTTATTTCCTATCGGCGCGTGGTTTGCCAAAGGGGATTAGGCTACGCTTGGACAAATGTATGAGGGGATTCCTTTGGGGCAAGAAGGATACTACAAGAAGAGGGATACATCTGGTCGCATGGGAGGACATTACACGACCTAAAAGCGACGGGGGCCTGGGTGTTCGGCGGCTGGAGGTCATGCGGGACGCTTCTCTTCTCAAATGGGCGTCGAGGCTTTTAAGCCGGGATGATGGTTTTATGGTGCGATGCCTTCGCATTGCGGCGAGTAATGCCTTTCTCTCCGCCTTTGACGGTCGATCTCATGCTCACTCTCCCATCTTTTGGCGCGAAGCATTCGCTGTTTTCAACCGCAATCGGTCCTTATTTAGACCGTCTCTCGGCGATGGAACCTCCTTCCGCTTTTGGAACGTGGACTGGTCTGGTAAGGGCATCTTCATGAACCTTTTTCCAAGACTTTATGCGTTGGCCAGGGACAAATATGCAACGGTGGAATCGTGCTGGACCAATGGCTCCTGGTGCCCGATCTTGGTGGATTCCCTCTCCGCTCAACGGCCGATGGACTTCTCCGCATTATTGACCCTACTCGAGGACGCCCCTACTCCATCGGGGGGGCGTGATCACTTCACTTGGATCGACGGGTCCTTCTCTTCGCAGAAGGCTTATTCTGCTCTTCTCCCCATCGCTGTGCATCCGGAGGCGTCATTTCGTGGCCACTGCAACCTCATATGGGGTCTCAAGCTTCCGGAAAGGATTGGGATCTTTATGTGGATTCTTAGGCGTGGACGACTTCCTACTCGCGATCGTCTTCTATCACTCTTCCCAAACTTGCCCAATGTTTGCGGATTATGCGGTTCGGCTGCCGAGACGACCGACCATCTCTTCCTTCACTGCGACCTATTGCGGCCCATATGGGAGGACATTGCTTGGTTGAATCATTCGTCGTTGGAGTCTTTTTGGGAGAGCTGTGCAATCGCTGCAAATCGTCCGAGGGCGGAGAGACTGATTCCCATTGCGCGCATTTGGAGTATCTGGATGGGAAGGAACAAATTTCTATTTGCGGGGCAGAGATTCTATATAGAAAATATTTGTATTGATGCGAACCGCTTTTGTTTGGATTGGTCATCTGGATAACGTTTTTTGTATCGGGGCGATTGGTATCATTATTGATATCGGTCTCCCCTATTTCTCCCTTTCTGCTCCCCCTGTAAGTACTTCTTTTTCTCCTCTTTAATAAAATGGGGCGAACACCTACGGGTGTCTCCCCCTTTTTGGAGTGTCAAAAAAAAAATATCGAAAACTCATCAACTGCAACAAGATAAAAGCTATGTCCCTGGAGATCTGGGACACGACTGGGACCCCAAATATCAAAATGCAATAACTCGAATAGACTATGACTGCTATGACCCTGACGACTCTGAAAGGTAGAGCGATAATGTTTTCCAAACTGGCATGCCTCGCACTGAAAGGTGGAGCGAGGAGAAATCTGTAGAAGAACATGACACAACTTTTGCAAAGGAAGATGACGAAATCAAAGATGCCACATATAAGGAGAAATTGATTCAGTGCGAATAGAAGAGGCACCAACATAAGGGCACTGCATCAATTTGTATAGACCTCTGTGAACCCCTCAGGATCCGGGTACCCGTTTACGCGCAATTCGCAATATTTCATTCCCAATTATATCGCACAAGTCGCAGAAAAACAGGGAAAATTTTTTTCGCGACTATGACATTCATTCTCAACACATGACCACAAGTAAAAGAGACAGACATCACCAATATTTCTTTTCATTAATATTCATATCCATTTACAACATGTACAAGCATATTCCATGTTACAACATATATCCCAAAATGTGACAAAAGAGATAGCATTTACATCATCATCTGTACAAAAACTAAGACAAAGTAAATCATACCGTCGGGTGTACACTATATCTCCTGGAAGCATGTATATACTGAGCGGCTACTAAACTGCAGGCTGTTTGCCTGCCACACACAATAGGAAGAAAAGGCGTCAGCGGTTGCTGGTACCTCCCAAAAACTTATATAAATTAACGGCATTTATTATTTACAAAAGAAACAAGCAGAAAGGCGAGAGCAACTCAATTTAAGATTTAATTCTACTTGCAGCTGAAAACGGTTTTTCAGGTTACTTGTAAACATCTCAAATGTTCGTAATGCATTTCTAATGACTTTCCCCTGAACCCGGCATTTCCCATATGTAACATTATTTCGATAGCAGTTGCGTAATCATGAGTGTGTGAAGGGGAATGCATATATCATTTTCCTTAGAGATCATGTTGGTTAGTGAAAAATGGAAAAGTTGAGATTGTAGAGATCTATTAATGTATTTAAATTCTTGGGTAGAGAGCATGGTCTTTTGATCTTAACTTCTCAATTTCTCAACTTCAATGTTTCAGATATAACTCCAGATGTTGTAGATGTAGATATGGATGATCTAGATATAGAATCGCCAGTCTGTTGGCGAAGTAACTCAAGCGGTGAAGAAGCCTACAAATGGCTCTTCCGTCTCGCCCTCTAATTGGAAGTGCGGTCCAATAGAGGGATAGGTCTATTCTCCAACTACGCCACTGAGACGGGTGAGAGAGACTCCCTAGAAAAGTCGCTCTAGAGAAAACAGCCCGACTAGTACGGGCAACCGAGCTCGTACGTAAAGCTGAAAAACCAGGATCCCCCGCCTGGGCATCCTAAAACAGGGTCAGCGGAACTGGTCTAAAGTCTGGATCCCAACGAGGCGTAAAAACACTGCGAGCTCGCGAAAAACCGAAAAGGGACTGGGATCCTAGATCCGCGCACTTGGCGGCCGCTGCCCAAACTGGGCTTCCTTTCCTCCGCCCAGGTGAGGGTCACCGCACCCTCGCACAGTCAGGTGTAAAGTCCACCATGACCGGCAAGATAAAATATCATAATTGTTTAACTATTACTTTCTTGATTTCTCTACTTCCTCTTTCTTTGATGTGGTTATCTTTACAGATCTGTATTATAAAAAAAATTTACTTGAAGTTTACCGGATCTATCGGTTGGAAATTTTTAGTTTGGTATTTCGTGGTTCTCATGATGTACATACATCCAGTCTTAGGTGTACCCGAAGATAAGGGATTTTGAAATACTGTTGACAGAGCTGAATGATATGATAGATTGGGGAAAAGCATTCATTTGGAGGTTATATACATAATTAGTTAAGCAGTTGACTTTTCTAGGGACTTCAACCCTAGTTATATATATATTCATTGATTAAGAATTCCCTATCATAATATTTTGGAGTCTGTATGAGTTTTACCCAAAAGACTTAAAAGTCGTAGAGTATCTAATGTAGTACATGGAATGAAGAAAAAGAATATAAACTTTTTGACAATTCCATAAGCACTATGAATAAGTCTTCATAATTGTTGATAGAAAAATTCAATGAAATCTAATCATTACATATATGTGTATCCTTATACTAACTCGTAGTTAAGTACTTAATCGTGAGAGTGGTTTTATTAATTTATTGTAAAAGAAGCATAATAATATGAAGTTAAAATCTTGCCGTCAGAATAAAAAAAATGTTAATAAATATCTTTAATATATATTTCAGATTCTGATTATACAGAGAAAATCAAATTTGACATACATAGTCATATATATATATTATAATAACTCAAGTTTTGAGTTTGAAATTTTTTTTTTGATTTAATCAAAAATCACTTTACAATCAATGTTTAAATTAAATGTCTCAGACTGAGTTTTTTTTTTCTTTACAGTAAGCAATAGTGATTGTATATAAGAACTTACTGATTAACTTGAGATTTTTTTTTCTGTAGCGTACAGGATAATACTTTGCATTTAAACTCTCCATCATAGAGAATACACATAATATTTCAGTCTGAATTTTATTTATTTATTTTTCCAGAATTCATAAAACTCTATTATTATTTTAAGCAGAGCATAAAACACAGTTATGTTTTGAAATTTTTAGTATTAATTCCACTACTGCTTTATCCCAGTTATTAAGCAATATAACACATTGTTGATCCAATTTCATTATAAGAATGGAATTTGGTTTCAATAACATAATGCACTGTTATTACTATAATTGACTGATTATGGTTTCCTGCATACCATAATATTACGTATATTTATATAACTTTACAAAAGAAGTTAATAACAGGGAAGATCTAATCCTGCTAAATTGGTGAATCATAACCGTAAGTATATTGAGCCCAGTATGATAGAGAACTTGGAATAAAAGGTGTGTGAATACATGCATGGCAGCAAGATAGATTAGGATTGTACCTTATTTGATTTTCAAATGATGTCTTTGCATGCTACGGTTGGGGTTTTGAAACAGATCTTTTGCTGCTGAAAACTGCAACAATTTCAGCTACCTGTTGTAATGGTTGTAGCCAATCTAAGCAAAGTTCCTTGGCTGGAAGTTGGCAGCCACAAATGCTAACCAGAACAGCAGGGAACTGTTGTAAAATCAGACGTTTTTCAACAGAAAGTGAAAGGAGAAAGGGGAAAGACAGCAACTCCTTCGGCTGAGAAAGAGAAAAAAAAACGGAGCAGAGGAAAAAGGGCCTTCGCGGTAGAGCTTGAGAGAAAAGTTGAGGGGAAGTTGTTGTTTATATCACCAAGAAGAGCTCTTAGAAACTTGACATGTGTCAACTAATTTTATGGCCAAATGTTGAGCTAAGGAGGAGCCAAGTGGCTAGAAAGGAAGAAAATATATAACGGCTGGAAATTCCTGTGTAATAGTGAAAAATAATTACTTTTATTTTATTGTATTTTTTTTCTCTTTATTTAGCATACATAAAAGTCTATCGTACGCGTACCTCGGGCTTCCGTTTTCGACGCGAAATATCTTGATTTGATCGTCTCGGGACGATGATCAATTTGAGTACCATATTGATATACTTTCGGTCGAGTTTTGAATACCCGAAATTTCGGATACGGCTTTTGTTTAAGGTTAAATTTTACGATAAAAAAAAAATATCAGACGACGTCTGATTGACGAACGGTCGATTCCGTTGGTCTTGTGTCGTCGAATCGGATCTAATGACGGTCTCGGTTCGCTTCGCGGTTTCCGAATTTGCGTCGCGGCTTTTCACGGCGCGCATTACGAAGGGACCGATTTTTTTTCGATTTCGTTCGAACGACTTTTGATTCACTACTAATTGATCGTTTTAGGTTGTTTAGTATTGACCGATAACGTTTTTTGGGTTCATTAGACCCAAAATCGGACGACTTCGGGTTTGATTGGAAACCGGATGCTACAATTATAAAAACCTCAAAGGGAGTCTCGTCCTCGAGACTCGAGTTAAGGCTATTAGGTGACTTGTTTGAATTTCATATGTCAATAAAAACCTCAAAGGGTTTTGAACCCATAAAAACCTCAAAGGGAAAACAAGCCATATATTTATAATGTGTCTAATTACAAAAGCGTGTTTTGACGGTTACATCAAAATAGCTGCGGGTATCGTGCCCGCATGTCGGCTTCAGTCTCCCATGTCGCTTCCTTGACGCCGTGTCGGTGCCACAAAACCTTGACCAATGAAATCTCTTTGCTGCGAAGCTTCTTCACAGCACGATCAAGTATCCGGACAGGCTTCTCCTCATAGGTCAGATCCGGCTCTACATCGAGATTCTCGTAACTGATGATGTGGCGAGGGTCGTGGACATACTTCCTCAGATTGGATATGTGGAAAACATCATGAATAGCTGAAAGATGTGGAGGAAGAGCTACTCGGTATGCCACTTTCCCCACTCTAGCCAGAATCTCAAAAGGTCCAACATATCGCGGCGCCAACTTGCCACGAACACCGAATCTCTGCACTCCCTTCATGGGAGATACTCGTAAAAATACCCAATCTCCAACCTATAATTTATAGGATTGTCATTAGTATGGGATTAAGTTGAACACATATATATCATAATTGAGTGGATGAGGAGAAAATAATTACATTACCTGAAACTCTAAGTCTCTCCTCCGACGATCCGCATAGCTCTTCTGGCGGCTTTGTGCCGTCAGAAGCCTCCGCCTCACAAGATCAACAGCTCTCGCAGTCTCCTCCAAGAGATCCACGGAATATAAAGCATGATCACCTACCTCACGCCAACTAAGAGGTGTGAGGCATCTCCTCCCGTATAGGGCCTCGAATGGTGCCATGCCAATACTGGAGTGATAGCTGTTGTTGTACGTGAATTCCACCAAAGGCAAATGGTCCTTCCAGGACCCTTTCCACTCCAAAGTGCATGCGCGAAGTAGATCCTCAAGCGTCTGAATGGTGCGCTCACTCTGCCCATCTGTCTGCGGATGATAAGCAGAACTCATCTTCAGCTCTGTCTGTAGTGCTGACATGAACTGCTGCCAATAGTGAGATGTAAATCTCGAATCTCTGTCAGACACCACCTCTCGTGGTATACCATGTAGCCTGATAATGTTCTGCACATAGAGCTTGGCTAATCTGGATGGAGTATAAGTCGTGTGGACAGGTATGAAGTGGGCTGACTTGGTCAACCTATCAACAACGACCCATATGGAGTCATGGCCACCTGGTGTCTTCGGCAGACCTGTGACAAAATCCATAGAAATGCTCTCCCACTTCCACTCGGGAATGGGGAGAGACTGCAGTAATCCTGGCGGTCTCCTGTGCTCAGCCTTGACCATCTGACAGGTCATGCATCTGCTAACATGTAGCGCCACATCGCGCTTCATCCCATCCCACCAGAAATGTCGACGCAGATCACGGTACATCTTCGTACTGCCTGGATGGATAGATAACCGTGAACTGTGTGCCTCGTCCAAAATGTCTCTGCGAAGCTGCTCATCATTGGGTACAACGACCCGTCCTGCCTTCCATAAAATAGACTCTATCACAACAAAGTCGTCAAATTCGTCCTTGACGGCGCGCATGTATCTATCATGAATCCAAGGATCGGTCTTCTGGCCCTCAACAATACGATCCCAAAGACTGCTGTATCGTGGAGGTACGGCGGTAGAAATGGATGCGCTCTCCTGAGGATGCCAATCACTCAAAGCTGCAAGTGTATCCCACGTGTATAGCCAGTTTGCCGTACCCTCTGCATGTGCTCTCCTGCTAAGTGCATCAGCCACCACGTTTCCCTTACCGGGATGGTAAGAGATCGTGCAATCATAATCCTTCAACAGCTCGAGCCATCTGCGCTGCCTCATGTTCAGCTCCTTCTGATCAAAGATGTACTTCAGACTCTTGTGGTCTGTGAAAATCTCGAAGTTCACCCCATATAGATAGTGGCGCCAGATCTTCAAGGCGAAGACAACTGCCGCCAACTCCAAGTCATGTGTGGGGTAGTTCCGCTCGTGCGGTCTCAACTGTCGTGATGCGTAAGCAATCACCTGTCCTCTCTGCATCAACACTGCTCCTAGACCTTCTCCAGATGCATCCGTGTAGACTGCATAGTCCTGAGTGCCTGAAGGAAGAGCAAGAATAGGCGCTGTGGTCAACCTCTCCTTCAGGGTCTGGAAGGCCTGCTCACATGAATTGTCCCAAATGAATGGAACTCCCTTCTGCGTCAATCGTGTCAATGGACGGACGATGCGTGAAAATCCGCTGACAAAGCGTCTGTAATAGCCCGCTAATCCGAGGAAGCTCCGAATCTGAGTGACTGTCTTGGGCTGCTCCCAAGACATAACTGCATCTATCTTCGCGGGATCAACCGCAATGCCTGCTCCAGAAATGATATGCCCGAGAAATGAGACCTGGGATAACCAGAACTCACACTTGCTCAACTTGGCATATAGCTTGTGCTCTCGTAATGTGTCTAAGACGATCCGCAGATTATTAGCATGATCCTCTTCATTCCGTGAATAGATGAGCACATCATCGATGAACACCACTACAAACTTGTCCAAGTATGGACGGAAGATACGGTTCATCATATCCATGAAAGCCGCAGGTGCATTGGTGAGCCCAAACGGCATCACCACAAACTCGTAGTGTCCATATCGAGTCCTGAAGGCTGTCTTTGGAATGTCCGACTCGCGAATCCTCAGCTGATGGTAACCTGAGCGAAGATCGATCTTCGAGAAAACCGAAGATCCCTGGAGTTGGTCGAACAAATCATCAATGCGCGGCAAGGGATAACGGTTTTTCAGCGTTCTCTTGTTCAGCTGCCTGTAATCGATGCATAGTCTCATGGACCCATCCTTCTTCTTGACAAATAGAACCGGAGCACCCCAAGGTGAAGTGCTCGGCCTCACGAGTCCCATGTCAAGCAACTCCTGCAACTGCACCTTCAGCTCCCTCAACTCGGCTGGTGCCATGCGATATGGTGCCATCGAGATCGGCTGTGTATCTGGCAACAATGTGATCTCGAACTCAATCTCCCTCTCAGGAGGTAGCCCTGGTAGCTCATCAGGAAATACGTCAGGGTATTCTGAGACTACTCGGATGTCCTGTATCATCGGCTCCTGATCAGACACCTCTCGAACAAAAGCAAGGTAAGAATCGCAACCCTGATCAACAAGTCGCTGGGCTCGCAATACCGAAATGTACTCCATGGTGGAGTCATGTGTAGTACCCTCAAAAGTGAACTCGGGTAGATCTGGAATCCTGAAGACAACCGTCTTCCTAAAGCAATCAACAAGTGCATGATGAGTGGATAGCCAATCCATGCCTAAAATCAAGTCGAACTCATCAAGCTGTAGGAGTAGACAGTCTGCGATCATCTCATGACCTCCTATCAGTATGGGCAAGTGCCTGACTATCAGAGATATGACAAATAACTGGCCACCTGGCCCTCGGATGTGATATGGAGATGATAGCGTCTCTGCAACTCTATCTAAAGAAACAAGCAATCTCGAAGCAAGGAAAGAGTGTGTCGCGCCGGAATCAAATAAAACATGGAAAGGTCGGCCCAAGACTGAGACCATACCTTTCACTACAGTAGCCGCTGAACGTGCCTGCTCCTCAGTGACTGCGTGTAACTGTCCCTGCCTGGCTGATGCAGCACTAGAACCTGCCACACTCTGCGTCTGTCTCTGCTGCTGCGGTCGCCTGAAGTTGGAGTTCCTGCCACGGAAACTCCCTGATCGCTGTGTCTGTGAAGGCCGTGGCTCGCCAGAAGCCTGTGGGCACTGTGCACGGTAATGTCCCCACTCGTGACATCGGTAGCACCGGACTGGTCGAGTAGAGGGAGTAGCTGTGTCCGTGCTCCGAGCTGGTCCTGCAGGTGGTCTATCTGCTCGCTGCGACCCAGATGGTCGAGCGGACTCTGTACCTCGTCCGGCAAGTGCTCCTCCTAGAGTAGTCGATGGAGAAGAGCGAGCACTGCCAGAGAATGTCGAACCTGTAGGTCGGAATCGTCTGGCTGACCTCTGCTGCTGAAACGGTCGACGTATCGGCCCAAAATGTCGCCGCGGTCTAGGCGGTGCTCCAGACGAGCTCCCGTAACGTCTCCCTCTGATGTCCTCGAACTTCTCCGCAGCATCGGTAGCCTCGGAGATAGAAGTGATATGCAGTCCAGCCAGCTTCTCCTGCACCTCCTCTCGCATGCCGCCAATGAACTTCTCCAGATTCTCCTCTGGAAATGCGCCAGCTGCTCGTGTGTGTCGTGACAGCTCTGTGTATCGGATAAAGTAATCCCGGGCTGTCATCTGTCCCTGACGAAGCTCTGCAAACAGTCGGCGCTGGGACTCCCTCCACTTCGCAGAAAAGAAGTGGGCTCTGAACTTCGTCTCAAAATCATTCCAAGTAGGCTCTCGGCCTAACTCGGATACTACTGCCATCCACCATCGCTCGGCGAAGTCTATCAGTGAGTACTCTATGAAAGATAGCCACGTGTTTCGTGGCGCATTAATCGCCCTGAGCACTTTCATTACTCTCATCAGCCACTGCTCAGCGTCATCTGGTGGACCTGTGCCCTCGAACAAGGGTATGTTGGCCCGCTGATAGGAAGTGAAGACTGACTGGTGCCTGTGAATGGCTGCAAACTCGTGTGCATCCTCGTCAGCAAAGTCAACAGGGTCCTGCTCCCTGCCTAAGTCTGCATCCTCCTCAGCTCCATGCTCTGGAATGTCCTCTAGTGGATCATCAGGATGAGGCTGCTCCACCTCAACGGACTGGTGCTGGTCCTGTCATATCCCATCCTGGGATGGATGGTACGTGAAATCTGACAGATCCTCAAATCTCATCTCTATGTTCGTCTGCCTGTCAGCAATCTCGGTCTGCTGGGCCAATATCTGCTCCTGCTGGCCTCTCATAGCAGCCTGCTGCTGCTGAAGATCAGTAAGTGCGCTCAGTATGCGTGCCAGCTGATCAGAAGTATCCTGACCTGGTCGAGATGCCATGGCTCTGCATAAGAACCATAATTAGTCATAAAAATGCCCTAGACAGATATTTATCATAAATGCTTTTCTCTTCTTGGGATATAAGATGAAAATTAATGAAATTGGTGACATCTGTGGTTATTGAATATGAATGTCATATTTCCCTTCTCGAACTCACGACAAGTCGGTAGACTGTCGCTATTCGAGATCTTAATGCGATCGGAATTGTAATATCGCGAATGTGCGTATCGGGGTATCACTGCTCTGATACCAAACTGTGAACCCCTCAGGATCCGGGTACCCGTTTACGCGCAATTCGCAATATTTCATTCCCAATTATATCGCACAAGTCGCAGAAAAACAGGGAAAATTTTTTTCGCGACTATGACATTCATTCTCAACACATGACCACAAGTAAAAGAGACAGACATCACCAATATTTCTTTTCATTAATATTCATATCCATTTACAACATGTACAAGCATATTCCATGTTACAACATATATCCCAAAATGTGACAAAAGAGATAGCATTTACATCATCATCTGTACAAAAACTAAGACAAAGTAAATCATACCGTCGGGTGTACACTATATCTCCTGGAAGCATGTATATACTGAGCGGCTACTAAACTGCAGGCTGTTTGCCTGCCACACACAATAGGAAGAAAAGGCGTCAGCGGTTGCTGGTACCTCCCAAAAACTTATATAAATTAACGGCATTTATTATTTACAAAAGAAACAAGCAGAAAGGCGAGAGCAACTCAATTTAAGATTTAATTCTACTTGCAGCTGAAAACGGTTTTTCAGGTTACTTGTAAACATCTCAAATGTTCGTAATGCATTTCTAATGACTTTCCCCTGAACCCGGCATTTCCCATATGTAACATTATTTCGATAGCAGTTGCGTAATCATGAGTGTGTGAAGGGGAATGCATATATCATTTTCCTTAGAGATCATGTTGGTTAGTGAAAAATGGAAAAGTTGAGATTGTAGAGATCTATTAATGTATTTAAATTCTTGGGTAGAGAGCATGGTCTTTTGATCTTAACTTCTCAATTTCTCAACTTCAATGTTTCAGATATAACTCCAGATGTTGTAGATGTAGATATGGATGATCTAGATATAGAATCGCCAGTCTGTTGGCGAAGTAACTCAAGCGGTGAAGAAGCCTACAAATGGCTCTTCCGTCTCGCCCTCTAATTGGAAGTGCGGTCCAATAGAGGGATAGGTCTATTCTCCAACTACGCCACTGAGACGGGTGAGAGAGACTCCCTAGAAAAGTCGCTCTAGAGAAAACAGCCCGACTAGTACGGGCAACCGAGCTCGTACGTAAAGCTGAAAAACCAGGATCCCCCGCCTGGGCATCCTAAAACAGGGTCAGCGGAACTGGTCTAAAGTCTGGATCCCAACGAGGCGTAAAAACACTGCGAGCTCGCGAAAAACCGAAAAGGGACTGGGATCCTAGATCCGCGCACTTGGCGGCCGCTGCCCAAACTGGGCTTCCTTTCCTCCGCCCAGGTGAGGGTCACCGCACCCTCGCACAGTCAGGTGTAAAGTCCACCATGACCGGCAAGATAAAATATCATAATTGTTTAACTATTACTTTCTTGATTTCTCTACTTCCTCTTTCTTTGATGTGGTTATCTTTACAGATCTGTATTATAAAAAAAATTTACTTGAAGTTTACCGGATCTATCGGTTGGAAATTTTTAGTTTGGTATTTCGTGGTTCTCATGTACATACATCCAGTCTTAGGTGTACCCGAAGATAAGGGATTTTGAAATACTGTTGACAGAGCTGAATGATATGATAGATTGGGGAAAAGCATTCATTTGGAGGTTATATACATAATTAGTTAAGCAGTTGACTTTTCTAGGGACTTCAACCCTAGTTATATATATATTCATTGATTAAGAATTCCCTATCATAATATTTTGGAGTCTGTATGAGTTTTACCCAAAAGACTTAAAAGTCGTAGAGTATCTAATGTAGTACATGGAATGAAGAAAAAGAATATAAACTTTTTGACAATTCCATAAGCACTATGAATAAGTCTTCATAATTGTTGATAGAAAAATTCAATGAAATCTAATCATTACATATATGTGTATCCTTATACTAACTCGTAGTTAAGTACTTAATCGTGAGAGTGGTTTTATTAATTTATTGTAAAAGAAGCATAATAATATGAAGTTAAAATCTTGCCGTCAGAATAAAAAAAATGTTAATAAATATCTTTAATATATATTTCAGATTCTGATTATACAGAGAAAATCAAATTTGACATACATAGTCATATATATATATTATAATAACTCAAGTTTTGAGTTTGAATTTTTTTTTTTGATTTAATCAAAAATCACTTTACAATCAATGTTTAAATTAAATGTCTCAGACTGAGTTTTTTTTTTCTTTACAGTAAGCAATAGTGATTGTATATAAGAACTTACTGATTAACTTGAGATTTTTTTTTCTGTAGCGTACAGGATAATACTTTGCATTTAAACTCTCCATCATAGAGAATACACATAATATTTCAGTCTGAATTTTATTTATTTATTTTTCCAGAATTCATAAAACTCTATTATTATTTTAAGCAGAGCATAAAACACAGTTATGTTTTGAAATTTTTAGTATTAATTCCACTACTGCTTTATCCCAGTTATTAAGCAATATAACACATTGTTGATCCAATTTCATTATAAGAATGGAATTTGGTTTCAATAACATAATGCACTGTTATTACTATAATTGACTGATTATGGTTTCCTGCATACCATAATATTACGTATATTTATATAACTTTACAAAAGAAGTTAATAACAGGGAAGATCTAATCCTGCTAAATTGGTGAATCATAACCGTAAGTATATTGAGCCCAGTATGATAGAGAACTTGGAATAAAAGGTGTGTGAATACATGCATGGCAGCAAGATAGATTAGGATTGTACCTTATTTGATTTTCAAATGATGTCTTTGCATGCTACGGTTGGGGTTTTGAAACAGATCTTTTGCTGCTGAAAACTGCAACAATTTCAGCTACCTGTTGTAATGGTTGTAGCCAATCTAAGCAAAGTTCCTTGGCTGGAAGTTGGCAGCCACAAATGCTAACCAGAACAGCAGGGAACTGTTGTAAAATCAGACGTTTTTCAACAGAAAGTGAAAGGAGAAAGGGGAAAGACAGCAACTCCTTCGGCTGAGAAAGAGAAAAAAAAAACGGAGCAGAGGAAAAAGGGCCTTCGCGGTAGAGCTTGAGAGAAAAGTTGAGGGGAAGTTGTTGTTTATATCACCAAGAAGAGCTCTTAGAAACTTGACATGTGTCAACTAATTTTATGGCCAAATGTTGAGCTAAGGAGGAGCCAAGTGGCTAGAAAGGAAGAAAATATATAACGGCTGGAAATTCCTGTGTAATAGTGAAAAATAATTACTTTTATTTTATTGTATTTTTTTTCTCTTTATTTAGCATACATAAAAGTCTATCGTACGCGTACCTCGGGCTTCCGTTTTCGACGCGAAATATCTTGATTTGATCGTCTCGGGACGATGATCAATTTGAGTACCATATTGATATACTTTCGGTCGAGTTTTGAATACCCGAAATTTCGGATACGGCTTTTGTTTAAGGTTAAATTTTACGATAAAAAAAAAATATCAGACGACGTCTGATTGACGAACGGTCGATTCCGTTGGTCTTGTGTCGTCGAATCGGATCTAATGACGGTCTCGGTTCGCTTCGCGGTTTCCGAATTTGCGTCGCGGCTTTTCACGGCGCGCATTACGAAGGGACCGATTTTTTTTCGATTTCGTTCGAACGACTTTTGATTCACTACTAATTGATCGTTTTAGGTTGTTTAGTATTGACCGATAACGTTTTTTGGGTTCATTAGACCCAAAATCGGACGACTTCGGGTTTGATTGGAAACCGGATGCTACAATTATAAAAACCTCAAAGGGAGTCTCGTCCTCGAGACTCGAGTTAAGGCTATTAGGTGACTATAGATGGATCACATATAGTGACAATGTAAGTCTTTGGTGATTTGATAATTGAAAGTAGATTCATAGAAAATTTAGGTGCATAAAGAACATTCTGAAGTCTCATTCCAGGGGTCAACTACACCTCCCCCTAACCAGTGATGGGAGAATGTGTCCCATCTGCTATCACAACAGATTATCCATTCCGAGCCAGGATAAATACACTAAACTGGCCTCTGTCACCACATAGATGATGTGATGCTCTTGAATCAATGATCCATTCTGACAAGTCTGCCCTGTAACAAGTAGTAAGGACATACGCTGTACCTAACGTAGACATTGATTCTGAGGCCGCCGCCTCTGAGGATCCTGAAGGAGAGGCAGTCGATCCGGTAGTGGGCATAATCTCCCTGAGACGAGCAACAAGTTCATCAAATCTCTGATCTACAACAGGTGAGGGGCTCCCAACTGGTTGCGTCTGTTCTGCAACCTGAGTTGAAGCAGGAAACCCATGCTTAGAATAACATGTTTCTTCAGAGTGACCAGATCTGTGGCAATAGCTGCAAGGCTGACAGGGTCGACTACCCCCTCCTTTGCCACGGCTAGAGCTTCCTCTGCCACGATATGGTATATGACTTCCCCTATGAAGATGTCTGTTGCTGCAAGGTACCTCTTGAAGATATAGATAGCCTACTCAATCTGCGATAAGCCTCCTCTATTGGAGGTATGGTAGCATCAGTAAGGATCTGGGCACAAGCAACGCCATACTCAGAGTCAAGAGATGCTAGCAAAACTCCTGTCATCACAGAGTCTCTGTATGCTTTGAGCTGCTCTAGTGTAACAGTCAAAGGAATGTAACCATGTAACTTCTCGAACATTCCCCTTAAGGAAGTATAGAGGGTATGAAGGGGACGACCATTCTCCTTGGATGTGAAGATATCATGCTGGAGCTGCAGTATCTTTGACTCGTTCATCGCCGGCGAGTATGTGACAGCAAGAGTGTCCCATATAGCCTTTGCAGTCGGCTGACTCAGAATATCATTAGCTATCTCTGATGACACAGTCCCAGATAGCCATACCTGTGCGTAAGCATCATATGCCTCTCATGAGGCATTTATCCCAGTCTTGTCACTCGGCTCCTCTACTATGAGGATGTGTTTTCAGCCATTGCATTGTATTAAACTCATGAACTGCATGGCCCACAGTTCATAGTTTGTCCCATCCATCTTGACTATGGGTACTGGACCTTTGAATGCACCCATGGATGGAATGTCACTTTTGTTGTCAGACATGATGACAACTTATCTTCAAGACTAGGCTATCGACAAGAACGTGCATCTACACTGACATCAAGGAAGATGGTTGTGGGTGTAGACTTATTCCACAACCTCTTCCATTCCTTTGGAGAATCCTTAGGGTAACTAGAGTGTTTTAGATACTCGTGTCACACGCTAGAACCCTGAGAAAAACTGCACTACGTGGACTGGTCGGCTAGGAGGTCGGGAAGCGGTGCTGCACACCGTTGAAGGAAGGCTGGTCGGCACGGGAAACACACTAGGGCTGCAGGCCCGCTAGCACGGATGGAGCAGGAGGCGCACTAGGATGCACGGGAGACACGCTAGGCGGCGTTGAGCGCCGCGAGTGGAGCGAGGGGGGGGGGCTGCGTTGGGCAGCGGTGCCGCACCTCGTGGCTGGAGAAGCACGTCGTAGGGAGGAGCACGCCGCCAGGGGCTGATGCGCGGATGCACGCTAGGGTTTTTGGTGGAGACGGGCTTTAGGGCACAGGCTCCGGTCTAGGACCGTCGCTCTGATATCATGTTGAGGTGAAAACCAAAAGTTGTATTCCATCTAACACTAGAGCTCTCTTATATAGTTGAAAAGCTCAAAGGGTAAATTACATAAACAAGACAAGAGAAATAAATAATATAAATAAAGACGACAATAACATAAGAATGTTAATAGACCTTGTAGTAGAGGAGGTCGTATTCGTCAGCCATGCACATATTGCCACTGTCTAGGATACTTGTGATACATACTACTCCACGCATGGCTTTCCCGCGTATGCCTGTGTAGCTGAGCAGGCTGAGCTCCCTGCTGCTCCTACATCAGATTAGAGGTTTGATGACTTTGTGGCTCGATTACAGGAGATTATGCTTTATGCTAGTTCTCATGCTTCCCCTCTGCTTCGGGGAGGTCATTCAGATGTTGCAGCCTCTGCTTCTGCTAGTACCTCAGGTAGCATTTACAGTTCTACCAGTTGTCATGTAACCGATATTACAGAATGGATTATGTATTCTGGGGTATCCCATCACATGTGTGGAGACAAGAGTTAGTTTGCTGAATACAAACATGTTCCCCCTGGCAAATTAGTTATCATAGCTGCTGTGACTCTTCTCCAGTTGCAGGACAGTTTGATGCCTTAAATGCGTGTTCGGAATGTGCTACATGCTCTTGATTTTTCTATGAATTTATTGTTTATTAGTCAGACTGCGGAGGATTTATATTGTTGTGCTATTTTTGATCCATCTTCTCTTGTATTTTAGGATATTCTTATGGGCAGGGTGATTGGTTGTGGCCGTGAACAAAGCGACCTCTATCGACTGATCCGTACTCCATATGCTGGTCCATCTTCTCATCTTATAGGACCGATCTCTCCATTTATGTGACACTTGTGCTTTGGTCACCTTCCTCTTCAGAAGATGTGTTACGTACTTTCTTAGATCTCACCTCACTCATCCTTCTAGTAAGAGAAGGGTCAATTAGGAAGGCATCACCGGTTTGCTTTTCCTAGTCGACATAATCGGAGTAGTAGCTCTCTTTTTGAGTTGATTCATGCAGACATTTGGGATCCGAGTCGTGTACCCGATCATCGGGGACATAGATTTTATCTGGTGATTGTAGATGATTTCTCTCGTTTGTCCTGGATTTTCTTATTAAAGAATAAATTTGAGGCTAGAAATATGATAAAATCTTATATCAATGAAGTAAATATCTTTTTCTCTACAATCAAATTTGTACGAACTAATAATGCATTGGACTTTTGTACTCTTACACTCTCACAGTTCTCATCTCGTGGTATTGTTCATCAAACTTCATGTGTCCACGTGTCAACAAAATGTTGTTCTAGAACGTAAGCATCCCTACTTACTTGATGTTCCTGGAACCCTTCTCATTCAGAGTCATGCTCCACATTCGTTCTGGGGTGGTGCGGTTCTTACTGCTTGTTATGTTGTGAATTGCATGCCCTCATCTATACTGGGTGAGAAAATTCCTGTAGGATCGGGCTTTCCATTTATGAGACACCTGTGCTTTGGTCACCTTCCTCTTCAGAAGGTGTGTTACATACTTTCTTAGATCTCACCTCATTCATCCTTCTAGTACGAGAAGGGTCAATTAGGAAGGCATCACCGGTTTGCTTTTCCTAGTCGTCATAATCGGAGTAGTAGCTCTCTTTTTGAGTTGATTCATGTTGACATTTGGGATCTAAGTCGTGTACCCGATCATCGGGGACAAATTTTATCTAGTGATTGTAGATGATTTCTCTCGTTTGTCCTGGATTTTTTTATTAATGAATAAATTTGAGGCTAGAAAAATGATAAAATCTTTTATCAATGAAGTAAATATCTTTTCCTCTACAATCAAATTTGTACGAACTAACAATGCATTGGTCTTTCGTACTTACACTCTCACAGTTCTCATCTCGTGGTATTGTTCATCAAATTTCATGTGCCTACACGTCTCAACAAAATGTTGTTGTAGAACGTAAGCATCACTACTTGATGTTCCTGGAACCCTTCTCATTTAGAGTCGTGCTCCACATTCGTTCTGGGCTGATGAGGTTCTTACTGCTTGTTATCTTGTGAATTGCATGCCCTCGTTTATACTGGGTGAGAAAATTCCTTTCTCACTTGTCTTTCACGAGAAGGATTTGTTCTCACTCACTCATGTTTTTGGCTCAATTGCCTTTATACTTTAATTGTCTCTTGTTCTTGACAAGCTCTCTCCTAGAGCTGTCAAATGTATTTTTGTTGGGTACTCCTAGAGCTGTCAAATGTATTTTTGTTGGGTACTCCTAGAGCTTTCTCCTAGATCCTATGATCCATTGCGCAAGAAGTATTATGTTAGTGCTTATGTCTCATATTTCGAGTAAGTGATGTATTTTCCCCCTATAGGAGATTGATTGACTTCATCTGATTTAGATGACGAGGTCTACATGCAACCTCCTCCTAAAAGCCCATCACCATCTTCTGGTGAGCCCGTTGTTCCACCTCTACCACCTACTCATGTACCACCACCACCCACTTCCCTTGCTCCACCCTTTCCATACTACTATACTCGTCGACCGGCTTCTGCTCATGGTCCTAGCCCGTTATCTAACACGCCTCATGTTTGTTCTGAATACATTGTTTCTACTGATGGGTCCGGAGATGTGTCTGATCAGGAACCTTTGCAGGAGACTGGCATACGGATTGAGGAGATCGCCGATGACTTGGATGTACCTATCACACTTCAGAAGCAGAAGCGTACGCGTGCATCATATCCTCTCACTTTCCATGCATCTTTTGATTACCTCGCATGGGATTTCATGAGGTTTGCAGCTGGTCTATCTATCGTGGAGATTCCACGGACTCACCAGGTTGCCTTGAGAGATAGTCGGTGTCGTCTTGCCATAGAAGAGGAGATGGACATGTTATAGTCACTGGCACCTGAAGCTTGCTCCACTCTCCTTCTGGAGCATCTATTGTCAGTTGCAAGTGGGTTGTTACTGTCAAACACCATGCATATGGAAGTTTTGATCGTTACAAGGCCAAATTAGTTTCACATGAGTTTACTTAGAAGTATGGGGTGGACTATCTGGATACACTCTCACCGTTGCTCACTACTCCATACTTCGAGTCATCCTTGCTGTAGGCTAGATTGGTCTTTATTTCAACTTGATGTCAAAAATGCATTTGTATACGAAGATCTTCAGGAAAAAGTCTACATGCAGCAACCTTCGGGGTTTGCTGTTGAGGAGGAGTGTCAGCTGGTTTGTAGACTTCACAAGACAATCTATGGCCTTACAAGAGTCCAAGGGCCTGGTTCCAGAAGCGCTCAGATCTGATTAAGAAGCACCAATTCAAGAGATCAAATGCAGACCATTCGTTGTTTGTTCGGAGGACCCACAGAGGTACGATCACTATTATGGTCTATGTTGATGATATCTTTGTTATAGGAGATGATTTACATGGGATCAAAATGGCAAACAAATTTCTTGTTCAATAATTTATCACCAAGGATGTTGGCACCATACGATACTTTCTAGGGTTAGAGCTTGCGACAAATCAACAAGGCCTTGTGGTAACCCAAAGAAAATATGTTATAGATATGCTAGTTGAGACATGCATGATTGAGTGCCGACCTACCACTACTCCTATGGATTCGAGCATGAGGCTATACGATGATAATATAGAGGAGGTGGATAGGAGAAAATACGAGGAATTGTTAGGAAAGCCATTTTATGTTACCATCACTAGGCCACACATCTCCGTTGCTATTAGTCGGATCAATCAGTTTATGGAGCTGCCCAGACAAGTACATATGTATGCAGTGCATATGATCTTAAGGTACTTGAAGTCAACCCCAAGTGTAGGATTATTGTTCAGAAAAGGGACATCTCTCACTATCACATTTTGCGTAGATGCGGACTATATGGAGCACCCCAGACAGGTACATATGGATGCAATCCATATGATCTTGAGGTACTTGAAGTCATCCCCAGGTGCAGGATTGTTGTTCAGAATAGGGACGTTTCTCATTATCACATTTTGCGCAGATGCATACTATGCAGGATGTCCTATGGATAGGACGTCTAGCTCAGGATTTGCTGTATTTGTTGGCGGTTGTTTAGTGTCCTGGAAGAGCAAGAAACAGATCATGGTTGCCAGGTCTAGTGCTGAATCAGAATATAAAGCTATGACACAAGGGAGCACAAAGATGATGTGGGTCCGAGCTGTTTTAGCTAACTTATATATTGATGTGCCATTTCCTATGCAATTACAATGTGATAATCATGCAACCTTATTCATTGCAAATGATCTTGCTTTTTATGAGAGAACTAAACATATTGAAGCAGATTGCCACTATACACGAGACATGATTCAGAAAGGCTTTATTTCTACTTCCCATGTAAGTTAAGGGGAACAAACTGCATACATTTTTTCCAAAGCCTTATTCAGAGGATCCTTTCAGAAGTGTACATCCAAGTTGAGCATGATTGACATCTATGCTCCATCTTGAGGGGGAGTATAGAGATATTATTATGTCTATGTACCGTTTTCACAATTTATATTTATTTCTTCCATCTTATATGTTATTTACCCATGTGCTTCTCCTCTATATAAGAGAGCCCTAGGATATTTTGAAATATAGATTTTGATCTTTTTTCCATCAATGATGCAGTATGAAAGCCCATGAACCCCTCATTTTGCCTTTTTGAATTGGACGAGTTCTATCCAGCAACCTGGCCCACCTTCAAACTTATCCTCTATTGTAATGGGGTCAAGGCTTCTTTTCTTTGACCTATCATAAAATTGGCTGTAAAATTTCCCATTAAAATTACTAGGATGCTAAGATGCACCTTGACCTGTTGTCTTTTGAATCACTCTGAATTTAATGCTGATGCTGTAAATTTAAGTCAGCTTTCTCCGTTACCTCATGCAGTTCTTTCAGTTTGGAGGATAAAAAATATGGCAATGACAATACACTACCATCTAATGCCTTGGACCCTAAGGAGGTACTCCGGATTTATTAGGCATTTTGCCCTTTCTTTTAAATCTCACGTTCTTCTTTCTTTATTAGATTTAAGAGTTTAATGGTTTCTTTGTGTTACTTGTGAGAAGATTGCTCAAGCAATTTATGATGTTGAAGAAGCTACTGCATATGCTTTTGACATCATCTTGTCACACAAGGTGGATATCACACATTGTACCTTATCATCATCTCTTATATTGCAAACTCAGTGCCTGCATATTTGCAGATGATCAAGATGGAGACCCAATCTCCTCTTATAAAGTTCTTACAACTGTTAGCTGCTCACCATCCTTCTAAGAGGTTTAGCTAAGTTTTTTTTTTAAATTATTGAAATTTATTTTAATTCATTCTTTACTTACACTCAGATTCGATGCAGATGTCGGAGGGGAAGTGCCGAGATATTGATAGACTTTAGTGACTTGTGGCCAGCCAACTTGCAGTCACTTGATTCATCAGGTTTACATGAAAATCATGAAAATGATAGGTTGAAGAGTCTCCGGATTTGTGGAAAGGAAGTTCCTCGTGGATACTGGGTACTTTTTTCATCTCTTTTAATGTTTTCTCTGGCGAAATAGTGTTTTGAATAACCAATTGATATTTATAGTTACATAGTTGGGGAATTATGTGTAATTTGGTAGCTTGTTTATTATCTACACATAGTTCCTTTCTAGGCAAGTAGGGACATCACAGCTTCACAAAGCCTTGGGAGTTCCCAAGAGAATTCTTGTCTACAGTGGTTAGTAATTCAAACCACATAAAATGACATTTCTCATTTTACATATCATCCGAGCCTTCTAACTCATGCAACCAAGGAGTCTGTATCTACCTCATCTTTGTGGAACTCTTCATTGAAATATGTGTCAGTCTCCATGTTGTCTTTCAATCACCATACACTCCTTCCAAGTTGCAAGAACTTGAAGTATGCAGCTACCGATATGATAACAAGCTGGCCCCACATTTTGGGCACAATTTCACTGTGGGATCATTGAGCATCTCTATTGCGAAATGACACTGTTGGTTTGTTATGTCACAGGAGGATAACCGTGTACCATAGATAGATCAACTTTTATGCTTCAATTAAAAATAAATTAATATTGTGATAGTTCATGTGCAACTTCTTGAGAAATTCCCAATAACAAGATTTTGTGGAAAACAATAATAACAAACCTTTCCCCTTTAAATGGGAAGTGCTCCTGGATTCTTTGCTTCAAAACAAATCTAATGTAGGCCGTATCTGGATTTGTGTCGAAAAAAGCTATATTCTTCTTAGTAATCTCCTTCTAACATTTTGTTGATCTTGTCTGCCCTTCGTATAAGGCGATTCTTTTACTTGTACATTCAAACTAGAACACAAGATGACCATCTTTGCATAGGTCTAAACCACCTTAGATGAGTTTCTCCCATTAGTCATTTAATCTTCTATTAATATTACGTTAACTTTTGGGCGGTACTCACGTGTATGGTCTGATGGTAGTGCAGTGTGCCTACCACCCAAAAGACCATGGTTCAAATCCTCCCTTGTGGCGGTTGCGTTAGGTAGTCGACAACCAACGTAAAAAATAGTCGAATCTTTCAATATGGATTTGATCAGGAATCCAGGTAGCCGACCCTACTTATAGTGGGAGAGGCTTTGACATTTTACTCTTGTTGTGAATCCAATCATTTTTCATGAGGTCACACATCCATTGGTGCATCTTCATCTCAACTATAGACAGTATCTGAACATGTCTATCGTTAATTTCCCAGCAATCACTGTTTTTAATTAGGACATATGTTACTGTAATGATTCACCTTTGATTTTTAAAGGCATTTTTTTATCATACCGAGCACGAAGTTTCTTTCCACTTCAATAAGGCTGCCTTAACTTTATGAGTGACATCTCCGTAAATGTGTACCCGATGGAAAGATTGAATTGGAATATTAAAAGCATCATACTTTAGTATGTACTATGTTATAAGCTTTACTTTGTGTAACAGTTTTAAGGATTCTTTAAATACAAATATCATGTGAAGTTTTTTCTTACTGTGAACAATTTCATCAAATGTCTCAGAAAGTGCACGACTTCAGTTGTAGACCTATGTGGCATTAAAGTGAGTTGGTTCTCTGCTACTTTTAAACTTGTGTCAACGTCCTTTAAACAATCCTTTGCCATGACTCTATTGTAAGACTTGTCAATTTGGTATTCCTACCGTATGTTCAAATTTATGTAATTCATTTATTCTTGTGCCAGTGCACCATAATACTTTTTCCTCCATTTATTTGGTGTTTTCTTGCCACACCAAATAATATTTGCTAGCTTTATAAGCCAAGAAATACATCCCTCCCCCAACTTCTGGTCATCCATGGGTTTTGGTCTCGTTGTTCTCAACCTTGACCATTTTTAAAGCACCTCCATGTCATACCCTTGAAATTTGAATTCACGATTTAGGCACGATCCAAAATATGTGAATTGTCCAAGGATAATAACGATAACACCATTTTCGTTAAATAAATAGAAAAAGCTATTCCCACTATAAGTAGGGTCCGCTACATGGATTATTGCTCAAATCCGTGTTGAAAGATTCGATTATTTTTTACACTGTTGTCGTCTAACTAACACAACCCCCACAAGAGGGGTGATTTGAACCCTGGTCTTTGTGGTGGTTGGCACACTCAAGGTTGCAAAAATCGGTAGTCGGTACTCGGTCGGCTGGGTCACTGACTAAGGATTAATCGACAGTCGGACGATTAATCGGACTTAGTCGGACTTTAATCGGCTTTGAATTTTATGATTATTTTAAATATATAACTCATTTTTATACATATATTTATATAGATCTTGTACATTTTTATACTACCATAATAAAATAATAAAATAAAAGAAGTAATTGAATTTAAATAAAACATTAAACATATTATAATAAGTTTGCTTATAAAAAAGTAAACCATTAAAAAAATATGGTATCTCCAAGCAAAAATTGGTCGATTAGTGTACTTAGTCAAAATTAGTCGGTACTCGGTCGGCCACCCCACTGACTACACTAGTCAGACCTACTAATCGAGCCAGTCGGGTGACTTTTACAACACTGGACACACTGCACTACCACCAGACCATTTAAGTGCTTCCCTCCGATGCTTGGATCATTGCCAGTGTCTTCAATATTACTCTCTGTGCGGAGGATAGACCGAGATTGTGGGATTGGATGGATGCTGGCTAGGTGGAGTTCTCTTGTTTGATTGGGGAGCTTGGCCTTCAGATTATGGATGTGGCTGGCTGTTGATATACTTGGAGAAATTACAAATCGCGTATTGATCTGTTCTTGGTGTCTACTGAGACTCCACACCTCTATCCTTTGGTGAGGGTGTCGGCTTTTTCCAGGGCTCACTCGGATCACATGCCCCTTGTGTGGTCTTCTAGAGAAGATGTGTGGTCTAGGACCTTTTTCCATTTTGAATGTGCATGGCTATTGGAGAGAGGGTTTCAGGAGTTAGTTGCAGACTTTTGGAGGGGGTGTTGTCTGGATGGATCATTCGTGACACGTCTGGCTATCAAGTCGGGGAGTAGCTAATCCATTTGATGGCATATAAGAAGAATATATGTTTGCAACGACGAGAAAGGCATGCACGAGTGCATGAGGAAGCATGCTGATTGGTCAAGCTGGAGGATGAGCGGAAGCTTGCATCGGAAAGAGATTGTTGAAAGATTGAGGTGCCTTGATGAAATTCACTCGGAGGACAAGAAGGCTGAGATTGAGTGGATGCAACGATTTAGGAAGAGATGGTTAAAGAAGAATGATGCCAAACTGATAGAGCAACATGTATTCATGAGATTGACTGCAGATCATTCACTTTTTGTTCAGAGATTTTAGAGAGGCACAATTGTTATACTTGTTTATGGTAATAATAATATTATTATAGGGGATGATGTGCATGCCATTCAAGCAACTAAGGTTTTCCTTGGTCAACAGTTTGTAACCAAGGACCTTGGCAGTCGACGTTACTTCCTTGAACTGGATTTTACTAAAAACCAGCGAGGTCTTGGTGATGACCCAGGGAAGTACAATTTTTGATATTCTCTCGGAGATGGGCATGTCAGATTGCATGCCAGGGCCAAGCTGATTCTAGTTCTGAGATGCGTCACTACAGGAGGTGATCGTAGGGGGATATAAAGTCTAGTAACATGTAGCAATGACCGCGACAGAGCTTAGGGTATTAAGGAAGAAAAATGAAAGTGCCACTACTCCCATGGATCCGAGCATGAAGTTATATGATGAAGACACTGAGGAGGTATAGAGAGCTTGTTGGAAATTCCTATACGTGACCATCACCTGGCCAGATATATCCTTTGCAGCGAGTCGAGTGAATTAATTCATGGAGCAGCCTAGAAGACACATATGGATGCAATCCATATGATTCTAAGGTATCGGAATGCCTTACTTGGAACTAATATTTTATTTAATAATGACACATCACTTGCTGTTACAACTTGCACATATGCAGATTATGCAGGATGTCCCTAGGACATGAAGTCAACATCTGTCTTTGCAGTGTTCATAGGGAGCTCCTTGGTGTCATGGAAGAGCAAGAAGCAAATGGTGGTCACCCGATCTACTGCAGAATCTGAGTATAGAGCTATGACAAATGGGAGTACATATGTGATGTGGGTCAAATCCATTTTAGTTGACCTAGATGTTGATGTGCCTCTTCTCATGCACCTCCAATGCAACAACCATGCTGATTTTTTCATTGCCAACAACCCAACCTTCCATGAGAGGACCAAGCATATCGACGTAGATTGTCACTACACTCGAGATATGATCCCAAAAGGGTTTCATTTCTACCTCTCATGCTGGCTCAGGTGAACAAACAACGAACATGTATACCAATGCTCTAGCTAGAGGTCCATTCCAGAGATGCTGTTCTAAGCTGAGCTTGATTGATATCTATACTCGAGCTTGAGGGAGAGTGCTGAGATATTAGTTTTTTGATGAAAGAGAGGGTGAAGTCCTAAGACGGGACCCACCGCTAGTTACACAAATAAATAAACAAATATATATATATATATTGATAGATATGTAAAAATTACAGGTGCATGATGCTAATCCATGAGGAATACAAAGCTCGTCCATGCTTTCGAACAACACGATCACATGATGTATTGCCGGTAGAAATAAGATCGTTCCTAGCTCTCCAAATCGCCCACAAATATGCAAAAGGCTGCCTACAATCTTCATGAGAGTTGCCAGAACAAGCCCTTACAGAGTCCCAAAAACTACGCATATCACCGAATCTAAGCCACGAAATTCCAACGCCTGACCACACAAGCTGCAAGGAAGAACAAGAGAATAAGAGATGATCCGAATCTTCCGGCACAACACCACAACCAGGGCACATCAAATCATTGACGTGAATGATCTTATCATGTTCTTATCCCTATGCATCTTCATGAGCAACCACCCATGTCTAACCAACCAAAGGAAAACCTTTATTCTGGTAGGAATTCTACTCTTCCTTATCATAGGGAATTCTCTTCCATCCATCAAGTCCTCTTGGTATATATCGAGAAGTCTATATGCCTTCCTTTTGGAGAAGGCTCCCTTTGTCCCCATAGGTAACCTGGAAATCCGACAACTCATCAGTTATAGCGAGAAATCCGTGAGTTCTTTGCTTCGAAAACTCCGCAGCAAACGATGGCATCCATGATTCATCACACCACACATGCTTAACCTTACAATCACACATGCTTAACCTTACAATCACGCTGAGCAGCCACAGCATAAAGCCCATGAAACCGAGCCGACAGAGGACCATATCTAGACCAATCATCACTTTGGAAATGAAAACCTTCACCGTTGCCAAGCTTGGGCATCAACATAGCCCTCATCTTAAGAATAATCATAGATATACCCTTCCAGAGGGAAGGAGCACGAATCTTCATAGCAATCACTGTTGAGATATTAGTTATCTTTTATCCTTGTTTTTTATTCTCTTTTCTTTCAGTCTTATGTAATTTGTGAGTTATGCTGGATTGCTAAACAAAATTGTTAGAGTTATTATACTTACATTTATGTTCATTACCCTTTGGGTTTCGTAACCCTTAACCTTTTGGGCTCCGTAACTTTTAACCCTTCGGGTTCTATAACCCCTCGGAGGTATTTATGTATTTTACTTTTGTACTCTTCAGAGTTTTCTCTCTATATAACAAACCTTATCCCTATGGAATAGATATCTCATTCGTATCTCTTCTCCATATGGTATCAGAGCAACGGTCCTAGATCGGGGTTCTGACCTAAAATCCCCACCGCCACCTTCAAGCCTCGCAAAAGCCTGCGCGAGCCCTCTTCCTCAAATTAGGGCCCCGCGTACGACCATCCAATTACCTCCAGTGCATCAACTCGACCTCAAAGGAGCATCTCCAGCACCTACAGAGGCCCGCTAGTACCGCCAGGGGGCCACCATGGCCTCAAATTTCAGCGAAATTCGGTCGAATTTCTGTCGAATATCGATATCCAGTCGAAATCGAAATTCGACCAAAATGTTCGAAATGATCGAAATATAGAGACCCTAGTAGAAAAAATGATCGAAATGATCAAAATTTCGGTTCAATTTTGACCGAAATTCGATTGAAATTCCATTTCGGCCGATCACCGAAATGGTGATTGAAACCAACATTTAGGGCCTTGGGGGCCACAACCCTCCCGCTAGCACTGCCTTGCACTTCCAGGACCTCCCACGAAGGTCGTCAGCCCCACAGCTACCCTCCACGGGTACTGTAGGTCTCTTTGGAGATTCAAAACTCATACCCAACCGCTGCCAGGAATCCAAATCTGCTGTTCATTGAGGTTTTTCAGTCCTTCAAGGGTAAACGTGAGTTCTAAGACATTTTCTTGCCCTTTTATGCATCCTTAGTTGATTACAACATCTTTTTTTTCTATTTAAGACTGCCATGGTGCCTTCTTCTACCGAGACAAAGCCCTTGGGCATGAATATTATGGCACAAGGCACTATTATCAAACTCAAGGGTATCAAAAATACGTGCTCTGGTCTCGATCTTTTATGGTGTTCATTTGTGGTAAGAGAGTACGATGACTAGTAGACAGACAACTACTTGTTATCAACTGGATGAACAACCGTGTTAAGGCTTACATTGCCTCAAATCTTATTTACAAAAATACGACCAAGGAAATGTGAGAGGATCTCAAGCACACATACTCCCAGAAGAAGACAAAGTCACGCTTTGCAGACATTTACAGACGAATCTGGTCGGCATCTCAGGGTGATTCCACCCTCATCGAGTACTACATGCATCTCTCCAGCCTGTTTGAGGAGCTTGCAATATTCTAACTCTCATGTTGCAACAAACGGATACAAGAGCATTCTGATTGGCAGGTATACCACTTTCTTGATGGCTTGCATTCTAGATACCATGCAGCAAAGGAGCAATTTCTTATATTAGACACACTACCAACAATGAAGGTCATCTTTGGCCGACTTGAGGAACTCAAGACATTGGCTGCCCGACCTCCCGTCTTACCTTCACCAGAGAACTTTGCACACATCATCTCATCTGGATGAGGAGGCAAATACAACTTTCAAGGAGGATACGGTCATGATCCAAGTTGTGGCCATGAACAAGAATCTGGACGAGACCGTGACTTTTGTCGTGGCCGTGGGTGAGACTCTATTGCCCCATGTACTCACTGTGGTAGGTGGAACCACTTGACTGAACGATGCTGGCATAAGTTTGGTGTACCTTCTTATCATGCCAATAATGCCTATGAGGATGCCTATGATGTGCAAGAAGCATCGCCTACAACGACCTCCAAATTCCAATGGCAAGATTGTTCATCTTAATGACACAAATCACTCTCACCTAATGCATATCTTTCAGACTCTAGGGCCTACTATCACTAATAACATTATTACTGTTGCTCTGGCTACTCCTTCAGGTATGATGCAAATAGGTTTTTGCACGGTGATGAAAAATTATTTTGAAGGTGGACTTCGGTGGAGAAGAAAATGGAGTGGTTGAGAGGAGAAAACTCGTCGGAGAACGAGGGGTGTTGGAGAAGAGAAACGTGAAGACCACGCAGGGAAGGAGAGAGAAGGAGATAGAGAGATAAAATCTCAAATTTAATATCAACTGAACTGTCTAAACAACTAGTCTGTCATCCCTTTCTATAGGAGGGATGAGATTACAAAAATAGAAACTCAAATTCAAATTCAAACTAATTATCCTAATTTGACTCTAACCGACTAACTAACTAATTTTGAATTTCAAATTAGACTAACTACTTTTGAGATCACATGCGATCTCTTTTATTTGACTAAAGTTACGACGACTCAAAATAAACGTAAATAAAATTAACGGATAAAAGTAGAAAAATGTGGCCCTATTTCTCCATCTCACGCTGCATCAACTCTCCTCCGCTTGAAAAATTCGTCTCCCGAAGAATTGTTGGATCTGCAGGCTGGAGGGTTGGTAACTTTAAATCAGCATTCTCGATCATCCCATGGAAGAACTGGTGTGGAGCAAATGACGGAATCCATGCGTGCGTGGCGCGAGTGTTGGCGACGTTGGCGTCGTGGCGGAAGAGCAGGTGTGGCGCACATGCGGGCATCCATCCGGGTTTCGTCCCTTTGACATGGTACTTGAAGAACTGATGGGGCATCTTCATGACGAACAACTCGGCCTTTGGAGGACCCATAGCAAAACAATAGCACAAGCAGAGTAGAGGAGGAGATGTGGCCAATGAATTAAGCCATGAGGCCTTTAAATAGGTGAAACCCATGATCCTAATCTAATTGGATAAGGAGTCCTTCCAGATTTCTCTCTTTCAGCACTTCTTTTAAAATATTTCTGCTCCAGGAGGTTGGAATGCATATTTCGTACCCCGTCACTTAAATAAAATCCATAGCATAATCTATCCTCCAAATAACCCTTTTGATAAAAGCTTTTGGGAGGAGGGGTCTCCCGACAAATATTCCAAATTAACCTCCTATCCCTAACTTTAAGGGATCCAACTCCTTTTGAAGGGGCGCCCGTTGTTAGGGCTTCCCTCATCGTCAAGCAGCATCGGCGGCGGCCTTGAGCGGTCAACGGTAGGCGGTGTGAGACCCCTCAGGATCCGGGTACCCGTTTACGCGCATTTCACAATATTTCATTCACATTTGATATTGCACAAGTCGCATAAAAACAGGGAAAATTTTTCGCGCAATTATGACATTCATTTCCAACACATAACCACAAGTAAAAGAGACAAATGGCACCAAAATTTCCTTTCATTAATTTCCATATATTTTTACATCATGTACAATATCTGTCAGTATACACAATATATCCTAAAATGTAGTATATAAGAGAAAAGAAGGGGAAACATTTACATCACTATCTGAACAAAAATTGAGACAGTAATTCATACTGTCTAGTGTATACTCTGTCTCCAGGAAGCATGTATAGCTACTGAGCTGCTGCTAAACTGCAGGCCGTTTGCCTGCCAAACACGTTAGGAAAGAAGAGGCGTCAACGGTTGCTGGTACCTCCCAAAAACTTATATAAAAATAACATACATTTATTATGATCAAAAGCTAGCAAGTAGAGAGGTGGAAAGTAAAGTCTACATCTACTTGCGTAAGTAAAAAGGTTTTTCAGGCTACTTGAAAGAATCTCAAATGTTTGTCCCATAACCCAACATTTCCCACATGTGACATATTTATATAGTAGTTGAGTATTCGTGAGTGTATGAGTGTGAGCACATATATCATTTTCTTCAGAGATCATGTTGGTGAGTGATAATGGAAAAGTTAAGATTGGAAAGATCTGTTAATTTCTGTTAATTTATTTAAATTCTTGGGTAGAGAGAATAGTCATTTCCTACTAATCCTAACTTTTGATCGTAACTTCTCCACTTCTTAACTTCAATGTTTCAGATATAATTCCAGATGATGTAGATGTAGATATGGATGATCTAGATATAGAATCGCCAAGTCTGTTGGCAAAGTAAACTCAAGCGGTGAAGAGGCCTACAAATGGCTCTTCCGTCTCGCCCTCTAATCGGAAGCGCGGTCCAATAGAGGGATAGGTCTACTCCCAAACTACGCCACTGAGACGGGTGAGGAGAGACTTTCTAGAAAAGTCGCTCTAGAAACCTGCCCGACTAGTACGGGCGAACGAGCTCGTACGTAAAACCGAAAACCAAGGATCCCCCGCCTGGATATCCTAAAAGACAGGGTCAACGGAACTGGTCTAAAGTCTGGATCCCAACGAGGCTAAAAACACTGCGAGCTTGCGTAAAAACCGAAGAGAGACTGGGATCCTAGACCAGCGCACTTGGCGGCCGCTGCCCTAACTGGACTTCCTTTCTTCCGTCCAGTTGAGAGTCACCGCGCCCTTGCACGGTCAGGTGTAAGGTCACCATGACCAGCACTATTCATAATTGGTCATTACAAATCTCCAACCCTTTTGTTTGCTTGATTTTTGTGATCAAATTTACCGATGTAGACCTCTTACTAATTATATATATATATGTATATATATAAATAGATAGTTGAGTATACTTGAAGATTTCTTGATTATAGATTTTTAATCAAGTTAATCTAGAATCATTTGCTGACTTTATAAGAGAGGGGTAATAATACATTAATATATGTCTTTCATTTTTTTAGGCATGAGATTAGAATTTATTACCAGGATTATATTCATCGTAATACTTAATTGATTCCTCAATCCTTTACGAAGGTGTGAAGTTGAACAAGTGATTTCAATAATCCTGCTATCATCAAGCACTGGACAACCAGATATATAGACATCATGCCTATCACATACATCAAGATACTACCATAGATTGGATGTCATGTAAATAAGGTGAGGGACCATATAGAGATAGATTATCTGCATCAAGGTTGAAATAATATCAAGATACTACCATAGATTGGATGTCATGTAAATAAGGTGAGGATCATATAGAGATAGATTATCAGCATCAAGGTTGAAATAATATCAAAGGGAAGAAGGTAGCTTATTTAAAGTAGTTGGAATCGAACCATTCAAATTCTCATTTTGCAAGTGGAATGTTTGTGCTAATAATGTTAATATTCCTAAAAATCAAAACTAATGATTATTTTAGAAATTTTACAGGAAACTAGGAAGCTGGTATGAAGAACATTGAAGTTTATTTCATTTTAATCAAAAGTTACTGGATATAAATCAACCCCTCTACATCTGCGGTTGTATTTACTTTAGCCAAAACTATGATACAACAGATTGTAAAATGTGAAGTAGTTTGTATTTTATTTCAACAGAACAGCTGTAGCAAATTCATCTCAATGAAACTCTACTGGATATTTTATGAATCAACTTAACAGTTGTAATTTAATTCAAAACAACTAAAATTTATGAATTTGATACAGTAGCTCATAGTATTTTAAAACTTAACTAATATATATATATATATATATATAAATATTTGTTAATCCACAACATGCAATGTGATTATTTAGAACGGAAGTTTTAAATATATATATATATGTAGATATATATAAATAAAATAAGGTAACTGATTCTCTGTCCTTGGGTCCCAGTCTGCTCAACATCAATGAAAAGGCTACGGAACTCTTTATTCAACATTTTATATGACTTACTTTCATTTTATAATTGGAAGACCTGGAAAATTGTGGGTGCCAACTTAAAATTCAGTATTCATAATTTTGGGTAACGAACAGGCATTTCATGAAGAAAAAAAAATAGAACACATAATAATTTCCTGACATCAACAGAAGGAAAGAATTGCTACAGAAATCTGCTACATAATATCTGCTTGCTATCCCCTTTTACATTTGAACTCGAGCAGTAACCAATTTATATTTACATATACAAAATTTATCTTTTAACTTTAATTTATGTATATAACATGCAGTCCAAATCTTATATATTTGAAGCTTTAAATTGAGATTTTGTGGAAAGAGAAACAGAATTTATATAGAAATAAAAAAGGGTTTTATAGTACATGTATGGCAGCAAAGGATGGGGAAGAAGGTACCTCAAAACCTCTAATTTAGAGGATTTTCTTAACATGCAGGATGATCCCCAGCAGTTGTAGTTGCTTGCTTTCTTGGAAAGCCACGATGGTTGCAAGAAGCTTTAAAGGAGGAGGAGAAACAACCACTATAGTTGTTGGAGGAGCTTTTAATGGGGATCGGTAGCTGCTTGTTGCAGTGAGATTAGCAGTAGTCGGTCTGATACTTAGACCTACACTGCAACTCTGACGAGAAGGCTGGAGAAGAGTGGAAACTAATGGAGAAAGAAAGAACTTTGGGGTTATAAACAAGGGAAAAAGATTAGCCCTTTCGTTGACTTAATAGTTAACACACTTTCCAAGCTCTAATAGAAACTCAGAATTCGGGAAGGAGATGAATGCGGTAGTGTCAAAGGGTTGGAGCTAGGAGTGAAGAAGGGGAAGGCTTCAAAGATGAAAGGTGGGACGATCCCGCGGGAAAGGCTGACTTATGATTGCGAAGCTGAGAGGAAGAAGAATAGAATGTTAACTAATAATCGCGTCTGATTCCGAGAAATCAATAAAGAAGATGGTACTATAGGAGGCCGGGAAAGAGTGAGTGTTAGAGACTTTCAGAACATTCTAATACACCTTTCTCGTGATGCTCACCTGACGGCCTTCCGAAAGTCTATCAGGAGAATGCGATCGACTCGAAAGTCTTAGATGAAGTGATGGGCCCAGAAGCTAAGTCAGACTCAAGGAGATATGGATATGAATATAATGTTCCAGTCCCAGCTCAACTACTACAGCTGAAAGTCCACATCTCATCTCATCCTTTGCCGGGAATTCATCATGTTCTTCCGGGTTAGGATTTAGTTAACCGTTGATGTTTAATTAGCTCTTTGAAGAGTCTTCCCACAACTACAACTAATAGTAGCGGGGAATGAGTCAACTTCCTCGATCCCCTGAGGCAAGGGGAACTCACTATCTATCTATTTCTCATCTGCTTTCCTTGCCTTTCTGAAGCCTAACCGGGGAACTGAAGCTTTGAGATCTAAAATACACATAAAATGGAAGAAACTATATAAAAGGGGAAAGAGAGGTTCCTTATTCTCGTTAAGAAGCTCTAGTTGCTGCTTGGCCTTCCCGAAGGGGGAGGAAAGAGGAAGCTTGGAAAAACCTATCGCTGAGAGAAGGGAGGTACTGAGTCTCAACCGTCCGTGATTCAGTAATCACGAAGATGACATATCCACTAGCACATGGCCCCTCTGAGAATCCGGCGTCCTTTCTGGAAAAAAAGTCGTAGGACGAAATTACTACCGCTTTTTGCAAGGGGATTATGAAAGACTCCTATGTATGAGGTCAGGATAGGAAGATACTGAGTACCACTCGACAGAGGTGCCTATTGAGATCAGCAAGGACATCAGGAGAAAGAGGATCGGGTCGTAACCTGGGACGATAGCAGGGAAGTTCAATCGAGGGCAGGGGGCCAAAGAGAAAAGATAAGGTAGAAGCTTGTTCGTTCAGACGAAAGTACAAGCAGTTCTTAAAGCAAAGCGATGAGGTAAGGGAAAGAGCTTTTCGCTCCGGAAGCGAGTAGGAATTAGCATATAGTACTAAGTACAAAGCATATTGAGAGTAGGGGGTAAGGGAAGAGAGGTCAAAGGGCCTAGAGAAGTTGGGAGCAGAGACGTCATGATGGTGCTTCAGAGATGAAGCCTTTTTCCCCATCTACTCTGACTTTGGTGGTAATCTATGCCCCTAGTAGTCCTAATATATCGCGAGAGTAGGATGATGTTAATTGTTTGGGAGTAGGAGAGATTGCTTTCCGAATAAATAAGGATCAGATCGGACGACCTCTCTTAGACCCTATGACAAAGTCTTTCATTCTTCACATCCACAATCATAACCACAAGTTAATAGAGACAATTGGCACCAAAATCTTATTTCATTAATTTCTCTGTTTTTCTACAACTCTCTGCGATTAATGTGAATGAAATATTGCGAAATACGCGTAAACGGGTACCCGGATCCTGAGGGGTCTCACAGGCGGCGTAGGGCTCCTGCCTTCGGGGTTCGAGCGATGGCTACAACGAATGGTGCAGTGGCGCGTGGGCACGAGGCGAGAGGCGAGGGGGCCGTGGGTTGGCCTGGGAGCACGGAGGTAACTGAATGGGATGTTGGCGGGGGTGGTGAGGGTAGCGACGGGAGGTGGCGATGGAGTGGGAGGGGGTGTTGAGGGTGCGGGGGTGACAGCGGGTGCTGGGGGCTGTGTCACAGGGGATACGGGGGCGGTGGAAGAGGGCGCGGGGGGTGTAGGGGTTGCGGCGGGTGGGGTTTCTGGGGGTGCGTGGTTGATGGAAAGGGGCGTAGGGGCTGGCGCCTGTGCCGCAGGGGCTGGGGCTTCGGGGGCGTCGGGAAAAAGTGATGTTGGTGGTGGCGCAAGAGGCGCGAGGGTGGCTGTGGGAAGGGGTAGCGGCAGTGGGCTTGGGGCTGGAGGTGTGGGGTTGTCAATGAGGATGGTAGGAGGCACAAGGATGTTGTTGGAAACCTGCGGATGGGTCGTGTGTGGCCCGGAAATTGATTTTTCCAACGATTGCAGATCTGAAAATACCTGGACAGCAAGCAGGTCGGCGTTTTCCTCCTCTGAAACGGCCGGGACAACGAACAGATCATCCTTGACGTTGTTGTTTTCGCATGACACGGTCCGGACAGCGAGTACATCATCGTTGTTTGCCGTTTTTTCCATCCACAAAGATCTGAGCAGCGTACAGATCATGGTTGAGGACAATATTTTGTTCGTCGTCAACTTGCACCATAAAAATATCAACATTGTACCATGAGTCTATCCATTGTTGAACCTTGATGCTTTTCCGGAGGCGCTTCTTGTATTTTTGTTGACGCGAACGCGCATGTGATCCTCGTGATAGGGTGGCTCGATCGAGCTTCATTCTCCAATATGCAACAGGACCGTCGAATCGTGAGAACGATTCAACATCCATGCTCTGATACCATTGATGCAAATAGGATTTTTGCACGGTGATGAAAAATTATTTTGAAGGTGGATTTTTCGGTGGAGAAGAAAATGGAGTGGTTGAGAGGAGAAAACTCATCGGAGAATGAGGGGTGTTGAAGAAGAGAAACGTGAAGACCATGTGGGGAAGGAGAGAGACGGAGATAGAGCGATAAAATCTCAAATTTAATATCAACTGAACTGTCTAAACAACTAGTCTATCATCCCTTTCTAGAGGGAGGATGAGATACAAAATAGAAACTCAAATTCAAATTCAACTATTATCCTAATTTTAATTAGACCCTAAGACTAAGAACTATTTTTGAAATTCAAATTAGACTAACTACTTTTTGAGATCACAAGCGATCTCTTTTATTTGACTAAAATTACGACGACTCAAAATAAACGTAAATAAAATTAACAGATAAAAAGTAGAAAAATGCGGCCCTATTTCTCCATCTCACGCTTCATCAAGGTACAATAGCCAACTCTGCTGTCACTCTTGTTCCAGCTTTGGATTATTGATTCCTGTGCTTCTACTCATCTCACTGGATAAAGTAGTTTGCTCACCTCTTCCGTATCATCTACTTCTGTGAAGTCAGTTCGAGTCACTAATAGGACTCAATCACCAATTACTACTGTCGGATGTATGGAATTCTCTTCCAAGCTCCGACTTTCTGGGGTTCACTATACTCCTGATTTTCCTCTTAGCTTGCTGTTAGTTCACAAGCTGTGTTGAGCTTCATTGACATGTGATATTTGATGAGTATTGTTGTTATTTTCGGGACATTCGAACGAGGTGGATTTTTGGTTGGGATCATGAGAAAAATGACCTATATTATCTTGACATACCGTCGGATTCCAATTTTGTTGGTGCTGCATACATCTTCGAAGATCCTCGTATGGCATCTGCGCCTTGGGCATCCCTCTGCCAATACTATCTCAATGATGTTTCATGAACTCTCTGCTCTGAAGCCATTTCAGTGCGAGGCATGTGAGTTCGGGAAACACCATCGAGCTTCGTTTCTTGTTCGTATTGGGTCTCGTAGTATTCCTACTTTTTATCTTATTCATTATGTTGTTTGGAGACCTTCTTCGATCCATACATTAAGTAGTCAATGCTATTTTATAGTTTTTGTTGATGATTATAGTCGATCTTCTTGGGTATATCTATTAAAGGAGCGTTCAGGGATTTATTAAATCATCAATTTTTTTAATATGTTAAAACTTTCTTTTTTAGCATTGTTAAGATCATTTGCACTAACAATACGCTTGAGTTAACTTAACAGGACTTAACATCTTTCTTTGCGTCCTAGACAACTATTCACCAAACATCATGTCCATATACTTCACAACAGAATGGTATAGGTGAGAGGAAATTCCGACACTTGCTAAATGTTTCCAGATCTCTTCTTAGTCAAATGAGTGTTCTTAAATATTATTGGGGAGATGCTATCCTTACTGCAGTTTATCTCATCAACCGTGTTCCTTCGTCTTTTTTAGGAGGGGCAACTCCATTTTCCTTACTTTATCCTACTGAGTCTTCTTTTCCCATACATCTGCGAATTTTTTGTTGTTTCATGCAGCTAACAAATTATCCTCTCGTGCCATCAAATGTGTCTTTCTTGGGTACTCTCGTACCCAGAAAGGCTATCATTACTAGGATCTTGTTGCGTGTCGATACTATGTGTCTGTTGATGTCACTTTCTTTGAGCAAATAAGTTATTTCACACAGACTGAGTGACATTCCTTTGGCCTCCATCCTACACCAATTGTCTATATTCGCCAGCATATTTCTAGACCTTCTACACCAGTGTCTGTACCTTTGCCTGCCCCTTTATGCAAGATGATATGACCACTTCGAGTGCTCCCACCACTGCTGCCCCAGATGTACCTGAGGAGATTCCTATAGCTCTACGCAAGCAAAAAAGGCAATGTCCATATCACCCCATGTCACATTTTACTTCTACAAATGGTTTATCTAGCTGTGACAAGAGATTTGCAGATGCTATGAATGCTATTTCTGTTCCAAGAGATCATTTCAGTTCAATGAAGGATCATGATTGGTGACAAACCATGGATGAGGAGATGGGTGCACTTACCTCCTGGGGCACGTGGTATCTTGTGCCGTGTTCCCCAGGAGTTCACCATGTGGCTAGTCAATGGGTCTTCACGACTAAACAGTCGTTAGGTGGTTCTATTGACAGGTTGAAAGCCAGACTTGTTGTTAAAGGTTTCATACAAACCTTTTGGAGTTGATTATTTTGAGACTTTCTCGTCCATTCCCAGAATGGGGTTGATATGTACCATTCTCTCTTTTGCTGCCAACAAGGCTTGGCCCATTTATCAACTTGACGTGAAGAACACCTTTCTTTATGGTGATCTTGAGGAGGTCTATATGATGCAACCATCAGGGTATGTAGTCGAGGGGGAGCATGTATATTGACTACGCAAGGCCATTTATGGCATGAAGCAAAGCCCCTGGCCATGGTTTGACATACTCACTACGGAGATCAACATACTTGATTTTCAAAGGACATCTGACTACTCTGTCTTTGTTAGACGACGGTCTATTGACACGATCATTCTTGCTTTCTATGTTGATGATATGGTTGTCATAGTAGATGATGTAGACGATATTCAAGAGACCATGATCTTCCTCCAAAAGGTCTTTTCACGAAAGACCTCAGCCAACTTCGTTATTTTCTTGGCATCGAGGTAATACGCACTACAAAGGGGCTCCATCTTTTACAGAGGAAGTATTGCCTCGTTATTATGACTGAGGAAGGACTACTTAGATGCAAGCCATATAGCATCCCTTCAGTAGTGAGAAAATATTCAGCATTTACTGATCCAGCTTTTGAGGATGCAACACGATACAGATGCTTAGTGGGAAAATTACTCTATCTCACTATTCCTAGGCCAGATATATCATATGCTATGAGCAGAGCCAGTCAACATACGGAGAAGCCTCTTTACAGTCACTGGTAGGATGTTCTTTTGATCCTTTGATATTTGAAGGAATCTCCCGAATGTGAATTGTTCTATGGGATAAATGGGTACACTAATATCTCAGTTTTTACAGATTCTGACTATGCTAGATATCATGAGGCCAGTCGATCCGCTACAGGATACGCCATGTTTGTTGGGGATAACCTTGTCACTTGGCGAAGAAAGTAGATAGTGGTCTCTAGATCCAGTGCAGAAGCAAAATACAGGGCAATGGCTCAGGCGACCTATGAGATCACATGGCTTGTCTCTTTCCTAACAGAACTTGGCGTGTCAGTCGCCACTCTTGTACCCTTATTCTGCGATAACAAGTCTACCACGTACACATCGTCACCAATCCAGTTTTCCATGAGCGGACAAATCACATTGAAGTCGATTGCCATTTCATTCGTGATGCAGTAAATCAACATTCCGCACATCTCCATTAAACTTCAACTTGCAGACATTCTTACAAAAGCTCTTCCAAGGAAGTGCCTCATTTATTCAGTATACGAGTTGGGCATAATCGACAGATATGCTCCAACTTGAGGGGGGGGGAGGTTTAGAGTTATCATACTTACATTTATGTTCATAACCCTTTGGGTTCCGTAACCATTAACTCTTCGGGTTCCGTAACCTTTAACCCTTTGGGTTCCATAACCCTTCGGGGGTATTTATGTATTTTTTCTTTTGTACTCTCTAGGGCTTTATCTCTATATAAGAGACCCTAACCCTATGGAATAGATATCTCATTCGTCTCTCTTCTCCGCAAAAATGTTATGGCTAGTAAATATATATCAAAGATAATAATCACTACAGAGATAAGAAATCATACGACAAAACAAGAACAACCATAAGAGATATGGATTTTAGCGTGGAAACCCCATCAGATAAAAACCACGACCCGAGTCACTTGGCTCGGGATTTCTTGATTGATCAAGTCAATCAACTATCCACTATCTCAAGTTATTTCCTTACGGATAACTCAATCATTTATATATGCTTTGGATCATGCACAAAAGACTTTCCCACAATTTGGATCAAACACCAAGTTCTTTGTATACCTTGGATTAAATACCAAGTGTTACAATGCACCGATAAAGTAAAAATTACAACACTCTATAAATACCAATATGCAATGCAAATAACGAAGCTAAGAAAATGCACGCTGTAATAAATAATTTAATTACAAACCGAGTATGTAGACTATTGGCTCTCAAGATGTAATCTTGAAGTAGAGAGCGAGAGAGACATCCTTGAATAGAGCTTTGAGAGAGGGAGTTTTTGCCTTAAAATGTGTGTTCTCAACAATGGGTCTAGGGTCTTGTTTATATTAGCAGGGGACAAGCTCTGAAAAATATAGACGTTCGAAACAAATCCGGAAAGAAATCATCAAGATTTGATACACACGATCGATCATACAAGGAAGCTGATCGATCATTTCAAGATGATCGATCGTATAGATCAAGGTGATAGATCATAAAATAATCATTGGAGGTTTCCATTCAAATTGTGATCGATTGTAAAAGGCAGCTGACCGATCATGTTAAGTAGGTTGATCGATCAGTAATGCTCGATCAGGTCAATTAGATTGATCGATTTGAGGCAATTAATCGAGCAGATCAAGAAGGGATCGGATGAAGAAGGTTGATTGATCATAATAGCTTGGATATAGTATACCTACATTGTATACATGCATATATATTTGCAACTTTTTACGTATTCTTATTATAAAAGTCTTCGTTCTTCTTCACTTTATCCATATCTCTCAGCTTATCCACAACTTTTGTGCTTCATACTTGGAGTGTGTTTGGCACGAAATCTGTAGAGCTGTCTGTTGTACTCATAAAGATTTGTTATGATAAAAAATGATATATTTAGTATGCTATACATATACTAATATTCTCCCTCTTTTTGATGATGAAAAATAAATAAACTTGGATTTTGGCATCTCCACTTCTTCTCTTCCTTTTGACATTAAAAAAAATCTTTTTCTCTCCATTTTGACATTAAAAAAATTCATTTATAAGGTTTTTCTCTGAAAACAAAATGTCTCCCTTTTATAAATATAAAATACTTCATTTATTTTATTTTGAAAATACATTTTCCCTTAATAAATTTTCCCTTCAAAAATATTCTTAATTTTGAAGAACATTTCTCCCCCTTTTTAAAGTACCAGATGATTCAAAACTAATAGTAAAAATCATAAGTGTTGAAATATTTGTTATCTTTTATATTGCTTATGTATTTTCTATTTTTCTTTGTCTTCTTGTAATTTGCCCAACAAGTTTTTCTCATATATAAGACAAAGCTAGGGCAACTCAATAGTGCAATTTATTCTTTTATCTTCACATGGTATCAGAGCGATGGTCTTAGACCGAAGTTTTGATCTAATCCCTGCCGCCACCACAAGCGCCATGACAGGAGTCGAGCACCGTCGCCCAGGGGCCGCTCTCACGTAGCCCTCGCATGCTGCCACCAGCCTTCTCATGCTGTGCACCTCTTTCGTGGACCTCTTCAGGCCATAACGCCGCCACCTAAAGGCTCCAGCGACCTCTCCAGGCCATCACGCCGTCGTCTACAGGCCCCACATGCCACTGTGCTGTTGCCCAAAAGCCCCATAAGCCACCACGTTGCCGCCTAAAGGCCCCACAAGCCACCACACTACTGCCCAAAGGCCTCTACAAGCCACCGCGTCGCCACTGGTTGCCGCCAGCAGAGCAGGTCTCCAGGTTGCTGGACTCGCCATTGCTGCATTCCAAGGGGGGTTGAAGGCGTCGCTAGGTCCCTCAGGGGTTGTAGCTTGTGACCGCCAAGGGTCTCCGGGTCATCCAACAATCTAATTTGATCGAAAAACGGTCTGATTTTGATCAGAGAATGTGATTTCATATTTATAAATCACGTTTTCCGGCACTAGCGTGACCCAAGGATTGACAAGGATGGTTGTATGAGTCTACTCGTACAATCAATCCTCCATATGATTGTGTAGACTCGCTCAGATCGGTCTACTTCCCAGTCGAATTCCGTTTTCGACCGTTCTTCCATCATGTTAGAGAACACGGGTGTCTTTTCTTCGTTCGGTGCCTTCAAGGGTTTGGCTCCTATCTTAAAGATGGATTTAGACAATTATGAGTTAAAATCCATGCAATTTCTTACCCTTATGCAATGAAGCAATAAGGAGCACATTCTGACGAAACCGAAGCCAACAGATAAGATTGGGGACAATGCTTCGTAGAAGCAAGTTGACGCGTATACGCGTATTTGGCTCTCTAGGACCCTTACTACGGAGATAGCAAATGACATTCTGAATCAGCCCATCGCTTAGGCGATGTGGGATATGTTGGCTTCTACTTATGTCCCAAGCGAAGAATGAGGCCAAGATTCTTCTGCTTCATTTTTGCAATTACAGGACCAAGCAGAATGGTTGTCCACTGCACACGTTCTATTCCTCACTTCGTGGCATGTTCGAGAAGCTTCACAGCTACATGCCTATTACGACATCCATAGAGTAACATATGGCATACATGAACTCCACGATGATTGGAGTTTTCTTGACTTCGTTCGACCCAGAGTATGATGCTGTACGTGCACAACTCATCACTGGGGCGATCATACCTCCCATGGAGGAGGCCTACAATTGTCTCAGCATGCTTCTTATTCCTCCTACCTCTACTACACAACCCTCTTCAGTGATGGTTACTTCTTGCAGCAGAGGAGGGTCTACCCAGTTTTGTAGTCCCAGTGGTAGAGGTTGTGGACACGAGCGTGGTCCTTGCACCTACTGTCATCGTCCAGGATACTCAAAGGACTCATGTTATCTGAAGCATGGATACCCTGCATCTGCTCGTGTGGCAGAACAGATCGAGCTTTCAAAGACTCCAGCTTCCAAAGCAAATCCACACTTGGATGATATTGTCTCTCGTATACGAGAGATCATGACTCCCATGATCGATAACACCACTCCAAGATCCACTGATACTGCAGTCGCAGCCAGCGCCTCTTCGAGCTCCCCAAGTTTTGCTTACGTTTTTACTGGTAGTAACAATGCAAATATGATAAAGTGGATCATGGGCTCTGGCACATCCCACCATCTGTGTGGAGACATAGCCTAATTCAGGTCCTACATGACTATACCTCATGGTAGATGGTTGTTATTGCTAATGGGGTCTACTTACCCATCATAGGAAAAGGGGATGTGTATTTGACGTCATCCACATGCCTTCAGAATGTTTTATGTGCCCTCGATTTTAGATGAACTTACTTTCTATTAGTCAGATTGCTAAGGATCTGCGTTGCCGTGCCAGTTTTGGCCATTCGCCTCTTGTGTTTCAGGACATACTCACGGGCAGGGTGATTGGATGTGGTTGTGAGCAGCATGGGCTCTATAGATTGGTCCAGTCTCCTTATGCTGGTGCATCCACTATTCCTACGGACTAGTCTCACCATACCTGTGGCACCTTTGTTTTGACCACCTTCTTTGAAGAAGTCGTGTCATATCCTCCCATAGATCTTTATGCGATCTTCATTTCAGTGCGAGGCTTTCCAGCTTGGGAAGCACTACTGTTCCTCCTTTCCATCTCGTCAGAGTCGGAGCAATTCTCAGATGTTTAACCTCCTTCATTTAGATAGATGGGGTCCGAGTCATGTTCCTGATCGCCAGGGACATCATTTTTATTTGGTCTCTATAGATGATTTTTCTAGACTTTCTTGAGTTTTCCTTTTGAAGAATAAGTCTGAGGCAAGGGTCTGTTATCAAGTCATTCATTAATGAGATACATAATATTTTTCTACAAATATCAAATATCTGTGTTCTGATAATGCCTTACAGTTTTGCACCTTACAACTTTATGAGTTTCTTAGGTCTCTTGGCATTATACACCGGACCTTGTGCGTCCATGCATCTCAGCAGAATGGTGTTGTCGAAAGCAAACACCGTCACTTACTTGATGTGACTTGAACCCTGTTGATTCTAAGTTGTGCTCTTCACGCTTGCTGGGGTGATGCGGTCCTCACTACATGCTACCTAGTGAATTGCATACTGCCCTCTGTTGGAAGAGAAGGTCCCTTTCTTGATTGCGTTTCCCGAGAAGGATATGTTCTCCCTTACACCTCATGTGTTTGGATCGATTGCTTTTGTCCATGATTTCTCACCAGGTTGTGACAAGCTCTCTCCCAGGGCTATCAAGTGCATTTTTGTTAGCTACTCTCGTACCCGAAAGGGTACCACTGCTTTGATCTGCTTCGGCGGAAATATTTCGTCAGTGTTGACGTTATTTTCTTTGAGTATGTGATTAGGGTTGGCTATCGAGCCGAGCCAAGCTCAGGCTCGATAAGCCCAACTAGGCTCGAACTCGGGCTCAAGCTCATTCGAGACCAATCGAGCTGGCTTAGGCTCGGGCTCGATGAGCTGAAGCCTCTTATTGAGCCAGCTCAGGCTCGATAGGGCTCGAGCTGAGCTCGTTATTGAGTCTGATCTAGGCTCGAGCCAAGTCTGGCTCGTTAATGAAAATGATATTTTCTGGTACAAAAGTGCGATACTTAGGCTTTAACCCATGACTTCTTCTTTGAGGGATTATCTTCCTTACCAATAGGTCACTATCTTAGTTATTTTCAAAAGCTAAATTATATTATATATTGTATCATTCTATTTACTAATAAAAAATACTAATTTGATAGTTATAACCTAGAAAAATATAAATATAGCCGTAGCTATATGTTCCTTAGAAAAAAAATATCGGTTGACACGTTAGTGGATAATATATATTATCAAATATGTTCCTATTTAAAGACGTATAATAACATGAGATCGTAATTAAGTCTATAATATAATATATATGGAACATTGCCACGTTGGAATTCACATTCACATATATAGACACATATAGTTCTAAGGTGCCTACGAAACAAAATTATATCGGCCTACATTTTAGTTAGGGTAGTATACATATTTAATTACTATCTACATAGACAACTACAACTATAGATACAAGTATCGATCGTTGAACAAGCAACTCCTCTTGTGTGTGTATTATATATATATATATATAATATTTTTTATCTAGCCCCTTATCGAGTTATCGAGCCGAGCATGACTTAGCTCAGGCTCGGCTCGTTAAGCTATCGAGCCCAAATTTTGGCTCGGGCTCGGTTCAATAGCTTAATGAACCAAGCTCACGAGCCCTTATCAAGCCGAGCCTAAGCCTAACTCATCTAGCATTGACTTAATAGCCAACCCTATATGTGATGTATTTTTCTCTTACATGTAATAGACTAGTCCCATCAGACTCTGACGAGGAAATCTACATGGCTCCACCTCCTATTGTCATACCACGACCAATACCTACTCCTGCTATACCACCACCACCACTGCTGCCACAACCACCACCACTGCCACCTACCCTGACTGTACCTGCACCTGCTCCTAGACCACCACCTACCCTGACTGAGTTCTTACCACGTATGTATACTCGTATGTCTCGCTCTGTTCCCCTGCTCACAGGTCCTCCTCATCCAACACGTTATGTAATGGGCATATTGTTTCTAATGGTGGCACTACTGAGTTGTCTGTGTGGCAGGATTCTCTACATGATGAGTAGGTGTCCTCTTAAGAGGGAAGCTTACAAGTTTCGGGCATGACAAATGACCTTGATGTGCCGATTGCTTTGCGAAAACGGAGACGTACATGTGCTACATATCCTCTGCTGCCCATGTTTCCTTGAGAAGATTGTCAGATGACTTCATGAGTCTTACCTTGGCACTATCAGCCGTGGAGATACCACGAACGTATCAGGAGGCTATTCAGGACAATCAGTGGTGTTTATCTATGGAGGGGGAGATGATTGCACTCATGACCTCAAATTTCAGCGAAATTTGGTCGAATTTCTGTCGAATATCGATATCCAGTTGAAATCGAAACTCGACCGAAATGACCAAAATGATTGAAATATGGGGGTTTTAGTATAAAAAATTATCGAAATGATCGAAATTTCGATTGAAATTTGACCAAAATTCGATCAAAATTCCGTTTCGGTCGATAATCAATATGGTGACTAAAACCGATATTTAGGGCCTTGACTGCACTACAGTCGTCTGGCACTTGGAGTCTTGTTTCAACTCCAGTTGGCGCATCCATTGTGGGGTGCAAGTGGGTGTTTACTGTGAAGCACCGTGCAGATGGCAATGTAGATCGTTATAAGGCGAGGCTTGTGGCACATGGGTCACCCAGACATATGGGGTGGACTATCATGACACTTTCTCTCTAGTTGCCAGATATTCTACTATGTGTATTCTCCTATCTGTTGTTGTGACACGAGATTGGACACTTTTCCAGATTGATGTGAAGAATGCCTTCCTATATGGTTATCTACATGAGGAGGTATATATATAATAGCTATGGAGAAAAGAGACAGAATGGGATATCTATTCCATAGGGCTAGGGTCTCTTATATAGAGAGAAAACCCTAGAGTGTACAAGAGGAAAAATACATAAATACCCTTGAGGAGTTACGGAACCTGAAGGGTTAAAGGTTATGGAAACCGAAGGGTTAAGGGTTACGGAACCCGAAAGGTTACAAATATAATTGTAATATTATAATTCTAACACTTCCCCTCAAGTTGGAGCATATCTGTCGATCATGCCCCACTTGGATACTAAGTACATTAGGCACTTCCTTGGAAGAGCCTTTGTGAGGATGTCTGCAAGTTGAAGTTCAGTAGAGATGTGTGGAGTGCTGATTCGTCCTTCTCGTACTGCATCACGAATAAAATGGCAATCAACTTCAATGTGCTTTGTCCGCTCATGGAAAACTGGATTGGTGGCGATGTACGTGGCAGACTTGCTGTCGCAATATAAGGGCACAGGAGTGGCGACTGACATGCCAAGTTCTGTTAGGAGAGAAACAAGCCATGTGATCTCACATGTGGCCTGAGCCATTGCTCTGTATTTTACTTCCGCACTAGATCTGGATACCATTGTCTGCTTCTTGCTTCGCTAAGTGACAAGGTTATCCCCAACAAATATGGCGTATCCTGTAGTAGATCGGCGGTCCTCAGGAGAGCTAACATACTCAGAATCTGTATAGGCAGAGATATTAGTGTGTCCATTCATCCCATAGAAAAGTCCACGTTCGGGAGATTCCTTCAAATATCGAAGGATCACAAGAACATCCTGCCAATGATTGTAAAGAGGCTTCTCCATATATTGACTAGCTCTTCTCACAACATATGATATATCTGGCCTAGTAACAGTGAGATAGAGTAATTTTCCTACTAAGCTTCTGTATCTGTTGCATCCTCAAATGTTGGATCAGTAGATGCTGAATATTTTCTCACTTCTACTGGGATGCCAGATGGCTTGCATCCAAGAAGTCCCGCCTCAGTCAGAATATCGAGGCAATACTTTCTCTGTGAAAGATGTAGCCCCTCTGTAGTATGTATTACTTCGATGCCAAGAAAATAACGAAGTTGGCCGAGATCTTTCGTGACAAAGACCTTCTGCAGGAAGGCCTTGGTCTCCTGAATACCATTTACATCATCTCCTTTGATAACCATATCATCAACATAGACAACAAGGATGATCATGCCAGTAGACCGTTGTCTAACAAAGACAGAGTAGTCAGATGTTGTCCTCTGAAAACCAAGTGTGTTGATCTCCGTAGTGAGCCTGTCAAACCATACTCTTGGGCTCTGCTTCAGGCCATAAATGGCCTTGCGTAGTCGACATACGTGCTCCCCCTCGACTACATACCCCGGCGGTTGCATCATGTAGACCTCCTCCTCAAGATCACCATAAAGAAAGGCGTTCTTCACATCAAGTTGATAAATGAGCCAAGCCTTGTTGGCAGCAACAGAAAGAATGGTACGTATCGACCCCATTCTTGCAACAGGCGAGAAGGTCTCAAAATAATCAACTCCAAAGGTTTGTGTAAAACCTTTGGCAACAAGTCTAGCTTTCAACCTATCAATAGAACCATCAGGCGACTGTTTGATCGTGAAGACCCATCGACATGCCACAGGACGAACTCCCCGGGGGCACGGCACAAGATCCCACGTACCCCGGGAGGTAAGTGCATCCATCTCCTCATCCATGGCATGTCTCCAACCTTGATCTTGCATTGCACTGAAATGATCTCTTGGAACGGTAATAACATTAAGAACATCTGCAAATCTCTTGTCATAGCTAGATAAACCGTCTGTAGAAGTAAAATGTGACATGGGGTGATACGTACATTTCCTTTTTTGCTCGCGTAGAGCTATAGAAAGCTTCCCAGGTACATCCGAGACAACAATGGTGGGAGCACTCGGAGTGGTCATATCATCCTGCATAAAAGGGACAGGCAAAGGTACAGACACTGGTGTAGAAGGTACAACGGTACGCTGGCGAGTATAGACGACTGGTGGAGGAGGGAGGTCCAGAGGAATGTCACATACAGTCTGTGTGAAATAACTTGTTTGCTCAAAGAAGGTGACATCAACAGATACACAGTATCGACGTCCAACAGGATCATAGCAGCGATAGCCTTTCTGAGTACGAGAGTACCCAAGAAGACGCATTTGATGGCACGAGAGGATAATTTGTCAGTTACATGAAAGTTATGAACAAAGGCCATACAACCAAAAATTCGCAGAGGTATAGGAAAAGGAGGCTCGGTAGGATAAAGTAAGGAAAATGGAGTTGCCCCATTGAGAACTGATGAAGGAACACGGTTGATGAGATACACTGCAGTAAGGATAGCATCTCCCCAGTATTGTTTAGGAACACTCATTTGACTAAGAAGAGATCCGACAACATTTAGCAAGCGGCGGAGTTTCCTCTCAGCTAAACCATTCTGTTGTGAGGTATATGGACATGATGTTTGGTGAACAATTCCCTCGGATGCAACGATAGAGGTCAAGTCATGTTGGGTTAACTCAAGAGCATTGTTGGTACGAATGATCTTAACAATGCTAGAAAAGTTAGTTTTAACATATTGAAAGAAATTTCTGACAATCTGATTAATTTCCGAACGCTCCTTTATTAGATAGACCCAAGAAGATCGACTATAATCATCAACGAAAACTATAAAGTAGTGATGACCACTTAATGTGCGGATCGGACAAGGTCCCCAAACATCACAACGAACAAGATGAAAAACAACAGTACTACGAGACCCAGTACGAACATGAAACGAAGTTCTATGGTGTTTCCCTAACTCACATGCCTCGCACTGAAAGGGCTTCAGAGCAGAGAGTTCAGGAAACATCATGGAGATGGCCTTGGCAGAGGGATGTCCAAGGCGCCGATGTCATAGGAGCGGATCTTCGGAGATAGATGCAGCACCAACAAAATTGGGGTCCAAGGGTATGTCAAGGTAATATAGGCCGTTCTTCTCATGACTCCCACCAAAAATCTGCCTCGTTCGAATGCCCGGAAAATAACAACAAGACTCATCAAATATCACACGACAATGAAGCTCAACACAAAGCTTGTGAACTGACAACAAGCTAAGAGGAATTTCAGGAGCATAGTGAACCCTCGAAAGTCGGAGTTTGGAAGAGAATTCCATAGTTCGACAGTAGTAATCTGTGACTGAGTCCCATCAGTGATTCGAACTAACTTCACAAAGGTAGATGGTATGGAAGAGATGAGCATACTACCTTCTCCAGTGAGATGAGTAGAGGCGCCATAATCAATAGTCCAAGCTGGAGTAGAAGTGATAGCAGAGTTGACTATTGTACATGAAAGAGTGGCCAGAGCAGCAGTTGTAGTGTTACTAGTGGTGGTAGGCCCTGGAGTCTGAAGGATCTGCATTAGGCGGGAGTAATCTGCATCATTAAGATGAACAGTCTTGCCACTGGAGGTAGGCGATGCTTCTTCCACATCATAGGCATCCTCATAAGCATTATTGGCATGATAAGAAGGTGCGCCAAACTTCTGCCAGCATCATTCAGCCGGGTGGTTCCACCTACCACAGTGAGTGCATGGGGCAGTAGAGTCTCGCCCTCGCCCACGACCACGACCAAAGTCACGGCCTCGTCCGGATTCCCGTCCACGGCCACGACTCCGCGTCCTCCTCGCAAGCCGTATTTGCCTCCTCGCCCAGATGACGCGATGTGTGCAAAGTTCTCTGTTGAAGGTAAGACAGGAGGCCGGGCAACAGATGTCTCGAGCTCCTCAAGTCGGTCAAAGATGGCCTTCATTGTTGGCAGTGTGTCTGATATAAGAAATTGCTCCTTCACTGCATGGTACCTAGAATGCAGGCCATCAAGGAAGCGGTATACCTGCCGGTCAGAACGCTCTTGTATCTGTTTGTCGCAACATGAGGGCTGGAATATTGCAAGCTCCTCATACAGACTGGATAGATGCCTGTAGTACACGATGAGGGTGAAATCACCCTAAGATGCCGACCAGATTCGCCTGTAAATATCTGCAAGGCGTGACTTCGTCTTCTTTTGGGAGTATGTTTGCTCGAGATCCTCCCACATTTCCTTGGCCGTATTTTTGTAAAGAAGATTTGAGGCAATATGAGCCTCAACACTGTTGGTCATGCAGTTGATAACCAAATAGTTATTAGTCTGCCAGTTGTCGTACTCTTTCCTTTTCATCTAAAGGATCTTTAGTCAAAATGTAGAGTTTTCTCTAACCACCAATGAACACCATAAAAGATTGAGACCATAGCACATGATTTTCTGTGCCCTTGAGTTTGATAGTAGTGCCTTGTGCCATAATATTTGTGGCCAAGGGCTTTGTCTCTCTAGAAGAAGGCGCCATGGTGGTCTTAAAATAGAAAGATGATCCTGTGATCAACTAAGATTGCATATAAGAGCTAAAAAATGCCCTAAAATTCACGTTTGCCCTTGACAAAGGACTGAAAACTCCCAATGGACATCATATCTGGATTCTTGGAAGCGATCCATGATGAATATTGGATCTTCCAAAGAGTCCTACGGTACCCGTGGAGGGTAGCTGTGGGGCTGACGACCTTCGTAGGAGGTCCTGAAAGCGTCGGGTAGCGCTAGCGGAAGGGCTGCTCCACTGGAGGCGATTGGAGGACCTTGCGCGAGGCCCTAATTCAGGGAAGAGGACCCGCGCAGGCTTTTGCGAGGCTTGAAGGTGGCGGTGGGGATTTTAGATCAGAACCTCGGTCTAGGACCGTTGCTCAGATACCATGTGGAGAAGAGAGACAGAATGGGATATCTATTCCAAAGCGCTAGGGTCTCTTATATATAGAGAACACCCTAGAGAGTACAAGAGGAAAAATACATAAATACCCTTGAGGAGTTACGGAACCCGAAGGGTTAAGGGTTACGGAACCCGAAAGGTTACAAATATAATTATAATATAATAATTCTAACAATAACAACCCAGGTTCACTGTTGAGGGGGAGTGTCAGAAGGTTTGCAGGCTACACAAGGCTATTTATGGCCTTAAGTAGAGTCCAAAAGCATGGTTCTAGAAGTTCTCGGACTTGATAGAGCTGCATAGGTTTGTGCGATCGACTGTCGATCACTCATTATTTGTACACATGACTTAGAGAGGTACATTCGTCATTCTTGTCTATGTTGATGATATTATTGTTGCAGGGGATGACGAGCAGGGCATTAAGGTTGCTAAGGATTTCCTATGTCAGCAAACATAACCGAGGACCTTGGTAGTTTACATTACTTCCTTGGACTAGAGTTTACCAGGAACCAGCGAAATCTTGTGATGGCCCATACGAAGAACGTTACATATCTCCTTTCTGGGGCATGCATGTCAAATTGCAGACCTGACACTCCTATAGACCCTAGCATGAAGCTCCATGATGATGAGACTAAGGAGGTCAAAAAGAGGAGATACATGGAGTTAGTTGACAAGCTCATGTATGTACCATTACCAGGCTAGATATATCCTTTGCCGTGAGCCAAGTGAGTCAGTTTATGGAGCATCCTAGATAGACACATGTGGATGCAGTCTATATTATTCTTAGGTATCTGAAGGCATCACGTAACATGGGACTTCTTTTCAACAGAGGTACAATCCCTTTCAATTACAACATGTGCAGATGCATTATGCTGGGTGTCCCAAGGATAGGAAGTCTACTTCAGGTTTCATAGGGAATTCCCTGGTGTCATGGAAGAGCAAGAAGCAGGCTGTGGTTGCCAGATCTAGTGCTAAGTCAGACTACTTGGCCGTGACGCATGCTAGTACAGAGATGATGTGGGTCGGATATGTTCTTACTGACTTGACATCGAGGTGCTTCTTCCCATGCATCTCTAATGCAACAACCATACTGCTCTTTTCATTGCAAACAACCCTGCCTTCCATGAGAGGACCAAGCACATAGAGGTGGACTGCCACGACACTCGTGACATGATACATAAAGGTCTTATCGCCACGACTCACGCCAACTCTAGAGACTAGACATCAGATGTACTTACTAAAGCTCTAACCAGAGGGCCTTACCAGAGATGTTGTTCCAATATGAGCCTGATCGATATCTATGCTCCAGCTTGAGGATGAGTGTTGAGATATTTGTTATCTTTTAGATTGATGTATTTTCTATTTTTCTATGTCTTCTTCTTGTAAATTACCTAATAAGTTTCTCTCGAACTCTAGGGCCGTTCAATAATGCAATTTATGCTTTCATCTTCACAATAAGGTAGAAAGATTGTATTATACGATCAAGGAGGGTAGCCACGGTATGATGGTGATGACTCCATCCGTTGAGGTTGTGCCAAGATCCATGGGGTTATCTTATGTCATCCTCCATGTAGTTTCTGCATATCGGAGCTTTACTTCTTGTTGCTCGAGGTCTTCTGTAGCTCCATGTAGATCCATACGAACACGCATGATTTGGAGTTCTCCTGTAGCTTTTTCTCGACGACTCTTCTCTAGTTGATCTCCATCCATATGCATAAAATTGTTTTGGTATCCCTTTTGCGTTGGATCCAACATGGTTGATTTTATAGTTCCTAACTTCGTTTTTGGGAATCCAAATATTCTTTTCTTGTGGATAAAAAGTGAGATGTATGTTGTTGGTTGGTGGGATTATATCCGATTCCAAATTTAGTGGAAAATTATGTGGAAGTGCCTAACAATTTATCTATTTTTTCCTTTAGTAAACTTAGATCATTCGTTAATTTTTTGTTGTCATTTCAAGCATGCTAATATGATATTTTTAAAGAATTAATTTCTTTTGGGTGAGATTCTTTTTCTTCTTTTTTAGATTTTCTTAAAACTGTATTTTTGCCAATCAATTTTTCTACAATGCCATGGTATTCTTAAAGAGAAGTAATTCATCATGAGATAAGTTTATATCATTGTCATCTCGTGTGTCTTCCTCTTGATTAGAATCATGATTGGCAACAAATCCAACATACGTATAATCTTCTCTTGTATAAGAGTTCTCTTGAAATATAGTGAGAGAGTTATCCTTTGTACGAACATCTCTTCTTGTTGCCTTGAGAAGAGGACATTTCCATTTGATGTGTCCTTTTTCGTTATAGTGGTAACAAATAACTATTTTTACTTCCTTCCTTTTTCTCTTCAATTCACGTTACCTCTTCAAATAATTCTTGAAATGACAAGTGATGAAAGCTGTTTCTTCCTCTTTATAATCTTCATCGTATGTTGAAGCTGCTAGATCATTTGAATTTGTACTAGCTTCTATGTTCTGTTCTTTCTCCGCTTCATAGGTAAGGCGCTTTCCAATTACCTCATCTAAAGGAAGTGTATCCGTGTTGTTTTCTTCCTTGATCATTGTGGTTGTGGTCCTCAACTTGGTAGTAACGATCTAAGAAGCTTTTTGACGAGAACTGCTTCTTTATCTTGACATCCAAATTTTGAAGTGAGTTCACAATTTCTGTAAAGCGAGCATACATTTCCTCTATACTTTCTCCTTCTATCATCTTGAAAGGCTCATATCTTTGTTGTAATAAATTGATTCTACTTTTTTTCTACTTCGACGTACCTTCATATGCCACAGTGAGACAGTTCCAAATTTCGCAGGCAGATTTGCATGGGGATACTCTGTTGATTTCTTCTTTACTCAATCCATAGACCAAGTTGGACACCGTCTTGGACTTTGTTGCCAGATTCTTCTCCTTGTTATTGGTGATGGTTCCCTTGGGCCTTTGATATTTACTTTCGATAACGTCCCATTTCTCATATCCTGTGCTTTCTAAATGAATCTACAAGTAGATCTTCCAATAAGAAAAGTTAGTACCATCAAACAATAGAGGTTTGACCATGTACTATCCTTCGTTGCTGTTGGTGAATGGCTGCCTTATCACATATTTAGTGACATCCTCTGCGTGAACCAGACCTGATACCAAATTTGACTTATTCTGGATCAATAAATAAAATGTTATGGCCAACAAATATATATATCACAGATAATAATCACCACATATATAAGCAATCAATCCACAGAATAAGAACAACCACGAAAGACAGGGATATTAGCGTGGAAATCCCATTAGGTAAAAACCACGACCTAAGTCACTTGACTCGGGATAGCCTGATTGACCGAGTCAATCAACTGTTCTACTATCTCGAGTTATTTCTCTATGGACAACTTAACCATTTACAGATACTTTTGACCACACACCAAAGACTTTCCTACAACTTGGATCAAACACCGAATCCTTTGTACACCTTGGATCAAACACAAAGTGTTACAATACAGCAGTAAAGTAAAGATTACAATACTGTATAAAGCCTCTGATATAAATATGCAGTGTGAATAATGACGCTAAGAAAATGTACGTTGTAATAAATAATTGAATTGCAAACCAAGCGTGTAGATGATTGGCTCTCAAGATGTGATCTTGAAGTAAAATAGAAAGCAGGAGAGATAGCTTTGAATAGAGCTTTGAGAGAGCTGCTTTACCTTGAAATGTGTGTTCTCAACAATGGGTCTATGATCCTATTTATAGTAGTAGGAGACAAGCTCTTAAAAATATAGCCGTTGGAAACAAATATGGAAAGAAATCATCAAGATTTAATATAGATGATCGATCATACAAGGAAGGTAATTCATCATTTCAAGTTGATCGATCATGTAGATAAATGTGATCTATCATAAGATAACCGTTGGAGGTTTCCATTCAAATTGTGATCGATCAGGTCAAGTGGGTTGATCGATTAATAATGGTCGATCTGGTCAATTAGGTTGATCGATCAGATGTAATAATCGATCGTAATGGCTTGGATCTAATATGCCGACATGATACACATGCATATATTTGTGACTTTTTACATATGCCTATTACAAAAGTCCTCTCTTAGTCTTCACTTTATCTGCAACTCTCAGCTTGTCGACAACTTTTGTGCTTCATAATTGGAGTGAGTTTGTCTTGAAATCCGCAGAGCTGTCTGTACTCACAAAGATATGTTTTCATCAAAATAATGACATAATTAGTAAGCAATAAATATACTAACATAATTTTCTCAACATGTTTCTCCTCTATATGAGGGAACCCTATGTTCATGAATAAACAACTCATTTATTCTCATTTCTCTCCACACTTAAAACAATAAGTAATATTCAATATACTTTTATGGGCAAGCGGAAGGCGTATCAAGCTGAAAGCAGAATGTAATCGTGCAATGTGATATACTCTTATAGGTAAGTTTATTTCCAATAGATATGCTTTGTTCTTTTATATCTCTATTGGTTTTCCAAATTAATCCCACAGATACATATAATCCAGAATAATATGTGAGCGATTCATACAGAAGATCTCTCTCTCTCTCATCAAAGGTTCAACCAATTAATATGTTTCCACAAATGCTTTAAATTCAATTTCGTGATTCGTATCTTCAAGTTTTGAAAATTTATGAAACTCTTTTGTCAAGACTTGATTAATGAACCTACAAATTCCCGCAAATTGTATCTGGCTAAATCCATGTATTGTGGACATTTCCTCCTTTCTATTACAGATTCATCTTAATCTTTTGTTTCATATTTATCGAAAAAATCTCATTAGTGGCTCATTCTTCATTAAATGGCTCATTCTTCATTAAACCTTATCATATGGATCGATCTAGCAATGATGAAATATATATATGATGTTTACTGAACCACATGAAAGTTTAGCCAACCCTATCCATATTAGACTTCATACCTATGAACAGAACAAAAGAATAAAAAATTTTTGCTACAAATTTGAATTGACGACGAATACAAATGGACAAGGATTGATAAAGCACTTCTCTTCTGGAAAAAAATACGCCACTTAAGACATATGATATGGAGTCGTATATAGTATAAAGTAGCCAAATTAATTCAATTTCTATCTATTATGATATTACAATTGGATTGGTTATAAAAAAGATTCAGAATTTAATATTGTTAACGCATATAGTAGTTTCTGTATCCCTCTGTTATTTTTATTTTCAGTTGTATGCCTTATGTAATTTACCCATAGGCTACTCTCCTATATAAGAGAGAGCCTCGGGCTTATGGAATAAATAACTTACTCATTTTTCCCAACATGGTATCAGAGCGACGGTCCTAGATCGGAGTTCTCAAAACCCTAACCCTAACCTACCCCACCCGCCGGCCTCTCTTTCTCTCTCCCTCTCATCGGCGCCACCGCCGGGGCTCATCGCAGCCGCACCAGCACCATCGTGTGCCGTGGCTGTTGCTCCTACGCTCCCTGCACGTGTGCGCTAGCACTCCTGTGCAAGTGCGCAAGTCTCCTCCACGCACTGCTCGTGGTGCCTCCGCCTACTGCGCGAGTGCACATCTTCTGTGCGCTGTAGCCCCCTACGCCTGTAGCATCGGCTGTGCGCATCCTCGACGCGAGCGCGCATCCTCTCCTGCGCACTTGCCTGCAGCCCTTCCGCGCGCCGTGCCCTACATCGCATGTGCGCCTGTATCCTTGGGTGCGCGTTAGCCTGTAGTCCTCCCGCGCGCAATCTCAGTTGCGCGTGCTCTCAGAAGTTGCGTCGCGTGTTACCTCAGGGTCTTCCTCACACACCTATCCAATGTGAGGCGTGTTTGTTGGGAAAGCATCACAGGTCGACCTTTCCCAGTCGTCCAGGTCGGAGTAGTACATCCAAGTTCGAGTTATTTCATATTGATATCTGGGGTCCGAGTCCTGTACCTGATCATCAGGGACACAGATTTTATATAGTGTTTGTGGATGATTTTTCTCGTGTGTCATGGGTATTTTTGATGAAAAATAAATCTGAAGCAGGCAATATCATTATCCATTTTCTGAATGAAATTCAAAATATTTTCTCCACATCTGTGAAGTTTGTGAGAAGTGATAATGCTCTAGAACTGTGCACTCATGTCCTTGCCAATTATTACTCCTCAAAAGGGATTGTCCACCAAACATCCTGTGCTCATACATCTCAACAAAATGGAATTGCTGAAAGGAAACATCGCCACCTTCTTGATGTCACAAGATCACTTCTTATACAGAGTCATGTTCCCTACTCTTACTGAGGTGATGCAGTTCTCACTGCATGTTACCTAATCAATCGTATGCCGTCCTCTGTCTTGGATGAACAGATTCCACTTTCCCTTATCTATCCTGGGAAGGATCTGTTCTCTCTTACCCCCCGTGTGTTTGGTTCAGTCGCCTTTGTCCATCAGTTGTCTCCTGGTACTGACAAGCTATCTCCTAGGGCTATCAAGTGTGTCTTCGTTGGGTACTCCAGAACTCAAAAGGGGTACAAGTGTTTTGATCCTCTGCATCGGCGGTATATGGTCAGTGCAGATGTTACATTTTTTGAATCTGTAATGTATTTTTCAGACTCAGGTGATCATCAACTACCTCCACTGCCTACCGATGCCATATATATGACACCACCACCTACTGCAGCACTGCCACCACCACCGTCACCACCACCACCACCACCACTAATCCCGTCTCACCACTACCTTTCCATTACACCCGCAGGCATCCTCCCGCTCATGGTCATGGCTCGTCTCCTATCCCGCTTATGGTATGTAATGAAGATACTTCTACTGATGGATCTAATGATATTCATAAGCAGGATATGTTGCAGGGGTCAGATGAGGACGCAACTGATTTAGATGTTCCTATTGCTATACGCAAATCGAAGAGGAGTTGCGCTACATATCCCTTGTCTACTTCTGTGTCATTTGAGCGACTATCTGGGGACTTCAGGAACTTTGTGGTGGCCCTCTCAACTGTAGACATTCCACGGAATTATCAAGATGCTCTGCAGGACAGTAGATGGCGGCTAGCAATGGAGGAAGAAATGGCGGCACTTCAATCTAGAGGAACTTGGAGTCTAGTTCCTATACCTCCAGATGTGACCCCGGTGAGCTGAAAGTGGGTGTTTACGGTGAAGCACAATGCAGATGGTTCTATTGACAGATATAAGGCACGCCTTGTTGCACGTGGTTTTACACAGACATACGGGGTGGACTACCTTGATACATTCTCGCCAGTTGCCTGTCATTCCACTCTCCGGATTTTGTTGTCAGTTGCGGTTAATCGAGAGTGGCCGCTGTATCAGTTGGATGTGAAGAACGCATTCCTGTATGGAGATTTGCAGGAGGAAGTCTATATGCAACAACCACCAGGTTTTGTTGTTGAGGGGGAGTTATCCAAGGCGTGCAGACTTCATAAGGCTATCTATGGCCTTAAGCAGAGCCCCAGAGCATGGTTTCAGAAGCTTTTAGATCTCTTTGAAAAACAAGGATACAAACGCTCCAATGTTGATCATTCCTTATTTGTACAGAAGACTTCTAGAGGTAGTATTGCAATTATGGTTTATGTAGATGACATCTTGATTACAAGAGATGATGAGCAAGGCATAAAGCAGGCGAAAGAAAAGCTGGGAAGCGAGTTCGTCACTAAGGATCTTGGAGTCCTTAGATATTTTCTGGGGCTGGAATTTGCTAGAAATCCGTATGGATTAGTAATGTCGCAGAGGAAATATATTACAGATCTGTTGAGTGAAACAGGTATGCTTAGGTGTCGGCCTGCTACGGCACCAATGGATCCCAGCATGAAGCTCTATGATGATGACACAGAGGAGGTAGATACGAGAAGATACAGAGAACTGGTAGGCAAACTGTTGTATGTCATGATCACTAGACCTGATATATCATTTGCAGTGAGTCGTGTGAGCCAGTTCATGGAGCAACCACGTCAGGTCCATATGGATGCAATACACATGATTCTTAGATATCTCAAATCATCTCCAGGTGCAAGTTTGCTATTCAAGAAGGGAAAGGAGATTTCGATCTCAGCATGTGCGGATGCAGACTATGCAGGATGTCCCAAGGACTGGAAGTCCACCTCAGGATTTGCAGTCTATGTTGGAGATGCTCTAGTCTCATGGAGGAGCAAGAAACAGACAGTGGTAGTTAGATCCAGTACTGAATCCGAATATAGGGCTATGGCCCAGGCTAGCACAGAGATGATGTGGGTGAAGGCTGTTCTTACAGATCTATGTCTTGATGTACCACTCCCTATGAACATGGAATGTGATAATCAGGCAGCCTTGTTCGTTGTAAACAACCCAGCATTCCATGAGAGGACCAAGCATATTGAGGTTGACTGTCACTACATATGTGACATGATTCAGAAGGGGTTCATTGCTACATCTCATGTTACCTCAGAGAATCAAACTGTTGATATATTCACCAAGGCGTTACTACGAGGCCCATTCCAGAAGTGTGCGTCCAAGCTGAGCATGATTGATATCTATGCTCCATCTTAAGGGGGAGAGTTAACGCATATAGTAGTTTTTGTATCCCTCTGTTATTTTTATTTTCAGTTGTATGCCTTATGTAATTTACCCATAGGCTACTCTCCTATATAAGAGAGCCTAGGGCTGGAATAAACAACTTGCTCATTTTTCCCAACAAATATGAATGAGATAAAGACAATAATATAAATATAATGAGGAGCAACATAACATTTACTTTATTTGAATACCTAATATTCAAAAAAAGATTCACATCTTCTTTTGTTTTAGTAGTAGAATTTATAGAGTATTTTTGAAGCAGGTAATAGTAATTGTATTTATCAAAATACATACCAATCTTACTTTTACCATAGTTTCTTATGGAGCAACATGGTTCATGTTATATCATAATTATCTTCTCTATTTGATATATTCAATGAAAAGTGAAAGCATAACAATTCCCTGCAGATAAATATGTAGATGAAATACCTGACTTGAATCCGTGTAACAAGTTTTGTTCTAGGGTTACACTTTGCCTATTTCTAATTCTGTAGGATATATTGTCAAACTTTTTTTATTTGATTTATATCTTGAATCCTGTTGTATCAATTATAAATTTCAAAAGGGAATTTCACTTTCTTTTTTATTGGGATCCGGTTGATATCTTTTTCTTCAATTGAATGTAACTCTATATATACAAATTAAAGACTATTCTTTTCTAAAGAAAAGAAAATTATGATAAATTCTTAAATATTTACTTAATTATTTGCTTGGAATTAATCGAATGAGCATTTTTTAAAGTCATATCTGTCATTTTCTTTAATGATATAGGTAGAAAAATAAGAAATGTGGAAGCGGAATCAGAAACTAGAAACACCAAATATAAACATCTTTGTTGTGGAACCCTACTACCTAAGGAGCGGGATAAAACCACAGGAGACGGCCTCAAAGGGTCGAATATTATATCAGAATTTCTCAATAGATACATGGGGTGTGATTCTCCCTGTACAGCCCCACCAATATGTCCAACTCTCACACTCATCTATGAGGTAATAAAAAACTCCCTCATAGAGGCCCAACACCACAACTTTATCAACACTCCCCCTCAAGCTGGAGCATGAAATGTGCTGAGCTTGGACATGTAACACACACAAGCTTAGTACAAATATATCTTCATCCTCTCATGCTCGTGATCTGGGATCTACACCTTTTGTTGATGGGCTCTTGATTGCTCGGGATATGGAAGTTTGAAAATGGATCTCTTCAACAGAGACCACTGCGAGCCCTGCCACCTTACGCTGATTTGGAGGACTTCATTCATGTAGCCGTTGAGATGGGCCTCTCATAACGAGAGACTTGAGCTGAGCCTCTCCCACACGGGCTTCAGAGAATGTGATCTCTATTTTGGATTCCCTATAGATCTCTCCGTATTGTGCCTCTACCATGGGTTTCTATCATACGTGGTCCTCATAAAAACTCTGAGCTCAAATCCGTAGTATGGGGATCACTCAAATAAATGATCACATATGTGCATTGCTCAGAAAACAGGAAGTTGTGGACACCCCTCCATCTCCCATTTCCATTTGGGAGAAGTAGACAAATACTCCCTCTTCCTATCTCTCTTTTTGAATTCAATCCATTCATTTTTTGCACTGTTCATTTTTTGTTAAGCCACCTCATTGTTCTGTTGTCCATTCACCTTTTTTTCGTGGACAACTCACTTCTCTTCCACCCTTCATTTTTTAAAACAACCTCTTTCCTTTTTTGTCTGCTCTCCTTTTTATCCATTCAATTTTTCTTTGTGGACCTTTTCCATCATCAGTCGTGGCCTGTTAAGCATAACGTATTCACTCGCTTCTTTTTTTAAAGGCAACATCTGGAATTTACAATGGATGGAACATAAAAAACATGCCAATTTAAACATAAAGAAGTTATAAATTAACACCGGAGGTCTCATTTGGATGGTTATGGTCCTTGTCTTCTTCAACGATAGGGTTCCAGTGGGAACCCATATCTCGCTGCCTCTAGATTCTCAAAGAAGCTTCGCCCCTTCTCCAAAAAAAATGATACATGTGGCGAAGCTTTCATGCCAATGGAAACAAGATGTCGATGATGCTGCTGCTGTTGAGAGGAACTAGGGTGTGTCGCTACCGTTGTGTTGGTGTCCTTGACGTTGCTTAGTGAGGTTCTTGGATGCGGAGAAGGTGAATCAACATGCTGGTAGAGAAGGGAGATGCGTTTCGACTCCATCGGCTCGGAGGTGAGTCGCCGTAGATCATGCCCCTGGAGAGGTCTTGCTAGTGCTTGAAGGAGGGTATTGGCACTTGGAGGAGATCATGCTTAGATGATCTGGTGTAATGTTTGCCGGAGATACGACCTTGGGCGCCACCTTGTGAGATGACTAGAGGTGGTGACACCTGAAGGAGCATGTGGATGCACCGCCGCCACTGGAATGTTGGGAGATCCCATTCGTCGGTGCCTAGAAATCTCTAGGCTTTGTGTTAGGGTAGCAGACCTTGAACTTGACTGATGGCACACTTAAAAAATGCACGGATGCATTGAACAAACTTTGTCTAATATAATCTTTGAAAATGATTCAAAAACCTAGTAAAACTCAGAATCCTTCCGCTCTGATACCATATAAAAAAATAAGAAACACGGAAGCAGAATCAGAAACAACAAACACCAAATATAAATAACGTGATTTATGTGGAACCATACTCCCTAAGGAGCATGATGAAATCATGGAAGGCCTCAAATGACCAAATCTTCTATTAGATTTTCTCAATGAATACATGGGGTGTGTAGCTCCTTATATAGTCCCACCAATATGTCTAAGTTCCATCACTCATCCATCTAGACTAAGCAACTCCCTCATAAAGGCCCAACGCCACAACTATCTCAACAATATAAGAAAATAAAAACAATATACAACCAATCGTATAAATTATTTCAGTAATCAATCTTTTTGCAAGTATAATAAAAATTATATATGTGTATGTGGTGGATCCATACATCTTCTCATTCGTTGTTGTTGCTTGTGCTTTCAAACTGAATCCATATACTCATAACAAATCTCCCATGATATATAGGATTACATGGACTTGTAATCCATCACATGCGATGATAAGAACTACTAGTATTAGATCCGAGAGATTATCACAAGTGGCACGATGCCAAGTGCCAAAGCTTGGGAACCCCATGATGACGATGGATGATGATCTCTATGGTGGGGCTTGGGGGTGCTCGTTGTAGAGACTTATGCCACGCTATGTTATGTTATCTTGTACCTTTTTTATATTTTTCCTTTCTCTTATGGACTCTTATGTAATTTACCCATTGGTTCTCTCTATATATGAGAGCCTAGGGTTCTATGGAATAACATAATCTTATTTTCCATCAACATGGTATCAGAGCCAAAACCCTAACCCTACCCTCAACCCCGCCGCCGGCCCTCTCTCTCTCTCTCTCTCGGTGGCGCCGTCGGCCCTCTCTCTCCTCTCCAGCCTTCCGTCGGCCTTCCGCCAACCTTCGCAGGCCTCCCGTCAGCCTTCGCCGGCCCCGCCAGCCCTCCCGCCGGACCCACTAGCCCCCGTCGACCGCCCCTTCCAGCCCTAGTCGGCACCCAAAGGTCCCGCAAGCCTTCGTCGGCCACTCCAGCACTCGCCGGCCACTCCAGCCCTATCTTATAATGGATTTGAGTGCATAAAAGTCTACATATGCACTCAAATCCTTTCAAGTCTATGTAGACACTGGTTTCTTGTCTACAAGCCCTAGTTTTCGTCTCTGGCAAGATGTCAGAAAGTAAAGTCGATATGCCCTCCATAGGCACCTTCAAAGGTCCAGTGCCAATAGTCAAGATGGACGAGACGAACTATGAGCTATGGGTGATGTAGTTCATGAGTCTCATGAAGTCGAACGGTAAGAAGCATATACTTACCGAGGATGAGCCGGCGGAGAAGACTGGGATCTATGCCTCCTGGGAGGCCGATGACTCTTATGCCAAGGTTTGGCTATCTGGTACACTGTCGATGGAGATTGCGAATGATGTTCTCCATAAGCCCACTGCCAAGGCGATGTGAGATATTCTGGCTGCCACATATTCACAGGTGCGGAACGAGACCAAGATGTTACAGCTCCAGCATGATATTTTTACAATGAAGCAGAATGGGCGGCCGCTTCACTCGTTGTACACGTCCCTGAGAGTACCCTAAGGATCGTAAGTCTACTTTAGGCTTTACCATTTTTGTGGGGAGCTCTCTGGTTTCCTGGAAAAGCAAGAAACAAACTGTTGTAGCAAGGTCTAGCGTTGAATCTGAATATAGGGCCATGGCGCAGGCAAGCATGGAGATGATGTGGGTCCGAGCTGTATTAGAGGATTTACATATAGATGTATCTTTACCCATGCAGCTTCGGTGTGACAATCAAGCAGCTTTGTTTATTGCCAACAATCCAGCATTTCACGAAAGAACAAAACATATTGAAGTAGACTGTCACTACACTAGAGATATGATTCAGAAAGGCTTGCTTTCTACTTCACACGTTAGTTCAGAAGATCAGACTGCTGACATATTTACCAAGCCGTTGCTCAGAGGACCCTTTCAGAGATGTTCTTCCGAGCTGAGCATGATTGACATCTATGCTCCATCTTGAGGGGGAGTGTAGAGACTTATGTCACGTTATGTTATCCTGTACCTTTTTTATATTTTTCCTTTCTCTTATGGACTCTTATGTAATTTACCCATTGGTTCTCTCTATATATAAGAGCCTAGGGTTCTATGGAGTAACATATTCTTATTTTCCACCAACACTCGTCGAGGAGGAAATTTTGGATAGAAGAGTGTATATCACAAATTTGAAGAGAAAACAATGATAATCTAGAGTAAATATGAAAAGACTCATTAAAAAAATATAAAAATATCCCTAAGATGCCAATAAATGCAAGAACTCGTAGGCTCGTAGCTTAGTACCACAAAACTTAAGAAAAATCATTAAATCACCACCATATACGAAACCCCTAAGAAATCCACCTCAAGAAGGATTTAAATGGATGAAAATCAACTTAAGGAACTCCAAAGTCAAAAAGAAGTTGCAAGCATCAACAAAATGATATAGCAAGATGGATAATTGATATCGGCAAGATTAGACGTAATGGTAGAAATTTGTATTTGAAATTCCAAATTTGGTTGATATCCATTGATATCTCGATATATCAGCATCTTACAAAATATCGGCTGATATCCGGGAAACTGATATATTGTAGTGCTAATATCAACCAATATACGATATCACGATACTTGATACCGTGGTCTTAAATAGTCTTTGAGCTCGGTTCAACAAGTTGTCTTAGATGATATGGTATATATGTAGTTTGTAAATTCAATGCGAATCGTTCTTTTTGTGAGATGGTCTATCTATGTGGTGCTACTTGTTTATGCTGAGGACATTGTGGTAACTGGTAATTGACAATGATTCATATGACATCTCTACATTGAAGAAAGTGCTAAATAAGTACTTTGTCACTAAGGTTCTTATTAATTTGTGATATTTTTATGGCTAGATAACTTGCCTTGTCACATAGATAATATGTTTCTATTTTATTACCAAGGTCGAGACGCTTTGATTGAGGGTATTTTTTATGCCTATGGATCTGGATGCCTAATTATATAAGGAGACCACGAAGAATGTCGTTGCTAAATCATATAGGGCCTTGGTCAGAGAGCTCATATATGTCACTAAAACTAGATTGCATATTTCCTTTGCCGTGAACCATATAAGGTAGTTTGTGCATATCACATGAGAGTACATCTTGATGATGTGATGCTCATTTTGACAATGATTCATATGACATCTCTACGGTGAAGAAAGTGCTAAATAAGCACTTTATTACTAAGGTTCTTATTAACTTGTGGTATTTTTATGGCTAGATAACTTGTCTTGTCACATAGTTAATATGTTTCTATTTTATTATCAAGGTCGAGATGCTTTGATTGAGGGTATTTTTTATGCCTATAGATCTGGATGCCTAATTATATAAGGAGGCCACGAAGAATGTCGTTGCTAAATCATATAGGGCCTTGGTCAGAGAGCTCATATATGTCACTAAAACTAGATTGCATATTTTCTTTGCCGTGAACCATATAAGGTACTTTGTGCATATCACATGAGAGTACATCTTGATGATGTGATGCTCATTTTGACAAAACTCGCAGGTACACCTAGGAAAGGATTTCCATTTCATAAGGCCTCTTCTTTGCAGATAGTGAGATACTAGGGAAATTATACTGGGGGATAGAATGAAGTGGAAGTCAACGACAAGATTTTGCTCTGTCGTTGGAGACAATCTTGTTACGGCATAGTAAGAAGTAGAGCACATTAACCCATTCTAGTCCATAAATCGGAGTATAGGGTTATGACATAGACTGCAATGAGATGATGCGGATCAAATCTTGTGTAGATGATTCAAGGATTGAGGTTTCATTACTATGGAGATGTAACTAGATTTCCATTTTCATTGCCAATAGTCATGTTTTCCATTAGAGGACCGGGGATATTGACTATGACCACACTTGATATCTGTTCCGGAAAGGGATTCTTTGGACCACACATGTCATTTGCTGATCAGATTGTTGATGATTTCACTTAACCACTCACAATGGCACTATTTGATTAATGTGTTTCAGGCTAAGCATGCATGGTATCTTTTTTCCAACTTGAGAAGTGCTGTGATAAAGTCGTCAACCTACTGTGTTATCTCCTTTTATGGTTATGGATTCATGTACTATTTTTGCACTCTTCCCAATATAAGGAGAAGTAGACCACTCATAAAAACATATTTTCTTCTTCTCCAAAATGATTTTCTCCTTGTTTAGAGGTCAAAGTTTTATCTTTCCAATTTTTGGTTCGCAACTAAAAATAATCAACATGCCTCCTATTAAATTCCCTTACTCCATATGCCTATTTAGGAAATTGCTATTTAAAATTAAATGAAACCTTCATTGTAAAAAGATATTTGTTGTATAGTTAGTTGCATGCCAGTGTCTGCTACATTTTCTATTCCTTTGTGTCGTTACTACATCTTTTATTATTTACCATTTTTGGACATGGTGGAATGACATTGATATCAAAATCTTGGTTTCCCCACTGCTTTCTTCATCATGTCATTCATAGGAGACCACAGTTCAATCCAATAGCATTTGTCTACATCCCATGATGGAAATTGAGCCTAGCAGCCAATATTTATGCTTGGGGTGGTGAGATGCACGATATTTCAAAGCTCCTGTCCACAATTAGCACCTTTATTAAGGAGAAACCTTTGTCACGGAACGAATTGTCCTTGAAACCTCCCTGACAAATAAAAATAAACCAAGCTTCAGGAGTTTGTAAACCATGATAACTAACCTTTAAGAGTTTGGAGACCGCAACCCATGATGTTCAACCTCTAGATTGTCTCTGTCCTCAAGTACACAGTGCAAAGGAGTAATGTCAATGCCGGCCTCTGGAAAAGCCTTGAGAATACCGTAGGGACTCATGGCCCTTTGATGGCTGTTCTACTACAAAAGATGCATTTGATGGGGGTCCTACTCCATCTTGACCTAGCTCCACCCAGATATCAAAATCATAGTAAGCTGTGGTCCATTCCCCGCAAGACTCCCAATTGCAGCTTCCCTTTTCTTGACCATCTTCCAATCACCTTTGCTCCTCTTTCTCTTGCTTGCTTGAGATCTTCATTTACCACTTATGCTACTACTAGGCCATTTAATTGAAGGTAATTCAGCTGCAATTTTTCACATGTTTACATTTGTTTTCTTGAGCTTTGGATTGTCAATTAACTGAAAGACCCAGTCTTCTAATTTTTTATCCAATAAATTTGACCAAAAGTATATGCAAGAATTTGACTATTCCATGCTCTTTTGGTGTAGATATTCTGTCATGGGAGTAGAAAGGAAACCAGGGGATTCAGGTATGTAAATATTACGTTTTTGTATCTTTTTTATGCTCATATCATGTTTTTCTTACTTTTAGAAGATGAGTTTTATAGAAGGTCCAAGTGATTCGGATGCTTCCGTCAGCAATTTCTCATTGATGCATGTTTATATTTATGAAGCTTGGGAGCAATAGAAAGTATTTTTGTCGTGATATTTCTTACTAATGTTACTCTATCTGTTCTAAAAAGTGTCACATCTCCACAGGTTAGAATTTTTACAATGTTATTTCTTTTCTAGTTCTTGATTACCTGTTAGTGGATATTAGGTTGGAAAATAATTGATCTATGATTAAGTTATATTATGGGTTTTAGTAAGAACCATTGAATCATAACGTTATATTTTGATTATATCGATCAAAACTTTATTTGGCATTAAAATGAAGCGTTTTTTTTTCAGAAAATGAAATTTCATATCCTAAAAGTCTTGCCCTTTCCTTTATTGTCTATCTTTCACTCTCAACTATGGAGACCTTTGTGTCATCACTAGCTTCCTGATGTGTTAGGCTACAACATAGGCACACTTTAGTGCCTCTCAAAAGATGATTCCCTCAACATCCATTGCTGTTAAATATTGTGTAAGATGACATTAATAATTCAAATTTGGTGGAATGTGTAAAATCACATGTAAATCATAAAGAACACAAAGGAATGCTACATACATGTTATGGTGTGAGCATTAGGTTTAGGGTTTGAGCATGCACCCTTTTGGGGATTTTTATATATTTTCCTTTCGTTTTTTGTTAACACTAACTCTCTAAATAATGCAATATATAAAAGTATTCCATTCCACATGGTATTAGAACCAGGGGTTTACATGGATCGGATAAAATATGCCATTCGATCCAATTCGGTGTTAGTGGATTGGATTGTATTGGTCTTATGGTTTGAATGGATTGGAATAGATTGAGGGTTTTCAAATCGTGAAACTATGGATTGGATCATAATCAAAATCCTTCTATCCGATTCGATCCATCAATATGGATCCTTTTTTATTCCACCCAACCAATTATCCTCTTGGAAATTCTCTCCCTTCCTTTTGACCCTCTCTCGTCTATGCTATTTTACCCCCGACAAATAATAATGTAAACATCCTCCCATCCCTTCATACACTCCCTGACTCTTCTTGCATCGAGCTTCCCTATCTACCGGTTATCCCTATGAGTTGGCCCACACTATCCTCATCATGCTTCACCTTCCCACTATCGACGGTTTTTCATCACCCTCGACAACCTTTCTCCTCTCTCGTTAAGACAAGCTGCGACCTTTCCTCCTTGCCTCGTCGATAATAGCAACGATGATGGTCTCCTTCCTTCTCTTATAGTAAAAGATAGTACCATTCTCTTCGCTTTTTTTCCCATTAACAATCCTTTCCTATCTATCTAAAGCATTGATATCCTCATTCACAGCAACAATGACCTCCCATCCTTCCCATCTTGGTAGATAGCAACGATGACGATGGCCTACTCACTTTTGAATTGGACTAATATACCAATCCTTATATTTTTCTTTCTAATGGATGTTTACCATCGCGGTTGATGATATGATGATCTTGTGCATGAATTTTTAGATGATCTTGTCATGCCCTTCGAGCATATGGCATGCTTGATGAAAAAACAAGTCCATCTTCTACAGATACAAGAGATGAATGTTCATATCAAACATGGTCTATTATAATGTGTGTGTATATATATAGTTGTGGGGATTTCCCAATGCCCATTTGATAAAATATTTCTAGCAATCATATACTTGACTAATAACAACCATTCATAACTTTGTTTGATTCTCAATAATTATCAGAATATAGTAAAGATCCTATTGATCACCATATTCTTTTTAATCGGAGCAAACTAACAACTAATATATTGAAGTGATAAACTCAAGTTTGTATATACAAAGGTATTTTATCTTTATATTTTATGTTTATTCTCAGATAAATTATATATGTTATGTTAGATCTAGTTTTACAATCTTTGAAAGCATAAATATCTATAATTTTCTCTTAGACATGGTGTTCCGTTTAATGTAAACATGAACATCATTACATATTAACTTTAAAAAAATTGTGAATTAGATAAAAGACTAAAGTCAACAACTATCCATTTTATTATGCCCACAATCTCTTTAGTCAAATATCGCTAATGTTATTTAACATGTAACACAACATTAGGAATGAAAGGAAAGATGAATTCATGAATAAATTATATAAAAAACCAACATCTATTGGAGTAAGTATTCATTTATCTATATCTATTTGGATTATCAAACCACGATTCAAACGTTGAGTGCTTGAAACACAAGAGTAGACTATTGAGGGGATATATAAATAACAAATTTTAATCCAATTCAATCTAATCCATTGTCCGACTATAGAAAGTTCGAATTCGCTAAGATTGGATTGGACAGATTACGCTAAAATTCGATCCAATTCGATTAGATCCTAGACAAGTATTTCAGATTATAGATCCCTTCCTACTGCCCATCCTTAGTTGTCGCTCCATTGCTATCACTAGTGTTACCGCCTCCGCCACCCTACCCTAGAGATGCCCTACCTTAATGATGTCACAACTACGTAGCAACTAGATCTACAATTGTTGATTGGCTCTAATCCTACTAGTAACATTGTTGTTTCCACCTTGTTACTAATGTACACACTCAACTGTCACACCTCCTTGTGACATAATGTGCTTCTTACGTGTCTCCAGTGCACCCCTGACATGCTATGCATGCTTCGACTCTGCATACTCTTGTTCGTTATTGAGTGGTGATTGGGTTTTAATTTCTAGTAACTAACACCATGTTCCAAGCATTTTTATAGCTAGTTCTTTTTTTGGTGTGCGACTTTGCCACAAGAGTTGTCCGAGAGTTTATCAATCTTGAAATCTAAGGTAACATTGTGGGAAATAGATATATGTAGTTTGAGGAACCAATTTTATGGTCAGATTATCAAGATAGACGAGACCAACAATACTCGATGGTCATGGATCTTCACAATATTAGTCAAGGGATAAATGATTCAATATCTTCATGCCAAGCTTGTAAACATCAACTATCTTAAATATGTTTTTTTTACTATTTTTGATCATGTCTGTGTGCCATCAGATACTGGTCTTTGCGTCATATAGCAAAAATTTTAGCAATATTTAAACCATTCATAACCAGGTATTTAAAATAAAAACCATGCTATCATGTTGTATATTTAGTTTGTGTTTAGTTTTTTATGGCGAGACCTCCATGCTGGTAAGGTATGGTGGCACATGGGAACATCAGATGGTTATGATTCAAGGTATATCAATAATTTATATTATTCAGTATATCAATAGTTTATATTATTCAGTTTTTATTTTTGTCAGTATTATTATTTCTATAACCATCTACATAGGACTGATTTATTTTTATATGTTATTTCACCGTTATGGTTAGTGTGGAACTGGAGATAAATGATGACTTGAATTATGAGAGAGCTCTGGAGTTCTCTTATTTGGAGAGAACTCTTGTTGGGCAAATTACATAAGAGATACAAAAAGAAGTAAAATACATGAAAAGATGAAAAGATAAATATTATCTCAACACCCCTTCAAGATGGAGCATAGATATCTTTCATGCTTAGCTTTGAACAACACTTTTGGAATAGCCCTTTGGCCAGGCTTTGGTAAACAAATTTGTTGTCTATTACCCTGAGGTGATGTTGGTGGCAGAGATAAAGCCCTTCTGTATCATGTCACGAGTGTAGTGATAGTCAACCTCGATATGCTTGGTCCTCTCATGGAAGGTATGATCATTGGCAATGATAAGAGCAACCTAGTTGTCACATTGGAGATACATAGGAAGAGGCACACAAATAGCTAAGTCAGTCAGAATGGATTCGGCCCACATCATCTTAGTACTTCCCAATGCCGTGGCTATGTACTCTAACTCCATACTAGATTTGACAATCGTTGTCTGCTTCTTGCTCTTCCATGAGACCAACAAGCTCCCTATGAACATTGCAAACCCTGAAGTATAATTCATGTCCTTAGGACATCCTGCATATTCTGCATCTGTGCATGCTGTAACGGTAAGGGATGTCCCTTTGCTAACGATCAGTCCAGTACCGGGAGAGATCTTCAGGTACCTCAGATTCATATAAATTGCATCCATGTGTGCCGGTATAGACTTCTCCATAAATTGGCTAACTCTCCTCACTACAAAAGATATGCATGGCCTCGTGAGGGTCACATATAGGAGATTCCCAATGAGATCTCTATACCACCTCTTGTCTACCTCCTCTGTCATCATATAATTTCATGCTAGTGTCCATGGGAGTTGTGGCAAGCTTGCAATTTGCCATGCCTATCTCAAAGAGAAGAACAATAATGTACATCTTCAGGGTCATAACCAGACCCCACTAGTTCACGGTAAACTCTAGTCCAAGGAAGTAACGTAGATCGCCAATATCCTTGGTGACAAACTCCTGACCAAGGAAATCCGTAGCTGCATGGATACCCTGCACATCATCCCTGTAAGAATGATATCATCATACCAATATAGCAACTCTAATTTTATTGAGTATTTCGAAAGAACAGTGAATGATCTATAATCGATCTAATGAACCCCTGCTTCTCTATCAAGTTCAAGAGATTTTGAAATCATGCCATGGGATTCTTCTTAAGGCCATAGATAGCCTTATGAAGTCTGTAAACCATCTGACATCCCCCCACTAGCAAAGGCTAATGGTTGCTGCATGTAGACTTCCTCCTATAGGTCATCATAGAGAATATCATTCTCCAATTTAAATTGGGATAAGGACCAATCCCGTAACACTAGAACTATGAGAAGAATCCGAGTGTAGAATGGCGAACCACATGAGAGAAGTTATCCTGATAGTCCACCCCATATGTCTGCGTGAACCCACGAGCAACAAGCCTTGCCTTGTAGCGATCAACACTGCCATCTACTTGATGTTTCCTTGTGAACACCCATTTACAATGGCACATTCTACAGTCATATGGGCGATGTTAAATGCACCTTCCTTGATCCTGTATCAGGAGATTGAGTCCCGTCTACAATGACAACTGATTTGCCTCAAGAGACAGATCTGTATGAGGCAAACCGAGCCTTATCTACACACAAATCATGGGATGCACTAGAATCCATGATCCACTATGTCATATCTACCATGAGACAATTGGTAAGAGCATAGTTTAGACCTGAGGAGCTGGAGGATGCTCTAGCAATGGTTGCAATATCTGAAAGACCTACATGTACACTAGTAGGGCCGACAACATGGGCCATGATCTCCCTCAGGCGGGAGACAATATCATCCAACATTGGATCTGAACGAGCAATGGGCTCTACCTACTTGGCAATACGAGCAGATGCGAGATATCCACGCTTCTGCTAACATGTCTCCTTCGAATGATCAAATGATGGCAATAGGTGCAAGGACCACAATGATGTATCCAATATAAGGATTTATGTGGAAAATTCTTTTGAATGGAAGGAAAGTTATTTGGGCCCAAGGTTCAGAGGAGGTGCTAGATCATGCGGGAGAGGCAGAGATGATGCTTTCGGTGTTGGAATGACTACCACTTCGCATAAGAGAGTGCAAGGGAGACTTGACATGTTTAGGTTGCAGCGTTGCAAATTTCAAAAAGGTGGAATGTCTTGTGAAAGGTTTATGGCTCCAGAAGGATTGATTGTTAGCTTCTTTATATGAGGTCACTTTGGAGAGGGCTCAGAAATGTAGTTTGAGGAGGTGCTTGTGCAATATACAACTTTAAGGGGAATGCATTAAAGCTTGGCCCTAGAGTTAATGTCTTTGAGATGTGCCTACTGGGTTGAGCTCGAGCTTGTTGGGTAGTTCCATGGATGATTGACCATCGAGCATCAAGTAGCGTTGATCAAGGTTCAATGTTGTAAAAGTCACCTGACTGGCTCGACTAGTAGGTCTTACTAGTCTAATCAGTGGGGTGACCGATCGAGTACTGACTAATTCCGACTAGGCATATTAGTCGATCAATTTTTGTTTGGAGATACCATATTTTTATATGTTTTGTTTTTTTATGAGAAATTCATTATAATATGCTTAGTGTTTTATTTAAATTCGATTGCTTTTTTTATTTTATTATGATAATATAAAATGTAGAATTTCTATGTATAAAAATGAGTTATATATTTAAAATAATCATAAAATTTAAAGCCAATTAAAGTTCGACTAAATCCGATTAGTCGCTCGACTTTCGATTAATCCTTACTCAGTGACCCGGCCGACCGAGTACCGACTACTGACTTTTGCAACCTTGTCAAGGTTTAGAGATGGTGTAGATACTGAGGTTCTTTGTTTGTGTGCATCTGTGAGAGGACTCCCGCTATGGTACATGAGCTTTGAGATGATACATTTGGAGCCCTCCCCTTTGGAAGAGTTGAAGGTAATGAGGCCTGATGGTCTCAGACTCGATGATTTGCTAACACGTGGTAGAGATCAAGGGCCCGTGAAAGGCCTTCCCAAATGTGATTGCCATCAGGTTGGACGGATTGATTTCCCACTTTCAATCATGGTGGTATCGGTTTCGATTGGCTGCGAGGTTTCGACGATGTTGGGAGTAAAAGCGACGATTGAGGCAGAACCGTAAAATGTAAAGAGTCCACTCGCCTCCTCCTTGGGAGTAGAGGCAACATCTGTTGATCTGTTGGGAGACGAATTGTCTTCTACGAACTTCGTTTTTTCCGCCAGTGGTGGGACCATCGAGGATGGTTCATCCGGTGTGGGTGCACCCCATGGAATTATTCCACGACATTTTTGTCCTTTCAGGTGTGCAACTTGCCATGTTAGCGAAGCATAATAGTGTTGAGTTGGAGAACCTCTGTCTAGAGGGACATACTAGAGAGGTGGCTACCTTATTTGAAGGTGCAACATGCTTGTTTGGTTTGTCTGGTGGTTCTATATGCACTAATGAGGAGTTGGATATACATTTCAAACAGGGGAGAGGGGTCCTTCAACAAGGACCTTAGAAGATTGTTGGTGGTAGAGGACCTATGAAACTTATGCAAGAGAGGGTAGTTGTCATGCTCCAGAGGAAGAGGAAAAGGGTGGATGAGGCAACATGGAAGGTCGAGGAGTTGGAGAACTCTTGGACTCTCCACAGGGTCCTTTACTTTCAGAGGTTGGTCACCATACTAGGGAGGCGAGCTATGCTACAATTAAGCTGGCAGGGGCTTCCCTTATGGTCGTAGAATAAAGTGCATCTCTTGGAATGTCCGAGGCCTGGGGCAGTCGGACAAGAGGGGGATAGTGGGATACTTGCTTGGATAATGGAGAACGGATGTTGCTTGCCATCAAGAGATGAAGATTAAGAGATGGGATGCTCCTGTATGGCGTTTGGTTGTTTGTTTGTGCCTCATGGAGTACAGAGTTGTTCCTTTCTTCGGAGCTTCTGGTGATATCCTGCTAGACTGGAATGAGGATGTTTTGACTTGATGGAGGAGATGGTTCTTTGCCACTCACTTTCGGTGGTTTTGATACGATGATCTGGTGGCATGTAGCTTCTTTTCTTAGTTGTTTATGGGATGCCTAGGGTGCCTGCGGTATCAGCCTTATGGGATAAACCGAGGATGGTCCCCAATAGATTTGTTAACATTCCTGGTTGGTGGATAGGGACTTCAATGTTACACTTTTCACTGATGACCATCTTGGGGATAGAGGTGGGCTAGACCTCGGCTCCTATCTATTTGCAAACTTCTTGGGGGACATGTCTATGGAGGTGCTTGACACTTCGAACTCCCTTTATACGTGGAGGAATTCAGCTTCTAGGTCTCATTTGGATTGTTTTCCTTGGATCGATCGAGCTTTTGGAGGTCTACGTTCTTGCGACGGTATCTTCGATGATGTGGGCCCACTCCGATTGCATGCCCATTTGTTGGGATTCGAGATAGGAGTTTTGTCCCTCTAGCATGTTTTGTTGTGAACGTTGGTGGATGTTGGGGAAGGGATTTAGAGAGATGATATTTTGATTATGGTTGGATGTGATGTCTGGATGAGACTCTAAGGTTCTCATGGCGAAATTATTAGCTCCGGACAGGATGCTCGTTAACTTTCAGTGTGATCTTCATTTCCAAAGGTGGGAGAGAAGAGAGCTTGCATAGGTAGTGGTGGCACGTTTGGACCATATAAAGGATTCTAGGGACCTATTAGAGCAGGAAAGGTTGTTCAGAAATGAGAGCAAAGAATCATGCTCATGGAGGACAAGAAACCTGAGATGGAGTGTGTGAGATATTCATATCTCTTTATTGTTATATTGTAATTTTATATTTCTTTCGTCTCTTTATGTAAATTTTCCCTTAGAGCTTTTATCCTATATAGAGCTATAGGGCTATGGTGAATGCATCTTTTTCATTTCAATCCTTTTCACATGGTATCAGAGCGACGGTCCTAGATCGGAGCCTGCGCCCTAGAATCCCTACCCCACCAAAAGCCCTAGATTCTCCTCGCGCGGTCGTTGCTGACACCGACACCGGCGCACAAGGGCGCTACAAAGAGCAACAACAGCTCCAGCCTAGCGTCGCCGCCACTCGTAGGCACAAGGGGCATTGCCGCGGCTCCCTAGGGCCCGGGTCTGGAAGGGTTGTTGTACCCCTATTTTTGCGAGTACTAATAGGTCTGATTTGGTTTCTAAGGCATGGTTTTTGATCCTCTAAAACCATCCTAGGTACCTAAAGAAGTTTCCTGTTGATGGAAGATGTTGTGGTATGAGTCTACACCCACAACTATCTTCCTATATGTTTGTGTAGACATAGTTATTCCAGTTCGCAACCCTATTCTTGAAGATTGTTGTCATCATGTCAGACAACAAAGCAGATGTTCCATCCTTGGGTGCCTTCAAAGGTCCAACACCCATCGTGAAGATGGATGAAACAAACTATGAATTGTGAGCCATGCAGTTCATGAGTCTAATGCAATGTAATGGCAAGAAGCATATTCTCACACAAGAGGAGCCTGGTGACAAGATTGTGGTTAATGCCTCATGTGAGACAGACGACGCTTATGCATGTGTGTGGCTTTGTAGGACGGTGTCCATGGAGATAGCCAATGATATATTGAGTCAGCCCGCGACCAAGGCTATGTGGGTCATTCTCGCTGCTACATACTCTCCAGCAAGGAACGAGTCGAAGATTTTGCAACTTCAACACGATATCTTCACGTTGTCGTCCTTTTCATACCCTTTACTCTTCTTTAAGGGGTAAGTTTGAGAAGTTACATGGATACATTCCCTTGACTGCCACACCATAGCAGCTCAAGGCATATAGGGATTCGATGATGACCGGAGTTTTCTTAGAGGTACTTGACTCTAAGTATGATGCTGCTAGAGCACAGATTCTTACTGATCCAGTATACCTCCAATGGAGGAGGCATATTGTATGATGAGCATGCTCTCCATATCTTCTGGTGGTACTCAGTTGTCTTAGACTTCTTCAGCCATGGCATCATCTTGTGGTAGGGGGAGCCCTACCCAATTCCGTGGCCAAGTTTGTCGTGGAATGGGAGGGGGCAGTCGCCCCCCTCATCAACCTTGTACTTATTATCACATGTTAGGTCATTCTGAATAGACATGCTATTCTAAGCATGGGTTTTCAGCTTCAGCACAGTGGTAGAACAGATCCCGCAGGGTGGTAGTTCTTCAACTGCATCTGATCAGAGATTTGATGAATTAGTAGCGCGGCTCAGGGAGATTATGCCTTCTCCTAGGTCAACTAGCTCTCCGTCAGGATCATCAGAGGTAGCAGCCTCAGCCTCTGCGTCTACATCATGATAGCATATGTTTTCACTAGTTGTTACAAGGCAGACTTGTCGGAGTGGATTATGGATTCAGGAGCTTCCCATCATCTCTATGGTGACAGAGGGCAATTTAGTACTTATAACCCAACTCAATCAGGTAGATCAATTGTGATAGCAGATGGGACACACTCCCCTATTACTGATCAGGGGGAGGTGCAATAAACCCCTGCAATATGGCTTCAGAACTTTCTCTACGCTCCTGAATTTTCTATGAACTTACTTTCCATTAGTCAAATCACCAAGGATTTATATTATTGTGCCATATTTGACCCTTCTACTCTTGTGTTTCAGGACATTCTTAGGAGTAGGGTGATTGGTTCTGCCTGTGATCAAGGATGCCTCTAGAGACTGGTGCAATCTCCTTATGTTGGTGCGTCTTCTCTTCGGATTGGATCTATTTCTCTCTATATGTGGCAACTTCGGTTTGGTCATCTTCCATTGCAAAAGTTGGCACGTTCTTTCTCGGATCTCTACTCGCTCTACTTTTCAGCACGAGGCCTGCCAGCTTGGGAAGCATCATAGGTCCACATTCCAGAGTCGTCAAGGTCAAAGTAGTCATAGTCTTTTTGAGTTGATTTGGTTTCATATTTGGGTTCCTAGTCGTATCTTAGATCATCAGGGGTATATATTTTATCTTATTGTTGTTGATGAGTTCTCTAGATTTGCATGAGTTTTTCTTCTTAAGAACAAGTCCACTGGTCCTATAATTCAATCCTTTGTTAATGAAATAAGGAATGTGTTTTCTGCAAATGTCTTAATTTTATGTTCTAATAATGCATTGAATTCTATAGTATGTAGCTTTCCCATTTTCTTAGATCCTATGGTATTGTGCATCAGACATTTTGTATGTATACTTCTCAACAGAATGGGGTGACTCAGCGAAAACACTGCCATCTTTTGGATGCTAGCAGGACTCTTTTGATTCAGAGTCCTGCTCCTCATTCGTACTGGGGGACACAGTTCTCACTGTGTGTTACCTGGTGAATCGTATGCCCTCATCGGTATTGGGGGAGAAGATCCTGTTCTCGATTGCATTTCCCAAGACGGATCTTTTCTCTCTCATGCCTCGTGTTTTTGGATTGGTTACTTTTGTTCTTCAGATGTCTTCAAGACTTGACAAGCTATCTCCTAGAGCGGCCAAGTGTGTGCTTTTTGGGTATTCCAAGACTCAAAAAGGTTATCGTTGCTTTGACCTTGTTCGATGAAGGTACTATGTTAGTTCATATGTCACCTTCTTCGAGTCCATTATGTATTTCTCTCTTACAAGTGATCAATTCATTCCTTCATAAAGTGGAGAAGAGGTTTATATGCCTCTACCTCCGATCTATCCTACTCTAGGAGACACTAAACCACCACCATCACCACCCTCTCCTCCATCGTCCCCTCCACCACCTCCACCTCCTGCCACACCTACTTTCTTTCCGCAGCTTCGCCAGCGCCGACCTCGTGCTCATGTGCATCCATCGTCATCCAACATGCCTAAGGTATGTTCTGAGCATTTGAGTTCCACTAATGGCACTGGTGTTTTGCGTGTGGAGCTTGAGGTGCAGGATGTCATAGATCATACTCCTTATGAGGATGCTACCGACGTGGACGTGCATATTTCCCTACGAAGGAGGAAGCGTACATGCACTATGCATCCTCTTGCTTCTCATGTTTCCCTGGCACGACTCTCTGGGGATTTTCAGAGGTTTGTTGGCTTATCAGATGTGGAGATACCGAGATCCTATCAGGAAGCTTTGTAGAGCGGTCCATGGCATCTGGCTATGGAGGAGGAGATGGCAGCTTTACAATCTCGTGGTACATGCATTGTCGTCCCAGCTCCCTCAGGTACTTCTGTTGTTGGCAGTAAATAGGTGTTTACAGTGAAACATCGTACAAATAGCACAATGGACATATACAAGGCCATATTGGTTGCTTGTGGGTTTACCCAAATCTATGGGGTGGATTACTAGGACACCTTTTCTCCCATTGCACGTCATTCTACACCACGTGTTCTTATTGCAGTTGTTGTGGTACAGGTCTGGCCACTTTTCCAATTAGATTTTAAGAATGCTTTCTTGTATGGTGATTTACATGAGGAAATTTATATGCAGCAACCACCATGGTTTACTGCTGAGGGGGAGTCTAATATGGTGTGTATGCTCTACAAGGTAATATATGGCCTTAAGCAGAGTCCGAGGGCTTGGTTCCAAAAGCTCTCGGAGTTGATTGAACAACCAGGATTTGTCAGATCTACTGCAGATCATTCTCTTTTTGTTAAGAGAACCCAGAGAGGTACTGTTGTTATTTTGGTATATGTGCATAATATTATTGTTACAGGCAGTGATGACCAGGGTATTCAGGCAGCTAAGGATTTCTTTGGACAACAGTTGTGACTAAGGATCTTGGCAAGTTGCGTTATTTTCTTGGCCTAGAATTTGCAAGAAATCAACAAGGTATGATAATGATGCAAAGGAAATACGTCATCGATATTTTATCTAAGAATAGCATGACAGGATGTAGACCTGCTACTACTCCAATGGATCCCAGTGCTAGGCTATATGATGATGACTCTGCGAAGGTGGATAAGAGACGGTACATAGAGCTGGTAGGAAAGCTATTGTATGTCACTATTACCACACTTGATATATTGTTTGCTATCAACATGGTCAGCTAGTTTATGGAACAACCTAGGCATGCTCACATAGATGCAGTCAACATGATCTTGAGGTATCTGAAGTCTTCTCGAGGTGCAGGACTTCTATTCAGGTGAGACACGTCTCTTGCAGTTTCAGGATGCACGGATGCAAATTATGTTGGGTGTCCCAGGGACAGGAAGTCTACTTCATGCTTCACTGTGTTTGCTGGCAGCTCACTGGTTTCATGGAAGAGCAAGAAACAGACAGTTGTGGCCAGATTGAGCACTGAATCAGAATATAGAGCTATGGCCCAAGGAAGTACAAAGATGATGTGGGTCAAGTTCGTTCTGACTGTCCTAACTATTGAGGCACCTCTTCGTATACACCTCAAATGTGATAATCAAGCCGCTATATTCATAGCTAATAATCCATCCTTCCATAAGAGAGCAAAGCACATTGAGGTTGACTGCCACTACAGTTGTGACTTGATTTAGAAGGGCTTTATATTCATTTCTTATGTTGCTTCAGGCGATCAGGTTGCCAACATGTTTACCAAAGCTCTTGCAAAGGGGCTTTTCCATTGTTGCCATTCCAAGCTGAACATGATAGATACGTATGCTCCAGCTTGAGGGGGAGTGTTGAGATATTTATATTTCTTTATTGTTATACTGTAATATTCTATATAAGAGAGCTCTAAGGCTACGGTGAATGCGTATCTTTCATTTCAATCCTTTCCACAGAGTGGAGACATCGGTCCCATCAGAGGTCATTGAAGGAGGGGGACACCAGCATACATGTCTTTCATGCATTGGCCAATGGAAGAAGGAGACGATAATTTTATCTAGTTTATTGGGGTGAGTGCTTATCTTGTAGAGAGCAATCAAGCTTATTAGCTCAACGATTGTGGGACACTTTTGGTAGTTGAGCAGGAGAGGCCCATGTTCTGGGCTAGGTAGATTGGTAGAGATGGGTCAAGACTTACTGAGGGGCAGAGGGACATTCTGGTGTAACCTTTGACTCTCAAGGATGCTCAAGATGTGATTTTTGGCTTAAATGTAGATGGCTCTCTGGGACCAGATGGCTACCTTGTCTTCTTACGAGAGTTTTGGAGAATGGATGGGGCGAATGTATTTGTGGTAGTAAACGAGCTGAGGTAGCAAATCAAGGGTTCTAAAGGCTAAACCACTCTCTTTCTTTCTGTCAAAGAAGGAGACGATGCAGTGGGTGGGAGACTTGAGGCCTATTGAACTTTCTAATGCTATCTATCTGAATATGGCAAAGGTTCTAGTGAGCCGCCTGCGTGGGGTGTTGAGATCCATGATTGCATCTACCTAGATGACCTTTGTTCCGAGGCGGCTTATCATGGACGATGTTGTCTTGGCATCAAAGATTGTGATAGATTGGTGCTGGAGAAGGATGAAAGGTGTGCTCTGGAAGGTGGACTTCTCCAAAACATACGAGTGTATTGATTGGAGGTTCATCTGGGCATTGCTCTCTCGTCGGGACTTCTCGAGAGGGGATTGCTTGGATGAAGTGATGGGTAACAACTACTTCCTACTCGATCTTGGAAATTGAGGGGTTTGAGACAGGGTTGCCTACTTGCGTTGTTGCTATTTGTCATTATATTTGATGCTCTCTCTAGGACGATGTCACAAGCATTATGCAGAGGTTTATGTCATGGATTATGTAAAGGAGATATCCCGATCCCCATCCTTCAGTATGCTGATGACAAATTTTTTGTGGAAGGTGGAGAGGAAATTTCCAGGAATGTTGCAAAGGTCCTCAAGCTAGTCTCTGGTTTGCATATTAACCATGACAAGGCCTCGTTTGTTCCATTTAGATTGGTTGATTTAGAAATTGAGGCATGTGTAGTGGTAGTTGGAACTCAGAGGTGTTCGTTACCTATTACGTATTTGGGGTTTCCTCTAGTTGATGATCATCTAATTAGAGTGATCGGTTGCCTTTGATTGAAAAAATAGAGATGAAGCTGGCAGGTTGGCAGGTTGCTTGGTTATCAATGGGTGGTCACCTTGTTTTGTTGAAGATGATCCTCTCGACGATTTCGGTCTTCTTCCTCTCCTTCGGATTACTGCATGTCAGGATTAAGGATCATTTTGAAAGATTGATACACAGATTCTTTTGGGTGGGAATGTGTTGCATACGCAGTTTGCCCATGGTAAATTAGAAGATGATGGAGTTTGATGTGAAACATGGAGGATTGGGTGTGAGAAGCCTTGAGCAAATGAATCAAGAACTATTAGCGAATTGGGTTTCATGAATCTGGGGTGACGATGAAGATATGGTGGCATGGTTCCTGAGGTCCATCTATATGGTCTTTGATGATTTCTCTTGGAGAGTAAATGTGGTGCACACTCCTTGCTTTTGGAGGGGCATTGCCTCAGTAGGCCTATCACGGATGGCATGTTTTTTTACGCCAATGCTCGAAGACAGTAATGACTTCCGCTTATGGATTGATGATTGGACTGGGCATGACCTGCTATGCGATAGGTTCCCACGTTTATCTGCTCTAGCTTCAAACAATTCGGGGTCTGCCCATGAAGTTTGGGATGGAATGGTTAGAGCCCGCTCTTCTGCTTTGAACTTTCAGTTTCAGATCAAAGGATGGCTAAGTTCATGGTGCTATTAAGGGGATCTAGAGGGGCCAAGGACCCCCACAATTGGTTGGGGGCATTGAACTTGGAAGGATGGATGCTTTTCAGTCAAGAAGGCGTACAAGGCTTTGCATGAGATCTCGATCTTTGACCCATGGTCTCCTCAGACTTTAGACATATTTTTGGAAGTGCAAGATTTTGATGCATGTCAAGTTCTTTCTTTGACTATTGAGTCAAGATCGTGTAATGAGGGGGGTGGGGGGGGGGGCAGGAGAGATAAAATCTTCTGAGGCGTAGATGGGTCTTATCAAAGATGGTCAATAGAATATGAGAGTGTGGACCTCTTGCTTTTACTTGTGATTGCTCCCGACAGGTTTGTGAGAAGGCAAATCTTGATATGATCTCTACGAGCAATGTGGATACCTTTTGGGCTTATTTGGACCAGTTACAAGATGGATTGGGCTCACATCAAGTGTGGGTGGCCGCATTGCTTTGGGCTATTTATCTGGCTAGAAATGGTGTGATCTCTAGGGGCGAAAATTTTTACGTAGAAAACGTGATTGAAGTTGCAAATATACTCCATAATTCTATGTCTTTATAATTTTATGCTTAAACATGTGAATACATTGTTTTTTTTTGGGTGGACGACTCCTTGGCACCTCACTTATTTTCCTTAAAAAAATGTTGTTGGAGTATGCATCCATTGTGTGTAGGTAGGTTATTAGATCCCTGCAAAGTCCAATTACCACACCCGCTTATGTTTAGTCCCGTACCAGTTATTTGTGGGACGTGGAGACTTAGTGTAGGCTATATAAGAAGCCCCATACCCATTGTATCCAATGAGAAAGTTAATGATAACATCAACCCTTGAGGCATTCTCCCGTGGTTTCTTCCCATTCCTCACAAAGTAGGGTTTCACGTAAAAATCCCGATTTTCCTTCATGTTTATTCTTTATTTCTGATATTATTTTTTGACATTCTCAATTTCTAACATGGTATTAGAGTGGATTCGATTCTTGGATTTTCGTTTGAAGATTTGTTATTATCATCGTGGGTTTTATCATTAAAGATCTATATTTTTCAATGTTCATTCGAAGATCCATTCATGTTTGAAGTTCTCGAAAGATTATTGTTATGGTTAGCATGAAGATCACTTCATTGTTCAGAAAAATTCTAGGGATCTGTCAAATCCCTAATTCTTTTCCACCAGCACCGTCATCATTTTCTACATGCCTTGTTCAAGATTCGAAAGAGAATTCGTTCAACGTATTTTATTCTAGGGCATTTCACGAAACCCTAAGTCTGTAAAGCCCCAACTGCATACTAGTCATGATGATACTCTATTCTAATCGCAATTACTCCAAAAGAAGCGGTTCCTTGTGCGATTTATTCCAGGCAATCGGTTCCAGATGCCAAAGTTGGGCCACTGTTGCAATTTTAGGCCATATTTGGGCCATGTTAAAAAAATGGAGAGGGGATTTATTTTGAAAAAAGTGCGTACAAAAAAAACATATGTGAGAAAAAATGAGGCGAATAAAAAAGGGGAGTAGCCGAAAAAATGATTAAAAAACGAGAAGAAAAGGTGATTTTTTTAGAATGGCTTATGTCACTTATTCCTTTTTTTCCATTTTTTCATGTCTTCTCCCAACTTTGTCGATGTCGTTGTTTTTCGACAAGTATGGGAGATTGGGGGAGTACTGTGTAGAGTTCTATGGCTCATGTTAGATTTTTCACATTCCATGTCCGATTTTCCAGGCCAGTTGTCAGACTCTACGGAAATTCAGGTCCAGACTTTACATTAAGATTGTTTCAGAGTCTTCAGTTTGATATGCACGTGTATGCGATCATCAGTTGTGAGGTCCCCATATTTGATCTGGTCAGCTTAAGGTTTTCATGTGATCCATAGGGACTCCAGAGTAGAGATGCCATTCTCTAAGCCATTGTAGGCTAGGGTTTTCATGTGGTTTCATATGGACTCCATACTCCATAGTAGAGATCCCATTCTCTGAGCCAATATGGGAGAGATCCAGTTCTCTGACAAGGATACTTTCAAACTCCATTCTCCAGTGATCATGGACTCTGATGAGAATGTTTCAATGGCTTTTTTCCAGTTTGGCCCTTTCAGGGAGATGGAGCAGTTGCGGGCCAGAGTTCTCCAAGTGGAGACTCATTCCGGTTTTAGAGACTCTAACAGGCGCAGTACAGAGCACATATTCTCTGACGAGGAGACCCGACTCAACTTACACTCCAACCCTTTTGTTCATCCTCACCAGCACGACATGAGAAGCAACGTCCTTGACAATAACCAACAATAAAGTATGCGTTGAGTTGATATTGTTTGTAGTGCCTTGTATTGTGAGTTTGAGATTTCTTTCTGTGTCCAAGCTGAGCGTTGCATGCTCCAGCTTGAGAGGGAGTGTTAGAGTATGCGTCCATTGTGTGTAGGTGGGTAATTGGATCCCTCAAGGGTTCAATTACCACACCCACTTAAGTTTAGTCCCACATCTGTTATTTGTGAGACTTGGAGACTCAGTGGGGGCTATGTAAGAAGCCCCACACTCATTGTATCAATGAGAAAGTTAATGATAACAGCAACCCTTCGAGGCGTTTTCCCGTGGTTTCGTCCCGCTCTTCATGGAGTAGGATTCCATGTAAAAAACTTCGGTGTTCCTTCATGTTTATTCTTTATCTTTGATATTACGCTTCCGCATTCTCGATTTCTAACCGTAGTTCATATAAAAACAATAACCTCATAGTTAATGACAAGACACATGATATTAATGTCCTTACATTTGCCTCTAACTAAAAGCGTACATCAACTCTGGCAGACAGTAGGTGAAGGCCTCGAAATTGTTGAGATTATGCCCTACCTGTCTACTTAATTGGTTACTGATCCAAAACACTTGGTTGAACTTCAGAGTAATTAATGAGCAATGGATCCATAATGCTATAGTAAGATAACGCTTAGCGGAATAAGCAATAACGAAATGCTTCTTCCGCCATCGAGGTGAACATGATTAATTCGTCGTATTTAATGCATGCCTTATAAGTGGTATTTAATTTTCAGATAATCACATGGACCCAGATTTTTCCTCAATTGTTCCGCCTAAGGTCATTCTGTGCCTGCTATTTTCCACATCCACTCATTTTCGATGTTCCGATGATTATATACTGGTCACGCTCACGAGGTGAATGATTCACTAAAAATGTTGCAGAAGGTTTGGCTCAGCCACTTTCCATGGAGTAAATCTTTCTGAGTTTGCTATATTTCTGCATTCATTTTTTTCTCTCTAGTGATATGAAAATGGAGGGTACTCATGTTGACGAATGGCCTTGATGGTAAGCAACCTGGCTGGATGCATGCACATATGTTCTTCTAGAAAATGAAGATCTGCCATTAGCAATATAAATATTAAATAAAAACCACCTTCCCTGGTTGGGGCGTTGCTCCCACAAAGGAGAGTTTCTCAATCAGTGTACAAGGAATAAAAGGAAACAATCCCCTGAAGATGATTGAAGATGACTTAGTTTTTATCGAACAACATTTCAGTAAACAGAAATTTCTCGCTTCAAACAATGCTCTCTTTTTTTTGAAGCTGTGGCTTATGGGTGCTGCTTCACTCACTGTCTGTTCGAGTTGGAGATGGAGAAAGTCATTCAACATTTATTGCCATACGTGACTTCATTTACAATTTCTTCATTTGCGAGGACTGTCGCAAGCATTTCTATGCAATGTGTTCAGAGTAAGAAGAACCTTGTTTCTCTTTCCCAAGTAGCTCTTGTTTCAATATTGAATTACCTACAATACATCTAGTTGTGTCACTTATTGCGGCATGCATGCAGGGTGTCTGCCCCGGTCAATACATCCAGGGAATTGTCTCTTTGGTTGTGGAGTGCACACAACAGAGTAAATGAAAGGCTACAGAAAGTTGAAAAGGATTCTGGATCCGGCGACCCAAAATTCCCGAAGATGATATGGCCCACAAAACAGATTTGCCCAAAATGCTACTCATCTTCATTTGGGAAAACAAGCAACGTCACATCATTATCATCGTCGGCTTCAGTTAGTAACGATGATTGGAACAAAGATGAAGTTTACAATTTCTTGGTCAATTACTATGGAAAGCTACTTGTTTCATCCTCTGATAAAGACGAGCTCAATTCCGGTGCCAGCGAAAATGGTAGACTTGGCAATGATCCCGATGATGATGGCACATCCACTGCAACAAATGCAGTTGCAGTGCCTGTTGGAGCTGCTTTAGGCATTGCCCTCGCCAGCTGCGCATTTGGGGTGTTAGCTTGTTTTTGGAGAGCCCAACAAAAGAACCGGAAGTACTTACACCAACTACACTCTTTAAAGAACATATAATGGTTTTTTTAGATGGTAATTAATCAAATAATTAGTTGGTCTATTAATGAACTTGCAAGGTTTCCAAATAATAGCAGTGCTGGTAGTAGTGTTTGCTAAGAGTTGTCAACTTGCTCATCTCTCGTTTATTTTAACTTAGGCAATATAAAAAAGCTGAGACGCAATAGCTGACGTCGGCGATATCGTTTACCAAATGGAAACGGGCCACCTTGGAAGGGATCCCATAGTGAACCATCTCACAAGCTCATAGTCAAATACGTGGAGCACCTCTTCTGTGCAGCCAAATTTTCAAACTGCAGGGATGTATCATTTGCAATTTTGTAAGGAAAACTATATTTGAAATAAAAATTCTGACGAGTGCTTATCCTCTATTGTGCAAAATGCTTGAGGTAATTAGATCTGTCCGTGAAAACTTGTTGGGAATTTTAAGACATTGTTGCTGAGAAGGATGTATGGAAACAGATTGATCAGAAATCTTGATGAAAGCAATAGTGAAACATATATGCTAGTGGCTCTTGTTCTGGTTGGCGTGGTGATGCAAAGTTGAGTGATTGTTGCGTGCTCAAGTTAACCAGGTAGGAGGGAGCTAAACTAACTCCAAAGTATACTTGCCCTTGATTGGGAGGAGTTCATCTCGTGTGGGCGATCTACTATCTTCTCTTCCTCTTTTATGATAATATACAGGGATTTTTGCCCATATAATCTTGTATAAGTTTATATTTACATGTTGAACCGTGAATAGTTCTTAACCATTACATGGCATAACCCGTTTTATGTTCCGTTTGGAAAATGAGGGATGGCCATTAGCTAATACCTTGCAGGTGTCGCCAGTGGAGGATGATTTCCCACTTGGCGTAACGTCTTCCAACTGTCAAAATAATAACCGTCAGATGTGCTTTTCTCCACTCCAAGGGCATGTTTGGTTGCCATGGTACATCGGTTATCTTGGCATACCCCTAGCTCCAATCTTGCATTCCTGGGTTGGGATTACTTGTATTGACCCTACAGTTTCTTTGGCATAATGATTTTAACCATATTTAAATATACTTATTAACATAAAATTATATTATAATCATTAAAAAGTTAATATAACACATAATCAATGTCACATCACGTCATAATTATCATTCCAACCGTTTAAATAGTTACTATTCACGGGAGCATACGCAATCCAGCCCAACTCAATAACCAAACGTGCTCCACGTGTTTGCTATTTGAGAGGAGGTCACCATCCTCAACCTCTACACAATTCAAGTACAAGACAACACTTCCTTCATGCGCACGCAAGTGTTAAATTTTTTTATTATTTAAACAGTACTAGAGATACAGTAGCTGATTTGAAAACCTCCGGAAAATCATGGAGCAAATGTGCAATATCCTTCACTTGTCGGCTTAAAACTTTGGACTTCTTTCAATGGATGGATCAACCGTGTACTCGTCATGGTTCGGGAAAAAAGGAATATAATTCGGTGAACGAGGGAAATATCATGGAAATATACGATAACACGTAAATTTCAGAAGAGCATATTAATGATATTTTGGTTTACTTGAGAGGAATACTATTATGTATGGTTATAATTGCAACATTAATCATATACGTATAAATGTGAAGACATGTAGTGCATGGAACAACATCAGCACGTGCTTTACTTTTGCTAGGAATACATCAATAGTAGCCATCTTTTGATGCATTTTACCAAATTATGACCTCGATAGCCATAATTTTTCCGATACAAGTTACACCCAGATAATGTTCATGCATCCATGGTTACATGTCCATGTTAGGTATCGCATACACAAGTAATGTCATTATACTAGTTGCATGTTAATACAGCCATAATTACATCTTCATGTTACTTATCGCATACACAAGTAACGACTTACCAAGTATGAATACACAATGATCTAGTAAATAGATCTCTTAGCACTGAATGCCCACGCGACAGACCACACCATTATCTCCAACTCCTCACTTGATAACTTCTTCTTAGAATTCTCGTACTTGTGATCATATGCATCTGATAACTTCTTCTTCAAATTCTTTTACAGACGATGCGGTACTATGCTCAACCTGGGAAGATGATCTTCACTGCTGATTCCAAATGTTTCTGTAAGAGATGAAGGTCAGTCCCTTGCCACTTTCAAACTTGATTGCATCATTCATATATCATATGAATAATCCATGTCATAATTGTCTCTCTTTCTACCATTAGTTCATGCATGAGCATGCATATTTTGATGTTAACAAAACTTGTGATGTTAGCTTATAGATAGGTCAAAACCAAGGAAGCTAAAGGACAAAGAAGAAGTTCAAGAATGAGGAGCTCAAGATTAAGGAAAGAAGACGCTCAAAGGAGTTTAAGGCTAAGAAACTCCAATTCAAGCTCAAAGGAAGGATCTCAATATTGAAAAAAAGAAAGATTATTTTCTTTTATTGAGTCCTGCATATGGTAATTATCCTAGTTTGTAAACCTCAAAGAGCATCTTGCATATTACGTTTTGACCTGACTTTGATTTTAGGTAAAAATGTTAGGTTGTTCGATCAACCTTCTTCCCTTATCAACCACGTTTGATTGACCATATTTCTTGACATATCCATCATCACTAGTCGACCACCTTCTTGTTATGATCGATCAATGTTTAAATTCCAAAGTTCTTTTCATCATTACAAAATGATTGACCACTATCTTTACTTGATCGATCACTTTTTGAATCATGATCGATCATCTCACTCTGATCAATCATCTTTTGTACAAGATCAATCATATGGCATTTCAGGAAGTTTTTCCTTACCATTTTTCCTATAACAATTATGGAGAACCTAGGTCTATAAATACAACTCTAGACCTTAATTAGTTGATACACAACCAATAGCAACACATCCTTCTCTCTACTCTCCACTTTATTCTCTGAGAAAAAGTTCTTATTTTGAGGTTGTTAGGTTTTTACTTAACTATATTCATCCTTCTCATGATCATTCTAGTTTTAACTCATTTTCATCATTTCATATTTTTATATTGAGGTTGTTAGGTTTTTACTTAACTATACTGCAATTGTAAGTTATTTGTGTAAAAAAATTTGTATATGGTTATGTTACCTATATAAGTCATTCAAATTATGCAAAGACCCGTAAGCGTCAGGTTGAAAGCTCGATTAGAAAGACTTTGTTTGTGATATTTTTCCTTGGAGGTTTCCACAATAAATACATGGGTACTTTTTGTATGATTGCTTACCTTGTGAATGAAAGTGCTACATAACTATGTAATTATTTTAGATTATTGTAATTGCAGCGATCTGGGTCATACAAGCAAATTCACTCATGTTCCCCATCGATGTAAGAAGGTCCTAACAACTGGCATCTGAGCTTTGTTCATATGAAGAACAACAATCTGCAGCACTCGCATGGCTATCTCAGGATTTTGTACTGAAGGGAACACAGTGATTCGACCTCCCTACCATAGTGGGACAAACTATTTGAGCATGAAGACCAAGATGATCATCATCCTCCAATCATTAGATTTTACAATCTGTAATATGTCAAGGAGTTCAAGATCATTGACGAGAAGAAGATAGGGTACTCCATCGCCGAGCTAGTACATATGACGCTCAACTCAAATGTGATGGATTCTATATATTGCACCCTGACTGAATCTAAATATGGAGTATTGCATCTGAAGACAACTTATGAGATTTGGAAAGGCTTGGAGACTACCCACGAAGGAACTTCAAAGGTGAAAGAATCTTGTTTCAAAATGTTGACCCTTGATTGTGAGATGTTTAGAACGTAGAAAGGAGAAAGCATCAAGGATATGAATGTATGGTTCACCGTTATCATGAAAAAATCAAGAAACTTGTTGGAAACCTTCCTACATAGAGATCTCCAAAGTAAGATCATCACCTTCTATCGTCGGAGTGGGAGTACAGGGTCATGGTGATGGAAGAATCAACATGGTTCAATAAAACATCTTTGGAGGATCTCATAGATTATCTCCTAGCCTATGAAACAAAACTGAAGAATAGAAAGAAGAATAAAAGCCATAGAAAATCAACAAGGAGTCCCAAGAAGGTTTTGATAACAACAAAAACATTACATTCATGACTCGACAGTTCAAGTTGTTTTCAAGAAGAAGGGAAAGGGACAACGAGAAATTAAATGATTCCAATGCAATAAGGTGTCACATGTAAAGGACACTATTAATCGAAAAAATTTCTGAAAAAACGAGAAGAAGTCCACATGGAGATAACTACAAGCAACTTGAGAAGAGTCAAGCAGCGATGAAGAAGATAGCGAAAGAGCATACCTGGCATTGGTTGGACTAAACGAATATGACTCTTAAGATTCTAATAATAAGGTAAGTACACTTTCTTATAATGGATTTTATAATACCTCTCAAGATATCTTGAGACAAGTCATGAAGTTTGAAAAGAAAGTACACTCCCTTAAAAAGATTAACAAGAATTTGGTAGATGATAAATCTTTGTTCTCAAATTGTCTAGATGTTTCTTAAAAGGATAATAACTTACTAAAGAAGACCTAAGTATCTATGAAGATAAAATCACATACTTAGAAAAAGAAATAGCTGAGCTAAAAGGAAAAATTACGTTTACAAAGGAAAAAGGAAGACATATAAAATCATGCTTCTCGTACTTGTTCTTTTTAGATATGAAGATGGGTATGGAAGATAAAAGATACAATGCAATAGGATACAACTTTGCAGGTACCGAAGTTTAACGGAAAGAAAATGTATGAAGCCATATCAACATCCAAGATGAGCCCTGCAATGGACAAATAACTACCAGACACACAACGAAAGATTGATGCCACCACCATGGAAGACATATCAGGATTGGAGAAGTCCACCATCAAGAGCCATAGGTGATTTCTTATACTTTTTATTAAGTTGATCATGCATACCATGTATTCATGATGAGCTCTCGACTCTTATCTTTAGGGGGATCGTTGACGCAAAAATTAAGAGAGTGCTCTAACTTAAGGAGAGCTCATATTAAAAAGAAAGTTTTTGAAAAAGGGGGAAGATTTTTTAGTCATCTTTTTAACCAACAATTGATTTTCATTAACAATTGAAATCTTTTTAGTTTTTCTATTATGTGGACAGAGAGAAAATGTATTTTAGAAAAATTGATTTGTGAGAGAAAATGTTAAAATTAGTTTCACACACATGTTTTTGCAAACACTTCAAAATATTTTGTCAGCATCAAAAGAGGGTGATTGTTATTTTGTGCATGAGAAATGCATATTTTGATGCTAACAAAAGTGTGTACTTTGTTTATAGCTAGATAATAAGCAAGAAAGCTAATGGACCAAGAAAAAGCCTAAGCATTAGGAGCTCAAGCTTAAGGAAAGAAGAAGCTCAAAGGAGTTTAAGTGTATCCCAACTCACACTCAAAGGAAGGATCTCAAGCTCAAGAAGAAGACGAAGACTTTATTTTATTGAGTTTTGCATTATGTAATAATTAATTTGTAAGAACCTCAAAGAACATCTTGTATACTGCTATTCAAGACATTTGACTTTGACTTTTATGTCACAATGTCAAGTTGATTGATCAATCTTCATGTCCTGATCGATTACATCTAATCAACCAGATTTCATGATTGATTGAACTCAAATTCCAATGTTCTTTTCACGATCACAAAATGATCAATCATCCTGCTTATATGACAATCACTTTTTGAATTATGGCCGACCAACCACTTTGTCATAATTGATCATCTCACTTTGATGATCATCTTTTCTGCCTAATCAATCACACAATATTTCAGGAAGTTTTCCTTGTCATTTTTGCATGATCCTCCTTTGGCATGTGTTCTACTGACATTATCTCCCGGTACATCATCTTAATCTTGATAGTGAAACTCAAGAGGCAAGTTCCGATGACCTCAATGTGTGCGTCCAAAGGGATCTTCTTCCTCCTCCTCCTCCTCCTCTCTCTCTTTCTCTCGATCTTGATTTACGGAGAGCGGAGCTTCCATGAGTCTCAATTTTGCCTTTTTTTTTCTTAAAGGGAGATCCAATTTTGAGCATCGCTTTGACACACCTTTTCTATCAAGAACGATTTGGGTACCCGATGAGTACATATATCTTCAAAGTTCTTGAGATGGGACTCCCCAAGTTTGATTGTTGGCATCGGTTTCAAGTTCTCAATGAGAAGAATTTTGATGGTCTCTTCAAAAGTCGAGGACAAGATGGAGTACATTAAGAAAAAGAAGGTATCGAGGAATTGGGATTTCGTGATTGTGAATTAAGAAAACATGTTTATTTCTTCAGATATGTCGTGTTCAAACTGTAGAATTTAAATATTACTATTAAAAATTAGAATGGCATGCCTTTAATTTAAGAAGTCAGTCTCAGCTTGTTTTTATGAATCAAGAATAATCACAGTTTGTATGAAAATTGCTTTTATTTTTAATTCTGGAGATCTTAATAGACACAATTAATCAAATTTTTTATTTGATTTAATAATGCATTTGGGTACAGATGACCTTTTGATGAAGGCAACATAAGATGCCATGTATGTACAACATTGCCAACACGTTCGTTCTATTTAATTAAATCAAAATAATAAAAACGGCAACTCGGATACTATCCATATAATCTTAAGTTTTTATCAGTTGGTTTATTCTAATTAATCACTTAGTGTTTACATTTTTATTACTTACGGCAATCGAAAAGAAGTTGACAATAAATCTATAATGTAATCTGGATACGAAACAGTGAGCCACAGGAGAGCTTGATCTAATCAACTACTATTATTCTTTTTATATACGGAGAATGATTGTTGCTACTTAATTAATAATTAATATGTAACTCTAGAGATGTTACCTAATTATCTATTGTACTCAGAACCTATAATTTCTTAATATGTAGTCAAGAGATGTATGTACAACCCTTTGTATGCATTGATGATGAATCATTATATAGAGATGTGGTGGTAGTAATTAGAGTGGGCAATCCTTACCTTAGACTTAGATTTGTCACTGATATATGGCAAAAAAAATTAAGGAGATTCTTCTTGATTCTTTGACTATTCATTACTTAATTCTTTAAATTCGCAATGAATATTGTATGTTGTTATATTCTCGACAATAAATCATATAACAAGGGGTTTTTGGTGACTTTTTCTTCTAATAATTATTAAAATTAGCAACGATTAATACTAATTTTAACAAATAAGTCAACAGATAAATCGTCGTTATATGAATATTGAGCGACGAATATGTTCTTAGTTGCTAATTACAAGAACAATAGATAATATGGCAATGGATAATCTTCATTGTTATATCTTTAATAATATACATTTCTAGATCAATGCATGCATTTTGTTTACTGCATAAGATATATGTCATTGACAAAAATTTAGCTTTAAATGGTAATCTTACATATGAATGGTCTGTTGTTATGTATTTGCAGTATAAACATATATCATTCTCAATTTCTTGTCTTGATGCAATCTACACACTCTATTGAAGCATATACCAAAAAACTATTACACTGAACTATGCTAGCAAAATCATGGATGTCGCTCACCAGAATTACATTATTGTAGAGAAAGAGATGCTAGCTGTAGTTTTTGCCCTATACAGTTTTAGATCCTACCTTCTACGTTCAAAGGTAACAATTGATGAATCCATGATTCGATGCCTTTATTCTTTCATTTTGATTAAAATCCTTGGTAAAATACCTGTAAATAATCATTAATTTCAATTAATTAACATTATAACCATAATTGTTAATATTATATATTTAACATTTATTTTACCCAAAATAAAAGAATAAAGAGAAAAAGAAAAATAAAAAAAAGAAGGATGTAGATTTGTAATATATACAGACTGATCCTAACCTCGAGACTGGGTCAACATTGACTTCATCGATAAAATAAAAAAGTAGGGGAAGATAACGATCTTAATTTATACAAAGGCCAAAAAATATAGATCACTAGTGTACATAAACATATTTTTCACATTGTAAATATTTCACCTATTTTATTTATCACTTAAATCATTTCACATTGAAATACTTCTTTTATAAAAGTTGTTACGAATATATATATTATTTTATAAAAATATCAGAAAAATAATTCAACCTAAAATAAAATATTACATTGAAAGAAAAAAGTTGTAAAAGCCGACTTCTGATGTTTATAACTATTTATAGAAAACTCCAAATAGAATAAACTGATTTTAAACTTCATTTTATACTTAATACTATTTATTAAAAATATCAAAAAATATTAGAATAAAATAGGTGAGTTTTGGTGTTTGAGCCCCGTTGTATATATGTACTATATGTAGAAACTTCCCAATATTTATTTAATTAAGAATAAATTCGATTAACTTAATTCTTTTTCTAAAATTCTTCTATATATATATAACTAAGTCAAAATATCAATAAAATCTGAAGCCATAAAGCCGCTACCTAAATTTTCCGAGCCTCATAACTCGGTCATATGACCTCCGAGTTGGGCAAACTCTGTTTTAAAATTCATATTATTTAATTATCTACAAAATGGTGATGATTTCTCTAAAATCGGAGTTAATATAAAAAAAATGTGAATTTCGGGACCATATTGATATAATTGTAAAATGTACCATAATTTATATTATTATTTAATATATTAATACTCTATTCTTAAATTAAAATAATAATAGTTATTTATTTTTTTATATTTTAATTAAATATTATATATTTAATTATATTCTTAATTTTTAATAAATTATTTAAATTAATTCTACTAATGACACAATTACACTATTTAATTATATTTAAATTAATTAATTTGATATGATTAATAATCTAACCTATTATCAATTATATCAATTAATTTTTTATTTTATTCTATTTCTCTTTCCCCTTGTTTTCCTTTCTTCCTATCATCCTTCCCCTTCCTTTTTCACCCTGCACATGCCGCCTCCGACGTCTTTCTCTGTTCAACTACCCAACGGTCGGCAGTTGACCGGCCATTTGCTCAACCGTAACGGTCACCGAATCCTTCTGCCGGTGACTGAGCTCCACTGTCTTGAGCACCAATAGGGCTGGCTATGTAGTCACGACTCGATAAGTCAGGCTCGGGCTCATCTCGATAAGGGCTCGTGAGCCCGACTCATTAGGCTATGGAGCCGAGCATGAGCCAGAATTTTGGGCTCGATAGCTTAACGAGCCAAGCTCGAACTAAGCCTCGCTCTGCTTGATAACTCGATAAGTGCCTCAATAAGGAATATATACATATATTATTTATATATATTTATATATAATACAAATAAAATAAAATTATCCCTTTACATCTTTTCCCTCCATTAACTTTGACCCTCCCACGAGTCACGGGTCATGACCCAATTCTCAAATCCCATTCCCGCCCACACATTTTCCCCCTGTCTAGGCATTAGAAAATTAATAATTTTTTATAAGTAAATATAATTTTACAGTATATATTATAATTAAGATTCTATATACAACTTGGGTAGTGGTCTACTGGTAAGGAAGTGTTGGGATCTAAATCTCACGTCGATCCCCATTCACTCACATGCTTGTTGCAAAGTTTGGATTCGTAACTTGAAGTGGACTTATATACATCTAAAATGTAAGGAAATATCTGACCGAATTTGCTTCTTGTTGTTTGAGATTTACAAGGAATTCTGTGCATAGAACTGTGGATTTGTTTACTACTAAATGTTGAGAACGTCATTCCAATTTTGTTGTGTGATCCACACCATGCATGAATTGACATCTGTGATTCTACCTATCTTCACCCAATTCCTTCGAATTGAAGAGAATCTTTTTAGTTGCAGGTATTCCCGAAGGCACCTCCGAATCGATTCTCGAATCATGGAACAGAAGAATCAACATCCTTCTTTGACCCAGGTGAACCAAGGAGGAAGTTGTACTCCTCTTCCTCGGTCCGATTAATTGTATCGCCATCGATGGAGACCACCACAACACCACGAGGAGCGCTCAAGAAGATCAAGAAGAGTTGTTCGTTGGGTTGGATTCATTGCATTCGTCCGGTAGTCTTTGAATCAACGACGCATAATCACAGTAATTTGCTACCATCCGATCTCGTTTCATCTAATGCTCTGGGAGGCTACACATGGATACTTACAGGGCTTTGGATCAATGTGCGTCGATTCATCTCCACCGTACCCCGCCATACCGTTCAGATGTCGTACGTGAGAAATACGTGATTCGTAGATTTTTTTTTGAGCATTTTGGGATCAAACGTTGGAATTATTTGTGTAATGTGAACTAGTTCTACCTCTAACTCTACACTTTTACCCACCTACCCCAGAATTTCCTGCTTATTATATTTACATCCATATACAACATATAAACACTTTAGCATTTTATATACATATAAAATAAAACTACAAAATATAAAAATATAATAAAAATATGAATAAATACTCTATTTTATACTATATACGTCATTAACTCAGTTTTGAAAAATAAAAAGATTTTTTATTTTTTACTAAATCATTTAAAAATAAAAAATACATAAAACTTTATAAAATTCATAAAAATACAAAAATACTTTTAAGATTCAACAAAAAATGTATACAATATATTTTCCTGTATTTACATATTAAATCAAAAAAATAAAATGAAATATTAAAATCAATAAAAATTACAAAATAAACAAAAACTTTGAAAATTCATAACTAATTAAATAAAAATCATAAAAATACGCACAACATATCATTTTAAAGATAATTTCATCTACTTTTTGATAAAAACAAAATAAAAAGATTTTGCTACTATTTATTTTTTTTTGAAAGCTCAAGAAAAGGGGGAGACACGCGATGGTGTTCACCCCAGAATATTTTATATTAAAAGAACAAGATACTTACATCGTGAGGGGGGGAAGAGGGGAAGAAGAGGGAGGGACCAACGCAAAAACAAAGAATGCGACAACCGGCCCCGCGAACCAACTAAGAAGACCAATCAGCAATTAGGGAGGTAGCCGCGGCAGTTACATTCTCCTCGTAGAAGCGCGCGCCTGCGAAGATGAGGTCGTTGCGAGCCCTCCAGATCGACCAAACGCGCGCCAAGGGACCCAGCAAATGCGCACGGGGACGCCTTCTGTTGGCCCAAAGGATATTGCAAAAGTCTTCTGAATCGGCCGCACGAGCCCAAGCAACCTCGTCCCAAATCCGAGACACCGCCGCACAAAGGAAGAACAGGTGGTCAGCCGATTCGTTAGACGCCCCACAAAGCTGGCACAGGATGCTGGGAGTGTGGAGGAAGGAGGCACACCGGTCACGAGTCATCAGCCTCCTATGTCGAAAAACCCAGAAGAAGAAAGTGATCCTAGCGGGCAAGCGAAGCCCCCACAAGAGCGCACAGTCACGAACCAAGAAGGCATCCAGGGGGGCGCAAGCGGAAGCAAGGCAGAGAAGGCCTTGCGAGAGGAGAACGGAGCATCCGTCCAAGCCCAGTGATCCCTCCCGTCAGAGGGGGAGGAGGAAGAGGAAAGAGCCTCCAGCAGTGAGGCCAGATCGTTGGCGCGCTGGTCCGAAAGGAACCCCGAGAAAGCGGGGCACCAGCCGTCGTTGAGCCAGTAGTCAGCAACGGAGGCCAGGCGGTTAGACGCCAAGGAGAAAAGCCGCGGGAAGCGAGTCCGGAATGCGCCACTCCCCGTCCAATCGTCGAGCCAAAATTTGAAGGCAGCACCCGATCCCAGGACCGGGGAGAACAAAGAGCGGTTTTTCTGATAAATATCGAAGGCGTAGCGCCAAAAAGGGGAAGAGTGAACAGGGCAGCTCCCGCGCATGAAGGAGTTCCAGTCCTCACCCAAAATCGCACGCAGCACGTTGCCAAAGAAAGAGTCATCCTTGCCCCATATCTTAAGCACCCATTTCAGAAGCAGGGCCTCATTTACCCGAGCTAAGGAGCGAACGCCAAGGCCGCCCAATCTCTTGGGCCGAGTAACCACATCCCAAGCAACCAAGTGGATCCCACGGCCGCTGCCGTCCGCCCGCCCCCACAAGAATCTTCGCATACATTTTTCCAACCGTTCCCGAACACCCACCGGCAACTTCCGAACTGAAAGGAAGTAGATGGGAATTGCAGAGAGAACCGATTTCAGGAGAATGAGACGACCGCCCCGAGAAAGCAAGGAGGCCTTCCATCTCGCCAAGCGCGACTCCACCCGCTCCACGATCATCCGCCAATCATTAACGCGGTTCCGGCCAATCGAGAGAGGGACACCGAGATAAGGGAGAGGGAGCCCCCCAATCCGCGAGCCGAGGATACGGCTGCAGTCAGCCTCCTCCAGCGCCGACAACCCAAAAGGCACCATACAACATTTGTCTTGATTAATCGTCAAACCCGAAAGCTCACCGAACAGGTAGATCGTATGTGCCATCCCAGCCACCGCGTCGGAATCTCCTTCAATGAAGCAAATGGTGTCGTCCGTGAATTGAATAATAGGCACACTTAATCCCCCCGTCCGAAAACCCGAAGTGAGACCAGCGTCAATGACGCCTTGCACCATCCGAGGCAAGACATCCGAGGCAAGCACAAAGAGCATAGGGGCCAGGGGGCAGCCCTGACGCACCCCCCTGCGAGGCTGAAAGAGACCGCCCACCGGCCGACCGTTGACAAGCACGGAGAGAGAGACCGTGGAGATACATCTGCGCATCCAAGAGATCCAAGCATTTGGGAAGCCCCGCCGATGAAGAATAGACCATAGGAACCGCCAGTCAATCGAATCATAAGCTTTGGAGAAGTCGATTTTCCAAAGAACTCCTTTCTTTCTCTCTCTCTCTTCCAATCAGCCACAATTTCCGAGGCCACAAGGATACAATCCGCAATATGGCGACCCTTAATAAACGCACCTTGAACCGGCGAGATGAGGTCGTCGAGAATCGGCGATAAACGGTTGGCAAGCGTTTTAGCGACAATGAGATAGATAGCGTTAGATACGGCGATGGGGCGGAAATCGTCAAGGTGAAGAGCAGGAGATTTCTTCGGAATAAGAACGATGTGAGCCCTGTTGATACGATCAAAACCATGATTACCCAAGCAGAATTCAGAAGCCACCGCGAGGACGTCCCCCGAGACCACCTCCCAAAAATCCTTGTAGAAGGAAACGGGAAAGCCATCCGGTCCCGGGGAAGAATCCCCATTCAGGCTCCACACAGCGGATTTGAGCTCGGCCAAGGTGATAGGCCGAGTGAGAAGAGAGCAGTCAGCATCCGAGACTCGGGGGACCCCCTCCCCGAGCCAGCGCCATCGCCGAGGGGAGGTGGCAGAAGAAGAACGGCGGAATTGCGCAGAGATGGCATTACCCATCGCACGATCATCCGAGAGGACCTGCTCATTGATGGAGATAAAACGGATAAAATTTAGACGACGTCGGTTGCTAGCCGCCCGATGAAAGAAGGTCGTGTTAGCGTCGCCCTCCTTGAGCCATTTAACCTTAGACCTTTGACGCCATTCAATACAACGTTTTTTGTCCTCAGCCTGGACCCGAGCCATAGCATTCGAGCGGTCAAGAAGCTCACCCATAGACAGATCACGATCGTTCTCCAAGGAATCCAGGTGTACGATAATATTCTCCGCCTCGAAGCGAGTAGCCTTGCGCGAATGCCTAATGATAGCTTTGAAATCAGCAAGCACCCGACGGAGGGAGGAGAGCTTTTGAGATAAAATTGTCGCCGCCGAACCCGAGGCCGGGAAGTGGTTCCAGTGGTTAGCTACAATGTCTTTAAATGATGGTTCCAAAAGCCAGCTTCTTTCGTATCGAAAGAGTCCACGAGGAGCAAGGCTAGATCCGTCATCCCATAGGATAGGAGAATGGTCCGAGAAGGCACGAGGACGAGAACCAACAGAGCATAGAGGAAACGAATCCATAGCCAAACCGTTACCAAGGAAGCGGTCAATCTTGGACCTAGAAGAATTGTTCCGCCACGTGTAGGAGATATCATTCGGAACCAAATTAGTAAGCGCCAAATCGTGAATTAGATCCCGAAGGGCTTGAGAGTCCGGATCGCGACCACCCCGACCGCGAGGATGATCAGAGGTGTCAATGGTGACGTTGAAGTCCCCGCCAATAATCCAAGGTAACCTAGAGAAAGCTTCGTCCGCAGCACGAATATCATCCCAAACTTCCCGTCGCAGAAGGTGGCACGAAGGAGCGTATACACAAGAGATAGCGATAGGGGATCCCGAGCGGACGTTTTCCAGAACAACGGAGAGAACATGACGTCCAGCAAGCATGGAACAAAAAGAGAACAAGCGAGGTTGCCACGCAATCAACAAACCTCCCGCAGAACCAACCGCATTGATCGCACGATATTCAGAGAAGGAACCAGCACCAAAGGAACGCCAAGAATAATCGTCAAGAGTTGCGAGCTTAGTTTCTTGAATACATGCAACATCACACTCCCATTCCAAGAGCCGGGAGCCCAGAGTTCGTCGTTTTACCACGTCACCCAAACCACGAACATTCCAAGACAAGAGCTTCATTAAAAAACAAGTATAACGGCCCAAGAAGAAGACTCCACGCGCAGACCACAACCGTCAATCAGAAGCACCCGATCCCGGGGGAGACGCCCCCTGCCCCTGTTCGTCCGAGGAATCCGTGCCAGCGGGAATGGCACGCACGCCCGCAGCATCCGCCACTGCTTGGCGAAGGGTCGCACAAGAAGGAACCACCGCGGGAAGGTTGGAGGCGCAGCATCGCCTAGAGTACATGGACCCGTAGCGTCTGAAGGAGGAAGCCGTCCCTGAATCTGAAAGAAGGGCTCCCGATATCTGAGGAGAGAGAGCCAGAGGGGGGATGGGGGGGCGAGGCGGAGGCGAGACGAACACTGCGGAAGAAGCATGCACCTGAAGGGGCTCAAGATGAACCACCAAGGGGGGGTGGCGGGGCAAGCGAGACCCCGAATCCGACAACCGCGGACACGATCCGCTCAAGGACGAGTCGTCGCCCCGAAACCGCGAGAGATCCACGAAAGGGTCCGAACAACCGACCCGAACCACAGGCGACGAACCGAATCTAATAAAAAAAGAAGGCGAATCGTTCTCGATCCCCTCCCTCTCCGCCAAAAACGAAGATTCGCGCGTCAGACGAGAAAACCGAAGGGGCGTCTCGGAACAAGCACCAACATCATTAGAGGGCGTCGTCACCACGGATAGAACCGGCTACGGATCCACGTGGCAACCAGAAGATGAAGCGTCAAGTGCCACGTGGAACGCAGAAGTCGGAGCGACGGCAGGTTCCGGCAGGGAGACGTCCGCCGCGGGAGGCGGAAGGACGTCGTCATGCAGCGACGGAGCATCCGAGTCCGACGAAGGAGGCGGGAGGACCGTGAGAACCGGACGAAAGAACCAGGAGCCAATCTCGAGAGAGCCAAAGACGGAGCGCTCGCTGGACTCGCGGAGAAAGGCCGGAGAGCACTCGAAGAGCACCTTCACAGACTGCCAGTCGGCTCCGGGGGAGAGGCCGTCGTCGAAGATGGAGAGAATCGAGCCCCACCGACGGAAAGCCTTGTTGAGCACAGGAATGGACCTCGAGAGAAACGGAACTCCCGAAATGGAGGCCAAACACACCTCGGTCGAGATCGAAGCACCATCAGCCACCCGAGGAAGACGCCAGAAAACCGCATCATTAGAGCCATGACGGAGCATGAAATCCCGAAGTTGTGGCGAGAGGCCACGAAGGCAACAGTGAGAGGCGTCCAACAAGCAGAAGTCCCCAAGAAAGGAGTCGCCAAGCACGCGCAGAACCATCTCCTTCACCGCCGCCCAGCCAACAACCGGGTGGCGCGCAACCCCGATAAGAACAAAGGAGGGCCCACCGCCCGAAGCCGCCGCCAAGCACCCACCGATAACATTTGGCGCCGCCGAGCACTCACCGACAACCAGTGGTGCACCAACCACGGGGCCAGAGGTCTCCGCCACCGCCCCAAGAGTGAGCGGAGCAGAGGCCAGCACTTGAGCGAACGACCGCCCCTGGAAGGAAGGACGGGAAGGACGATCCATCACCGCACGGACCGAGAACGGGGGCGGAGAAGGAGCCACCACCTGGGCGGAAGACCGTCCCCGGATGGAGGAAGGGATCGGACGCGCCTCCACCGCCCGCATCGAGAATGAAGGACTCCCCGTCCTAAGGATATCGCGTTGTCGAAGCCACCCACACGAAGCACGACGATGACCAGGATCCCCGCAAGCAAAACAGCGAGGAGGTTGAGGGCAAGCAGAGGCAATATGACCTCGCTCCCCGCACCTGAAGCACCGCTTGCCAGCCTTCCGGCGAGTAACCGTCCTCCAACCCGCCGCCGCCGGGACTGCATGAGTGGAGACGCCGTCCACGTCGACCGAGACGTCAGCCGCACCCTCCGAACAACTGGACGCCACCCTCGCACCATTGATATGAACCTCCGAGCCTACATGCACCGCCCTTGACCCATCCGAAGAAGCCTTTGAGAGACTCGCACGAGCACCGCCCTCCAGAGACCTCGCTCCCATCGCTCTCAGTTGCAGCGATACATCTCTTGCTACTATTTATTATTTTAAAAATCGAAAATAAAATCTGTTTTCAATAAAAATCTAATTTCGAGCTTAAAAATAAACCAAAATCAATAAAAATATTAAAACACTTGGAAAATTCATAAAAACAGAAAATGAAAATAAAAATATAAAAATAATAAAATAAATACTAAATAAAAATTACAATTCTTTTCTAAAATAACATAAAAATCACAAATCAAATAAAAATATAGAAGAATCTCTAAAAATTAAATAAAAAATAGGAAACCTTTTTCCTTAGTTTTTTATAGTTTAACCCTAGTTTCCAACCGTCTGTGTCCCTCTGTGTCCCTGAGTTTGACACTCTCGCACTTTATTTCTATACATCAAAGTTTAGGAATATGAATAAAATAATTAAAAAGATAACTAAAAATTATCTTTTCTGCCGAAATTCACTGGTCATTACAGTGATAGTGGTTTATTTGTAGACGACTTGATCGGAGGGTTTTTCAGATGGCATCGCGGTCAGGGAGGCAACACTAGGGTAGATTGTAGACATAGGTTTAGGGTGTTTATTTTTGCCATTTTATTTTATAACCTCACGGTTTTTTGTTCAGATTCGTGCAACACAAGTTGAGCCATACATCTCAGAATCGAGAAACCGTATTTTTTTACTCTCTTGTAATCTTCTGTAAAAAGATCAAGGGCATTTGAGCATCTTTCTATTTTTGTAGAAGGGGCCCCGTGTACTCCAGTGGAGCACGCGATCAGTTCCGGCGAGATCCATCTCGTCGCAGCCTCCTGGAGCAACTCAACCTTCTTTCTCTCAACGCAATCTGTAGGTAAACTTCTCCTCTTATCAATCCCTTTGTAGTTTAAATTTTGAGTTTCTTTTTCTTCTTCTATTTTAATTCATCCTCCATCCTCTTCTCTTCTCATTCAAGTTTTTTTTCATTTGATTTGATTAGCGATCACACATCCATCTCACTCACGCACAACGCAGGCATTGCTTCTACATTTTCCCCTCATCATATGCATACCTCAAATTCAACACTGATATGAGTTAGATCCCAAGTTCCATCGCCTTCTTCCGGGATCCCCATTCACTCTCGTGTTTGTTGCAAAGTTTAGATTTATAGTTTGAAGTGGACTTATATACATCTGAAATGGAAGGAAATGTCTGAGTGAATTTGCTTCAAGATTTGTTGTTTGAGATTTACGAGGAATTCTGTGCATAGAGCCGTGGATTTGTTTACTATTGAATGTTGAGAACGTCTCTCTAATTTTGTTGTGTGATCCAACCATGCATGTAATTGGCATATGTGATTCTACAGGTCTATCAAATCATGGGAATGTTGGCATCAAATCTCAAGTCCTCAAAAAAATCAATCAATCGTCAGTCGAAGGCACACGATCAGGTGAGGGATAAGAGATAATCATGTCAATCACAAAACAGCCCCTCAAGTCAATCCAAGTAGCTGAGATGACTCAAGATGTCAGCAGAAAGCTTATAAAGTGCTATAGGTGGATGGAATAATCAGGAGATCGAGGATGGATCTGTCAGGGAGATGAGTGAGATCATGTGGGTTCCTTACTCCATCGCTATAAAGCATATATCAAAGTAGCTCATCAAACCTCTAAATCAAGATGGGGGGAACCACATAAAAGATCATCTAATCATAAATCATGAAATCATCATCAAGTCATTGAAATACGTCGCATCCTCAATCCGGTGTGCGAGATCAAAAATCCTCAAATATGAATCACACCTAATAATCATGCAATCATCAAAGTCCTCAATAAGCTCTATGCACATATCCGAAGTCATGTCCACCAAAAGTAGCACACCAATATCAAAGTCCTCAAAATGCGCCCGGCTTACTCAAATAATCAATGGAAGTTATAAACCTCAATGCAGGTCCCATCAGCGAGAACAACAGTCTCGGGTACGAGAAAGGATGATATAGAGAGAGAACGAGGAGGGTGGGTGTGATGAAAGTGGACATAGACAAAATTGTGGATCAATGAGGGCGTCCCCTTGAACCGGACTAGTGATGGGTGATATGGGAAAAGAAGGTAGCCATGAAATCTAGTTGAGATGGTGAAGAACACGACCCAATATCACGACTCAGATGCAAATGAAGAAATATATAAATAAGAGAGGTAGAGAGACTCTATGATCAAAAAAATGATGACTCACACCAATGGGGGACTAAAAACTCAACGAGAAATGAAAATGCAGATCGATTCAAAATCACAATCAATATACAAAGCAAACCACAGTTCACCTACTTATCACAACGAAGACCGAGATGGTGGTCTTTTTATCTTGTCTATTTTAGAGTTAGGTGATCATCAAAAAGTTGTACTCACACGAAGATAGGCCTAGGATTTGGGCACCAATTTTTAGTGTGTACGTAGGAATAAAATGCTCAGACAATGAGGGGGTTTATCTCCCTAAAGCACTCGATCCATCACATTTTATATTAAGGTCCAATTGAGTTAGCAGTCCCAATTTGATTTGCGTTAACACTTTTTTTGTTATTTTCAATGCATGTGTCTAATGATGTTTTCAATTCCATATAGCATCCTAAGTGAACAAAATCAGAGGGTAGATCAGAAAATCCATGCAAGTCAGAAATCGATGATGTGTGCAAAGTCAGAAGACTTACAGTGCTTCTCAGCTCTCTTCATGTAGGATGCATAACAGAAGTGAAAACTATACTGCATGCAATGCAATCCAATGAAATCACCTTAAAATAGTAATTTCTATTATCGTGAAGCATAGCATGTTAATGATTCAGAGAAAAACCTTGAAGTATGGTCTTGGAGACTTCTCGGTGCTCGCTACAATAAGTCCTGCTAGCGTTGTATGATGTCTCTCACGGCGCACATGTTTGAATCTAAACAATTTACATATATTATTTGACTAAGTCCAGAAGCATATCTATAGGTACAGACAAGCATATTAGGGCTTTGGACCTTAATCTATCGAGAAAATCATTCCTAGGCTAGGGCTCATTCACAATAAATAAATAAAATGAAAAATGAAAAAAAAGAAAGTGAGGAAAACATGAAAAAATGCGACGAAGCCCCCAAGGGAGGAGAGTCCAAATTATTACATGTAAATGTTTACTCTCTCACATAAATTACAAGATAATGATGCATAATACAATACAAAAAGGGACTGTCTTCCGAAAATTCCCTACGTATGCCTTTGGTTCTCTCTCCTGCCAGCTAATATTGAAAGGTGGCTTCGGCTTACTTAGGTGCATAGGTCCTCCTAAGATGTCCCCTGTCGCGATACCTGGTAACAATTTCAAACACGAAGGAGTATCAGACAATTCACAATTAATATCAAATAATAATGAAGAATAATTAAATGACAAAGATAAATAAATGTCCATAAAATAAATGAATAGATAAGATAATCGGAACAAATAAATAATCCCAATCTATGCAGCGTTGCTCCTTGGCAACGGTGCATCTGATAACCAAGATTTTTCGTGTGTCTAAATATGTCTCATACAAGGTGGAGACACAGTCGTTGTGGCGACCCACCAGAAATCCCAATTAAACAACAATTAACCCATAGTATAAATAAAGCAATAAATATAAAAAATGTGGAGTTAAAAATTATTATAACTCTACAGCAAATGTTTATAGGTGTAAGCATGCGTAGAGGTCGTACTAAGGGAGCAAATGGTAGATATGGGCAAAATATAATGCGCATAAAACTTGTCCTTATCCTCTTGTCCATGTTTCGTATGGGTTTTTTGTTTTTGATTTTATTTTTTTTATAATTTTGTATTTTGTTTTTGATTTCCTAGTTTTATAATTGTTTTTTATATTTTTTTAGATTTTTATACTTATTTTTCTTTTAAAGTCATATATATGATATATAGAGCTATATATACAATTTGGAGTAATTTTATTTACAAATAGTAGTAAATATAAATAAAATACGAAATAAAACTTTTTTGGGGTTTTATTTCTTTTTCTAAATTTTTTGTAATTTTTCTAGAATTTTTGCTAATTTTTATATTTTAAAGTCAAAAATTTCCCAAATTAAGGATTAAAAAAATCCAAAATTAAATTAGATTTAAAATCATAAATAATTTCTAAAATTATCCAAAACAATTTTAATATGTAAATATTTATATAAAGAAAATTATAAAATAGGAAAACATATTTTTGGGTTTTTTAATGATTTTTTAGATTTTTATGAAAGATTTTGGGGTTTTTCGATTTTTAAGCCTTTTCTTTCTCCATTTTTATGGTTTTTGGTATGTAATTAAAATATACTAAGATGGACTATATATATTTTTTGGAATTTTTAGTCACGTTTTTATATTTTTTGGTATTTTCTAACCTAGATAGTACATATTTAGGCTCCTTTTGATTTTTAATAAATAGTTAACATGCTAAAAATGACAAACAAATCCATATAGTAAAAGTATATAGCAGGAAGCATCTAACCCTATTTTCGTTCATTTTAAGGAGCACAATAGCTATTTTAAATAAATAGATCAAATGCACAAAAATACATGTCTTAATAGGGGCATAATTGCAAATAAAATAAACTTCAGAGGCTTGCATGCAATTTTGCCAAAAAATATACATGTATATTTAATTTTTATTGGACTTAGATTAATACAAAAAGTTGTATGGGTGTGCTTGTAATTTTTCCATCTCACATGGGATGACACATGAGCTAAGCTGGATAGGACCGAAATGGAATTAAAATAACTACATGGGCCTCATTGTAAAAAGTCCAATTTATTTTACACAGTTTATTTTATTTACAAGACATTTAATAAATACAAAATGTGGGGTATGGATTTAGCTAATTACCCCTTAAGAGGCGCCATCGAACGTTTGAGTGCCGTCAGTAGTCCACGAGTCACAGGCTGGTGCGACGATACCCCTTCGAAGATGGATACTTCTGATCAGATCTGGGGCCTTCATCAGTGGTTGCGTTTGTACTTGAATGGACGCTCATGATCAAAATTGGGCGTTGGATGAATCCAACAGCCACTATTCTCCCTAAAGAATAGGGAAGAATAGGTGGTCGGGGCTCCTTCAAGCGTTGCCCTCTCACGACTCCAGCAATCTATCGCTCCCTTCCAAGGCTCAAGATGCTCCTCGAAGGCATATGCAATGATCTGGTGTTTCAGATATGGTTGGGAGTCATCAGTAGATTCCCAGATGCTCGACGAAGTTGGAATCTCCAGGTACCTCACATGTGCTCCTAAATTGTCCCTCTCGGGTCCTCTTGGCCACCAGCACCTATAGAAGGATTTCTCGTGCAAAAACGACATGTCTGAGACTTTATGGGTCGAAGAGTGTAGAATGTGGAGTATGGCGACGAGGTCTCCAGCGAAGCGGCGGAGCAAGACCTCGACTCGCAAAACCAAGGAGGTCTTGGTTGAATGGAAGGTGGTTGGGTGAAGGGAAGTGCAAGGGAAAGGAAGTGAGTGTGGTAGGGTGTCAGAGACAGTGGAGAGTACGGTGAAAACATGGCTAGAGCTCTATAGCTCCGATGAGGGTAACCTTGAAACTTAGGGTAATTAGCTAGCTAAAATACGAAGGAAACGACACAAAATTAAGCCTACGACAAATTCTAAGCTAAAGAAACACAAAACGTAGATCTTACCTGACCGCGAACCATGGAACAGAGGCGTCGTCAGAGACGGCGGCCTTGGGTGCAACCTCTATCTCCTCCACCAACCGTCGTGGACTCAAGGGACCTCCCCCTATCATGGAGATGCACTCTTGGCCGAAGCCACGGGGTTCTAGAGGGTAGAAGATAACCAAATTCGACAATGGAGGCGGAGATTTTTTATTTATAAACAAGATAGGGCACCCTTATTGACCGAGAAAATGGCAAAAATCAAGTGTATGTACATGAGATCTAAAAACCCGAAGGGAATCATGGCATATACATGAGTAAATCTCATGAAGGGATCAAAGTCGATTGAACGATGGATCGAGTGTAAAAAAGGGATGAAAATGTGGGTCTTAACAGTTCTGAAAATAGCAGGAGCGTAGGGGTAGTTGACTGGGAGTCAACAATCGACGTGATCTGATTGGTCCAGATCAAACCACTAGATGACAAAACTGTCGTTTTATTCAAAAAATGAAAAATAGTATTTGATTTTATTAATTTATGTCTATAAAATAAAAAATATTTATTTTATGTAGTATTTTAGTATGATTTTTTATTTATTTTTTGGTGCTATTTATTAGTAGTTGCTTTTTAGGGGCTTATTTATAGGTATATCCATCTATGTTTTGACCAATTTATTTTTATTTTGTATATTTTTATTCTATTATTTTATTATTTTATTTTTTATATTTACAACTTTTTTTAGATGTGTAAATGTATTTTTATTATATTTTTAGTATCTATTTTTCACACCTAAATAAATATGTATATAAATTATATAGGTATACTTGTAGGTAATTTATCTATGTATTATACACATTGTTTTATTTCAATGTATTTTATTGGCTTTTATTTTGACTTTATATTTTTTAATAAAATATGAATAATATTCACAAGAGTATAAAAATATAAAAGAATAAATAATAAAATAGTGAATTTTACTTTTATTTATATACATGTATTATTATAGTTATTTTGCCTATATAGTTATATAGACTTTTTTTATTTTAGGCCTTTATTCGTGATTTTATTTTAATTTCAATATGCACATATGTTATTAATCATGTTTACAAAATTATAAAAATATAAAATTGTGGAAATAATAATAAATGAATAAAGTGAATATTTTATTCAGGTATAATGCTTAATGAGGATCCAAAATCTAACTATCACATCTTAACTCCAAAAATTATGAAACCACCTCCATTAAATAGCTTATGAAAATTATATATAGCTAAAGTTATTCTGATACATTTTGAGTTTTTATTTGGGAGATATGGGTCTATGAAGTTGGGATTTTGGCTTTTTATTTTGTGTGTAAAAAGTAAACTGTGTATTATTTTTGTACAAAGTAAATTTTGTATTTTTATGTACATTATTATCTACAACTTTTATGTAGAAAGTTTCTTTATTTGATGTATAAATAATAAAGAATAAAATAGGTGTTAAACATGCTTTTTTGAATGAATAAAGTAATGGAGTTTTTATTATATTTTTTACCCTTATCTCCTCCTACTTAATTCCTTGTCGACCAACTCAATTCTTGACTTAGTTTTGGAGTTTAGGGTCATAAAATACCTTTGCTATTTTATTTTTTCCTTTTCTTCCCTTTAATCTATAATTTTAGCATTAAAAATAGTATTAGTGACACAATAAATATAATAAATGATTAATGCTATTCCGTACAATTAATGCGATTACATGCATTGGATATGATTTTTAAGGCCAAAATGATAGAATAAAGGTGATGAAATGGATATTCATCAGTTGTCCCGAGCAACTAGTGCGATTAGTCGCTCCTGATCGCATATGATGCGATCATCATGCTTCTATGATGCTCTTAATTTTAGTTCCATATCCTTCATGGGACACACAGATGAAAAAGCTACAAATAGAACTTCTCATAATCATATCTTCTCCGTATGAACTCAAAATTTACCAAACGTGCCTTTATTATTTACAAATTTTAGTTATCTATCTAATGATTTTTTTTCATTAAAAATGAAATTAAGATACTAAAGTTGGCTTTTTGGACCCCATTATACTACATATCTATACATTTTATTCATTTAATTTATCTTTAAATTTTTACTCTTTTTATAATTTTGTATACTTGTAAATATTATTTGAAACAGATTAAAACTACAAGCATAAAATAAAACCATTAAAAATACATTAAAATAAATAATAAAGTGAGATATATATGTATATTATACTTAATATATATCTGATCATTTAATTATATAAATAAAATAAGAAAAATGGAATAAAAATATATAAATATGTATTTAGATATATTGTAAATATATAAAATATGTACACATAATAATATATAAAATACAAAGTTAAAAAATAAATAGGTATAAATACCTATAATTATAGTTGTAAAAATTAACATATAACAAAAAAGCTGATAAAAATAAATAAAAATCACTTAAAATTATACATAAAATAAGAAAAACATTCATATTTTAAGTTCTATTTAATAAAATCATTTTCTATATTATTTTTATTTTCTTTCTATTTTTATTTATGTATTAACTTTTAGCAGCCGAAATGGACCAATTAGGAGGGACATTGGTTGACCCCCCGATCAACTTGTCGTTCCCCTCTTGGATCGTCCATGTTGTGCTCTTTCCTCATTTTTGTTAATTTTCTAACTTGATCTAGCCTTCCTCTCTACTCGATTTCTTCTTGTGATTTCTTCATATACCACTTATCTTTTACGTGCATCAAGGATTGGCATGGGTCAACCCTCAATTCAATCAAAAATCATAAGCGAAGAAGGCCTTTCCATCAGCATGTATAAAGTATCTCCTCTGCCCAAAATTCGAAAGCAATCCTTTTTACCTGATTTTTTTCCCCAGAAAAATCATTGATGGAGCTTGCCCACAATGATAGTGAGCAGAGCCTTTTGATTTGCGACATGAAGGAGGAGTGGAGGAAGTGATTCACCATCGTCGGAGACCTTCTCTAGATGGTTTTGCTTCCGACTTCCCCAAGTCCATTGAGATTTCTTTCTTTGTTCTTTACATTCATAGGTGTAGTAGTAGCTTACACTTGCATTTTATTTCTTTTGATTTTGTCTATTTTAGCTTAAAATCAGAAATCCTAGTTCACTGGAGTTCTAGGTTCCGACCCTTGTTCTACTATTTATTGACGATTGATCGATTGTTTGATAACCCCCACATCTTCCTCTCATCGCATTCTATCACCCCGATCCATTATCCAACTCATATCTTGCACGGATCTAGGAGTCAGGTTTCCATCCTTCACCAGTCGTGGAAGACCTCTGCCCCTCCATTCCGTCCCCCATTTTTGCCCATCTATGGGTCAAAGAGCTTCGCCCCTGAACCCTGAAGGTTCTGGTGCAGTCCCATGCACAAAAGGATCCCATCAGTGGGTCGAAGGATTTAGAACAACATCTCCAGGTGCCCAGACCTTCTCCAAACCTCCATTGATGAGGTCTGGAACTTTTTGACCCATCTCCCGGCTGCGAAATTGATCTAAGAAGGTAAAAAGCATCTTAGCACCCCAGGAGAGCATCATGATCATGCAAGAGGCTTGATCAAAGCCCAACTCCCGTCTGTTCTTGAGTCATTCTTCCTAATTAGCTCAGAACGGTTGGAACAAGACTCGAGCTCAGGTGTACAACAGTTGTCCGATCAGGTGCCTAAGGACTGTCAGATCAGAGGACGTGATCTAATCTTCGCCCTCCATCGTTGAAGTGTCATCGACCGTTGAGGAGGCACCACGTGTTTAAGTGGAATCATCTATGTTGTCCGTCAGCATGCATGTGGGGGTATTTTGCAACTAAACCCCTACCTTTTGTATTTATCGTTCAATATTTAAACTTTCAACTATAGTTGTAATATTTGCACATTAAACCTCAAGCTTCCTAAATTTTGCTTTTTAGTCCAATTCCACATCACCTCATGTGCATGTACGCGTGGGGGACGGGTATTTTGCGTGAACACCCTACATGTTGTGTGTTATTAGTTATCTAAAAATTTTAAATATCAGTAGAAATATTTTTAGATAAATTGCATACTGCCCTGCCCTGTTATTCTATCTATTTCCATTTATACCCCGATTAATGTGTTATTTTTTATTACATGGAAAATTGCATGTATACCTCTGGATTTTGCTAAAGTATTATTAAATGCTCTGAAACTTCTTGAAAATTACAACTAGATCCTTGTATTACTGATTTAATTTTGTACTTGTATTTTAATTATTAAAAATATCATTTTGAATCAAAAACTATAGTAAAATTATCGTAAGTGCTTGGAACTAAATTTTATCACATATGTTCTTTGTAAAGCAAATAAAAATATTTTCCTATCTATAAAAATCCAAAAACATCGCATTTTCTTTCGTTTAACATTTTAACTTATAATAATGACAAAAAATTTCGAAATTTTCCAAGAATAATCATGTATGTCTATTTTGATATATGTTATTTTCTATTTAAATAATTGTAAAAAATATTAATCAAAACTCTTAAAATTTTCGAAACTCAAAAAAACTCGTAAAATTCTAAAATTCGCAGAAAAATCACAAAAATATGTTTTAAGTTTCTGAATCTGCTTTATATTATCAAGTATTTTGGAAAACTGATTTTGGACTCAATCTAAGTTGGTTGGTACTTATTAGGCCTATTTCAAGTTCCTGATTTTACTGTTTTCTTTATTTTGTGTATTTCCACATTTTAAAATCTATAAAATTCTCAAAAATTACCCGAAAAAATTAAAAATAAAGAAAATTTTATAAACCCCAAAAATATTTTGTTTTTGATATTTTGATTATGTTGGCTATATCATAAAAATCCAAAAAACTCTCTTTTCTATTCCTTTTTTATATAATATGTATAAGCCTATATTTTATTTCTAAAATCAAAAGTAAAATTTTGTAAAATCAAAACATAAAAAAATATAATTTAAACCCCCAAAAAAATTAATAATTAAAAATATAAAATTTTCCTCAGTATTCTATTCACTTTTGCTCCACCTCGTGTGTTTCCTGTGGTTTGACCCCTTCTACTTATCTATTATACACATTTTTATAGGGTATAAGAAATTTCAACTCACTTCTTTGTATTGTTTAATCATTATTGTGGGTTAATTGTTGATTGAGGAGATTAGATTCGGGTACCAAGAGCCGAGAGAGAGACTAATACAATGATTGTCGGACCCGACTTGTCGGACAACTTAGGCCCTCCAAGACCAAACGTTAGGCACCCCATCCAGATCCCTCCTAATTGGTAAATAATAATTAGGGTTTGTCTTGTTAGCTTTTTGGCATGAGTGTTGGAGGTGAATGTTTGTGCCTCTGGGTTTAAGGAATGCTTCAAATAGATAAAGCTCTATTCTTTTAAGATCGTGGTTTATCATTATCATGACGGATGATAGTTATTTAGTGTCGGATGATAAAAACAATCCACACCTGTCAATAGTGGACAAATATCATGTCTCACATAATTGTATATTGTATGCATGTTATAGTATATGTTTCAAACACAATCACTTTTTATCGAAGTAATTTTTAGTGTATATAAAATAAAATAGAAATAGTTGAATCACATAAATAGCTTGAAAATGGGTACTGGACTGAAACTGGACCCGATAACAGTAGTAAGAGGATCTGGACTCATGCGGATGCATGAATGTATGTAGGTATGTATGTATGCATGCATGCATATTTGTATGTATGGATGCATGTATGCATGCATCTATGTATGCATCCATACATACATGTACGTGTGTGCATGTGTGTAATACATGTGTACAAACATACGTACATAGGTATCTACATACATATATGTATGTATGTACGTACATACATACACTACAAGAAAATTGAACTAAGGTAACGAATAATTTAATATTCGTTGCCATATCTTCCATAGTTAAATATATAACAACGAATATTATTCGTTGCTTACTTCTTTAAATTCGTAATGAATAATGGTATTCGTTGCTATATTCCTCGCAACGAATCATATAACAACGACTATTCGTTGCCGTTTTCTTCTAATCGTTGTTAAATATGGCAACGATTAGCATGAATTTTAACGAATAATTCAACGAAGACCTTTAACAACGAATATGATATTTGTTGTTAATTATAAGTACAAAAAGATCATTTGGCAACGAATAATATTCTTTGTTATTTCTTTAACATCGGAAGATATAGCAACGAATATTCAAATTATTCGTTGCCTTAGGTCTAATTTCTTGTAGTGGTACATACATAGGCAGGTAGGAAAGTATGTATGTATTTATATACGTGTATGTATGTATGTTTGGATGTATGTACGCACGTGCATATGTGTGCATGTGCGTATGTCTGTGTGTGTATGTCCGTATGTGTGTATGTGTGTAAGTATGTATGTATGTACATGCATGTGTATGTGCGTACATGTGTATGCGTACGGACATATACACACACGTATGTGGGTGTAGGTACGGGTGTGTGTGCGCATGCACTTTTTGTGTGCGTAGTGTGTGTGTAGTGTATGATATGTGTGTAGTGTGTGTAGTCTGTGCATGTATGTAATGTGCATGTGTGCACGTGCATGTGTGTGTGTGTGTGCATGTGTGCATGCGTGCGTGGGTAGGTGTGTGTGGGTATGTCGTGTGTAGTGTGTAGTTTGTGTGCGTAGTGTGTGTAGTGTGTGTTGTGTGTGCATAAGTGTATGTGTGTGTGTGTATGTGCGTATGTGTGGGGGTGTGGGTGCGGTGTGTGTAGTGTGTGCGTGCATGTACGTGTGTGCGCATGCATGCGGGTGCTTGAGGGAGGTTTGTAAGTGTGTGTGTGTGTGTGTGTGTGTGTGTGTGTGTGTGTGTGTGTGTGTGTGTGTGTGTGTGTGTGTGTGTGTGTGTGTGTGTGTGTGTGTGTGTGTGCGTGCGTGCGTGTGCGTGTGGGCATGAGTGTACGTGTTCGTGCATATGCGCGTGCGCGCATGTGAACTAGAACATTTATCAAACGAACATATGTTACGTTCATCTTTAGTTCCTTAAGCGGTCAAACAAAAATTTGATGTTGATATTCCATTCAAACAAACTTCACTATATAAGGTTCCCAACTAATGCTTGCTGTCGAAGAATTATTTCATTTATTTGAAAATAAAAGAGAAAATGATATAAAATTCAACTCTAAAGAAACCTCTCAATATTGCAATGCAATGTATAATATGATATTGGACATGAAAAAGTTAATTGTTATGGGCATCCACAAACTACAATACATATCAGTATAACATTGCATACATGGTTTCGACACGGCTTCATTCTAAAAAAAACAAAAAGAAATAGGACACCGAGGCCACATAGTTTTGCGATTTGAGCTCTAGTTCATAAGACACAGCTATATGTCTTTCTTTTTAGAAAACATTCGAAAGTAACAGTTCGATTGTTTTCCTTTTTTTGCACACGCATCTACAGATATGTCCACATGCTCTGTTGCTTTTAACTTCCTAGAGGACAATGAACAAATTGTCTGCTGATTTTACTGAGAGAAGATGAAGAACGATGAACAAGTCATCTGCTAGTTTTACCGAGAGGCATAGAGGGTGAATTCCCACTTCATTTGTAGCTGACCCAACCCAAACCATATCAAGTTATCAACCCCTTCGATCTAAGTGGTTATCCATAGGATTGGGTACCCATTGTGTGAAATGGGCAATGGCTTATGACTTCTTTGAACTTAGTTATCGAAGCGAGGTAGGATACGATGGCCTAACCTAGTCGACCTAAGGGGAGAATAGTATACTGTTTTTTTCCGCTTAGTCTCTATTGTAGAGTCAATCTGGCAAGGGCATCAGTTCTATTTCTCTTAGTAGGGATCCGAAAGTTTGACAAAGAATTGCTTTTCTTCACTGACCATTGGGAGTATACATGCAGATAAAACAAACATTGACACGAGAACGGGCATAGACAATGAAGGAAAAGAGGAGATCCGGAAGTTGGTGGATTATGACTCGACTCGAGACTACATGGCCATGCTCAATACTGCCATGAGCAACGGCCCGTTTGGCACGTCCTCAATGTCTTCACCCCTCGTAACAAAACCATCAACATCTAGACGTATGTAACCTCCTTTTAAATTGATTTAGCGGCATCTTGATAATCTTCCCAATTTGATTTTGTTCATTTCCTTGTCCCTGTAATTGATGCCTGAGGCAGCATCTAATCGACCTCATAGTCCTCATGAGGTGCACGACAGTCAACACAATGCAAGAAGCGACGTGGGGGGATATCACCTTTATGATCTTTATTGTTGTGCTGAATCGGTGCCTGATTAACTACGTACGAGATGATGATATATTCGAAAGCACATACCCGAGAAGGCAGTGGAGTGCCCCAGTTGGTCTTCCTCGAATCCATAGGGCTCGTTTGCTAACCAGGTTACCCCGGAGTAATCCGATTTACCACTCTTTTCTTGAGTTGGAAATTCATCACAAATCATAATGACATCACATCACATTCCTTATCACAACTCTCTCCAACGCTCTTAATCATCCCAAACAGCTATTCAAATCAGGTTACTCCAACCCACTCCAACCCAGCAACCAAACATGCCCATATATTGCCCTCACTGGTGGCATCAAAGCGGATCAACAATGGGTATCCCAATGGACACCGAATTGGATCACCCATGTAAATGGGTCAGCTGATTTTAGATACCCAATCCGAAATGTTAAGTGGATAACCATATATTGCGGGTCATTTGACATGGATTGGATCAGGTATCCACTGGACCCAAAAACCAAGCATCCACCTCTGTTACCTAAGGATATTGGGTACTGATTTATCCATATGCGTTAATTGGGCTTCATTGCCATTACCGTTGATAGTATTAAAACTCCAAAATCGAAGTGGGCTGCAGCACAAAGTTCCAATGCAAAAATCACAGGAGCATTTTTTTCCATGGCAAGACATCATTTTCATTAAAAACAAATCTTCTAGTAAAGTAATCGTGACAGATGAGCAAATAGAACGGACTGCCAAGAGGTCGAACAGGATGATTACAAACTTGTCATGGCATTTCTTGGCTCCCAAAAAAACTAGCTCAATCAGTTACAGAAGGAAGCAGAAAGAAAAATGCTTCAGCTGAGATTTTCCGACCGCGCCCTTCTATCTATACCCAGATATATCAACAGTCGTCCTTTTCAAATTAAAGAAGATTCTGCAGCAATCCAATTAGGTTAAAAGGTAAAGAAGTTGAACAGGGGGAAAAAGGAAAAAGCTCCCTCTATACCACATCCAAAAATAGAAATTGAAATCCACTCACCATAAAAAATCCAATTAATTATGAACAGAGTTTTTCTCTCCAGCCACCTCCTTAGATTGCCCGAAGAACAAACAGAACTGCAAAAGATGATTTGTTAATGATAAAATGCAAATACATCACGAGTACTGAGATGTACTCCAACAGCAACGCCTCAGAAAAAGATGAACGGTATGGCAAAACAGAAAAAAGGGGTCAGCTCTTCACACGCATGCATAAACATAGTAGATCGTATCACGATTCTTTGAAAAATTATAGATCATGAAAATAGCAATAAAGATTTAAGTAATGAGGTTTGAAAAATAATCGTCACCTAAATAGTCTCTGAAAAACAGATCACCACCATCGCACTAGAGCCTCAAGCACAATGTGAGCAGCTAATAGAGCCCAATCATTAATATTATTGGAGAATACAGATGCAGGCATGAACATTTGGAAAAAAATAAAGTACCAAATCTAAAATTGTGCTTTAAGGGGTAGTCAAGCTCGGGCATACAACAGAAAAATCAACAGTGCTAAGGAAGAACAAAATTACAAGTAGCTTATGCACCAATGTGCCAGGCATAGCAGTATCAGCATACAAACATGACATGAATTCGGTGACAAGTTATATTAGCACTCTCTTATCTACAGCTTTTCCAAATAACTTCAAATTTCCGAAAAGGGCTCAGCTACATAATGTGAAAGAATCAACGGTAAATTACAATTGTGAATGAGATTGTGTTGGAGGTGTACAGATGAGATAATCTCTAGAAACTTGGAGATCAATCCTTATTCTTTCACTAAACCAGTAGTACATAGCACTATGTAATTTGGGACTAGATACAAGGGCACACATCACACATAATAATAGGTTTGGACAAGATCCAGTAACCAAATTAACTCAAACCCCGCATCAGTCAAAACACCACCTTCAAATTGGACAGTGCAAATGCTGAACTTGTTGCAAACTCAATTTTCTACTCACTTGTACAATTACAAACACGATGCACAAATCTCTATCACATAAAGATAAATATCTCTAGCCCACCAATTATCACCTCGATGGAAGATTTCTCCACTTATCAGGGGCCAAAATAGAAAGGAAAGATCTAGAAAGTCGGCCTCTTTGATGGACAATTTATCTTCAGAGAATATCCCCTATACATGGTGTTGGAGTATGTAGGAGAGGGGTAATTGGATCTCTCCCAGTTCCAATTACCCCCACTCATGTGTTACATGGATGACTGGTGGGACTCCAGTCTGTCTGTGACGTTATATAAGGAGCCCCACACCCCATGTAGTCATCAAGAAACTTCAATAAAAGATATGACCCTTTGAAGCTCTCTCATGTGGATTCATCCCGAGGTGTTGGAGTATATAAAGAACTCCACACTCCATGTACTCAATAAGAAACTTCAATAGAAGATCCGGCCCTTTGAGGCATCCTCACGTGGTTTCATCCCACACTGCATGGAGTAGAGTTCCATGTAAAATCTAAGCGTCCACTTTTATATTTTTTATGTTTCTTGTTCTTGATTATCGATTTTGCTTATGCTTTTATATTCCAACATGGTATCAGAGCAAGTCAATTTTGGAAGTTTGCGCGGACTCAATTTTGATGATTTGTTCTTGGAGATCAAATTTCTGATTATATTTTTTAATATTAATGTGTTCAACTATTGTTCAAGAATCTGTGCAAGCCCATATCTTCATCGGCGACATGTTCTACCCATTGTTTCAAATTTCCCGAAATTTCGACGAAATTTCGGCGAAATTTCGGTTTCGAGACCCTACCGAAATCGAAATCGAAATGTCGATATATGCCCTTCCTTCACAAATCTAGACCGATTTTGGCCGAAATTATCGAAATTTCGTCGAAATTTCGACGACATTTCGAAATTGTCTCGTTTTTTCAGCATCTCGAAATGAAATCGAAATCGAGATTTAAAACCTTGGTTCTACCAACCAAAGCAACGATGCATCTCCAAGTCTTCATCCTCCTTCTAGGGTTCTTGGAAACCTAGATATGTGTGCCGCCAACACCATGCTACTCCTACAGGCGATTCCAGGATCTATGTGCTATCAACACACATCCGGAAGGAGATAGGTCCCCCATGCGGCACCACAACAACACCACCACCTCCGGTTGGCATTGCCACCCTTCCAAATCATAGAGGCGTGAGATTTGCTCTGCTACAACCCTAGTCCAACACAATCTTGTTGTTCAAGAAAAAACTCTAGAAGCGTTCTTCTACGGCGCAGGCGCATCTATCTACAAAACTGATCTTGCAAGCAAGGCCGTGGAGGTCCCATCAAGATCTTCTACAAGCTTCAGGTGGCAGTATCCTTCAATCGAAGGTGTTCACCAATGTCTGTCCATGGGGTTACATAAGGAGCCCCACAACCCCTTGTACTTGTTGAGAATAGGGATAAAAATGGTCGGATACATATGAATATATGTATAATCATATGCTTATCCATTTTAAAATGTGAATACGAATGCGGATAAGAAGATTGATGGATATGAAATATGTGTTACCGTATCCTTAAAAACAAATACAAATGTAAAAGGAATACGAATAGGGTATGAATAATAACAGAAATATTTTGATAGATTAACAAAATAACACATGTTTAGGCACAAAAAATAGATATATTGGACATATTCTTTCCATAACAATTATATCAACAACGATGAATGCAACCATAAAATGTTGTTACATATAGTTATAAATAACTATATTACTATACTTAAGTACGAAAACATATATACGAATACGAATGCAAAATTAACGAATGTCAAAGTGATATCCATATCCGCATCCATTTTAAAACAAATACGAATACGAATGTCAAAATATGTATAAAACAAATACGACAGCGGATCGGATATGGATATATTCATATTTGTTTTCATCCATAGTCGAAAAACTTCAATAGAAGATCTGGCCCTTGGAGGCCTTCTCTCGTGATTTCATCCCGCTCATCATGGAGTAGGGTTTCACGTAAAATATGAGCGTCCACTTTTATATTTTTATGTTTTTAGTTATTGATTTTCCTTCCGCGTTTATATTCCAACACAAAGACCATGCCTCTTGCATTCAAAAGCCCGGTGAGTGGTTTTCTTACTCGGGTCTTCAAAGAGTGAGTTTGTCTTGTACAAGAACCTCAATATAGGAATTTTTAACATAAAACCTCTAATAATGAATCTTGTAGGACCACGAAGGTAAGATGGAGTGAAAATGATTCCATGTTGTTGGTGACTTAGTTTTGATAATATAACATGAGATCGTATATTTATTTTTTGAGACAGATTGTATATTTATTTTTACAAAAGGACTAACTTTTTATGTTAAGTGCAGGAATTTAAGAAGAATGAGAAAGCTGATCATCGCATGATCTGACTGCTAAAAATTCATTCAAGGAATAAGGGAGCAGAGATAAAGTTATCAATGCTCAAAAATGGGAGAAGCTCTAGTATGGAGCTTCTCAACATATGCAAGGGTACTCCCGTAAATGTGCAACTCAAGGAGTAAAGCTCAAGAAGTACTTAATTCTCCAAAAAAAGATTACTCAAGAAGAAGCTGAAGGGAAAAAGTTCCAAAAAGATTTTTTTACTTAGGTTCTATCGTGCAAGATAGTTATGAATGGAGGTAAAAAATCCAGGTAGCCGACCCTACTTAAAGTGGGAAAAGGCTTAGTTGTTTTTGAGTTCTATCGTGCAAAGTAATGCCTTGAGTTTTGTATCCCTTAATGCCCAAGCAAGCTCAAGACAAACCAAATTAACCAATTATATTATTTGTCAGCCAAATGATTGAAAACTACCTTGAAATCATAATTTCAACATTGCCTTTCAGATTTACTCAATTATATCTCAAGTTTTTTTAATGAATGAAGGACGTGCATTGAAAATGGTGCACACATTGGAAATATGTTAACGAAAACTATGTTAACAAAAACCATGATGTGCAATGTCTGTTACGTAAAAGCTCTCACTAAATTTTATTAAGAGTTAGCCAAATGGCCTAAACAAAAGAAAAGGATTTAAGTTGCTCCATAAAAGCTATGAATTTGGCAGCATCAAGGGAAGTCCAAAAGTTCATCTTTTGGATTTTCATTACACATCGGACAGGCAGTATTATGAGTGGATTTGGCCTTAAAAAATATCTTTTCCCTCTTTTTTATCTCTATGATGGGATCTTACCTTAGACCCTTGCCAAGGTTTCAGACAGAAAGGAAATAGAATTTTTATCGGAATAGCATTTGTTAACCAATTTTTGGGAAATTCCGTTTCTGATAATTGAACACCATTATAAGAACATTTAATATGCATTTCCCTATTCCAATCTCTCAAATCCTCGTACCACTCGGGGAATTGTAATAATAGCATACGTCCAATATTCTTAGCTATTATTAAGAAAGGCAATTTAATGTATTTTATCAAAAAGGATTGGGTTACTAACATCGATCTGTCATTATACCTTGAGAAGTGGAAAGAATTGCAATTCACATTCCACCTAAAATCTTGGGAATTCATTCAGAGTTAGAATAAATTCGTAGACCGGGTCGGCTAATACGTTTTAAAATAGTTTTATGTACACCTTTCCTAGTCCTTTTATGTCGCAGGGTTGAAACCAAGAAAGTCCTTTTCATGATCCAGCCTTATTTCGGAGTCCAAAGAAAGACCATCACTCTCATAAGAGCTTTAGACTTTAAATAAAATTGTAATCCCACTGCAGGTTCCAAGGATCAAAAATAGTGGTAGGATATAGAGCCCAATAGGCATTTTATAGAAAAATCACCATCAAACCAACAATATTTTTTTGAGAAAGAAGGTGGCTGAGTTGGGACCCACCTCAAATTTTATTGAAGATAGTCACTTACATTACATGTTTCCAAGCCGAACGCAAGGCCCTGAAATACAACAACAACAACAAAGCCTTTTCCCACAATTAAGTAGGGTCGGCTACATGGATTATTCACCTCCATTCAGATCTGTCTTGGGCCAAACCCGGGCTTATATCCACAAAACTAAGATCACTTCGTATGGTCTCTTTCCAACACTTCTTGGGCCGTCCTCGCCTTCTCTTAGCCGGCTCAACATCCCAACACTCGCATCTCCTAATTGGTGCATCAGCCGATCTTCTTTGCAAATGTCCAAACCATCTTAAGCGGTTTTCTCGCATCTTATCCTCGATCGGAGCTACACCAACTTTCTTTCTGATTGCATCATTCCGAATCCGATCTTTACGTGTGTCCACACATCCACCTTAGCATTTCATTTCTGCTACATTCATTCTCTGCACATGTCTATGGTTCACAGGCCAACATTCAGATCCATAAAGCATAGCAGGTCTCACAGCTGCTTTGTAAAACTTTCCTTTAATCTTTAAAGGAATTTTCTTATCACAGAGAACAACAGAGGCTCCTCTCCACTTTAGTCAGTCTGCATTTATTTTATTAGTAACATCTCCATCAATTTCCACATCATGTTGCAGAATAGATCCCAGATATCTAAAGGAATCTCTCTTCTGAATGTTATCGTCAAAAAAATCTGACTGGCCATAAAAGATAGTACCATTTCTACCACACCAAATCGTCCAAAGAAGCACAAAGGGAAAGGAAATGTCCTTGTGAGAGTTAATACAGACCGACCGTTCGGAATTCCAAAAATGCACACTATTGATCATGTTGTTCCAAGAAATTCTCGACAATCCCCATGTTTGCATCGAAAGAGAGCAATTGAAAAAGAGATGTTCCAAGACCTCTATCCACAGGCCGCATCTGTCACACAATAGGTCTCCAGTATGTAAAAGTTTGTCTCGTCGTTCCTTAGTAAGCACCCTGCCATATCAGAATATCCATAGAAAGACTTTAAATCATTTCAGGATTTTCATATGCCATGTGATTTTAGTATCAAGATTGATTTCCTCGTTCATCACAAGCCTATCATCCATGAAATACTGATACGCCTTCTTTACGGAGAAGGGTCTTACTTTCTTCACCAGCTAAGGAAGAAAAAAGAGCCCTTTCACATCACAGGAATGGAGGCAGGTATTCAACTTGCCATCAACCCCAACAAAATATTCCCTTCCATGTATAGGGTCCTCCAGTTCCGCCAGCTCATTGTGTAATAACAAAAACTCCTCAAATCTTTGCTCTGATAACTCCACCATCAAAGAAGGCGCCCAAAAACCATTCGTCCACACTCTTTGTAAGGGAATCCTTTTGTCCTCCGACAAAGAAAATAGCCTAGGATAACAGTCACAAAGGGATTTGTTACTCGTCCAATCATTAAGCAAGAATCTAAATATATCTCCATTGTCCGGCTCTCAGTCACAAGTCGCATCTTCCTTGCCATTTCTAGCAAAATCTTCATAATGCCCTGACAGCAGGAGGAGGGTGCATGAATAGGTCTAGCGACCAAAGGGCTCCATTAACCCATAAATTTTCCTCACAAGTTTGCAAACAAGGTCCTCCTAGCATCCCCATATCCAAACTACCCATTTTGGCAGTAAGGACTTGTTCATGCCCTCCAATCTAAGAACCCTAGCCCCTCATTCTTCTTCGACTCCATGACCTTATCCGAATCAACCAAGTGGATCCCCCTTGTGTTGTTTCATATCTGACTAAAAAAATCTTCCCATGATAGTCTCAAGCATGTCGCGGACCCCATCGACAGCAAACTCGTGGAGCAGAAGAAGATGGAAATAAATGACAGGCCATGCTTAAGTAGTATCAACTTTCCCCCTCTAGAGAGTGATGTCGCCTTCGAACCCACCAGCTTCCCCTCCAACATGTCCAACAACAACCTCCATTCACCTACTCTAAGATATCCTCAACATCAGCGGGAGGCCTAAACATGTAATAGGTAACTCGCCAACTAGACACCGCAAACCGATGATTGCCTAGTGTACCTCCTGCTAGGAGAGTTCCAAAGGTGCCACAACCGACTTCTCTCTATTAATCCGCATGCTGGAGATGTCACCAAAGATATCCACGATATGTGTCGCCACTCTTTCCTAGTCTACCCCTCCTCCCCTGAAGATCATCGTATCATTAGCATATTGCAACATGGTTATCAAGATGTTCCCATTCATGTACCCACTGCACAAGTTCGCATCAGATGCCAACGTCATCATGATTATCAGTGATGGGCCACAATCACAGATAAAAGGGGAGCTAGTGGACACCTCTGTTGTACCGTATACAACACAATTACAAGCACCGTATACAACGCATACCCAAATGTCCAAGAATCCCCTCCAATGTAAGGACAACTAGATGAGAGGTTATGGTCCATGCAGTTCATAAATATGAAGCACAGTTATGGCAAGAAGCATCTTCTGACGCAGGATGAACCGACATACAAGACAGAGAGCAATGCCTCATCTCATGGGATGAGGATGATGCATATGCCAAGTTTTGGCTATCTGGGACGGCTACTGTGGAAATTGCCAATGATATTCTAGATCAACACACAACAAAGGCAATGTGGGATCATCTTACTGCAACTTATTGTCATGCTAAAACTGAATCCAAAATGTTACAGCTTCAGCATGATATTTTTACAACCAAACAAGGTGACTGTCTGCTTCACACCTTGTTTACTTCCCTGCAGGATATGTTTGAGAAACTTCATAGTATCATACCCCTGACAGCATCCCCGGAGCACTTGAAGGCTTACAGAGATTCGGTCATGACAAGTGTGTTCTTAGCACCACTCAATCCAAAATATGGCTGCTCGTTCTCAGTTCCTAACAGATGCTACTATACCTCCAATAAAGGAGGCATATCGGAGATTGAGTCGGCTCAATATCTCCTCCACACCATCTCAGACATTATTCACTATGATTGTCTCGTGTGAACGAGGTAGATTTACACGTGGGAGGGGTGGCTTCTGAGGAAGAGGTGGATCTCACTCAATATAGGCATGCTCTTACTGTCATCGATCATGTCATACAAAGGAGATGTGCTATTCAAAACACGGGTACCCACCATCAGCTAGGATTGCAGAGCAGAACCCGACTACTCCTGATATTTCGGATCATCGCTACGATGATTTCGTTGCTCGGCTTCGACAGATTATGCCTCCGAAAATAGGCTCCCACTCATTAGATATTGTGATTTCTGCCTCCACATCAGGTACTAATGCTTTTCCTGGTCATTCCAGATCAGACTCTTCGGAATGGGTCATAGATTCAAGTGCATCACATCATTTGTGCAATGATAGACTTCAATTTGGCACATGCAAACCTGCTAAGCCTGGTAGATTCGTTGTTATTGCTAATGGAATTCAATCCCCTATTACGGGACAAGGGGAAGTTCAATTGGCGCCAACCATACATCTACAAAATGTTCTTCGTGCACCATCTTTTTCTAATTTATTATCTATGATCCAAATTACAAAAGATTTACATTGTTGTGCAATATTTGACCCTAGTTCTCTTGTGTTTCAAGATATGCTTACGGGCAAGGTGATTGGATGTGGCCGTGAACATGGAGGCCTATACCATTTATCTCAATCTCCTTATACAGGTGTCGCGTCTCTCTCTACAGGATCAGTCTCTCCTTATACATGTCGTCTTCGATTTGGTCATCTTCCAATGTAGAAAATTTGTTGTCTTATTCCTGAGGTTTGTGTTAAATCTACATTTAATTGTGAGTCGTGGGAACTCGGAAAACATCACATGTCTAGTTTTCCAAGTCGTCAGAGTCATAGTAGTTATGGTCTTTTTAATTTATTTCACCTTGATATATGGGGTTCGAGTCGTGTGCCTGATCATCAGGGCCACATATATTATCTTGTTTGCGTAGACGATTTTTCTAGATTGCCATGGGTGTTTCTCTTGAAGCAGAAATCTGAGACCATTACCGTTATTATTCAGAATTTATTATTAAACTAAAGAATGTCTTCTCTCTGCTTCAATAAAATCTATTTGTTCTTATAATGCCCTTGAATTCTGTTATACAAACCTGTCTTGTTTCTTCCAATCACATGCCATTATTCATCAAACATCTTGCCCACATACATCTCAGCAAAATGGTGTGGTTGAGCGCAAACGTTGTCACTTTCTTGACATCACCAGGACTATATTCATCCAAAGTCGTGCCTCATATCCTTTTGGGGTAATGCGGTGTTGGCGACCTATTACCTTATCAATAGAATGTTGTCTACCGTTTTGGATGAAAAAGCTCCCTTTGTCATTGCCTTTCCTGATAAGGATTTACTCTCTTACCCCACGTGTTTTCGGTTATGTGACTTTTGTTCATATACCACGGCCTGGTCATGACAAGCTCGCTCTCGGAGCTGTCAAATGCATGTTTGTTGGGTACTCACGTACCCAAAAGGCTTATCGTTGTTTTGATCATGTCCGTGGCAAATACTATGTTAGAGTTGATGTCACTTTCATTGAGTCCATCATGTACTACTCTCCGACAGGTGATCGCATGTGCTCCTATGAGTCAGATGAGATTGTTGTTTTTCCACCACCACCACCATCTCCACCATCACCACCACTTCCTCAGATCCCTCAACCTGCTATCCATGTTCCAGTGCCTTCCCCAAACATCCAGCACGTCACAGGTAAATCCTGGAAACTTGGTTATGACTGATAGAACTAGTAGTTTGCAGGATGATCGTGTAGATATACAGGTTGAGTAGGAACTACCAACAGACAATGAGCTAGGATGGTCTATTGCCTTACAGAACCGTAAACGATCTTGTGCCCAACATCCCAAGGCAAGCCAGGTTTCTCTAGAACGGCTTTCTCCGGATTTCAGGAATTTTGTGTGGGATTCTCCTCTGTTACAATCACACGTGTGTATTAGGAAGCACTCCAAGTGAGTGAATGACGCCTTGCCATGGAAGCAAAAAATGGCAGCAATACAGCCACGTCGCACATGGAGTACGGTTTCAGCTCCAGCAGATGCAACTATTGTGGGATGCAAATGGGTGTTCACTATGAAGCACCGTGCAGATGGTAGCATTGACCGCTACAAGGCTCGACTAATGGCACATGGATTCAACCAGACCTATGGGGTGGACTACCAGGACACCTTCTCTCCAATAGCCCGTCACTCTACCCTTCGGGTTCTTCTCTCTGTTGTTGACACACATGATTGGCCTCTCTACCAACTAGATGTGACGAATGCTTCTCTACGGAGATCTTCAGGAGGAAGTCTATATGCAACAACCACATGGGTTTGCTACTGAGGGGGAGACACATAAGGTATGCATACTTCATAAAGCAATATATGGCCTTAAGCAGAGTTCGAGAGCATGGTTTCATAAGCTCTCCGATGTGATAGAGAAAAGGGGGTTTCTAAGATCTACTGCAGATCACTCCTTGTTTGTCCAAAGGTCTCAAAAGGGGATCGTTGCTATATTGATATATGTTGATGACTACAGGAGACAATGCAAATTGGATCAAATCAACAAAGGATTTCTTAGGTCAACAGTTTGTGACCAAGGATCTAGGCATTCTATGCTACTTCCTTGGATTGGAGTTTGCCAGAAACCAGCGAGGTCTTGTGATGACCCAGAGGAAGTATGTTATAGATCTATTATTTGAGATAGGTATGCCAGGATGCAAGCCAGCAACTACTCTCATGGACCCGAGTACGACGTTCTATGATGATGGCACTGATGAGATGGACAAAAGAAGACATAGGGAGTTAGTAGGAAAGCTGTTATATGTAACCATCACCCCTTTCACGGAAGAGGAGGCTAAGAGGGTTGTCTGGGGGCTGAATGCAGAGGGCGCACCGGGGCCGGACGGTTTTCAGGTGCTCTTTTACAAGGAGTTTTGGAGCATGGTCAGGGTGAGGTCCTTGAGACAGTGAACGAGTTTAGGGAGGGGAATAGAGGTTTCGACAAGATCAATAGGGATTTGCTTTTCCTGCTACCCAAGGAGTCTCCATTGCGGGTTGAGGACTACAGGCCGATTGCCCTCTCCAATGATATTTACCTGATCGTGGCAAAGATATTGGCTAATAGGCTAATGAAGGTTTTGGATTCGGTTGTGCTCCCGGGACAGTCGGCTTTCATCCCAGGTAGACATATGGCTTATGGGTTGGTGATGGCATCCGAGATTTGTCTGGAATAGAAGCGATCGAGGACGAAAGGGGCAATCCGAAAATTAGACTATTCAAAGGCCTACGATTGCGTCGATTGGAAATTCATGTGGTCTTCCATTCTAAGGAGGGGCTTCCCCAAGCTGTGGGTGGACTGGATGAAAATATGTGTGACTACATCTTCCTTTTCTATCTTGGTCAACGGAAAACCTGAAGGCGGTTTCTTTCAACCACAATGGGGAGTGCGCCAGGGCTGCTCTTTGGCACCCATGTTATGCGTCCTTGTCGTGGACGCATTGGTTGTCTTGTTGAAACAGGCGGTGAACATCGGATGGTGTGAGGGCTTCCGCCAGGGGAGCATTTCCATCCCGATCCTTCAGTATGCAGATGACACTATCTTGTTTCTTGGAGGATCGGCGGAGCAGAGTATGAACACGACGCAGCTGGTACAGATATTTAGCAGCATTTCGGGCATGCAGCTTAATAGACACAAGTCGATGCATGTGCCATTCCATTTGGAGGAGTCGGAGTGTTTGGAGCTGGCGGACGTGATGGGCTGTTGCATGGGCGACTTTCCTATCACCTATCTGGGGTTGCCTCTGGTGGCTGGTAAACTAAAGAAATCTAATTGGGACGACGTGGTTCAGAAGATGGAACAAAGGCTGGCCGGATGGAAGGCGGATACTCTTTCGAGGGGAGGGGGAAGTTGGTTCTTATGAAGCATGTCCTTTCGGCAATCCCGATCTTCTTTTTTTCGACTCGTATGATGCCTGTGGGGGTAAGAAAGAAGGTGGAATCTATGATGACGAGATTCTTCTGGTCGAGTGGGAAACAACAGAAGGTTGGGATGCACCTAGTCGGATGGGACGACGTCACTAGGGCGAGGGAGGAAGGGGGTCTTAGCGTGCGGGATATCGAGTTAATGAACAAAGCTCTGATTGCTAAATGGGTATTGCGCATTTGGGGCCCGTCGAAAGGGCTCACGGTCTCTCTGATCAAGCAGTTATATGGTGTCAAAGGGGAACTGGCGGCGGGCAGTGCGAGATATCAATCAGCTCTTTGGTCAGGTATTCGAGAGGTTTTGCCTCAGTTAGCATCTAAGATGCGCCCATGCATGGGGGATGCCCGACTGTTCTGTTTCCGGCGCGATGACTGGACCGACGATGGGTCTCTTGAAGTAAGGTTTTCGAGATTGTATGCCCTGGCGTGTTTGCAGGAGTGCTATTTATTGCAGGCGGCGGACTCGGGTAACTGGATGCCGAACTTCGCCACTGAGTTGTCTGACCGACGCTTGGAGGACTTCATCAAATTGGTGGATGAGATACCCCCCCTAGAGGCCTTTTCAGCCGATCGGGATCATTTTAGATGGGAAGGGCCTAGCTCCTCAATGAAGAAGCTGTATGAGGAAATTGAGGGTGGTGGCTGATGCGCAGGATGCAACTCTGTGCTAAGATCTGAAAATTGTATGGGCAGCCAACATACCGTGCAGAGTAAAGGTCTTCTTGTGGTGTCTCATAAGGGGTCGGTTGCTCGATAAGGCAAGGAGGGGCAGACTATTTCACACCGTAGACGTTTTATGTGACAGATGTGACGACAATGTGGACTCTAACCAACTGTTCTTCATGTGCCCATCATCGGCACGGGTGTGGGGGGAGTTCGGTTGCAACTGGGTGGACTCGAGCGGGGCAACGCCTTTTTGGCGGTCTGTTAGGCGGTGGGGAGTAACTCTACAGACGATTGTATCAGACCGTTTGCGGCTATGTGGTGCATTTGGGGAGCAAGGAATGACGTTATCTTCAGCAATCAGAAGTTTCATTATAAAAATGTTGTTTTTCATTTTAAATCTTTGTACCGTCTTTGGCTTTCACAGTAATGTAATCGAACTTTCTACTAATGGAAACAGTCACGAGGTGACTCTCGCATTGGGAGCTCACACTCTTCTACATCAAAAATAATGTAACCATCACCAGACCAGACATATCATTGGTAGTGAGCAAAGTGAGCCAGTTCATGGAGCAGCCTAGATAGATGCATATGGATGCAGTCCATATGATTTTGAGGCACTTGAAGACCTCACCTGGTACTGGCCTTTTGTTCAGTAGAGGAACATCTCTTGCCAATACAGCTTGTGCAGATGTTGATTATACAGGATGCCCTAAGGACAGAAAGTCAACTTCAGATTTGCAGTCTTTGTAGGGAATTCACTTGTATTGATGCAGCGTCGGACCCAAATATAGGGCCAAATTTTTTAGTTAATTTTAGTGGTCAATTTTATTTACGTTTATTTACGTCGACGAATTTGTTTAAATAAATGGGATCGCCTGTGATCTCAATTAGTGGTCAATTTGAATTTTAAATTTGGTCGGTTAATTACTTAGAGTCATTTTAGGATAAATTGGTTGTCAATTTAATTTAGTTACTATTTTTGTAAGATCATCCCTCCTATATAAAGGGATTAGGGTCCAATGTATTAGTCAGTTCAGATTTATGAAAAGTTGAGAATTATTCTCTATCCCTCTCTTCTTTCTCTTCTCCCCTACGAGGTCTTCGCGCTTCTTCTCCCTCAACCCTTCGTATTCCCGACGAGTCTCTTCTCTCTTCCCCTCGCGGTCTACACGTTCTTCTTCTCTAACCCCGCGCATCCGGCGTGTCTTCTGTTCTCAACCCCCCCTCTTTCTCCACCAAACTTCCACCGTTCAAATATTTCAAAATTTATCGTCAACGTCGAAAACCGATCCGCATCATTTGGTATCAGAGCATGGCTTACAGATCGTCTTCACGATCTGACGATATGTCCAGACGTTCGCACGGAAAATCCAACGGATCTCGCTCCAGTGACCGAGCATGGTGTGTCAAGGTTAGACAAACTTTGTCAAATATAAGCCAGATTTGGGCCGAAATGCAAGTAGTGGCCTCATAGATACAAGAAACATTGAACGCGGAGATAACACGCCAACTTGAGGAAAAGGCCGCCAAAGCGAAGTCTCCAACCACCGACACCGAAGTTGAAGATGAAGATCTAGCCGTCAACGACGAACATCTCGCTGTCCACAAAGAACCGGCCGCTATCCAAGCCGTTTTAGAAGAAAAAAACGACGAAACGGTTGTTGTACAGGTATTTCCAGATTCGCAAAAATCCCCGGAGTTGGTCTACGCCCCATCCGCAGTCGTCTCGCGGACCCCCGCTGTAGCCCCAACCCCTCTGGCCCCTCCCCTGCACGTTGTACCCTCACAGCCCCCATCCCCAGCCTCTTCCACCACTCCCCAGGCCCCCACTTCCCCTGCCACCGCAACTCCCGCGCGCCAAGCCGCAATCCCGCCCACCGTCCCCTACCGCGACACCCACCTCGCCATCACCAAACCCAGCCCCGCACCATCGGGCATTCTCCTCACAGCCCCGGCCTCTCCTCCCTCCCCGCAATCACCCTGGTGGTACCCCGCACAACCCGCGCCGCTCCCACGCACAGGGCCCCCGCGCTCCGACCCCCCTCATCGCCGCCCTTCCCCGCATCGCCTCCCCCTCGCCTCGCGAAACCGCCTCCGCTGCCATCCCTACTGCCGCGTGGAACCCCGCCAACGACGCCTCCTTAACTCTCGGCCCCGCCGCCTCTTGTTGGGGAAGACAAAAACCCTATCGGGGGCTAAAGGAACCAAATCCCTCAACTTTCGGGAGTTGAGGTTGATTGGGAAAAATTGCAATAAAAAAGTCCCTGAACCTCCTATTTGCAGAAAGGCCAAAAGGAATCGGAAAGTAAAGAAGAATGAAGGGGTACGAAAACTGCGCCCAAGCCCCTGGCTGCAAAAATATTTAAAGAAGAAGGCTGCAAATCAGAAATCTAGGGACTTTCCTAATCCAAGTAGGACTAGAGCCTTGGGCTTCCCCTATATAAGGACCCCATGGCTTCATTCCTTGAACACATCTCCTCCCCTCCTCTCCTTGTGTCATTTTTTTGCTATGGATTCTCCAAAGGCCATGGTGTTCATGCCTCACCAATTCTTCGAACATCACAAGGAGGAGTCAACAATCAAGAAAACGCCGCCGTTCACGCCGCACATGTTCTTCAACCACGACGGTCGCGTCACCCACGCCCGCGTATGGACTCCGTTGTTCGCTCCACACCAATTCTTCCAGAAGATAAATGAGCACGCTGATTCGTCCTCCAAGCCTGTAGATCCAGCAATTCGTCGGGAGACGAATTTGTAAAAGCGGAGGAGAGTTGATGCAGCGTCAGACCCAAATACAGGGCCAAATTTTTTAGTTAATTTTAGTGGTCAATTTTATTTACGTTTATTTACGTCGACGAATTTGTTTAAATAAATGGGATCGTCTGTGATCTCAATTAGTGGTCAATTTGAATTTTAAATTTGGTCGGTTAATTAGTTAGAGTCATTTTAGGATAAATTGGTAGTCAATTTAATTTAGTTACTATTTTTGTAACATCATCCCTCCTATATAAAGGGATGAGGGTCCAATGTGTTAGTCAATTCAGATTTATGAAAAGTTGAGAATTATTCTTTATCCCTCTCTTCTTTCTCTTCTCCCCTACGCGGTCTTCGCACTTCTTCTCCCTCAACCCCTCGTATTCCCGACGAGTCTCTTCTCTCTTCCCCTCGCGGTCTACGCGTTCTTCTTCTCTAACCCCGCGCATCCAGCGTGTCTTCTCTTTTCAACCCCCCTCTTTCTCCACCAAACTTCCACCGTTCAAATATTTCAAAATTTATTGTCAACACCGAAAACCGATCCGCATCAACGAAGAGGTATTATGTAGAAGGTGAATTTCTCCAAAGCATATAATACTTTAGACTGTCGATTCCTTTGGTCAACTCTTACGCATAAAGACTTCCTCGATGTGTAGATCACCTGGATGAAAAGATGCATAATCTTTCCAACATCAAGCAACCCATCCAATACATAGTTTTACATTGAAGGAGGTGAAGACAGTTGTTTAAAACCTAAATGTGGATGGGGCAACTAAATCATGACATATTCCCGATGTTCTTTTTTAAAGAATTCTGGACTTTAATCAATAGAGAGGTCGTGGAGGTTGCGGAGGAATTTGCAGTGAAAACTCAGGTTTCAACAGAGTCAGCAAGGCACTCATTTGTCTTCTCCCGAAGAAGGAAGTCTCTGATCAGGTAGAAGATTTTCACCCAATTGTCATTTCCAATGCCATTTACCTGATTGTTGCTAAATCGAACAGACTTAACATTGTGCTTGATCATATCATTCCTCTGCTTTAGTCTACTTTTATCCCCCGTAACAAGTTGTTGATAGCCTGGTTGTGGAAACAAAAATATTAGCAAATTGGAAAAGAAGACGACGAAGAGGTATTATGTAGAAGGTGAATTTCTCCAAAGCATATAATACTTTGGACTGTCGATTCCTTTAGTCAACTCTTACGCATAAAGACTTCCTCGACGTGTAGATCACCTGGATGAAAAGATGCATAACCTTTCCATCTTACTCGATAATTGAGAATGGACGTTCGGAAGGGGGCTTCTTCCAGCCTCAACAGGGAATGTGGCAAGGCTTCCATCTAACCCCTTACTCTTCATCATTGCGGCAATTATTTTAGCTTGCATGGTGTATCATGTAACTATTCAGGAGATCACATCCGGTTACTCCTTAGGAGATATATATATGTGTGTGTGTGTGTGTGTGTGTGTGTGTGTGTGTGCCTCTTCTTCAATACGCAGATGACACTATATTTTTTATCGAGGGCAATAGAGAGGAGGCTAGGGGAATGGCGAGATTTTTGGTGAGATTTCTGGACTTATCGTTAATTGTAGCAAATCTACTGTTATTCCTTTTGGACTTTCAGAAGATGATGTACATGTGTGTAGCTTGGAGTTGCGTACATAGTGTAGTACTCTTCCCATATGATACCTTGGGCTTCCACTCTCCTATGGCAAACTTAAAACTTTTGATTGGCCCCCCATCATTGGGAAAATGGAGGCAAAACTTGCAGGCTAAAAGGGGTTATGTTATCGAGAGGTTGTCGGTTGGTGTTACTGAATTCAGTTCTTCGGCAATCTAAATCTTTTTCATGTCATCCCGCCTTCTATCATGTGGAATCCAATGGCGCATTGAAATATTTGAGTAGATTTTTCTGATTTATTCTAGGCATAATGGGAAGGGAATACATGTGGTTGACTGAGAAACTACTACTCTTCCTAAACCTCTCGGAGGCCAGGGTATATCTCGCCTAGAATCAATAAACAAGGCACTTCTTCTGAAGTAGGTTGCTAGAATATGAGGAAGTGGCGAGGATTTTTGTTGCATACTTATTCGAAGAATGTATGATGTACAAGTACATGAGAACTTGGCACATAATCAATATGCTTGATGCGCTGCCTTCTGGAAAGGCATTTGTTCTTTGAGGTCGCAACTTCGTGAAATCTTCCAGCCTTCTTTGGGAGATGGAGCTTCTTTTGCTTTTTGGGCCGATAATTGAATGAATTCCAATACTCTTGCATCGAGATTTCTATGTCTCTTCACTATTTCTTCCTTACAGAATGTCATGGTAATGGATTGTTGGGATGGTGGAGTTTGAATGCCCTCTTTCTGTTCAGATTTTTCAGGCCAATGCCTATAAGAGTTTATGTATCTTTTGAATTCACTGAGACAGATCCGCAGCCCCCGCCCGGTGGCCTACCAAGCACTTGCCCGCTGCTCCTGCCGCCTGCTTGGCGGGCTCCGCGCTCTTCCTCCTTACTGTTCTCTCCGTTGGGGCCCCTCCCTTTGCTCGGTACAGAATCCCTGTCCAGCTATCAAGTGGCGGAGACCATTGGAAGTGGAGGGGAGGTGATTTTTCGATCAGACGTGCTTACAAGTCTGTTAATAAACCACCAGCTTTGTTTGATGTCGTCCTTGTTCGTGATTGCAAGTTTATTTGGGATTTGAAATTACATAGCAAGATATGTGTTTTCTTATGGTTACTACAAAGGAGGCGTATCTTGACTAGCGATCGTTGCACCAGACTGTTCGCAGGTGCCACTGATCTTTGACCTCTTTACAACACTAAGATTGAATACATTGAACATATGTTCTTCCGCTGCGTTAGAACGCTCCATTTGGCGGGATACTGGACTTACATGGTTGAATGTAGAGTCTTGAGACTTTTTAGGACTCTTTGAATGCTGCAAAATTCAACTACATGAAGAGCTCATACATCTGATTGCTACATTATGGTCCATTTGGTTAACTAGAAATAGTATTATCTTTGCACGTGATAGTTTTTATTCTGAAAATGTGCTTTTCCATGCTAAGACACTCTTAGAATCTTGGTTTATGTAAGTATTTCTTCTCACCTCTTCTTTTAATATATCTAGGGCGGACACCTTAGTGTCTTCCCCCCTTTTTGACTTAAAAAAATAGTATTCATTGCATTCTCTATTTTTCTCCACATTTTCGAAGAAAGATCTTTGTGATGAGGGCCTTTAATATGTGTTTTATTCCAAAATTGTCAATTTGTTTCTCGATATGCAAAGAGGGTTGTAGATGCATCGGGAGGTTCAACAAAAGGCAGGTTGGATTTGGTGGCATCTTCCAACCATGAACAGCTTTGGAAAAGTTTTCCCTCAAAAAAAGTTCTAGAAAAGTTTTGGTTAGCTGGTCTGCCCTAATATTCACAAGAGAAAGCCACTACGATGACAATGTGATGGCACATGCCCCTTGTTTATGTAAACCATGGTTATAATTTATAATTATTTTTTATTTGATAAATGGACATTTCTGGTGAACCCGGGGAGGTTCAACCCTGGTTCTGTCAAAAAATAAAAAGAGCATACGATAAAGTGACTAGTAACATATCAAACGATATAAGGGGCATAAAATGTTTTAGAAGAGATGGATCAAAGAATCGATCATTACAACACAAAATAGTAGGTAAAAATACCAGCTAGAGCTGGTTGTCCACGGTGCTCGACCTCTTCAGCCTGGTGTCTGGGTTAAAGATCAACAGGGAGAAAGTCTGAGTTTTAACGTTTGGGTGGGTTTGAGGAGGAGGTTGTTGTTGGAGAGGGCCAGTTGAAATCGCCACGAGGTAAACTTCCCATTACATATCTGGGCCATCCATTGGTGGCAGGGAAGATGAGAGTGGAGGACTAGAGGCCGGTTATCGAAAAGCTGGAGCAGATATCGGTGGGTTGGAAAGCAAGTTTTCTCTATAGGGGGGAACTTGTTGTCCTGAAGTTAGTAATATATGTGATACCAATTTCTTTCTCTCTTCTAGGCTTCTTTCTGTGGGGTGAGGAAGAAGCTGAGAGCATCATGCATTGGTTCTTTTGGGCTGGTTCTGGGAAGACCTGTGGGACGCCATTGGTTGATTGGAAGACAGTTACTTGCTCAAAGGAGGATGGTGGCCTTGGGGTACGGAGCCTGAAGGAGATGAACAAAGGTCTACTCTATAAATGGGTTGGGCGGTTGTGGGGTAATTGTGAAAGCCAGGTTTGCACGGTTATTCATCAGATTTATGACATCGGCCCATCCTTTCCCATTCATGGAAGAATGCTCTTTGCACCCTCTCTCTTCTGGAGGAGTATCTGTGTGGTGGCGTAGGAGGCAAGACATTTTTTGAGATCGCTCTTGGGTGACAGCTCGAGGTTCGGATTTAGGGCAGATGATTGATCTAAGTACAGGGTGTTGGGCCAGCACTTCTCGAGGCTTTTGGCTCTGGCCTCCAACCCGGAGGCAACGGTGGCTGAGATGTGGGATGGACACTCGTTCTTCCCTTATTTCAGGACGGAGTTTTCCTATCAGATGATGGAAGATTTGGTGGGGATGACGGCAGCTCTAGAGGCGGTTGCAAGGCCCATGAAAGGCAGGGATTGCGAGTGTTGGCGGGATGGGAACTTTTCTGTGGAGAACGCATGTAAAGCCTTGAAGGGGTCTCGGATAGTTGATCCAGACGGTCTTGTAATGGATTACAGAAGTATTTGGGGTTGGAAGACTCCAGCAGAGTAAAGGTCTTCTTGTGGTTATGCAGAAGGGGTCGGCTTCATACGGGGAACCGTTTTACGCGGTTCTTCAAAAATGCCAACCAATCGTGTGCAAGATGTCAGGAGGAGCGGAGAATGTTGACCGCTTATTCTTCCAATGTAGGAGCTCTCATGATGTGTGGTCTACCTACGGGAATCAAGAGGCATACTTTAGAGACATGGCGAGCTTTTGGAAGTCCATTTGGTGAAAAGTGGAGAGGCATGGAGAGGGAGCGTATTGGCCACTTAGCAATATTGTGGGCTATTTGGTTGGCTAGAAATGAGGTCATTTTCAACATGGGCGGAATTTCGGGAGGGGAACATTGTGGCAAATGCCAGGGTACTCTCTAATGGTTGGCGAATGTAATTGTTCTTTTTCATTTTCTTTCGAGTCCGCTTGGTGAGGACTTGTAAGTTGTACCTTGAAAGGTCTTGTAATATTTTCTTAAAAGGTGATTAATGGTGAAGATTTTGGGCCCACACTTGTACAGTGATGGCCCTTTTCCCTTTAAAAAAAATACCAGTCAGATGCTATGATTAAAAGAAGACACTAAAAAGGAATACGTTATCATTTGAAATTTCCATATAATTCTAGTTACTAAAATAGAGAACATCGGATTCGTACCGATCAACAAAAGGGCAGCCACCACCCAAAAGATAACTTGAACAGATCGGCCATACTGAATTTGATATTGAGACCTCTGCAACTGTCTCTGAATGGTCCCAATCCACCCGTGGAGCTGCTTACGATAAGATTCATCGCTACAGCTGTCGATGCAGCTTTTGCTCCTGCTGTAGCATGAACCGAAACCCTACAAAAGAAAAATAGACCTTGGAACTGCAGAGGAGAAGAGAAATTTCTAGAGTTCAAGGAAAATGAGGCCAACAAGTTCTCAAGACAAGCAACTCCGCACCTTACTCGCTTGTTGCTTCTGCAAAGGGATAGTCTCTGATTCATGTAGCTGGTCGGCATGCTTCAGTTTATTGATAAACTTCTTTTTCGAAGTGGATTCTACAATACCAGACAAACGAGACAAGCTAAACACCTTGGGCATGCAAGGACGAGAGCGGTAGTCTAAGGATCCCGCTGGGCTGTCATCGACGGCAAGAGAAATCGCCCACACTCCACTGTCACTGCCAGCGCTGGCGGTCCTCCGATGAGCCTGAACCCTCTCACCAGCCATCCTGAAGGGGGCCTTCTTTGCGCAGTCTTCGCCGCACCGTGGTTCCTCATCAGGGGACAGAACGGGCACCTTCTCTCCCCCCACCGGTGGAGAGCCGGAGAGGAAAGCTGCGAGCTCATCCCGCTCGCCCTCATCTAATCGGACCCAAGAAAGACCCGACCTGCCTTCCTCCATCTCCGCTTCCATCAACGAATTCTCGACAATCAGGACTTGATTCCTGATGGCGGAAACGAATTCCGTGTGACGGGTTTTCGTGTCGTCCTCTGACGGAAGCCCCTCACCTCTCGTTTTGGACGCCCGATCGAATTCCTCGAGCTGAAAACAAAACAAAGAATTGGAAATTTCAAGGTATTCTGAAGGGGCAAAGTCTTCCTTGGATTGGGGGAAAGTCCACCTGCCATTTGGCGGTGCCGAGGGCGGTGTGCAGCTCCCTCCGGAGCTCGCAGACGTCATCCTCGTCCACGGGCTCTTCATTCAACCGGGCCTTCCTCTCCTTCATCCACCTCCTGTATATCGACTCCATCCTGCGCAATATCAAAAGCATATCAGCAGAAAATCCGCAGAGAGCGGTCTATTGTGATGAAAGGCAGAACCCACTAACCTGTCGGCGGATTCTTGGACTTCTTCTGCGGCGGAAAAGAAAGGGTCTTTCTCCCATCGATCTAAGCACGAGCTCATGTGTTCTATGTTCTTGACGAAATATGGGAGGAGATGGGAAGTGTGATTGTAGAACAAAACCCTGGAATCGATCTGGACGTCGATTGCGAGGAGGAAGGGAAGGGAAGAGGAGAAGGTGCACCGTCAAATTCCTACCTAACGGGAGGGGAGCGGAAGGACGAGGAGTTTCTGTTTTACCCTTTTTCCTTTTCCACTTCTGTGGCCTGGACCTGCGATTCCACGCCGAGGCCAACGTTGATGTCGAACACGGCACGAACGACGGCCCTGAGTTTGTTTATATGGTAGCCTGGTTGACCTCGCCTATAATTTGCATGTTTTGTAGAAGCCGTCGAAGAGCAACTCTTCTTTTTTCAGATGCGATGAAGCTACGCCCTCCAACGTTTTGCATAGGTGAATTCAGAATCTAGGTTTGGTATTTAATAGATCTGAGATCGTTCGATCAAATCAGAATGGGCTTAGACTTAAGACATTTGGTTGAGAGATTTCGATAGATAGATTGGATTGGACAAAAATTAAATTAAATATGTCAAAAAATTACAAAACCTAAATTAGATGTGAAAAATTTTAACTAATTCAGGGTTGTGAAACCTCGAGCATTTTAGGGTATGTCAACCCTAGGATTGTGTCGTCCCGTGATCATCGTGAAAAAGGTAGAAATGGATATTCTATTAGTGTGAGACATGAAAAATTATACATGTTGTGCTCATAAAACGAACAAAAACATATTTAAATGTTTATAACATTCATTTTTACACCACTTAGACATCTACAAACTATAATAAAATGCAACAAAAGTATGATATAAATGAAAAGTAGCATGCATCTTGTTGGATATATGTGAACATGCTTCGTAAAGCAGGTCGCAAGCAATGGGTAAACATTGAACTTTAACCAGTAAAGCAAATACATACTCATCAACCATGGTGTTATGAATCGCTCCCAATATGATAATTATCAACCTCTTTTAGTAGCCGATAATGGTAGTATAGGAGGCGGAAAATGATTCGTCAAAAACCATAATTCTTGAATATTGTGGTGGATTTTTTACTTGTTAAGTATATCGAGGTTGAACAAGGGATCGGACGACTTCTAGTTGTGTGGTTCTAAATTAATTTGAATAATTAATTAATTACTATGTTAATATCTGTGTCAGAAAATAAAGTAAAAATAAAGGAAATGCAATGATGAAAATGCAAGCAAAAGAAACAGAGAAGATGATGAAGTACGGAATCTGTGATTTTCGATCGTTGAATAAAAATGTCAATTAATCCTCAGAGTAAATCACAAATCAAAAGAGATTAAATCCAAAAAAAATATTAGTTTAATTTCAGGCTTCATGCTATGAGATTAATCAACGAATAATCATGCAAATGATGCGGTCACTTGATAATTTTTATCTAAGAAGATTTGACCTCGAAATTCCCTATAAATTACTCCTCAAAAATATAAACTTTAATCAGATTAAATATCAGGGGGTCAAATATAATTAGAATGAGTCTCGACAACTAAAGATTCAGATTTTGTGAGGGTCTAAAATATACTCGCAAAGCGAAGACACAGTGTCGCTGAGGCGACCACTCACAAAACCCGAACTATTCAACAATTAACCCACAAATAGATATATCAATGCAAAATAAAGTGGAATTAAATTTTATTATAATTCTACTAAAAGTGTGTATAGTGAATAAGTGGTAGAGGTCGAACACAGAGAGTACGGGGAATACACAACAAAAATTGGCAAAAGGCAATCATTACTTTTGATGTTTGTGACGATATTTAATTTTTAGTGGATTTCCCATCATTATTATTTTTTGAAAATTTTTATTTTAATTTTAATTTTTAAATTTATTAATTTTTATATTTTCTGATTTTTAATTTTTCTTTTACTTTTTAATTAGATATAAGATAAGTATATCTAATATATGTAGCTGATATAGATAATATAGATACTAAATATATAGAATAAAGATAAATTTGGAAATTTTCATCAGGTGTAATATTTTTATTTTTTTAAAGGTTTTAGAAAATATTTTAGTATTTTTAATAATGATAATGATATTAATAATAGTATAAATAACGGTATCTATATATAAGGGTGTAGACTTTTATATTTATAGATATAACTATAAATACCCAAAAATGATAAAATAAAATAGTTTTATCTCTTATATTTTTCTTTGTTTTTCTGATTTTTCTTATAAGTCTTGCTAATTTTAATGTATTTTTAAAGTGTAAAATACCCTTAAACATGGAATAGAAAAAGAGGCTGAATGTTTTAAGATTTTAAAAATAGATAAATGGTCCAAAATTCCTTAAAACTGTTTTTAGTGTATAGTATATAACATACCTAAAATATAGAAATAGAAGTGGATATTCTTTGATTTTTCAAAGATTTTTGAGAATTTTTATAAGGATTTGGATCTTTTTAATTTTTATTGATTTTCTTTTTCTATTTTTATTGATTTTTGGTCTATAGGTGCAAAATAAAATAATAAAAAAATACTATTTTTGTAATTTTCAAAATATTTTATAATTTTTATGTATTTTTTACTGCAAACGGGGATTAAATGCAAGGTTTTTTAAATTTTTTAAATATAGGAAAATATATAAAATATATAGCAAAAATATATGTAATTAATACGGGTCCAGGTATTTAAAAAAATGCTAACATTTTTGGAGGCCATATGGTATTTGTGATAAATAAAATAAAAGAAATAAAAATACATGTACTGTTAGGGACCTATTTGTAAATAAAAATAAATAAAAATACAAATGAGAACAAAGATCCAAAGTATAAGGGCCTCTACGAAATTTACCTGCAAATATTTAATTCATTCCATGCTAGCACAAATAGAAATGTAATTTATAAAAGGTGGTAGGGCATACATGCAAATATCTCAAAAAGTATTACATTGTATCTAACCTTTCCTGGACCAAACAGAAATAAAATAAGTCCGAGGGTTTAGGTGCAAAAATCATAGTCCCCTCATGCGCGCAGGTACGTGAGGTGATGTGGACTAGACCTAAATGTAAATATGAAGAGTACAAGAGCCAAACTACAATATAGAAACTTTATAACTACAAAGGAATTATTTTGTACAAAAAATAAAACACAAAACTGGGGGTTGGAGCGCAAAATACCCCCCACTTTACCATTGGGGGATGGTTCATATGTCTTCACTAATCCACGTGACGTGATCCCAACAACCTATACCAGTTCGCAGCTAAAAGGATGGGATTAGATCTTAGTTGTTGATCATGCGGCTGCAAGATGAGGCATCCAATGGCTGGGGCTTGATCTGGAGTGAGCGGGCGATCTAACCACCACTGTTGCTCACGAAGAACAAGGAAGAACGCTCTGAGCAACGAACTTCGATCTGCCCTCACGAGCAACTTCGACACCTTCCGGCCCTCCTCAAAAGCTCAAAATGATCGTAGTAATGTCCTCCACCTAGTAAATGTTTCCAACAAGTCCAATGAGCCCTGACAAGGTCACTGAAGAGTTGTAGCTCCGGGTTTCCTGATTTGGGCAAAATTCGACCCAAAAGGGGGTCCTTGACCGCCTAGACCTACAGGGTTAGTCAACATGCAAAAAATTCAAGGTCCAAGGGCCTTCATTGATGAAGATGGGTGAGACATGTGTCTGATGGGGAACCTTTGGCGAGGGACAAATTTGGGATTCGATATCTTAATCCAAAGATAATCAAGGGGACTGGATGCACGGAATGTAGATGAAGCTAAGAGGAACGAATTGGTGGTGGTCAGATGGATGGAGAACGACGGAATCATAGTGGGAGAGTCGTCGGAGCTCAACTCTAGCAAACACTGAGTTTTAATTTTTATGAAATAGGATGCTAGATTAATAATAAATTAAAGCTAATCAACTCTAATGCTAGGCCTGGGAATGGAAAAATGTAAGAAATAAACACTCAACAAACCTAGGAGCTGCGAGCGGGGCTCGCGGCGAAGGTGTACGGTGGAGCTTGGATCTATCTCAATTACTATCCTTCATTACTCGTTGAAGCCTTGGGGATGTTCATGTTGTCACCAAGAACTTCGATCACTCTTAGAATTAGGTTTTGGATTGGAGAAGAGGGATCAAATCGAGGAGGAAGGTGAAGACGATACTATATACTAAGAGAGGTTTGCATATGGTTTTAGCTCGATTTAGTGGTTCTTTGATCAAGGAAAGGCAAGGGCGTGTAAGTGTGTCGATCAAGGAGGAAAAGTCAAGAAGGAATCTGTCTAAAAAATGAATGTATTGGGCGTATAAAATCGGGGAAATCAAGATCAATGCTTTGACAACTACAAGAAGAGGGAGGGTAGAGAGTTGACCCAAGTCAACCAAGATTTAGCCCTAATTGAGCCATGTCAGCCATAAAATGAACAAATCGAAATATAAAAATAGAAATAATTCAAACAGAAATATTAAACTATTTTATTATTTTTTTCTTAAGGCATGGAATTTTTATTATTTTATGTAGTATTTTAGTCTAATTTTTAGTTATTTTTACAAGTTGATTTATTATAGGTTACTTTTTACAAGTGTAATTATATGTTTATTTATTTATAAAGTATGTATTTTATTTTTACTTTAAATTTAAAATTTTATTATTTATATACGTAATTTATATATTTATAACGTATTTAAATACACTTAAATATATTTTTCTTGTACTTTTTTGTAATTATATTTACACTTAAATAAATATAGATATTTATTATATAGTTATAGTTAAGTATAATTCATCTATATATTACATTATACACATTAATTTTAAGGTATTTTTAATGGTTTTAATTTACTATACTTATGTACAAATGTTATAAATAATATTTACAAAATTATAAAAATATAAGATAATGAAGAGTATAAAGAATAAATAAAATGAATATTTTATTCAAGTATAATGCACAATAGGGATCCAAAAATTAACTTTTGCATCCTAACTCCAAAATGAAACCACTGTCATTAAATAGCCAATTAAAATTTATATATAATTAAAGGTGATTTTGATGGATTTTGAGTTCATATGGAGAAGATACATGTCTGAGAGGTTTGGATTTTTGGCTCTTATTTTTGAGTGTAGAAGGCACATTATACATTATTTTTATATGTGATAAATTTTGTATTCTTCTATGTATTTTTATCTACAGTTTTCATGTACAAAGTTTATTGATTTGAAGTACAAATAATAAAGAATAAAATATGTCCCAAAATGAATTTATTAGTGGATTCTGAATTAGGTTTTTATTGTATTTTTGGCTCTTATTTCCCCCTACTTTATTGCTTGTTGACCTAGCCATCATGATGCCTAGGTCTCGTTCAATACCTTTGGTATTTCATTTGTTTTTCTTTTCTTTTCTTTATTCTTATATATTAGCTTTAAATATAGTATTTTATACAATATTTACATAATTAAATATTGAATGTTATTGTATGCAAAATAATTATATTTACATGTATTTAGCTAGGTTTTAAAGGCCAAAATGAAAGAATAAAGGTGATGAAATGGAGATTCATCAACCACGGATCAAATTTCTTGAAAACAATACAACAATGACATGATTAATCAATTTAAAATTCCTCAAATAAAATATTAAGGAAATGAATTAATTCCTCTTCCTCAAGTATGCCCCCTGCAAAGATTAATTCCTCAATTAAATTAGTCGATTATCAATAAGGAATCATCAATAAATATCCTCAACTGAGTGTCTGCAGATTAAATCGGATTTTTCTCCATATAAACAGCACATCGATGTTAAAAATCAGCCTTCATAGGTCTAAATAAATCCTAAAATAATATTTACAATTCAAGTTCTGATCCGTTCATAAGATATATAAGATGAAAGAGCACAGAAATAACTTCAAAATGACATAATACATGCAAAAATCAGAGTTCAAATGAGAAAAATATGCTAAAATGAAATTCTATAAGTAAAATGCAATAAAAATAAAGTTATTTCCTCAAAAAGATCCATGGAGGAACTTATATGCAATTATTAAAACTTGTGAGGGTTTAAATGCAATTTGCTCACATACACATGTGGGGCACGCGACTCTATTGGGTAGGGACTTTCTTACAAATTTGGAGGAAGGTAGGGACTCTTCTACAATTTTCCCACCACATACCTGTGGTACACGTTGCTTATGAGGCTCAAGTGCGGAGGCGTTGGCTCGGAGCGCTAAGACTCCAGGTGGGAGCTATGTAGAGGCTAGGGTGGAGCCTTGGGTATCCCGATCCTGGAGGAGCGAATCAAGGGGATCTAATGGCTCTAATGCGTAGCACGAATGGATGGTGGATGATGCCTCTACGGTGTTGATCAACGAATGAGACTCCTCATGTACATGCACCATTGGATCAAAATCTAAGGGGCCTGCTCTTTGTCCTCCTCCATGGGCAGTGGCGTGAAGGTTGGGCTCTAGCGACTTCCCCCAAGCTTCACCGATGCTCTGCTCGACGATGAAGGGTAATGGAAGCTCAAGGGAGCCCTAGCGAAGGTCTGGTTAGTGGTGCAAAGAGGCTACAATGGCTGAGAAGGTAAGACAGTGTCTGGTCGTCCGAGGTGACGAAGGAGATCAGAGCTCGATTGCTTCGTATGATCAATGAAGATGGAGGGGACATGCAAGGTTAGAAGTCGAAGGCGAGTCAAATGGAATGGGATAGAGGTCCTAATCAAGTGGAAGGAAAAAATGACCTAGAGCGTCATGTCTGTGCAAGACCTGGAGGTAGCACTTAGTGGAGGAGAGAGCGGAGAAGGGGAGGGTGAATTGCGAGGGGTTGGTGAAGTTCAACGATGTGAGGTAGAAGTGATTCAACCCTCGGGAGGGCTGAAGATACATTGGGTGTGCGTGTATAAATCGGTGAAATCCAAAAGGGGCAGAGATGGTCGAGGTTACCAGGAATATGAACGTCGGAGAAGATGATATGGAGATGAATCTGGAGGAAGATGAGATGCGGAAGGTTTGCATGGGAACGAGGAGTTGAAGCTCCCGTCAGTCCTTGCTCAAGAGCTCTGGCGAAATCGAGCACGAGCTCTGTAGCTCTGCATCTTGGAGAGATGTGATACATGCAAAGAAGCACCATGGATCTCACCACCTCCTCCTTGTCGTCGCCTGAAGGATGACATGCCATAGCTATCACCTAGCGTAGAGCTTTGGCTGGAGCAGAAGGATTGAAAATGGTGGATGACCAGAATAAATATGGTGGAGATGATTAAATATGCGAGGCTTGGAGGTGGCGTAACGGCGAGAAGGAGCAAGTGGAGGGGCTGGCGTGGATCTTTGATGACAAGGGGTTACAATTAGGCTTTAATCAATGTGAGCTATGACAAGGGTCGTCGGGTGTTTGAGGGAGGATGAGGAGAAATGAAAAGGGGTAACGTGGGAGGGAGATGTTACCTGAAGAAAGAAGACGACACCAGTGACGTTGGATCAAGATCGATCCAATGGTTAAGAATGGTGTGTCATACGGTTCTGACCTAATCTAATGGTTAGATCTTATGGCAGGAAGTGGGGCGAAGAGGAACGACCAAGATGTGATCTGGGTTGTTGATTAAATGGTTGATGGGATAGACGGGGATGAATGTGGGCCGTTGGATTGATCTTAATCCAATGGCCATGAGAGATTGCACTAAAGGACAAAAATCGTTGACTAGGTCAAAGCTCAGAGGATGACAGGGCAAGGTTGAGGACCAATGCAGAGATGGTGCGTGGTGAAAATTTAACCAAATGGTTGACCAGAAAATAAGAAATAAGATGGATAAAGGGGTCAAATCAAAAGTGGTCAACATGAAAGTTGTTCGTCTCGACGAGGTCTACTTTCATGAAGGACCCAAAATCAAAAGAAGTCAATTATGCGAAACATATTTTTGGAGGTACTCTCTAGATAATAAAATACCACATTTTGTACTTTTTGTATTTTACTTAGATTTTAATTAGTGAATTAATTTATATATGATATATTCATAATTGTTCTAATTTTTATGTATTTTTTATAGGTTAGAAAATTGTAAAATAAAAACGATAAAGATAAAAAATGTACAAAAATATACAATGTTAGACTTTTGTGTTTTCTTCTGATTTTTTGTTTTTTATGGATTTTAATTCTCTATGTTAGGTTAATTAATTAATCAAATAATATATTACAGAAGGAATTAGGTTAAAATAACTAGTCTTTTTATATAAAATAATAAGCTCAATCCATGTTAAAAAAAGTTATTTAATTACAAAGTTTAACCTTAATTTTAACACATTTAGTGAATGTTAATAAATTAATTTTAGGGGATTTAATAAGTGATTTATTAAGAGAATTTTGCTAAGATGATCATATAAAATAGACAAATCATGGATTCATCACACCTCTATACTCAGATCTTTGCTTGATCCCAAGCAATTTTTAATGAGTTAGAAGGTTGAATCCCTGACTATGCATGTGCGAATTCAAGACTTGCCTTATTAAGAATCCTTGGTTTCAGTGATCCTACAATCCTAAGTTGAATGTGGCTCTAGTCAAAAGGAATCGAACTTCTCTAATTATCATACTCTTTATTTATACATACAACTAAAAGATATGAAGCTTAGTATGTACTGTAATCACAAGAGTCGAGTCGAAACGTCACCCAAAGTCCTGATCCAAGATACTCTCCTCAAGAACCAATTCTCAACACTAGGGAATAAATCAGTTCTTGCATTCAATTCTACCATCTCAATAGTTTGTAAGACTTCAAAATGTAGATGAAAGGCATGTTGGACATGCGAGCCCACGACGAGCCATTTATGCAATAAATGTTATTGCGAATATCATTCCCTGATCTGAAATGAAGAATAATTAATTTGCATAATAGGTCCCTTAGTACAATTAGGGTTATCTACCATGGCTATCTTAATGATCATACAACTGTTGATTCAATTATTGAATCATAGAGGTTGGTGCTTGGATGAATATCTAAAGAGTTAGATTGATGACTTATCAAGCACCGTTAAATGATTGTTAAGATGTGATCTCCAGCCTGAGTAGGAGATGGCAATTGTTTCTCACATAGGCTGATATCTGACCGAACTCTTGATGCATGTCCTCTGCATAGGAATAGAGATTCGGAGGTGTCAGATTAGTTAGGTCAAAGAGTTGACTTAAACGAGATCGAGATAACCAAAGTCTTATGTCGTATGCTGTCACGATATAGGCACGCATCCTCTGACTGGAGACAGATGTGCTACTATATGTCTGAGTATGTACCTTTGGCAGACCGATAGGTTGATGACCTAACCAAGGTCTATACATCGGTGCGTTGGTTTGCATATAAGGGCATATGAGTAATATGATCTCTCAAAGGGATCATACAGGTTCACTACTGAACCAGAAGACATGAGCTCACTCGTGAGATATTGGGAAGAATCAAATTCCGTGCACGGTCGTCTCGCTTTTGAAGCTTGACTGAATTTGTAGGTTTGATATATACTTTTAGAAAGTATATGATCAAGACCTAGGTATGATATATGCTTTTGGAAAGTATATGATCGATACCAAATCCCAATGATCAAATGAGAAACTTACTGATAAAGCCCTGAAAAAGACAATATAAAATTGATCTTGATCTTCGGGTTGATCATAGGTCTTACAGTATGCAGGAGTACAGGTACTGGGAATACCTGAGGGTGATGTGATCATAAACGATTGTATAACCATGACGCTTCCATTCCGAGGGAGTGATGAAACATGTCTGGATTTTAGTGACTCCTATCAGTAGAGAAGCAATCTGATCTTGGTCCAAGTGTTGGACATTGGTCTGAATGAGATTCAGATGCAATACCTCTCTGAGGATATTCACATGAAGTAGCCCCAAGGCTTCATGGTTGAGGAAAACAAGGTGTGCAAGCTAAACCATATATGGACTCAAATAAGCTTCTTGTAGTTGGAACATCAGATTTGACGAAATCATAAATGTTATGATTTCAGATAGAATCTTGATGTACCATGTGAAGCTTAGTGGGAGTGCCATTGTGTTCATCGTGTTAAATGTAGATAATATCCTAATCATTTAGAATGATATAAGGATGATAATAAGTGTTTTATAGACTGGCTATTCCATATCTTGAGATATGATCTCAAGAATACCTCTTAGATCTTAGTTCTGAAGTTGTTCAGAAGCAAAGAAAAGAGGGTATTGGGACTGTCACATTTGTAGTACACCTTGGACATATTCCATTCTTGGAAATTCCAAGAAAGGCTTCCTTCCCTTGAGATTTGGTACTGACCTATCTAAAGGGATAACACCTCAAAGAGTTGAGGAAGTGAATACTAGAACTGCTTGCACCTGTGCATCAGTTACGAGAAGCTAAGTGTATGCTAAATGTGTATAAAAGCCAGATATCTACCATGCAGTGGGAGTAGTAAAGTGTTGATAATCCTACTATGGAGAGAAAACACTTGATTGCAGTAATAACAAAATCTTCATAGATGACAAGATTTTTGAGATAGTGATCTCAAAGTCATATCTTCAAAAGCTTAAGACTTTATAGATAGAGATATAAAAGGTCTTAACTGCGAATACCTTAGGAGATAGAGATCTCCAGGAATAAGGGTATTCTAATAAGGATTATGGAAATACTGGTTATAATAATTAAGCAATAATGTCAAGGACACTATAACTGCTTTGACTAGATTGAGTGTTGGTTGCATAAGATGTAACATTCGCATTGGATGCGAGCACTGTTACCTAGAGATATGCAAGTGCCGTAAAAGGACTTGGCATAGTCTTTTGGGAACAGAGTGACTGATCAGCTTACCTAGCTATTTCTAAATAGCCTATGATTGTCACATGAGTGTGGGTTTAAATGATTAGCCCATTAATGTCTCTTTGGGCTAGTGAGACATTGTTGGACATGCGAGCCCACGGCGAGCCATTATGCAATAAATGTTATTGCGAATATCATTTCTTGATCTGAAATGAAGAATAATTAATTTGCATAATAGGTCCCTTAGTACAATCAGGGTTATGTACCATGGCTATCTTAACGATCATACAGCTGTTGATTCAATTATTGAATCATAGAGGTTGGTGCTTGATGAAGCCACATTTCATCATCTTTATTCTATCATTTTGGCACCAAAAACCCTATCAAATGCATGTAAATAGCATTAAATCCATCATCTTAGCATTCATGCATGTGCATCCAAATAGTGTATAAAATAGTGTAATTAAAGCTAACATTATAGAATAAATAAAAGAAAAGAAAAAGAATAAAATATTGTAAATATTTTATGACCCAAAACCCCGAGACCTAGGCATCTTGATGAATAGGTCAACAAGGAATAAAGTAGGGGGAGATAAGGGTCAAAGACCCATTCTTTTTAATTCATTCTTTATTCATTTTGGGACCTATTTTTGGTTCCACTTTTTATACCTCAAATAAAGAATTTTGTACCTGAATGTTGTAGATAATTAAATAAATAAAAAATACAAAATTGATTTCACTCAAAAATAATGTACAGATAAAAAGTTATGATCTGAATAAAATTCCAAAACTCCAACTTCCCAAACCCGTATCTTGCAAATAAAAACTCGAAATGTGCCAAACTCACTTTAATTGTATATAGTATAAAATAAGATATTTAATGGCGGTGGTTTCGCATTTGGCGGAGCTACGGTTTGAAAGTTGAGTTTTGGACCCCTATTGTATACTTGTACAGATTAAAATATTCAATTTATTATTTATTCATTATTTTTATATTTTTATAATTTTATAAATTTTATTTATAATATATTTGGACATTAAAATCAGAATGAAAAGTCAAAGGAAACACAAATAAAAATACTTGTATATATACTACATAGGTATAATACCTACACACATACCTGTATAACACATACTTATATTTTATTAAATATATAAAACACATCAGAAAAATAAAATAAAAATATAACTAAGTGTATAAAAGTATTTTATAATTTTATAAAATAATAAACAAAAATAAATAATATAAATATACAAAGTAAAAAGAAATTAATAAAATATATAGGTAATATACCTATAAGGGGTACAAAAGGGAACTTATAAAATTATACCTCATAAAATTAATTAAAAATCACCATAAAATACTTCATAAAATAATAAACATTTTTTATTTAATAACCAAAATTTAGTTCATTTATTTTCTATTTTTAAATGAATTTACAAGATAATTTCCCAGGGTTTTTCCTGGTTGGTCCACGTGGACCAACCAGGTGCAAACCCTAGTTGACCCCGGTCAACTAGGCGTCCTTCACCCCTGCAACCTTGTTAGACCTCGTTTGACCTCCGTCTTCTCGATTTTTTCACGGGCAAGTCTTTCACCCATTTGAGATGATTCCTTCTGCGAACTTATTCCTCGATCATCTCTCATCACCGCCCAGCGTTTTCCTCGAAGATTGGATCACTGTGGAGCTCGATATGCCTTGGTCTTTGGAGCGCCTCAGTCACTGAGTCAAACCACATAAGAATGGAGCCCGACCTTCCTTTGAATTTTTGGAACCCCTCATTCTAGGTTTAGCACCCATCTCTTGTGCCCTAGCCCTCCAGGAAGGTGACAGCTACCCTCGGAGCATCTTAGGTCGGTTGAGCGAAGCCTGAGGTGGCTTCCACAACCTCCGCCACCATCGCCGGCATCGAGGTATATCCCTCCGGTCTCCACCATCGAGGCAGCCTTATTTTCTCTTTATTTCTTTTGCATTTCGTTTCCCGTAGTCTTAGGATTAAAACCCCCCAAAGATCTTCCATTTCCATCGACTAAATCACCCAGTCCGTCCACCTCACCGGAGCGCTCCTCCGGCCGAGCTTGGCTACACCACTCCGCGCTTCCATTTCGCCTCCGCGGGACCCAGGCATTTTGCCCTGGGTCCTCTCACTTTGTTTTGCAGGTGCTTGGACTCTATCGCACGCCTAGGGGGTCATTTTGCCCTTCACCGGAGCCGCTCGAGCTCTCCTAGCTCCGCCAGCATCTCCAGTGAACCCCGGCCACCACCGAGGCTTTTTAGGCCCACCAGCAGCTAAAGGATGCTTCCAGGAGGGCGCAGCCCCATTTTGAAGCTCAAAAGCCACCGGAGCTCGGAGATCAGCCTAGGGGAAGTTCGCCTCGCCGGTGTTCTTCCCCGTTCGTCCTCCGCTGCTCCCAGCCGTCAGATCAGGCCGCGTCTCCAGGTTGAACAACCGTCGTTCGATATCCTCGCCTATTAACCGTCGGATCATCCGAGGATCATCTAATCTCGGCCACACAGAGCAAAGTGTCATCGGCCGTTGGATCGTTGCCACGTGTTAAGTGAATCAGCCACGGCCGTTGGATCACGCGCTTAGGGGTATTTTGCATTATTCACCCCGCGCCTTTTTGTATTTCTATTTAGTCCTTAAACATTTGCCTACCGTTTAAAAAGTTTTGTAAAAATTATACTTAGACCCTTGAACTTTTATTAATTGCAACTAGGTCCTGGCCACATCACCTCACGTGACCAGTACACGTGAGGTGAGGGCATTTTGCACAGGACCCCTTAAGGGTTTTAGTATTTCGTCTAGGTCCAGTAATCTTTGTATTACGTGTAAACTTTTTGGAATATTTGCATAGTGACCCCTGGGATTTTTGGATATTACGTTTATACACTTTCCAGGCGCATGCTAGTCACGCGCCCTAGTGGGTAATTTGCAGGATAACCCTTGTGGGTCTTGATATTTGTATTTGGTCATTTAAATGCAATATTCAGTATTAAACTTTATGTGAAACTTGCACTTTGACCTTGGATGTTTTGATATTTGCATTTATAACCCTGCTAGGATGTGTAATTTTGTGTGCTTGCTCTATTTATTTCATGCATCATTTTAATTCCAAAAATTACCAAAAAATGCCATAAGCTCCTGTTGCATCACTCTTTCACGCTATATTTTTGCATTTCACTTTTATTGCATTTTCATATTTATTAAAAATAAAAAACATGCATTTTAGCCACTATTGCATTAGAAAATTCATAAAAATTATAAAAATATTTTGAAAAATTCCAAAAATTATATTTTGCTTGTTTTATCATATTTTAGTGTCAGTCCAAAAATCATTAAAAATTTCAAAACAAAAACCTTAAAAATTAGAAAACACCTAAAAACTTCATAAAAATCTAAAAAATCATAGGAAAATTCCTAAAAATATAAACTCACTTTCTGTAGTTTCTCTATTTTATTGTCTTTATTTTAAAAGTAATTTGGGAAAATTCTATTACTGTTTAGTATTTTTCATTCCTATTTTAATTTCGGCCAGAACCTTTGCTCACTTTTTCCTTATGTTTTCTATTTTAAAAATACCAAAATTTTTTTTGAAAAATACCCGAAAATCACAAAAATAGTAGAAAATTTAAAAAGACCAAAAACATTTCATTATCTGATTTTTGACTATTTTTACCTATTTTTATAAATACGTTTTCCCCTCTTTCCTTATCTTGTATATACATCCTATTATTGAAAAAGAAAATATAAAACTGTAAAATATAAAAAGAAAATATAAAATCAGAAAGTCAAAAACCAAAATACAAAATTTAAAATTAAAAATAAAATAAAAAAATTAAAAATTAAAAACCCACAAAAACATTTGCATCTTGTAGACAATCACATCATATTTTTGTGCATCAATTGTTGATCTATCCTGCCTTGCTCCCTGTGTTCGAACTCTCTACACACTTACACCTATACATCTTTTATGTAGAGTTAAAAATAAATTTGACTCCACATTTGTGTGTCATTGTTTGATATTTGATTGTGGGTTCATTGTTGACTTTAGTTGGGATTTTGCGTGGTCGACACTTCGAATGAGTTCCCGCTTTGTGTGGAACTTAAGACCAACGATTTCCGGCTAAATCAAATGGCGCCGTTGCCGGAGAGCAACAGCTTATAGATTACACTTCTGATTGATTGTGATTGCTTGTTTACATTATTGCTTGTTTTATCTCTCTTACATTTGATTTACATTGTTGAGCCATCTGACCATCTCTTTTCTTATCTTCTTGCGAGGGACCGCAGATCGAGGAGGATCGCCTAGGTGATTCGGTGCAGCCTTGAGAAGCGGAGTCGGCTTTTCTAGCCCAAGTCGACAGGAGAGAGCAGGAGACTTGAGAGAGAGTGTTAGATTAGTTGTCTTTTACTTTTGTGAGAGAGAGATTCATTTTTAAATTGTAATAATACAGGGACTTGGACACTCAGACACTTCAGGCCTAATTTCCAAGTGTTTATGCACTTGGGGGCTCACCGCAGTTTTTGTCGTGCTTTCACCGCAGTCATTTTCCGATTTTGTTTTGTTTTTCCTTTCTTCTGTGGAATGAGCCCTTAGATTTTTAGGCATTGCTTGATCGATTAGATTAGGTCCAAACACCCTAATAACCATTGCATGTACCTATAGTGCGTATTTGGACTTAGTTTAATTAAACAGTTGAATCATCATTTTCGATCCGCCGTGCCGCGAGCCCACCCCATCAAGCGCTACTCCTGAACTCGATGTGTCGAGAAGAGGAGGGGTGAGTCTAGACCGGACTTTTTGGATTGAGGATTGGTGACCAACTTGTGGTTCTTCACGTTAGCAATTGCCTGCTTAGGACGATTTCCTTGTGCATATCGGCATGTAGATTAGGTTTATAAATTCCTGCTTTGCATCCCGCATGCAGAGAGCTGGGAGTCACTGTAAGTCTTCTATCTTTGCATTCATCATTTAGGCACTAAGGTGAGATTTCCATCTTAGTGCCACTTGCATTGGCTTTTCCGACTCTTTTCTCCCTCTGTTTTTGGATCAAATAGGAATCAAGAAAAAAACAAAAATGTTAGGTGCTTGTTTGAATTGACTCAAAAGAAGCGATAATACCAAAAAAATTAAAAAAGGGGCTGTTAAAGAAAACTTGACCTAAATAAAATTGGTAATTGGATTCATTGATTGGGGAGAGTAACACCCTCACTTGTATTCAGGTTGCATGGGAAGGTCTCCTTCCAAGTGAGAGAGCGGCTTCGTAAGGATTAGAGCCAAAAACCCAGTCTGTGGTTGCCTTGTGTATCGCCTGGATTTCCGAAGTATTGGCGCTTCTATCGTACGTGGACGAGTAGGGCTTGGTCACCAGTGATGACTCTCTATTGTGTAGAGCATCTACCTTGTCCGAAGTATCGAGCCTAGGCCATGCCTTCACGGGGGTGTCTGTCTCATCGTCTTGCGTCCGAGTAGGTTCTTGCACGCTCATGGGTGATTCCGTTGCAAGCGAGTTCCGAAGTATCGGTTTCGCATATTGGCTTCCTTTCTCTATTTCTTTGGCTGAGTAAGGATCCAGGAAGGGTTACAAGGACCTCAAAAAGTGCAGACTACAGGTTACACAGGAGGAGGACAAGTACGGGATACTCTTCCGGCAGTACTCTCGCTCCTATAGGCGTAGAGCTCTAAGGACTTGTTAAAAGATAAATGCCTGAATTCATCTAAAAACTACCAAGATAAAAGTCGAACTCTTACGGCTTCACGTGTTGAGTTGGTGAATCCCCTTGTCTTGTGTTTGATTGCTAGTTGGATCTAGATCAAGATCAAAAACATCGCACAATTGTGCGCAATTTTGCCACCTCCTTCTTCTTCATTTCTCAATCTTCATCTTCTCAAATAATCAAGATGATGGGACGGAGATCTCTTAGGCTGACCTTATCGACACCGCTATCCAGCACTCCTCCCTATTCATCTAGGACATCATCGGAGAGTCCGCTCTCCGAGCCTGAGTTCACTTCCACCCTGTTCCCCCTCGACCACCCTTCTCCTTCCATCAGTCCAAGAGTTCAGAATTTAGTGCATCACAGAGCTCAGAGCATTTGACGGCACCTGAGATGGGTTCTTTTGCCTTTTCAGAGAATCCGGTCATGGCAGACAGAGGAGAATACCCAGGTGAGCATGAGCACCCTCCATTCTTATATGATCAATCAGCCATCAACAATTCATTGCTAGCATCGCTGAAGACTATGCAGAGGCAGATCCGAGACCAGGGAGTCTTTATGGGTGACCTCATGAGAGAGATCGTATAGATGCGAGAGAATCGACCTAGGAGCGGTGGCGGTGGAGGTGATATACCAGTTGTAGAGAACGCAGGAGGAGAACCCAACTAGGAGAGGCCGCCACAGACCATCATGAGAGAATTGCACAATCCAGCAGCCTCCCTCACTCATCGATGGATCCGACTCCCGCCCATCCATGGAGAATTCAAGCTTCGGCCCCACACTATTCAGCTTGTGCCTAAGATCCATGGGCTGCCGACCAAAGAGCCACACCTCCACTTACAAGAATTCAAAATGATATGCAATACCATTCATGATAGGCTGATGACTGAGGACACTATCAAGATGATAGCCTTCCCCTTCTCTTTGGTTGACAGAGCCACGTACTGGCTGAAACACCTGGGGAGGTTTATCGACACTTGGGCAGATCTCCGGACCACATACTTGAAGAAGTATTACCCTCTCGGCCGGACGAACGCAGCTAGAGCTATGATTAGCAATTTCGTCATGATCCCTAATGAATAGTTTCATGAAGCTTGGGATCGATTCAGAAAGCTCATCGACCGGTGTCTGCATCATGATATATCCAAGCCCAACTTAGTCCAAAGTTTCTTTTGTGGGCTGACACCGGAGCTGCAGGGGCTTGTTAACGCCTCTTGTGGTGGATCATACTTTTCCAAGGGTGAAGACGACGTCTGGGCCATTTATGAAGGAATGGCAGAGAACTCTATGGTCATGGCCCAAGCCAGAGTCTACACACAGCAGAAGTCACCCCAAGGAGCAGGATTATTTCAGAGGATCGTCGCATCGATGCCGGTCCCCACACTCCGTCGGCAGCCGCAGCCCAAGCCGAATTAGCTGCAGCCGACATGGGCATCATTAGTGAGAAGTTGGACCGCCTCGAGATCCTCGAGAAGAAGCAGACACAAGGACTAGCCCGGATGGACCATATTACTAAGACAATGAGTGACCTGAAGATGCAGATTCTCTGCATCCAGGAGGCACAAACATCTACTCAACAGCCTACCAGGTCACAGGCTGATCCAAGCAACAGCAGCTCGCACCAGCCCTCTGCCTCACACCGCCAGGTCAACCACATTCAGGCAGAGCCGATCCCGCTATTGCAGTATTACCCGTTGCAGCCGCCATCTCAGGACACTCAGATGGTGGTCTATCAGCCGGATCAGCCACTGGCGGTTCTACCCCCACCATCTTTCGAGCAGGAACCATTGATGGAGGTCAATGGGATTTGGTACGACCGGTACCCGCAGCCCAGGATTCGTTGTGATCACCCCGGATTCCGTTGGGGTAATGGTGACTCCTTATCCCAACAGCAGTCTCCCGCTCAAGGACAGCAGAACAACCAGCCACAACAACAGCAACCCCAATATGCCCACCAGCAGCAATACCAACATGGTCCTCGTCCCGCCTATCACAATCAGCAGTGGAGGCAGCATCAACCGCCTCAGCAGTCATACTCCCATCCTCCCCAGTATCAGCAGCAACAACCTCATTTCCCCCAGGGGACCACATCCGGTTCTCAGGATCCCGCCTTTGAGAACCCAACTCTAGATAACCTTGTCCGCTTGCTTTCTGTACAACGAGCATCCTTCCGACAGGAAATGGATGAGTTCCGGTAGGAGATGAAGGATATCTTCAAGGGCAAAGCTGCCATACCAGCTCAGATTGAACCAAACCCGAACAATATGAAAAGAAAGTCTAAGCAGGTACAGTTCACAGAGGATGCCTCTCCTAGTGATTATTTGAGTGATATGTCTTCTTCTTTGTATGATGTTGATTTTGTGACTACTAGGAGCGGTAGGATGCCAGCCGGTGGTGCCTCATCTGAGCGACAACCACATGCAGAATCAGGAGTGCCAGATGAGCCAGGTAGCGGTACTGATGCCGCTAATGACGACATTGATGACGGTGATGCTGATGCCACCAAGGAGGGAGATCCAGATGACGGTGCTGAGGCCGTCGTAACACCAGATGCAGATGGTGGTGCTGATGCCACCATTTTTGATGCAGAGCCGGAGCACGGTGCTGATGCCGCGAAGCCAGATGGTGTTGGTGGTACTGAGGCCACCATTTCCACTTTTGTTGAGCGTCCTTCTGTGGTGTTACCACCTTTTGTATCTTAGGACTGTGGTAACAAGAAAAAGAACAAAAATATGAATAAAGGAAAGGCTTCTGTGTATACTTCAGATCCATATATGTTGCATGATGATCATTGTATGGATTCCATTCCCTCACAGGCACAGGAACCTGTTCCTAGCCCTCCATCTGAGGAGGCCCCTTCCATCCCCTTCCCCGCAGCACTCCGCCGGGCGAAGGGGAATAAAATAGAAAATCCAAGAAAGACCCAGTAGGTAGAGTTCAGCAATCAGATGATTGATAGATTCCACATTCAACTGACTCTACGGGAAGCATTTGAGCATATCCCCCTCTTCAAAAAGAACTTGAAAGAGACAACTACAGTCCGCAGGAAGAAGAGGTACAGAGATCAAATCCATATGCTCACTCATGACACTTGCTGCACCATTCAGGACAAATTGCCAGCCAAGAGACCCAATGTAGGAGCTTCCTATGTCTGATGCGAGATTCATGAGCAGAAATTTGACCGTACTCTACTAGACAGCGGCTCTTCGATTAACCTTCTTCCGACAGCCTTACTCGACCGATTCGAGTTTGGTCCTCTTCTTAGGAGCAGGACAGTCCTTCAGTTTGCTGATAGGTCGACTAAGAGGATGAAGGGGTTATTGAAAGACGTGGTCATTACCATTCAGGGCCTGAAATTCCCCGTGGACTTTGTTGTATTGGACATGGAGATCCCTGAGTCGGTAACTGATGCCCCCATCATACTTGGACGCCCACTCTTGGCCACAGCCAAGGCGGTATCCGACCATGAGAGTGGGAAGGTATGTTTTCGCGTAGAGGGCGAAACCATACAAATAGAGACGATCGAGGAAACCAGAGCTAGAGAATTAGAATGCTCAGAGCAGTCCAGCGAAGCCGTGCAGATGACAGAGGACGGGCTAGACATCCACTAGGTGTGCGATTTTGTGATGACAGATGATGAATCCATTTGGACAGATCCCTTTGCACAAACCCTCGCCTTACCTAAAGACTCCCTGTATTTAAAGTTTATGGCAGTTGAGATCCTGGAGAGCACACCCCTGGATGAGGATACAGTTGAGGCTGACAGTGTTGGGATGAGTGGTGATGATGATTTTCAATCTTGTTCTTCTAGTTCAGATCCCTCGGATTCAGACTTTGATTGGGATGATTTTAATGAATATTTGCCGTGTCTGATTCCTTCTGAGCCGACAGCTACGACGGAGTGCGAGCCAGTACAGTTTATTGATGATTCAGCAGTCGTCCCTTCGTCAGATGTTCATGTAGAGGAAGAGTTCTCACATGCAGACCTGGTCGCCTTCACACAGACATATCAGAAGCCAGATCTGCCACCTCCCAGTTGTCCAGAACTGAAACCCTTGCCGCAGTTGCTGAAGTATAGATTCCTTTCGGGTGAGCTAGATATGCACCCAGTCATTATCTCAGCAGGTTTGACTGGAGAGCAAGAATCTAGTCTGATGGAGGTTCTTGAAAGAAACCGCAAGGTGATAGGATGGAGTATAGATGATCTCCAGGGGATTAGTCTGGCTCTGTGCTCCCACCACATTTATCTTGAGGAGGACTCCAGGCCGTCGCATGAGTTCCAGCGTCGGCTGAACCCGAATGTTCGAGATGTGGCCACAAAAGAAATATCAAGGTGGTGGAGAGCTGATTTTATCTACCTCACCTACGACTCCAAGTGGATTAGTGAAGGATATGGAGAATCCTTAAGCGCATCACGGAAGCATGTCGATCGCATCGTATGCAATCGGAGCAACTAGTCGCACTAGTCGCTAAATGCGGTGGAAATTAAAATTTTAAATCTAAAGATGAAACCACATGATCACGAGAACACTTCTCGGATCATTTCATCAAACCACCAAGTATAAGGAATACCTCTTGAAGCGTGGTTGTGATCGTGAGATCCCAAAGTAGAGATCCTCCTGTCTTAAGTCCGATCCACGAAGAACGTACTTGCGGGCGCGATGATGAGTCACGTTCCTTCCCGCAATCCTCGATGAAGATCCAAGTGATGGCTCCCCCAATTTCGTCAAACTAAATCCGTCGTCTTCCTTTAGAGTAAGCAACTCCAAAGAAGATGGAGATCCACGAGTCGTCGAAGAAGAAGCCGAGAGTCTCTCCTTTCTCAACACAAGATGGACGACCATCTTTTGGAGGAGAGAAATAGAGAGGGCGAGAATATGAGAGAGAGAGAGAGAGTTGTAACCTTGCACAACTCTTAATGATGTACCTTGGAAAGGCTACCCTAGCCCTCCTTTTATATTAGTTTAGGATCCAATGGATCTCAATCCATGGGATACATGGATCCAACGACCAGGCTTGGTCCATGTAAAATCAATGGCTATAATTATTGTTGGTTAAAACCAACAACATTTATTTATGATTAAATTAAATAAATGTTGCAACATTATCAACACATTTTTAATTTAACATAAATAAGTTAGTTGAGAGATTAATCATCATAATAAAATGGAGATAATATTGCCTCCTAAAATGGTGGCTTTATTTCTCCTTTTTATTATATTACATTATCTCTCAATTATCACAAAAATATCCACCAAATTAATTCCAAATTAATTTGTGAATATTTCAATTATGCCATTGAAAATTATGTGAATCAAATTCACAACCCAAACTAATTTGTAAATTACATTTCCAATTAATTAATTAATGTGAATCCAATCCACACTATTAATTAACAAATGCTATTTACATATATTCTCTCTCTTCAATATATGTACTATAAATCATATTTATAATACATATATATCATGGATAGTATTATCCACATTGTCTAATCCTTGATAATTAAATCCCATCTAATTATCTTGGATAATAATTCTCACAATATGAATCTCATTCATATTATGCTTGATAATTAAATCTTATTTAATCATCAAGTTCTTCTTGCTTGGATATGAATTTCATCAAATGAATTATTCTCGAACTCCTTCAAGAATAATGTGCTTTCTCCGCAGATACTTGGAGATAAGGAGATGGTGATTGTATTATTCCACGTATAGTGACTTGGATGTTGAGATCTCATCTCAAATCCAGATCTTACGGACCTTCCACAGATGCTTGATTAAATCAAGACCGCAGATCTAATCTTCTCATTGAATCTGAATCTCATTCAGACCAATGTCCAACACTTGGACTAAGATCAGATTGCTTCTCTACTGGAAGAAGTCACTAAAATCCAGACCTGTTTCATCACTCCCTCGGAATGGAAGCGTCATGGATATACAATCGTTTATGATCACACCACCCTCAGGAATTCCCAATACCTGTACATCCTGCATACTGGAAGACCCATGGTCAACCCGAAGATCAAGATCAATTTTACACTGTCTTCTTCAGAGTTTGATCACTACGTTTCTCATTTGATCATTGGGATTTGGTATCGATCATATACTTTCCAAAAGCATATATCATACCTAGGTCTTGATCATATACTTTCCAAAAGTATATATCAAACCTACAAATTCAGTCAAGCTTCCAAAGCGAGACGACCGTGCACGGAATTTGATTCTTCCCAATATCTCATGAGTGAGCTCATGTCTTCCGGTTCAGTAGTGAACCTGTATGATCCCTTTGAGAGATCGTATTACTCATATGCCCTTACATGCACACCAGCGTGCCGGTTTATAAACCTTGGTTAGGCCATCAACCTATCGGTCTGCCAAATGTACATACTCAGACATATAGCAATACATCTGTCTCCGGTCAGAGGATGCGTGCCTATGCTGTGACAGCATTCAACATAGGACTTAGGTTATCTCGATCTCGTTAAGTCAACTCTTTGACCTAACTAATCTGACACCTCCGAATCTCTATTCCTATGCAGAGGACCAGCATCAAGAGGTCGGTCAGATATCAACCTATGTGAGAAAGGATTGCCATCTCCTACTCTGGCTGGAGATCACATCTTAACAATCATTTGACGGTGCTTGATGAGTCCTCAATCGAACTCTTTAGATATTCATCCAAGCACCAGCCTCTATGATTCAATAATTGAATCAACAGCTGTATGATCATTAAGATAGCCATGGTACATAACCCTAATTGTACAGAGGGACCTATTATGCAAATTATTTATTCTTCATTTCAGATCAGGGAATGATATTTGCAATAACATTTATTGCATAATGGCTCGTCGTGGGCTCACATGTCCAACAATTAGTCCATTACATGTGGTACCCAAGAAGACGGGCATCACTATAGTCGTAAATGAGCCTGGAGAGGAAATAGAACCAGGCCACCAAGAAGGATCATTTCTCGCTGCCATTCATTGATTAGATTATCGAGAGGCTAGCTGTGAAGAGTCATTACTATTTTCTTGATGGGTTCTCTGGTTATAATCAAGTGGCCATTGCGCCCGAAGACCAGGAGAAAACGACATTCACCTGTCCGTTTGGGACTTATGCTTTCAGACGGATGCCCTTTGGTTTATGTAACGCCCCGGCGACATTCCAAAGGTGTATGTTGTCCATTTTCTCGGACATGGTGGGTGACTGTTTAGAGGTCTTCATGGATGACTTCTCGGTCTATGACGATGGGTTTGATGCTTGTCTTGACTGCCTAGACCGTGTGCTTCAGCGCTGCATAGAGGTCAATCTTGTCTTGTCTTGGGAGAAGAGTCACTTCATGGTGACTCAAGGGACGGTCCTTGGTCATATCATCTCCAACAGGGGCATGGAGGTCGATCCGGCCAAGGTGGATATCATTAGAAAACTCAATCCACCGTCCAATCTGCGACAATTGCGGTCTTTTCTGGGGCATGTCGGTTTCTACGGACGGTTCATTCAGGACTTCAATCGAATTGCCCGATCGCTCACTGATTTGCTGATGAAAGACACCAAGTTCATTGTAGATGATAAGTGTCTTGCGTCTTTTGAGACTCTCAAGAACATGGTTGTCACGGCTCCTGTCCTTCAGCCACCCGATTGGTCTCTCCCATTATGACAGATGCTTCTGATTTTGCCGTTGGGGTTGTGCTTGGATAGAGGAGGGATGGATTGTCGTTTGACATTCACTACGCCAGCCGGACTTTGGATGCTGCTCAACGGAATTATACTGTGACAGAGAAAGAGATGCTGGCCGTAGTCTTTACTTTGGATAACTACAGATCATATATTCTCGGATCTGGAGTGACTATTTATACAGATCACACTGCCATCCGGTACTTAATGGCCAAGAAGGATGCCAAAGCACGCCTTACCAGATCGATCCTTCTGCTCTAGGAGTTTGATATTGAGATTAAGGATAAGCCTGGAGTTAAAAATGTGGTGGCGGATCATCTCTCCCGCTTAGAGAACCTTGAGGAATCTGAGCCCGGTATACTTATCACAGAGACATTTCCAGAGGAGGCGATCTTGGCTGTCGCCTCACTCCCATGGTATGCCGACTTTGTAAACTATTTTGTTTCCAAGACGGTTCCCCAGGGTTCGCCCAGGCAGAAACTTGAGACCTTCCTAACTAAGGCCAAGTTTTACCATTGGGAGGATCCCGTCCTTTATCATGAAGGAGGGGATAGCATCTGGAGGAGGTGCATTCCTCAAGAAGAGCAGCATAGTGTCCTCACATATTGCCACAAGCTTGAGGCAGGAGGACATCATTCTGGGAGAAGGACATCACAAAAGGTGCTTCAATCTGGCCTTTGGTGGCCTACCCTCTTCAAGGATTCAGATGAATTCGTGAAGAGGTGTACTGACTGTCAGAAGATGGGTACTTGCGGACAGAGAGACATGATGCCCATGTAGCCCATTCACTTTTGTGAGGTTTTTGATGTATGGGGGATTGATTTCATGGTCCCATTTCCTAAGAGTCAGGGATTCGAACACATTTTGCTCGTTGTTGATTATGTCAGCCGTTGGGTTGAGGCCATCCCCGCCGGAGCCGCAGATGCTAAAACTGTGTGTAAATTTTTGAGGAAAAATATCATTTTACGGTTCGGGGTACCTAGAGTTCTGATTTCAGATGGGGGGGTCTCATTTCATTAATGATAAAGTCAGGGCCCTTGCAGACGAGTTCGACATTGACCATCGTGTTGCCACGCCGTATCACCCTCAGACTAATGGTCTTACCGAAGTATCGAACAGGGAGGTCAAGACGATCTTATAGAAGGTTGTCCGCCCAGACCGAAAGGATTGGGCACAACTTTTGGACTCGGTCTTGTGGGCCTATCGGACCTCCTTCAAAAATCCATTAGGGACATCTCCCTTTCGCCTCTTCTATGGCAAGCTGTGCCATCTGCCAGTGGAGATCAAGCATAAATCATTTTGGGCAGTCACTGAGTTACTGTTAGAGCCCGAGAGTATAGGAGAACAGAGAAGAGCAGAGTTGGCATCCCTGGAGGAACTGAGAGATACAACCTTTTCTAGCAGCCTACAATACAAGGATAAAGTGAAGACATGGCACGATTCCCATATCAACCATAAACAGTTCGAGCGAGATCAGCGCATATGGTTGTTCGATTCCAGGCTGAAATTATTTCTAGGGAAATTATAGAGCAAGTGGAAAGGTCCATATGTGGTCAGAAAGGTACATGACAATGGTAGCATTGATATATCAGAGCCGTCATCTTCCTCTACCTTCCGCATTAACGGTCAGCGCCTGAAGTTATATCTAGATCATGATCCGTCGGCCGTTGACGTTGCCCCCATTCTTCTGGTATGAGATGTGTTCTTTGACTCCGATCGTTTGCATCTCATACATGGTTATCACGTCCATCTTCCGCTGTATAGATCCATCTGTTGATATCTTTTCTTCTTTTCTTCTTTTCTTCTTTTCCTCTTCTATCTTCGGTATCTATCAAAAAGGTGTCGCCCCTTTTTGACAGTTTTCTATACTTAGGACGTACTTTGTCCTAAGCATAGGGGGGTGTGCACCCCGAGTTGTTCTATTCTTTGATCCTCTCCATTGCCTCCTCTGCTTGTCTATACTTAGGGATATCTTACCCTAAGTATAGGGGGAGATAATCTGAGTACGATCTGTTCATTCCCACCCTTGACCCTCCCTGCTTTGTGTACAGTCTGCTATACTTAGGATTATTTGATCCTAAGTATAGGGGGGATGGTCAACTTCTCATTGGTTTATTCATTCCTCTCTTATTCATTTATTCGTTAGACTTTTCTATACTTAGTACGAGTTATGTCTTCTCTTTTCTCTCCGATCTATGAGGACATAGCTCAAGCTAAGTATAGGGGGGTCGTATATACTGTGTATATACTTTAGCCATAACTCGTACTTTCGTATTTTTCTAATAACTATGGCTATTTATACAATTAAAATTCATTAAAAACCTTAATAACAAGATGTTTCATTCCTCAAATTCTTTTTATACTTACTGATTTATAAATCAGGTGGAAATGTTTTTTGTAAAATGTTTGAAAAATAGTTTGAAAATCTTTTTGAAAAATCTTTTGAAAACTATTTTGAAAATGTTTTGTTACATGTTTTCAACCTTTGTAAAAACAATTTGATTGAAAATTTTTTTTCTTTGTGTGAAATAAAATGTTTGAAAAATGATTTGCAAATGGTTTGAAAAATGGTTGCAAAAATATTTGAAAAATCTATATATACTGTTTGGAAAACCTATTACAAAATGATTTTCAAATGTGTGTACATGTTTGTAAAAATTATTTTGGACTATAGTTTTCAAAATTGTTTGAAAAACCTATGTCAAATAAGTTTGAGGAATACATACATCTCACCAAAATTCTTTATATATACCTATAAAATTGACCACTTACCCTTGTAAATTCTTAAAATCCACTTCTTATATATATATAAGATGCACTCCCATGTAAATATTTTTCACCTAGTTTTTCTCCAAAAACTCAAAAAATCCAAAAACATGTGAAAAATCTTTTTAAAAAATCTAAAAAATACATATGCATCATATTTTCAAAAACCCATAAAAAGTTCAAAATCTTGAAAATTGCATCACAAAAATATTTTCTGCATCGCATTGCATAGCATGAGCATTTTGCGGATTGAGTTTGAAAGTTGAACAAGTCTAAATAAAATCCGGAGATTGGAGCTTGATTGGACCTTAAATCTACCTAATCAACAGGAACCTTATAGGAACTGGGATTGAGGTACTTCAGGTCTAGTTGACTTAATTCTTTGAGGATCACGGGACTTGGTTCAATGGATTCTTGACTGCCTAAGTAGAGTATTTTGGAGCACACGCACGACTCTTGTTGATAATGACCTAACTTGGACACCTGCACCTTTCACATGGCTCAACTCAGTTGGAGTGGTGAGGGGGTTAGATTTGCCGGTATGAGACTCACACAAGTGGAAACACTTGTCCTCCTCTAGGGAGGGAAGTGCGCCCCAACCCGTCCAGTAATGATGAGTTTTGAGGATGGGAGATCATGGGTTGCAATATAGCTTCAAAAGAGGGATAGTCTACTGGCTCAAGAGGAAAAACTCCTTATGTAAATGCTGCTGTATATAGTATTCAAAAAAATGCAAAAAGCAAAAACTCCAAAAAAAAGTGGGCAGGCCTGTACAAAAATAAAAATGCCTGCCGGAGTGTACATATGTGTAAAGTCAAATAAGAAAGCTTGAGCTTCAAAGTCAAATCATGTGAGCCTGCAGCTGGATGACTTGACTACACTGGTCTTGCATCCTATGATAGGTAGCTACACTGGCTACCGTCCATTCTTCTCTTCACCCCCTCCTCTTGAGCTGGTTGCCACTTGAACTTAGAAGGAAATACCCTGCTTCTTGAGGAATGAGTTGTTGGATTGGGGAATCATTGGGTTGTCATATTGGAGAAGTCAGTCTCTTTGTCATTTCAGTCAGGGAGAGCCACCATCACTTACACTGTACGAGTCAGATTCATAGTCGTAAGGGTTTGCGTATGAGTTGAAGTATTTCTGACCTGGCTATTGAGGGGACTTGGACAGAGTTTTGGGATTCTCAGGGACTGTTGGATTTCAAATCTGATTCTCATTAAGGTTCTGCCCGCACTAAAATTTCAAAGGTTCGACTTAAGCTCCAAACTTTGATTTTGTGAAGACAAGTTTGATAATTAAACTAAATCCACTTTCTTCTTTTTCTTTTCTTGCTTTTTCTTTCTGCACTTATTGCATAAGTGTTTGCTAGGAACTAGCAAAGGTAAAGTATAGGGGGATGATGAAGCCACATTTCATCATCTTTATTCTATCATTTTGGCACCAAAAACCCTAGCAAATGCGTGTAAATAGCATTAAATCCATCATCTTAGCATTCATGCATGTGCATCCAAATAGTGTATAAAATAGTGTAATTAAAGCCAAAATTATAGAATAAATAAAATAAAAGAAAAAGAATAAAATATTGTAAATATTTTATGACCCAAAACCCCAAGACCTAGGCATCTTAATGAATAGGTCGATAAGGAATAAAGTAGGGGGAGATAAGGGTCAAATACCCATTCTTTTTAATTCATTCTTTATTCATTTTGGGACCTATTTTTGATTCCACTTTTTATACCTCAAATAAAGAAATATTGTACATGAAAGTTGTAGATAATTAAATAAATAAAAATACAAAATTTATTTCACTCAAAAATAATGTACAGATAAAAAGTTATGATCTGAATAAAATTCCAAAACTCCAACTTCCCAGACCCGTATCTTGCAAATAAAAACTCGAAATGTGGAAAACTCACTTTGATTGTATATAGTGTAAAATAAGCTATTTAATGGCGGTGGTTTCACATTTGGCGGAGCTACGGTTTGAAAGTTGAGTTTTGGACCCCTATTGTATACCTGTACAGATTAAAATATTCAATTTATTATTTATTCATTATTTTTATATTTTTATAATTTTATAAATTTTATTTATAATATATTTGAACATTAAAATCAGAATGAAAAGACAAAAGAAACACAAATAAAAATACTTGTATATATACTACATAGGTATAATACCTACACACATACCTGTATAACACATACTTATATTTTATTAAATATAAAAAACACATCAGAAAAATAAAATAAAAATATAACTAAGTGTATAAAAGTATTTTATAATTTTATAAAATAATAAACAAAAAAATAAATCAAATATATAAAGTAAAAAGGAATTAATAAAATATATAGGTAATATACCTATAAGGGGTACAAAAGGGAACTTATAAAATTATACCTCATAAAAATAATTAAAAATCACTATAAAATACTTCATAAAATAATAAAATTTTTTTATTTAATAACCAAAATTTAATTCGTTTATTTTTTATTTTTAAATGAATTTACAAAATAATTTCCCAGGGTTTTTCCTGGTTGGTCCACGTGGACCAACCAGGTGCAAACCCTAGTTGACCTCGGTCAACTAGGCGTCCTTTACCCATGCAGCCTTGTCAGACCTCGTTTGACCTCCGTCTTCTCAATTTTTTCGCGGGCAAGTCTTTCACCCATTTGAGATTATTCCTTCTGCGAACTTATTCCTCGATCATCTCTCATCACCGCCCAGCGTTTTCCTCGAAGATTGGATCACTGTGGCGCTCGATACGCCTTGGTCTTTGGAGCGCCTCAGTCACTGAGTGAAACCACATAAGAATGGAGCCCGACCTTCCTTTGAATTTTTGGAACCCCTCATTCTAGGTTTAGCTCCCATCTCTTGTGCCCGAGCCCTCCAGGAAGGTGACAGCTACCCTCAGAGCGTCTTAGGTCGGTCGAGCGAAGCCTGAGGTGGCTTCCACAACCTCCGCCACCATCGCCGGCGTCGAGGTATATCCCTCCGGTCTCCACCGTCGAGGCATCCTTATTTTCTCTTTATTTCTTTTGCATTTCATTTGCCGTAGTCTTAGGATTAAAACCCCCCAAAGATCTTCCATTTCCATCGACTAAATCACCCAATCAGTCCACCTCGCCGGAGCGCTCCTCCGGCCGAGCTTGGCTACACCACTCTGCGCCGCCATTTCGCCTCCGCGGGACCCTGGCATTTTGCCCTGGGTCCTCTCACTTTGTTTTGCAGGTGCTTGGATTCTATCGCACGCTTGGGGGGACATTTTGCCCTTCGCCGGAGCCGCTCGAGCTCTCCCAGCTCCGCCAGCATCTCCAGTGAACCTCGACCACTGCCGAGGCTTTTTGGGCGCACCAGCAGCTAAAGGATGCTTCCAGGAGGGCGCAACCCCATTTTGAAGCTCAAAAGCCACCGGAGCTCGGAGATCAGCCTCGGGGAAGTTCGCCTTGCCAGCGTTCTTCCCCATTCGTCCTCCGCTGCTCCCAGCCATCAGATCGGGCTGCATCTCCAGGTTGAATAGCCGCCGTCCGATATCCTCGCGTATCAACCGTCGGATCATCCGAGGATCATCTAATCTCAGCCGCACAGAGCGAAGCGTCATCGGCTGTTGGATCGTCGCCACGTGTCAAGTGAATCAGCCACAACCGTTGGATCACGCGCTTAGGGGTATTTTGCATTATTCACCCCGTGGCTTTTTGTATTTCTATTTAGTCCTCAAACATTTGCCTACAGTCTAAAAAGTTTTGTAAAAATTATACTTAGACCCTTGAACTTTTATTAATTGCAACTAGGTCTTGGCCACGTCACCTCACGTGACCAGTACACGTGAGGTGAGGGCATTTTGCACAGAACCCCTTAACGGTTTTAGTATTTCGTCTAGGTGCAGTAATCTTTGTATTATGTGTAAACTTTTTGGGATATTTGCATAGTGACCCCTGGGATTTTTGGATATTATGTTTATACCCTTTCTAGGCGCACGTGCCCTGGTGGGTAATTTGCAGGATAACCCTTGCGGGTCTTGATATTTGTATTTGGTTATTTAAATGCAATATTCAGTATTAAACTTTTTGTAAAACTTACACTTTGGCCCCTGGATGTTTTGATATTTGCATTTATACCCCTGCTAGGCTGTGTAATTTTGTGTGCTTGCTCTATTTATTTCACGCATCATTTTAATTCCAAAAATTACCAAAAAATGCCATAAGCTCCTGTTGCATCACCTTTTCACGCTATATTTTTGCATTTCACTTTTATTGCATTTTCATATTTATTAAAAAATAAAAACATGCATTTTAACCACTGTTTGCATTAGAAAATCCATAAAAATTATAAAAACATTTTGAAAACTTCCAAAAAAATTATATTTTGCTTGTTTTATCATATTTTAGTATCAATTTAATGATTTTCCAAAAATCATTAAAAAAATTTCAAAATAAAAACCGTAAAAATTAGAAAACACCTAAAAACTTCATAAAAATCTAAAAAATCATAGAAAAATCCTAAAAATATAAACTCAGTTTCTGTAGTTTCTCTATTTTATTGTCTTTATTTTAAAAGTAATTTGGAAAAATTTTGTTACTGTTTAGTATTTTTCATTCCCATTTTAATTTCAGCCAGAACCTTTGCTCACTGTTTCCTTTTTTTTATTTTAAAAATACCAAAAATATTTTGAAAAATCCCCGAAAATCAAAAAAATAGTAGAAAATTATAAAAAGACCAAAAACATTTCATTCTCTGATTTTTGACTATTTTTACCTATTTTTATAAATACGTTATCCCCTCTTTCCTTATCTTGTATATACATCCTATTATTGAAAAAAGAAAATGTAAAACTATAAAATATAAAAAGAAAAATATAAAATCAGAAAATCAAAAATCAAAAACCAGAATTAAAAATAAAAAATAAAATAAAAAAATTAAAAATTAAAAACCCACAAAAACATTTGCATCTTGTAGACAATTAATCACAATCACATTTTTGTGCATCCATTGTTGATCTATCCTGCCTTGCTCCCTGTGTTCGAATTCTCTACATACTTGCACCTATACATCTTTTATGTAGAGTTAAAAATAAATTTGACTCCACATTTATGTGTCATTGTTTGATATTTGATTGTGGGTTCATTGTTGACTTTAGTTGGGATTTTGCGTGGTCGACACTTCGACTGAGTTCCCGCTTTATGTGGAACTTAAGACCACCGATTTCCGGCTAAATCAGTGCTTGGATGAATATCTAAAGAGTTAGATTGAGGACTCATCAAGCACCGTCAAATGATTGTTAAGTTGTGATCTCTAGCCTGAGTAGGAGATGACAATCCTTTCTCACATAGTTGATATCTGACCGTCCACTTGATGCAGGTCCTCTACATAGGAATAGAGATTCGGAGGTGTCAGATTAGTTAGGTCAAAGAGTTGACTTAAATGAGATCGAGATAACCAAAGTCCTATGTCGTATGCTGTCACGATATAGGCACGCATCCTCTGACCGGAGACAGATGTGTTACTATATGTCTGAGTATGTACATTTGACAGACCGATAGGTTGATGACCTAACCAAGGTCTATACACCAACGCGTTGGTGTGCATATAAGGGCATATGGGTAATACGATCTCTCAAAGGGATCATACAGGTTCACTACTGAACCAGAAGACATGAGCTCACTCGTGAGATATTGGGAAGAATCAAATTCCGTGCACGGTCGTCTCGCTTTGGAAGCTTGACTGAATTTTTAGGTTTGATATATAGTTTTGGAAGTATATGATCAAAAGACCTAGGTATAATATTTGCTTTTGGTTTATATACATTTATTTGGGATTTTACTCAGGTATTTTCTAAAATCAAGATATTGTGATGATGAATCGCGGATTCATCAGTCGCTACTCCATACCACCCATAATCTAATGGCATGGCAGAGGTGTCACATATAGAGGTCAAAGGAATTTTACAGAAGTCGATCCACCTTGACAAGAAGAACTTTTCCCAACTCATGGACCAAGTTGTATGGGTTTACAAGACGACTTACAAGACCCCATTGGGCACCTCCCGTCTAGAATGGTATTTAATAAACAATGTCATTTACCCGCAGAATTAGTGCACAAATCAAAATGGACAATCAAAAGATTCAACTGGAATTGACACCAAGGAAAGAACAATAAAGATATAGATTTAAATGATCTCTCAGAGATCATAAAGCATGCTTATGAAAACAACACAATCTGTAGGGACAGAGTAAAGAAAAGGCATGACAAGCACATTAGAACAAAGAACTTCATCTCATGGCAGAAAGTGTGGTTATTTATTACAAGGTTGAGGATTTTCCAAGGCAAGCTAAAATCGAAATGGATGAGACTTTTCATCGTTAGGGAAGTACACAACAATGGTTGTGTTGAGATTTATGAGACAATAGACAACGCAAACACTTCCCTAGTCAATGGACATCTACTTAAGCACTTCATCGAATCAAATGAGCAGTTAGTTCATGTCGAGCATATCTCCTTCACACGGGGCACAGAATCAGATGAAAGAAGGTTTTATCCCTGACACTTCCACTTTCACTCGAGACTTGATGAATAAAAGAAACTCATATTTTTAAGGCCTTTTGATTCATAGTTAACTAACCTTGATCATTAGGATTTGAGACTTGATAATCCACACTTCCCTAGTTTAAAAGATATGGGTACTATATTGCACTCTTAATCTTTGCCTTCTAAGAATATGATCATTACATCACATGCACAACTGCATAATTGATGATATGAGTTGAGATTTCACTTGAGGGGATGGAACAAAAGATTTAATTATAGACTCGATTTAATGATACTCGAGGATTGGATAAAATTAATGAAGGCTTCATGAAACCTAAGTCTAAGAAAACCCTAGCCAGTATGTGAACAAGTTCGCGTGCTATCTTTTGACACTAAAATATGTGTCAAGGTGTGATGAAATTAAATATTCATTGATCAGTGTGTACCAACTTGGTAAAAGCAATGGAGCTAGCCGACAAAAAAATGTGAATAAAAAGTGCTCTCACACATAAAGTCAATTCAAAAAACTTCAATCAAAGTCAAGCGCTCACAACCACTTCAAAGTGTCCATTTGGACCAAAGCTATTAAGATAAATGATTTGGGCTAGTACCTCATAAAGGGCTCTGCATAGTAAGCAATACAAGTCCAAGTGTAAGTATATTAGATACTTAAAGAAGACACACTAGTACCTCATAAAGGGCTCTGCATAGTAAGCAATACAAAGTCCAGGTGTAAGTATATTAGATACTTAAAGAAGACACACCATGGTGTACTCACAAGAAAACAAGTACATGCGACTCAACAACTCTTGATGGACATACCGATTAACACCAAAAATACATGTGTTGAGTAATAAGGCACTTGAGCGGATCCTTGTTCCAATGTAATAAAGAGAAGAAAATATACAAACCTATGACCTCCATCAGATGCCGCGAAGGATATTGAGAATCCTCAAGCGCATCACGGAAGCGTGTCGATCGCATCGTATGCAATCGGGGCGACTAGTCGCACTAGTCTCTAGATGCGACAGAAATTAAAATTTTTTTAATCTAAAGATGAAACCACATGATCACGAGAACACTTCTCGGATCGTTTCATCAAACCATAAAGTATAAGGAATAGCTCTTGGAGCGTGGTTGTAATCGTGAGATCCCAAACAAGAGATCCTCCTGTCTTAAGTCCGATCCACAAAGAACGCACTTGCGGGCACGATGATGAGTCGCGTTCTTCCCGCAATCCTCGATGAAGATCCAAGCAATGAATCCCCTGATTTCGTCACGTCGTCTTCCTTTAGAGAAAGCAGTCCCAAAGAAGAAGGAGATCCTCGAGTCGTCGAAGGCGAAGGCGTGAGAGGCTCTCCTTTCAACACAAAGTGGACGGCCACTTCTTGGAGAAGAGAAAAAGAGAGGGCGAGAAAGAGAGAGAGAGAAAGAGATTAGTAGGCTTCTACAATTCTTCATCGTGTACCTTGAAAGGCTAGGTTAGCCCTCCTTTTATATTAGTTTAGGATCCAATGGATCTCAATCCATGGGACACATAGATCCAACGGCCAAGTTGATCTATGTATTAATCAATGGCCAAGATTGTTGTTGGTTAAAAAACCAACAACATTAATTTATATTTAAATTAAATATATGTTGCAACATTATCAACACGATTTAATTTAACATAATTAATTAACACAAGATAATAGGATAATAATCAAATTGAGATGATAATTCACCCTAAATAGATGGGCTCATTTGGTGGTGTATTATCCATCCCTTTTTATGTAATCTAATTACATCTTATTTGTTTTGCAATATTATCCACCAAATTAATTCCCAATTAATTAGTGTATATCTATTGCAAAATTATCCACCAAATTAATTCCCAATTAATTTGTGAATATTTATTGCAAAATTATCCATTAAATTAATTCCCAATTAATTAGTGAATATTTCAATCATGCCATTGAAAATATGTGAATCATATTCACAACCCAAACTAATTTGTAAATTACATTTCCAATTAACTAATCAATGTGAATCCAATCCACATTAATAATTAACAAATGTCATTTACAAAAATTATCTCTCTTCAATATATGTATATTATAAAGCATATTTAAAATATTATGGATAGTATTATCCACATTCTCTAATCCTTGATAATTAAATCCCATTTAATTATCTTGGATAATTAATCTCACAATATAAATCTCATTCATATTATGCTTGATAATTAAATCTCATTTAATCATCAAGTCCTTCTTGCTTGGATATGTAGTTCATCAAATGAATTATTCTTGAACCCCTTCAAGAATAATGTGCTTTCTCCGCAGATACTTGGAGATAAGGATAGGGCAATTGTATTGTTCCACGTATAGTGACTTGGATGTTGAGATCTCATCTCAAACCCATATCTTAGGAACCTCCCATAGATGCTTGATTAAATCAAGACCACAAATCTAATCTTCTTATTTGCATCTGAATCTCATTCAGACCAATGTCCAACAATAGGACCAAGATCAGATTGCTTCTCTACTGAGAGGAGTCACTAAAATCCAGACCTGTTTCATCACTCCCTCGGAATGGAAGCGCCATGGTTATACAATCGTTTATGATCACATCACCCTCAAGTATTCCCAATACCTGTACATCCTGCATACAGGAAGACCTATGATCAACCCGAAGATCGAGATCAATTTTATACTATCTTCTTCAGGGTTTTGTCAGTAAATTTCTCATTTGATCATTGGGATTTGTTTGTACAAAATAAATTAACAATAAGAAGCTGGAAAATTAAAGGAGTTTTTCACATATAAATAGCCCAAAAGTTCATGTATTTTTAATAATTTTATTTTAACTCCTTTTTGGCTAATTCCTTCTCTAACTTGTTCATAAATGCATATAAAAATACAAAAATACAAAATAAAATTCACTTCCAATAAATGTTCCTAGATCCCAAAGGGAAAAAGCCGTAAGTTCCAACTTCCCGGTCAAATTCCCACTCCGTATGAACTCCAAATTCACCAAACTCACTTTTAAAGTTCAAGTTAGAAAATTATCTATCCAACGGAAGTGGTTTCATTAAAATCGGAGCTCATTTGCAAAAGTTGGGTTTTGGGACCTAGATCTACATCGTATATTATGTATATATATCCATTCTTTCTTCATTTTTATTTTATCTTTCTCAATTAGCTAAAAATCCAAAAAAACCATCGTTGTGTTGTATGTTGATTATAGTATTTTATTGTATTTTTTGTTGTAAATATCTCTTATTAAAAAGACAAAAAAATACATATTGGAAAAGCAAACAAAAAATGTACATGTTGTATGTATTCCTTTGTAAATTCTCCACCATTTTTCCTTCTTTATATTTTTGTTTTATTTAAAGTAGCCTACTTTATATCATTATTTATTTTAGTATTTAATTTCCATTCTCTACAATAACTTCTCTTCTACCACCAACCTCCATTCAACTCCACCATTCTTTAACAACATCCCATTCAACTCCATTGCTAATACTACCTCCCATTCAACTCCACCACTTTAATAACTTCTCATGTATTCTCTTTATATACATCCATCCTCCTCATTTTGCACTGGATCCATCTTTATGTGAGGAGAGCCTAGTTCCTAGAGTTGAATCAGTGACAGCGACGCAACCGCGGTCGAGCGACAATAGCCCTCTCTTTGGTGAGATCCGTTGGCTTTTCGGCTAATATCGCAGCCACATCCGTGCTTTGCTCGAGCTCATCGCTCGCTGGCGATTTGAGCGAAGACCGTGCTCTCATGAACACATCATAGGCGACCATCTCCATTGTAGGTATTTTCCCTTCATTTTATCATCATTGTTATTTTCTCATTTTTTATTCACATCACCACCTATTTGTCACCTTCATTTGTTCAAATTGACATTTATCATTTCACTCCATCATCTCGTCACTACCACCTTCATTTTTTCCTTTTTTGTACATATACACTTTTATTCCTGTTTAAGAAATCAAAATAAAAAATGAAAAAAACGAAAAATTAAAAAAATCACACAGCACTAAAAAGATTTCAAAAAAATCAAAAAAATTAAAAAAACACACGGGAGGGATTAGCGGCGCCGCCATCTCCGCCCCCACGTCTCTGTCCCTCGCGCACGACGCAACCGCCCGCTGCCGCCGCCCATTCCCCTGTTGGGTTCCCCTGCGCCGTAGCCAAGGAAGAAGAAGGTGAAATATTTTAAGTTTTTTTTGTAAAAATTGCAATTTTATTTTCTCATATTTCTGTAATTACAAAAATGTCCTTGTACATATTTGTGTTGTTTATTTTCAATTTCCGTTTTGCACGGATACTCCTGTGTTCGCATTTTAATTTGGACATCAACTTTGCTTCTTTTATTTCAATGAAAAATGTCTTGATTTGGAGCAACTAATTCTCTACCACTTGGATATTTATTTATATTTTTATGATATTTGGGTAAATTAAAATTATGTAACTAAAATTCTGCATATTTTACTCATTCTGTGCTATTAAATACATATCTGACACATAGTTGCTCTAAAAATTCCACAAAAATTAGACATAATGCCTTGATATGTGATTGAATTACTTTCCAAATTTCATCCAAAGTGGAGTTGTCTTGTGCCTGAAATAAATCATAGAGTGATTTTCATATTTGATTTTTAATTAAATCCACATACATCCTTTTCGTAAAATTTCAACTCTCTTGAATTGAGCGTCAAAATATATTTTTGAGATAATTCCCACTCTGATTAATTTGCAATTGTGGATTTATTAGGAATTACTTACTCACTGTCACTCTATTTTCATTAAAAATCTATAGAAAATTCATATTTTGTTAAAAAATTTAAAAAAATTAATGCTGTCTCATTTCATCATGTTTGCATTCTAATAATTTTTTCATAATTTCTGCTTACTGTTTGTGTGAAAAATTACGAAAATACCCATGAAAATTATGTATTTTTCATTGTTTTATTTTAAACCTGAAAAATACAAGAAAAGAGTTCATCTCTGGATTAGGATTCTAGGAAAAATATAATTTGGATGAATTGAACTGATTTGACATTAATATTAATTTGGCCTAGTTGTGTGTTTTCATATTGTCCTAATTCACCCGCATATCGCATTTCTTTTTGCATAAAATGATAAAAAAAATCCACAATGGAAATCTACATATAAAGTTTTGAATTAGTTTCAAAGTTGTTCCTTTGCCTCCCTGTGTTTGACCCTGGACTTGCCCGGGATATAAATTAAAGTCGAGACACTCTTCACTGAGATCTTCTCTCAGTTCTGACTGATTCGCTAAGTACACATACTACAACGTGCCCAAATTATATTACGTATTTAGCGACTCGTCAGATGGCACCATTGCCGGGGAGGCAAACAGCTTAAGGATTAATTTAAAAATTTAAACTTAGATTTTCATTTACTCGGGTAGTCTGAACCCCGATCCACTTGTAATTAATCCATTTTCTCAATTATTTCTCTTCATATTTTTGTATATATTTTGTTTTTATCTCTCTAACATAAATTTTAGTTTCCTTGCGAGGGCCTGGTGGACTTGAAGTGCATCGGAGGTCGGCGGACAAGACGCGCGCCGACTGCTAAAGAGCTAGGAGAATTCATTTATTTTTTAGAGTGTTTTTGTAATTGTTGTAATTATTTAGGTAGTTTTCTTTTTTATAGGGGCTCTTGTTTGAGAGCTCGCGCGTGTAAAAAGACTTGATATTATTTGTGGTGTGTTGAGACCTGTTTCACTCTCCGGTGAGGGTGGGGCTCGACTTGAGTGGCGAATTAAGGATTAGGCACACGATAATATAGAATCAGATTTGTTTGTGCCCATCATAATTTAGGCCACACATATCTTAGAAGATTCACATATCTTATAAGATTCATAATGAGACGCACGCAGATACGTACTACTTAGCTCAAATTAAATCAATTCTTTCCTGCTAATAGTATACTATTTAGGTGTGGTTTTCTCGATCTGCATGCATTTAGTATAAAATTTACAAATTCAGTTTTGTATGATGCGTGGAGAGTGCTGGGATTCACTGTAAGTATACCTTCTTTTGAGCATGCATCATAGTTTCTCGTTTGCATTCTGATTTCTGATTCCCCTCTTGTTTTATAACTTAAGGTCAAAAAGGAAATTGGGACTGAACGATATACATGTTTGTGTGTTCAGATAAATTTCAAGTGATAACCTAACTCTAAAATTGGGAATGAATTGAGCAGGTCAATTAAAAAAATTGGAATAAAAAGAACCCCTGTTCTCGTGTTCATAAAGCCCTTATTGTTTGTTTTACTTGCAAGTGAGAGAGAGATGACCCTAGGATAGAGACAAGCCCGGATTTCTTACTTACTAGTGGTTCTTTATTTTTAGGCGATTAGCTACTTTTCAGTGAGGAATACGGGTAGTCGTATTTTTACAGTCCGGACTTCCTTAGCAGAGTGGGAGGTTTAGAGGGCGCCTTAATCCTTAAGGAACAGGTAGCCATATTTATGAGGTCTGTACTTACTCCTATACTGGCTGAAAGTAGGTCAAACTAGTCGTAAGAACTGGGCCAGTCTGTAGGAACATGCACCTAACAGCTCGTTAATCTTTACAAGATTATATTTATCACCAACTAAAATTGACAAGATAATTCGGCCGAACTCTTATGTCCATCATGTATTGAGTTGGTGAAATTGAGGGTTTGAATTGCATTTGTATTATGTGAGTTTACTCCGCACATTTACGTGCACCGTAGAACTAGTGCCTCATTGAATATCGTATTCTAATTGGTTCTTTTGACATCGAAGATGCCCAATTGGGGGGATATTCATTCGGACTTGTGAATCTCTCCTTGAACCCTCCAAGAAGTATGTCTTTATAGGTCCATGAGCAACTTGGACAAACATGGACTCATGACCCTCTTAAGCCCATGATCACCCACTCTTGAGATGGTTACTCTCAAACCATTCCATTTCTCTCTTCCAACCTCACCGAGGAATATCTTCACCTCGGTGAGAATATCTTGATTCATAAATCCTCTTCTAATCGAGAACACATTGCTGATTCAGGACCAAAAGAAGATTCAAGGAAAATGCCTCCAAAGAAGAAATAAGAGGAAGAAGAACAACCCGAGGACTCGATGAGAATGATACTAGCCAGATTAGCTGCATTTGAGCAGCAACACAGACTTCTCAGAGTTCAGTTAGGAGAGCTCAATGTTGGGGTCGAACCACCAATGGATGCGGCGTACAACCCCGGACAATATCAAACTCGGAACTACTTGAGTCCGACAGAACCCACAGTTGATTTTGAGTTGAAGCCGCACTTTCTGAACCTGCTTCCATTGATGGGAATGCTTCTGAGGAGCCATATGCATTCCTAAGGGACTTTGAGCTCATCTGTGCTAACCTCAGACATCCTAATGTTATCCAGGATTATATTAGGCTCGCAACCCTTCCATTTGCCTTGGGTGGAAAAGCTGACTACTGGGTGAAAAATCTTGGGATTACCATCACCACTTACGCACAGTTCAAGGACATGTTTCTAAAGAAGTTCTACCCGTTGAGTAGAACTAACATCATGAGGATGCGTATTACGAGTTTTTCCCAGTTACCCCATGAAGCCTTTCGTGATGCTTGGGAAAGATTCAAGGACATCCTACAGAAGTGTCCCTGTCATGGACTAGATGACAATATCTTGGTCCAGTCGTTCTTTACTGGTCTCAACCCTGAGATGTAGGGTTTAGTGAGCGCTGCCTGTGGAGGCAGTTATACATCACGAGGAGCGGATACCGTCTGGAAGGTATTCAAGCAGATGATTGAAACTAGATGCTCACAGATGGCCAGCATGGACTATACACCATCCCCCAGTTCACTCTCATCTGGAGAAGAAAATCAGTTGTAGTCGATCTCTCTCAGGAGTGATCCCTAGCATGGGACTCCTTGCTGACAAGCTTACTGTAGTCGAGAGGATTGACAGGAGAATTGATGAATTGACCGGAGCGTCTCCAAGATTCAAAACAAACGGAGGAGTTGACTGATAGGGTATCTAAGATAAAAATACCTGCCATGACTGCACCCTCTGCTCCCGTATACCGAGTTCACCATATTCAGGAGCAGTTGGTGTTAGGGCAACCCCAGCCGTGGGAGCAGGACCAATCCTACACCCACTCTTTCCAACAACCACCTCCATTAGCAGAGACAGTTCAGGAGGAGCCTCCACCGGTTTGGAGGTGAATGGAGTATGGTATACTCAGGACCCTGCTTGGCAAGGAAGTACGAGAGACCGACAGACCTACCAGCGTCCCCCAACCTTTCACAACACCACATTCACCTCCACACCACCTCCTTCACAGCAGAGCCTTGGATTCCAGCCACCCAGTAGCCGCGGCAGCAGTACCAGCAGTATGGCCGACAGGGCCCATGATGAAGCCACGTTTCATCATCTTTATTCTATCATTTTGGCCTTAAAAACCCTAGTAAATGCGTGTAAATAGGCGTAACTCATGCATTTTAGCATCCATGCATTGTCTTGTATATATTGTATAAAATGCGGTTTTAATGCCAAAATTATAGAATAAAGAAAAGAAAAGAAAAAGAATAAAATATTGTAAATATTTTATGACCCGAAACCCCGAGACCTAGGCATCTTGATGAATAGGTCGACAAGGAATACAGTAGGGGGAGATAAGGGCCAAATACCTATATTTATTAATTCATTATTTATTTATTTTAGGACCTATTTTTGGTTCCACTTTTTATACTTCAAATAAAGAAACTTTGTACATGAAAGTTGTAGATAATTTAATAAAGAAAAATACAAAATTGATTTCACGGAAAAATAATGTACAGATAAAAAGTTATGGTTTGAATAAGATTTCAAAATCCCAACTTCCCAGACCCGTATCTCACAAACGAAAAGTCCAAATGCCGCAAACTCACCTTTAATTGTATATAGAAGAAAATGAGCTATTTAATGGCGGTGGTTTCGCATTTGGCGGAGCTACGGTTTGAAAGTTGAGTTTTGGACCCTCATTGTATACTTGTACAGATTAAAATATTCAATTTATTAATTATTCATTATTTTTTTATTTTTATTTTTTATAATGTTGTAAATATTATTTATAATATACTTATATCTGAAAATCAGAATAAAAATGCAAAAGAAACACAAAATAAAATACTTGTATATTCTATACATAGGTATTAGACCTATACTTATACCTATACAATACTTATTCATATTTTTTATTAAGTATACAAAACATATCAGAAAAATAAAATAAAAATATATTTGTGTATATAAAAGTATTTTATAATTTTATAAAATAATAAATAAAAATAACATTATTAAAATCACAAATTAAAAATCAAATAGTCAAATATATAGATAATATACCTATGTAGGGATATAAAAGCAAATTGTAAAAATATACCTCATAAAAATAAATAAAAATCATAATAAAATACTACATAAATTTTAAGCATTTTTCATTTAATAACCAAAAATTAATTCGGCCATTTTCGATTTTTAAATGAATTAATAAGAATTTCTTTGGGTCTTTTCCCTGGTTGGTCCACGTGGACCAACCAGGTGCCTCCGACTGTTGACCAAGGTCAACAGTCTGTCCTTCATCCCTGTAGCTCTGACAGGCCTAGGTTTTTGTCCGACTTCACGGATTTTCCTAGGCCGTCTCGTCCACCCTTTGAGGCCGACTTCTTCACGAAACTTGTTCCCCTACCATCCAGCTACCTCGCCGACCTTCTTCCTCGGGCAGAGGACCATCATGCAACCCGTGATCCCTCTTTGAAAGTCGCGCCTCGGCCATGTTTCAAAAGAAACCCATCACCCCCATTTCAATTTTGAACCCGATTTGACCTTGGCTTTGGCTCCCTTGGGCGTGCTCCGGATTGATCTTGGTGACAGGAAGGTCTCCAGCTAGCTAGAGAGGGCCAGGCAAAGGCGAAGCGGCGCTCCACCCATCTCCGGCCAAGCTTGGCCGTGAGGTCCCAACCTTGGGCATCTTTGCCCTTGAGGTCACGTTTCTTGTGGTTTTTGCATTGTTTTTCTTGCTCATTAGATAGCTGTTACCCCTAGGAGTAGTTTAGTGCTTTTTAATCCTTGGTTAATCGATTCCTTCGCCCCCTTCGCAACCATACGCCGTGCTGGAGCTCTTGAGCTTCGGCGACTATCTCCACCATTCCACGCCGCCTTTTTTTCACCAATAAAAGCCCCTTCTTGTTGCGAGATATCTGCCGCCCATTTGGTTTTGTTTGCAGGAAGGGAAGGAGGCGTCTAGGCCTCGATTCACGCCAAGAAGACCCCCAGGTCGGCTGGAGCTTCCTCGAGCATCCGAGGGCCTTCCGTTGGCCATCGGACCGGTTTGAGCCACCTAGGCGTCGGGGAGGAGTAGCAGGAGCAAAACGCGGCGCTCGGCCGTGGAGTTGGTGGTCGGAGGAGGCCCCTGCGCGTGAACGAAACTCGGCACGGCCGAGTTCTTCATCGGATCTTCCAGCCGCTTCCCACGCCGTCGGATCAAGAACACCCAGCCGGGTGTACAGCTGTCGTTGGATGAGTGCGCCCTGAGCCGTCCGATCGCTCATCTCCAATCTAATCGGGACCGCATAGACGAAGGGGTATCGGGCTCTGTGGAGAGGACACATGTCTAAGTGAAGCGATATCATCCGTCCACTCCCGCCTTCGTGGGTAATTTTGCATTCTACCCCCGTGAGTTTTGTAATATATTATTAGCACGCAAACATTCATCGGCCTCTTAATCATTTTTGTAATATTTGCGAAAAGGCCCCCGAACTTCTTTATTATTGTAGGTTTGTCCCTGCCAGGCGCGTGCTGTGCACGTGGCGCATGGCGTTTTTGGAGGGACAACCCTAGCGCTGTAGTTATTTGTTCTTGGTCCTGAAACTTCGCTAAATAGTTAAATATTTTGTGGGGATATTGCGCAGGGGCCCTCGAACTTTTGCTTATTTCCATATATGCCCCTAGCCTGCATGTGTTTTCTTGCCGTAGTCTCTAATTTTTGCATGCATCTATAAAACCAAAAGAATCTCCAAAAATCACATTAAGCCTCTGTTGCATAGTAGATTAACGACATATTTTTATTTCTCATATTTCTTGCATTTTAATATTTATTGAAAATCAAAAACATCCATTTTGCACTGTCTAGTTTATAAAATCCCTAAAAAATATAAAAACACTCCAGAAAAATCCCAAAAAAATATATTTTGTCTACTTTAGTTTGTTTTAACTCCTAGCCAAAAATCATTAAAAATTACAAAAGAAAACTCATAAAAATCGCAAAACTCCAAAAACCTCTATAAAAATATTAAAAATTCTACAAAAATCCTAAAAATATAATCTTGGTGTCTAAATTTTCCTTATTTCATTATCTTTAATTGAAAATTAAAATTGGAGAATTTTGGTACTGTTTTCTATTTTATTTCTCCATTTTAGTTTCAGCCTTGCCTTTTATCTACTGTTTTCTCTATTTTTGACTTTAAAAATACCAAAAACATTCTGAAAATTACTAAAAAATCACAAAAACAGTAAAAAATTATAAAAAAATACCAAAAAGATTTTATTCCTGATTTTTTGGATATTTTTGCATATTTTTATAAATAGTGTAGCACCTCTTTTATTCCCTTGTTCATATTTTCCAATATTGAAAAAGAAAAAAAATATAAAATATAAAAAAAATAAAATATAAAATCAGTGAATTAAAAATCAAAATACAAAAAATACAAAATTAAAATTAAATAAAAAATATAAAATTAAAAACCCACAAAAAATAGCATAATAGACACTTGATCACATACACACTCATTTTGAGCATTTTTGCCCCGATCTAGCCTTTCTGCTCCCTGTGTTCGACCTCTACACATACTTGCACTATACACACCTTGTTGTAGAGTTATAATAAATTTTAACTCCAAACACTTTCACTGCTTTACTTGATTGTCGTGGGTTAATTGTTTATTAATTGAGGTTTCGTGAGCGGTCGCTCAGCGACATTGTGGTCTCGCCTTGTGCGGAATACTTTAGACCCTCGCCAAATCTCGGTTATCAGGCCATTACTAGGTGGGCCAGCAGGGACCGTAACCCCAGCAGCAGCAGCAACAGAGGCAGTACCTTGGCCAGCAAGCCAGTCTTCCCGTTCTTCTTACCAATCTTATCCACTTCCTTTTTTGTTTAGTCCCATGGATATACATCAGTAGATACTCGACGAGCTCCGTTCCTACAAGAATGAGATTCATGACTTACGGGTGGATGTCAATCGCTTGTTCAGATGGTGAGACGAGCATACTGCACCCTCTACCTCTATCCCTGCCCAAGTTCAGGCTAATCCCAATAGTCTGAACCGATCTAGTTCTCACCAGAACTTTGGTCAGGTATACTATTCAGCATCTCCAAGATCTGAACTTGAGATTATTTCGTGTGACGAGGCTAATCATATGTCACTCAGGAGAGGAAGGACCGTGGTTGTACCTGACCAGGCGAGGGACACGAGGAGGGGCATCTCTGGAGCTCTACCTGAGGAGTCTTCATAGGACGAGGAGGAGAGGCATCATATTTCAGAGTCCCATCAGCACCATTCGAGGATTTCTACTCAGGGAGACGAGAGGAGGAGGAGAGCGCGTTTGCAGCATCGGCAACATGGATACACTTCTGATCTACGGAGGACCTTGCATCTCCGGTTGTGGCGGATACCACTCCAGTTTCTATTCCATAACCTTTAGTAGATAGTCTATATTTTGATTCCATGTCGCATAAAAAAGATTCTTGTATGAAGAACTCTGTTTCAGTTAATGCAAAGAATGATCTTTCAGTTCATGGTACAGATTCTTCATATTCTGTTTCCCTAGCTTCAATACCTTTCATTCGTGCTCTTACGACAGGAAAGCACATCAAAAAGATATAGAAAGATGACCCAGATATGGCACGGTTTTGTAAAGAAAATATCACTGTAAAGGTGCCATTTGATGAATATGTGGCTAACCATCCTGCATTCCAAAAATACCTTAAGGTGAGATGCACACCTACAAGGGTTAGCAGGAAGAAAGATAACCGAAATATAAAGACACATGTCTTATCAGTAGCCACAACCTATTGTCTCAAGAATCAGACTTTGCCAAGGAAAAAGAGAGACATGGGTGCTCACTGTGTGGAGAGTCGTATTGATGACATTGCGTTTGCACGCACACTATTGAATAATGGTTCTTCAATCAATTTACTTCCCTTAGCATTATATCAGAAATTGGAGTTGGCACCACTTCGTAAATCTAGAGCTTTACTCCAATTCGCAGACCGTTCAGTAAAGAGACCTAAGGGAGAAGTGAAGAACGTAGTTATCTCGATTGAGGGGCGGAAATATCAGGTTGACTTCACAGTCTGAGACATGGAGACCCCCAATCATAGGAGAGAATCTCAGATCATTCTCGGACGACCCTTCCTTACGACCGTAGGCACAACTTTCGATTATGGTACGAGAATGATGAAGTTGCATTCTCCAGGCAGAGAAGTGAACCTTGAGATTAAGCAAACCGAGTGTCAGCGGCCTGATTCAGAGAGTAGCACAGAGTACTCATCTTTAGAGGCAAATTGCAGTATGATTGGCACAGTTGGGATTTGGGGGAAGATTCCTTCAAGACAGAGGGATTCCCTTTCATTTGGAAAGGGAATAGTGGATGATGCAGTTTGCTAGATTTTGTTTGATCTTGTGAGATATACATCTACCTATCCCCATGATGACATAGAGGTCCATCTGGATCTGTCAGTTCTATCCCCTTCGGAACGATCATGGGACATAGATGATGAGTCGGACGCGGCTTTGGTCGAATTACCACATTTCTTTCACGATCCGACTCCCCTTACTTCTGAGTTGGTGGCGAGTTCTTCGCAGCTTAGCCCACCTTCATGTAGCACAGAACTAGATTCAGATTCAGTTCAACCAGATTTGCTTGATGATACCACATTGCCAGAACTGAAATCACTACCTCCTACACTCAAGTACGCCTTTCTTGTGGGACCCAAAGAGAGATATCCTGTTATCATTAGCTCAGACTTGACTTTAGAACATGAGTCTAGGTTATTAGAGGTCTTAGAGAGGAACCACAAAGCAATAGGCTGGATAATGTCAGATCTCGTAGGGATCAAACCCGCTCTCTGCTCGTACCACATTTTTACTGAGGATAATGTGAGACCTTCCCGTGAGTTCCAAAGGAGACTTAACCCCAATCTACGAGAAGTAGTGAAGAAAGAGATTGAGAAATGGTGCAAAGCAGGGTTCATATACCCTATTTCTGACTCCAAGTTGGTGGACCTGCTTCATGTTGTCCCGAAGAAGTCGGGAATTCAGATGGTCACCAACGAGGAGAGGGTAGAGATCACGACACGAGTACCTACTTCGTGGTGTGTCTGTGTTGATTACATGCGCCTGAATGCTGCGACCAAGAAAGACCACTTTCCCTTTCCTTTTATTGATAAGATCTTGGAGAGACTAGCAGGGAAAGAGTTCTTCTGTTTTCTTGATGGGTACTCAGGATACAACCAGGTAGGTATAGCACATGAGGATCAGGAAAAGACCACATTCACATGTCCATTCGGTACTTATGCTTTCAAGTGCATGCCATTCGGGCTCTGCAATGCCCTGGACACATTTTAGCGGTGCATGATAGCCATATTTGCCGAGATGGTGGGAGATTTCCTGAAAGTGTTCATGGATGACTTCTCGGTCCATGGTGATTCTTTTGATACATGTTTAGCGCACTTGGACCGAGTCCTCATGAGGTATAGAGAGGTCAATCTGGTACTCTCCTGAGAGAAGAGTCACTTTATGGTGATGGAGGGTATCATATTGGGGCATGTCATCTCCAAAAGGGGAATGGAGGTTGACCCTGCCAAGGTGGAGGTGATCCAGAAACTCGATCCACCTACTAATGTGAAGTCAATGCGGTCATTCTTAGGGCATGTTGGATTCTATAGGAGATTCATTCAGGATTTTTCAAAGATCGCCTCCCCACTGACTGAGCTCTTTGGGAAAGACATAGAGTTCGTTGTAGATCACAGGTGTCTGGAGGCCTTTGAGCTCTTGAAGAGGAAGATCTGTGCCTCGCCTATCCTACAAACTCCTGACTGGTCTCTCCCCTTTGAGATCATGACTGACGCTTTAGATTTTGCTATAGGAGCTGTGTTAGGGCAACGACGAGAGGGGATCCCGTTTGCGATCCACTATGCGAGCAAAGTATTAGATCCTACATAGAAGAATTATACAGTGACTGAAAAGGAAATGCTCGTTGTAGTATGGGCCCTCGAGAAGTTCAGATCATATATTTTGGGCTCTAAGGTGACAATTTACACGGATCATATAACCATTCAATACTTAATGGAAAAGAAGGATGCAAAGGCGCGTATTCTTAGGTGGATTTTACTCCTCCAGGAATTTGATTTGGAAATAAAAGATAAACCTGGATTGAAGAATGTTGTGGCTGATCACCTTTCTCGGATTGAACTTAAGGATTCTCCTGATTATGAGCAGATTAGAGAGACCTTCCCAGACGAGTCAATTTGTGTTTTTGACTCACTCCCGTGGTATGCCAACATGGTAAACTATCTTGTCTCCAAGCAGGTTACCCACGGTTGGACTAGGAGCAGCAATGATCGACTGAAGTCGGATTCGAGGAGATACCGCTGGGACGATCCTTTCCTTTTCTTCGAAGGACCAGACTATGTTTGGAGAAGGTGTATTCGTCAGGAGGAAACACAGAGTGTCCTCACATATTGTCATTCACTTGAGGCTGGAGGACACCATTCGGGAAAGAGAACTGCTCACAAAGTACTTAAATGTGGATTGTATTGGCCGACCTTATTTAGAGATGCTATTGATTTTGTACGGTCGTGCCCGATCTGTCATAGGATGGGAGGGACAATTGGACATAGAGATGAGATGCCCATGCAACCGATGATTATTTGTGATGTTTTTGATGCACGGGGCATAGATTTTATGGGTCCTTTTCCCAATAGCCAAGGACATGAGTACATATTGTTAGTGGTTGATTATTTATCTAGGTGGGTGGAGGCTATCCCAACCTGAACCGCAGACAACAAGACTGTCTGTAAGTTTGTAAGAGACCATATTATTGCTAGGTTCGGGGTGCCAAAAGTTTTGATATCTGATGGGGGTAGCCATTTTGTGAACCGAGATATGAGAGCTTTAGCTAAGGACTATAGATTTGTGCATAGAGTTGCTAGTCCTTACCACCCACAGTCCAACGGCATGGCAGAGGTTTCGAACAGAGAGGTGAAGAGTATTTTGCAGAAATTGGTTCGTCCCGATTGGAAGAACTGCTCTCAGCTCTTAGACCAAGTTCTGTAGGCCTATAGGACAACCTACAAGACACCATTGGGTACTTCACCATTCAGAATGATCCATGGCAAGCCATACCATTTGCCCGCAGAATTGATTCATAAATTCGAATGGGCAATTAAGAAGATTAATTGGAGTTGTCACCTAGGGAAGCTTTGTCTAGACCTGAACGAGCTCGTGGAAATCCGAAACAGGGCATATGACAATAGTTTGATTTAAAAGGACAAAGTAAAGAGATGGCATGATCAGCACATTAGGTGCAAATACTTTGTCCCTGGACAAAAGGTATGGTTGTTCAATGCCAGATTGAAGATGTTCCATGGGAAGCTCAAACCTAAATGGGCGGGTCCTTTTGTTGTTAAGAAAGTGCACATGAATGGAAATGTAGAGATAGCCGATCTCACAGATGGTGCACAATCTCATGTGGTAAATGGACAACTGTCGAAGCATTTTATAGATTCGAAAGAGCAGTTAGTCCAAGTCGAGGTCATCAACTTCATACAGAGTGAGCACAGAGCAGATACATCATATTACTCTTCATGAAGATGCAACATCAAGACTCAGCAGCTTTGAAGATTCAATTACTCTTGTACATATTCTCCCTTCTTTGTATATTCTCCAGATCACATCGGCTCTCACACTTACTCCTGTCCTATACTTAGGCTGACCAGAGCCTAAGTATAGGGGGAACCGATGCCCGCTATGTGTATATACTCATCCATTTCTCCTCTTGACCTCGTCCGTCCCATTTTTGCTCTTAGGCTGACCATATCCTAAGTATAGCGGGGCAGATCGACTTCTCTACTTATTATTTTAGTCGTCCAACGCTTAGCACAGGCTATGTCTTTTTCTCGCTTCTTGTGCTCTGAGGACATAGCACCTACTAAGTATAGGGGGGCGTGTATATATTACATATGTACTTTACCCATAGCTCGTACTTTCACATATTTTTGTATATATTATACAATAACTATGGGGTGGGTAATACAAAAAAATATCTCTTAAAAAATAAAATACCTTTTCAAAAAAATCCTTATTTTCTTTAAAAAAGTATTTGCTTAAAAACACAACAAAAAAACAACAAAAATCCTTTCTTATTTACCTGTTTTTTCCAAAAAAACTTTTTGAAAAAAAACCTTTTTCTAAAACTTAAAACAAAAAATCAAAAAAATCACACAAAAAAACTAACTAAAAAGTTGGTTTAATTCCTGACACTTACACTTTCACACAAGACTAGTGTTGTTCAAGAACACTTAATTTATGAGGTCTTAAGATTTTGAGTTAACCAGCCTTAGTCATTAAGGGCTTGGACTTAATTATTCACATTTCCCTAGTTTGAAGGATTTGTATGCTATATTGCATGCTTAGTCTCTACCTTAAGAATATGATTAGCACCTCACATACACGACTGCAGTTATGATGAGATGAGTTGAAATTTCACTTGAGGAATTGGGATGAGGGATTTCAGTTTGGACTTGATTTGATGATGCTCGAGGATGGGATAAAATCAATGAAAACTTCATGAAACCTGAGTGTCAACATCTTTAGCCAGTATGAGAACATGGCTCTTGTACTATCTCTTGACATTTACCTATGTGCCAGGATGTGATAAAATTTAAAAATTATTGATCAGTGTGCGCCAACTCTTGGTAAAAGCAGTGGATCTAGCCAAAATACTACAAAGCAATGAAATGTTAAAGAAAAGCTCTCATTCCACAAAGTCAATTATCAAAAGAGCTTCCACCAAAGGCAAGCGCTCCCAACCATTTCGAAGTGTCCACTTGGACCACCACTATTAGGACTAGGAGTCGGGCTTGCACCAAAAAAGGGCTCTGCATCGTAAATGATACAACTCTGGGTGTTGAAGGTATAATAGATACTCAAAAAAGGCACACCCCGATGTACTCCCAGGAAAACAAGTGCAGACGGCTCCGACTTCTCTTGACGGACGCACTAATCAACACCAAAAATATACGTTGAGTAATAAGGCACTCGAGAGGATCCTTGTTCCAATGAGAGGGAGAGAAGAAATGACACAATCCTAGCCCTCCATCGACTGGCCTTCCATCTACACTTTCAAGTCTGACAACTAAAGAGACGGTGAATTGGATGCAAGAAATGGTTTGTTCCCTAGTGTTTAGGATTGGGTTCTTAGGAGAGTCTCTTGGACTGGAACCTTGGGTGACGTTGTGACTATACTCTTGTAACTGCAGTCAACACTTAAGTCATATCCCTACTATATATGTATACAAAGAGAGTCTGATGAGTAGGGAAATTGGATACCTTTTTACTAGATCTTGGTTCATCTTAGAATTTTAGGATCTCTAAAACCGAGAGTTCTTGAACAGATCAAGTCTTGTATTCACATGCACAGTCAGGGTTAATCCAACTTATTCATTCTTTATTTGCTCGAGGACTAGCAAAGTTTAAGTATAGGGTGGTGATGAATCCGAGATTCATCATTACGATATCTTGATCTTAGCAAAATCCCTGAGTAAAATCCCAAATACATGTATATAAAATCAATAAATTAACAAAATGACTCTTGTAAATAAAACACATTAGTTATTATATATTATATTGTACAAAATAAATTAACAATAAAAAGCCGCAAAATGAAAGGAGTTTTTCACATGTAAATAGCCCAAAACTTCATGTATTTTTAATAATTTTATTTCAACTCCTTTTTGGCCAATTCTTTCTCTATCTTGATTCATAAAAATGCATATAAACATACAAAGATACAAAACAAAATTCACTTCAAATAAATGCTCCTAGATCCCAAAGGGAAAAAGCCGTAAAGTCCAACTTCCCGGCCAAATTCCCGCTCCGTATGAACTCCAAATATACCAAACTCACTTTTAAAGTTCAAGTTAGAAAACTATCTATCCAACGAAGTGATTTCATTAAAATCAGAGCTCATTTACAAAAGTTGGGTTTTGGGACCTAGAGTATACATTCATTCTTCTTCATTTTTATTTTATCCTTCTCAATTACTTAAAATCCAAAAAAAATCATCGTTGTGTTGTATGTTGATTATAATATTTTATTGTATTTTTCTGTTGTAAATATCTCTTATTAAAAAGATAAAAAATACATATTAGAAAAGCAAACAAAAAACGTACATGTTGTATGTATTCCTTTGTAAATTCTCCACTATTTTTCCTTCTTTATATTTTTGTTGTATTTAAAGTAGCCTACTTTATATCATTATTTATTTTATTATTTAATTTCCATTACTTTATATCATTATTTATTTTATTATTTAATTCCCATTCTCTACAATAACTTCTCTTCTACCATCAACCTCCATTCAACTCTACCATTCTTTAATAACCTCCCATTCAACTCCATTAATAATACAACCTCCCATTCAACTCCACTACTTTAATAACTTCTCATGTATTCTCTTTATATACATCCCATCCTCCTTATTTTGCACTGGATCCATCTTTATGTGAGGAGAGCCTAGTTCCCGGAGCTGAATCAGTGACAGCGATGCAACCGCGGTCGAGCGACGAAAGACCTCTCTTTGGTGAGATCCGTTGACTTTTCGGCCAACATCACTGCCACATCTGTGTGTTGCTCGAGCTCATCACTCGACGGAGATTTATGCGAAGATCGTGCTCTCGTGAGCACATCATAGACGACTGTCTCCATTGTAGGTATTTTCACTTCATTTTATCATCATTGTTATTTTCTCATTTTTTATTCACATCACCACCTATTTGTTACCTTCATTTGTTCAAATTGGCATTTATCATTTCACTCCATCATATCATCACTTCCACCTTCATTTTTTCCTTTTTTATACATATCCACTTTTGTTCTTGTTAAGAAATTAAATTAAAAAATCACATAGCACTAAAAAGATTTCAAAAAAAGGAAAAAACATACACGAGAGGGATCGTCAGCGCCGCCATCGCCCCCCTCATCCTTCAGCCGCGGCTGCGCGTGCCGTGGGTGGTGCTGCCCCCCTCCGCCCGGAGGTCAGGCTCGTCGCCCCGCGTCGCCTGCGCGCTCCGCGCCATCGCCGCCAGCCAGGTGCTCCGTCATCGCCGCCTACAAGCCGCACCTCCTTCACCTTCCGCGGCCCACCGTGCGCCCTTCTCCGCCAGCCACCTGCTGCCCGCCGCCAGCATCCACCTGTGCTGCCACCTCCTCGTCTCTGTCCCTCGCGCGTGGCGTTGCCGCCCGCCGCTGCTATCGCCGTCCATTCCCCTGTTGGGTTCCCTTGCGTCCTAACTAAGGAAGAAGAAGGTGAAATATTTTAAGTATTTTTGTAAAAATTGCAATTTTATTTTCTTATATTTTTGTAAGTATAAAAACATCCTCGTACATATTTGTATTGTTTATTTTTAATTTCCAATTTGTACGGATACCCCTGTGTTTGCATTTTAATTTGGACATCAACTTTGCATCTTTTTTTCAATGAAAAATATTTTGATGTGGAGCAACTAATTATCTACGACTTGGATATTTATTTATATTTTTCTAATATTTGGGTAATTAATTAAAATTATGTAACTGAAATTATGCATATTTTACCCATTCTGTGCTATTAAATACATATCTGACACATAGTCGCTCTAAAAATTCCACAGAAATTAGACATGATGCCTTGATATGTGATTGAATTAATATCCAAATTTCATCTAAAGTGGAATTGTCTTTTGCCTGAAATAAGTCATAGAGTGATTTTCGTTTTTGATTTTTAATTAAATCCACGTACATTCTTTTCGGAAAATTTCAACTCTCCTGAATTGAGCATCTAAATATATTTTTGAGATAATTCGCACTCTGATTAATCTGTAATTGTGGATTTATTAGGAATTAATTACTCACTGTCACTCTGTTTTCATTAACAAATCTATAAAAAATTCATATTTTGTTAAAAATTTCAAAAAATTACTATAGTCTCATTTCATCATGTTTCCATTCTAGTAATTTTTTCATGATTTTATCTTACTGTTTGTGTGAAAAATTGTGAAAATACCCATAAAAAATTGTGCATTTTTCATTGTTGCATTTTAACCCTGAAAATACAAAAAATATGTTTTGTGTTCATCTCTGGATTAGGATTCTAGGAAAAGTATAATTTGGCTGAATTGAACTGATTCGACATTAAAATTAATTTGGCCTAGTTGTATGTTTCCTTATTGTCTTAATTCACCTACATATCGCATTTTGCATTTCTTTTTGCATAAAAAATAAAAAAAATCCGCAGTGGAAATCTACTTCTAAAGTTTTGAATTAATTTCAAAGTTGTTCCTTTGCCTCCCTGTGTTCAACCCCGGACTTGCCCGGGATATAAATTAAAGCCAAGACACTCTTCACGTAGATATTCTCTTGGTTCTGACTGATTCGCTAAGTACATGTACTACAACGTGCCCAAATTATATCACGTATTTAGCGACTCGTCAGCGACACGATGCGCGAAGCTGTAGCCGTTAGTCAACTTCTTTACCTCTATGTTGACAAAGTGGTCACCCCTATCATATATCAGAAACTTAGGGATACCGAACCTTTAAATAATATGATCTTCTAGAAATTTACTGACAATTCTGCTATCTGCTACTCGAGTAGGGATAACCTCTACCCACCTTGAAAGATAGTCCACCGTGAGAAGAATATACTCAAATTCATGGTTATTAGGGTATGGTCCCATAAAGTCAATGCCCTATGTGTTGAATACATAACAAATGATTATGGGTTTCATTATCATGGCATCTTTGGGACTAATGGTCCCTCCCATTCTCTGGCAGATCGGGTACGACCTGGAAAAATTGTAGGCATCCTTAAAGAAGGTCAGCCAATAAAATCCACTTTGCTATATCTTCTCAGGAGTCCTATTCTTGAAGTGGTGTCCTCTTGCCTCCAAAGTGTGGCATAGAGCGAGGACACTTTGTTATTCCTCCTAAGGAATACATATTCTCCATATACAATCTGGTCCTTCAAAGAAAAGGAACAGATCCTCTCAATGGTAGTCTCTGGATTCCAATTAGAGTCAGTCAAATTTGTTCTTGGGACAACCCTAGGGAACTTTCTTAGAGACAAGATTGTTAACCATGTTGGCATACCATGGGAGGGAATCAATAAAAAAATTGACTTGGAAGGATTCAAGGATCGATTTGGATTCAGGGAAATTATTTTGCTCGATCTGAGACAGATGATCAACCACCACATTCTTCATTCCGTGCTTATCTTTAATCTCCAAATCAATTTCCTGAAGTAGAAGTATACATCTGGGAAGATGTGCCTTTATGTCTTTCTTTGCCATCAAGTATATGATGGCTGAATGATATGTATACACTGTCACCTTCGATCCTAGAAGGAGAGATTTGAATTTTTCTAAGGAAATGACTATAACAAGCATTTCCTTTTCTACACAATATAGATTTTTTGAGTTGGATCCAAAACTTTGATTGTGTAGTGAATAGAGTAATGGACTCCATCTCTCCTCTGTCCTAGCATAGACCCTACTACAAAACTAGAGGCATCGGTCATGATCTTGATGGAAAGAGATCAACCAGGGGCTTGTAAGACTAGAGTTTCTATGATCTTTCTTTTGAGCATCTCGAAGGCCTCAAGACAATTATGATCTACAATGAACTCAGTTTCTTTCCCTAAGAGCTCAATTAGCGATCTGACAGTTTTTGAAAAATCCTTGATAAATCTTCGATGAAAGCTGGCATGCCCTAGAAAATCACACTTGCTTCACATTGGTTGGTTGCTCGAGTTTCTTGATCACATCCACCTTGGTTGGATCAACCTCCATTCCCTTCTTGAAGATGATGTGCCCCAACACGATGCCCTCCTTTACAATGAAATGACTTTTCTCCCAAGAGAGCACTAGATTAACCTCCCAGCAACGGTGTCAATTGTTGAACAATGGAATCTCTGGGGTTTAATTTATAGAAATAATGCAATGTCATTTCAACCTGAAAAATCCCTTAACAAAAATTATTGATGAATCTAAAGACAAGTATTAAAAAAGAATTGTGAGCAAAGAATTTTTCTACTTAATATATCTGTACAAAGTACAAGATTGAACTCAGAGAGGGTACCAAAATCCCGAGGGTTATTTAAATCAATGAAAATCAATGAAATAAAAACAAGAAATCTATGCCCCCTACTCTTGGTTTTTGTGGACTTTTGTCGTTTGAATTTTTTATGAAAATTTAAATTTTTTAATGCTTTTCTGATTTTATATTTTTTTATAAATTTTTAAAATTTGCAAATGTTTTAGATTTTTGAAAATAAAAGAAAATAAAAACAAGGAAAAGAAATAAAACCAAAAGTGAGAAAAAGGCAACTATTTAGATTTTTGAAATAAAGGAATATATCGGAAATTAAAATAAAACATTATTTTATATTTGATATTTTTCTGATATTTTTGTGATTTTTCCATTATTTTTAGAAATTTTTAGGGTTTTCAAATAAATGGAAAATAGAAAAAGTGCGAGCAGAAAATAATGTGAATATTTCTGGATTTTAAATAGAAAATCAAATCAAAAATTAAAGAAATAAACACAAATAGAAAGTTAATTTTTTAAAATTTCCAGAAAGAATTCTTGTAAATATTTTTTTATTTTTACGATTTAAAGTAAAATCTTAAGTATTTTAAATATTTTTTCTATTATTTTGGTTTTATGAGGAATTAGAAAATGTAATTTGGTTAGAAAATAACATAAAACAAAACAAGCACATTTGATTTTTTTGATTTTTTTCAAAAAGTCTTATATTTTTATTGATTTTTTTACATTCAAGAGATATTTCTAGAGTTTTTGAATTATGAAAAATAACAAAAAATATTAAAATGTAAAATAAAAATTAATGATGAAAGAACGAATTAATAGGAACCTAAAATGACTTTAATGGATTTTTATGGATGTTTTGATATTTTTAAACTAAGTAACAATTGGATTAAAATGCAGATGCACATGGGTTTGGATGTAAAGAAAAATAGTTGATGGACCAAATGTATATTGACTAATAAAAGCTTGGGGTTAAGGATGCAATTTGCCCAAAAATGCATGTGTCAACATCCATGAGTTGCGCTAGCACAAACTTAGATGTAATTATTTAAGTTATAGGGGTCATTGGATAACACATAAACATGTAGATTTTTATTGTAGTTTTCCCAATTAATCACGTGATACACATGTTCTACAGTTCAAATAGGACTTAAATACAACTAAGATAGATAACAAGATCCTTAATGTAATTGTTCAATAATCCATAAAATGACACGTGCCCCAAAAGGGCCTTATTTACAAATAAAGAAACGTGCAGGGGCTGTACTGCAATTGTCATATCGTTCCACGTGGTGTTTTGTATAGCCTTGATACATTGTAGCTTTGATCCTACGGATGAAGATGAAGGCAATCTTGTATGGCATGGATTGGATCTGGATCTTGATCTACGACTTGGAATTGGGCGTTAATGGGAGGCCTTGATTGAATCTGGTAGGCTAGTTCTTGATCGCGTGGCTCTCGATGATGCTAGAAGAACTTGTTTAAATGGCGTGGTTCACAAACTTCAATAGAGCAATACTCCCTCGATCTCAGTCCGAATCCTTGTACGAATGATGCTCCTACTTCTTGCAACTACTCCGCATCGTCCAGATGGCTCGTGCGTGACGACATTGTCTCTAGGAAAATCAGGAGGTCGAAAGGTATTCAACTCTAGGGTGACCTCCAAATCCTAATCTCTTTCTCCAGGTGGACTCTAGAACCCTGCAATGATATGTTTATGCTCGGAGGGACTTCAACCTGCTTTATTAGGTGGCAATGGAGTTAAAATGATGAAGAATGGGGACCTCCAGTGAACGGTGATGGGATGGAGATTGAACTCCAAATCCGAAGTGATCTGAAAGGGTTCAATTCATGGAAAGAGATAGAGAAGGTTCCATGAAGGTGAAGGTTGGGTCGGGTGAATGTGAAAGTGATTGAAGCACTCTAATTGAGCATATCAGAGGGAGACAGTGAAGGATATGATCTAGATAAAGAAAAGATTAACATGCAAAATTGAAATGCTAAAATAAAAAAGAAATTAATCCAAGTCAACCTACCGCGGAAAAATGGAGGAAAATCGCCTCGGTTTGCTGTAGAGAGCTGAGAGTCAGATCGCTGTGGCAGAGGTCTGGCCACATGCTGGATCGTGAAATCCAACCACCCTCATGCACTCCTAGCCGTGGGAGAAGCTTGCTCTCACCATTCTTTATCACCAGGACCAGTTTCTGATGCCAGAATAACAAAAAAACGAATCCATCTTGGCGATGTAAGATCTGGAAGTATATAAAGGCAAGGGCTCCGACGAGTTTTTGAATTTGAAATGTGCGCAATCTTAGGCAAGATCTAAGGAATCGATGACCTGGTGATGAAGAGGTTAGTGAGGGCTAAGAAATGGAGAAGGAATAGGATGGGTTAATGATCGACGTATGCGATAAATTCGAGAAGGATGGTTGGTGAGCGAGAAATGCACGGGAGGATGCTAAATGGAGAGTCAATTCCGGTTAACAAACCTGGAATTGGCCAATCAGGGAGCGACTAGAATAGGGCAAGTTACGCTACACAACAAAAAGAAATGAAAATAAAAGTTAAATCAAAAGAAAGTAGGAAATGATTTTAAAATAAAAAAATGAAAATAAAAATGTTAGTAATTAAATTAAATTATTTATAGTGTTTTTTAATTAATTAAATATAACATATATTTGTTGAAAATAAATAAAGTGTATTATTTAAAGGTATACATACCTATATATACAAAACCTTGATTTTTAGTTATATTAATTTTACAAATATACATATAATTTTATAATTGATCAATTTACAATATTTTACAGTTGTTTTAAAAGTATTTTTGTTAGATTTTAAGGAGTTTATTTATTAGGCAAAATAAATAGGGATATGTTACAATAAACATAGTGATATATATACAAAATATATATGATTTTATTTTTGTATGTTTTTGATTTTGTGATTTTTATTTGTATTTTATATATGCTAAATAAAATATATACATATATTAAAAATACAACATATACAAAAATACAAAGAAAATAATTATACAAATTATGTACAAATGATATACATTGGTATAATATACAATAGTACCACGAAAAATCACATTTCACACCTTAACTTAAATTTTTATGAAACTACCTCCATTTTAAATATTATTTAATTTGGAGTACAATGATAGTGAGCTAGATTAATTTTGAATTTTGATGGAGAAGATATTGATATGTCAAGTTGAGCTTTATGGCTTTTTTCAGAGTGTTGTTATTTACACAAGGTACACGGGTTATTCTTGCATTTTTTTACAAAATAATTTTATGTACAATTTTCAAGAAGAAAACAATTTTATCTAGCGTGAGTTTGGTTGTTGATAAAATAGAGAATGAATTGTGTAATATATACAATCGCATATAGTGATAAATATACACAAATGAATATTGATTTTTCTAATTTTCTGAATGAAGGACTTATCCCCCCTACTTTATTCCTTATCGATTTAGGTCAACTTGACCGACTCTTAGAGTTAGAGTCTGCCTGTTTGTATTACATATATACAGTATTTGATTTCTTTAATTTTCCTTTATTTATTTATTTATTATTTTAGGATAAAAAAAGTGACAGATACACATTATTTACACAGGAATGATGGTTAGTAAAATGAAAGATTTATTGATATTTATAGGTGTTTTATAGGGGATTTTAAGCTAAAATAAATGAATAAAGATGATGAAATGCAGATTCATCAGTGGCTCGAGTTTCTTGATCACATCTACCTTGGCCAGGTTAACCTCCATCCCCTTATTGGAGATGATGTGCCCCAACACGATGCCCTCCTTTTGCATGAAATGACTTTTCTACCAAGAGAGCAATGGATTAACCTCTCTACATTTCCTAAGGACTCGATCTAGGTGCAGAGACAATCATCGAATGAACTACCATGGATTGAGAAGTCATCCATAAATACTTATAGGTAATTTTCAACCATTTCGATCACGATCATGTACCGTTGAAAAGAGCTATGGTGTTATAGAGCCCAAAAGGCATGCCCTTGAATGCGTAAGTACCGAAGGTACAAGCAAATGTTGCCTTTTCCTGGTCCTCAAGGACGATGCCTACTTGAATGTAGCATGAGTACCCATCCAAAAAGCAGAAGTATTCTCTTGTCGCCAATCTCTCCAAATCCTAATCAATAAATGGTAGTGGGAAGTGATCCTTCTTCATCGTGACAATCAAGCACTTGTAATCGACACAGACATGCCACGAAATGGGTACTCGTGTAGCGATCTCCTCTCCCTCCTCATTAGCGACGATATGGAGTCCTGATTTCTTCAAGACTACGTGTAAGGTGCCACCCACTTGGAGTCCCAAATGGGATAAATGAATCGTACTCCACACCATTTATCTATCTCAGACTTAACCACTTCCCATAATTTTGGATTCAACCTTTGCTAGAATTCAAGGGGGTGTTTAGCATTTTCCTTGAGGTATATATAGTGTGAACAAAAAGCTGGGTTGATTCCTTGGATATCCAACAATCTCCAACCTATTGCCATGCAGTTTTTCTCTAATACTTCTAGCAGGTGGATTTCACGCTCTTTGGTCAGATATAAGTTAATGATGACCAAAAAAATTTCCTTAGGTCCTGCAAGTGAGGCATATTTGAGAGTTGGGGAAATGGTTTGAGCTTGGGAAGATTTGTATCATCTAAAAAATTTGTCTTTAACACTGTTGAATATGGTTGTGATGTGGGTGGATCTTGTGTAGCTTCATATGCCACCAATTTAACGGATTGAGGGTCGGATCACCAAAGATGTGTTGTACTTTGGCAATAGCCACGTCCGACTTGTCTTCCTCACTCCTAGATTTTCCTAAAAAATTGGAACTAACAAGTCTGAATAGACCACTGAGTCTCCGGGAGTGTAGGGAGATGCATGAAGAGTGTCATCTTGAATGAGGTGGCAGACCAAATGATCAATAATGTACTCTCCAGATGAGAGTGATTCAGTGGTTGGGTTCTATCTCCATTGCCCAACTGTCGTAACTGTGCTACACTCTTCCTCTGACTTAGAAGATACTGACTCGGTGTTGGATTATATATCGTGTCTCTGGAATCTAGTTTGTTTCATTTCTAGTTAAACATCTCCAAATTAGATTTTCCCAGAGGTATAGTCAAATAGAGATCCTGCAATCCTAAGGAAGGTCTCCCTTAGATCATTTGGGAATCCTTCCGATTTCTAGGGACATCCATGTTCAACATTGTAAAGTCCACGGGATTGTCTTGTCCCTCAATGTTGATTACAACGTTCTTGATCTCACCCCTGTGCCTCTTAGTTGATGTATCTGCAAACTAAAGTATGACTTTAGACTTCCTAAGAGGTCCCAGATTCAGGTGATTGTAAAGTGTGGTGGGCATGAGATTAATGGAGGAACCGTTATTTAACATAATTCTAGAAAATTTGCTTTCATTGATCTAACTAGTTACAAAGTGTATACACACTTCTTTCTTGGGAGCTCATTTCCGACTAAGCAAGATATAGTAATGGAGAGGATGTGCTTCTTTGTTCGGCTTGAATTTTTTCTGCTGACCCTTATCGGTGTGCATCTCACCTTAAGTTATTTCCTAAAAGTTGGGTCTCTTTCTATCACCTCGTCTAAGGACAAAGTGACCTTGATGTTTTCTTTATAGATGCAAGCCACCTCCTCATCATTTTTTTGCTTTTTTATGTTTTTCTTCTTTTCGATGTATAAAGCATGTGGGAAAGGGATTGAATAATCAAGATCAGGAACTGAAAGTCTGAAACATCACTTTACCGAAAATAAAAGTATGTACATGACTCAGACTGGGACTAACACAAGGACTCTGATTAGAACTAGAAAAAGAGAATGATGACTGTGGTTGTGGTGGATGTTGTTGCTGTTGTGGGTCCTCCTCTTTTAATTCTAACTCGCTTAACTCTGATGTAATGTGGTGCTCTCCTATGGGTACTGGTGGTCTCTCATCATCTTCTTCCCTATATGTATGCTTAGGTATGAGCACTAGGGCTATGTCACCATGTTCCTTTGCTCGATCAGGCATGGTTACGATCTTTTCACTCTTGAGAAAGATATGATTCGTGCTATCATGCGAAAAGATCTCGTATTCAGGTAAAGAACATTATGAGATTATTACATAATATTTATGTCCAAGGTTATTAGGATTAGCTTGGACTTGAGCGGGAATTGCCATTTGTGGTGCAATGCACTCATCTCTCCATTTACAGAGTCGATTAATATCAACTCTCATGTCATGAAGTTCATCCAGCACTCGCTGGAGTTCAAGATAAATTAAAGAGGAAGACCCCTTGCCTTGCCTGGCCTAGGGTTGCTGGGATTGGCAATTATATTATTGTCGTTGTTGTGGGTTTAGGTAACCCAGGCGGTATTGCTGGTATTGTTGTTACTGCTTCAAGGTCGGTATTCGGGTGGAAACTACAATTGGAGTAGGGCCGAGATCTTATTGATTGAAAGATTGTACCAAATCCCCGTAAACTATCTAGGCAGAGGTTTCTTAGATTTGTAGGGCGAAGAATTGATCTCCACCCAAGTTTCTCTGTTGCCCAACCCCTTGCCCTTTAATGTAGTGAATCTGATATATGTGACGAGGGGTGTAATCAGGGCATGTATCTGGATCTTAGATACCCTTTCAGCTAGTTCCTCGATCTGCTTATGCAGTTTATACAATTTCTCCATATAAGTAGATTTATGGAGTTCGTACACCTTCTTGTAAATATGTTCGACCATGGTTATCTTATCAGCTATGATTCCCATGCCAGTGATTTGGTTGGTGGACAGATTGTTCACAGTCTTCTTTCCCCCTTCTTTTGATATGAGTGAAAGAGGGTTGGGCATGTATGTCTGGCCTGTGGTTTGTGCATGGCTTGTGTCGGTTAATTTTTCAAATACTTTGTAAACAAATGTCTTCATGTCATCCCATGTAGATTCCTCCACAAGAAGCACTAACTAACCCTTGCATATTTGGGTTCAGACCACTCACTAGACTTTGGACCAACATCATCTTGCTAATGAAATGCCCTTAGCATTTTTAAATTAGATCCGTAAACCTCTCCCAAGTTTCGTGAAATGGTTCATTTTGGAACCGAGTGAAGCTTGTGAGTTTGATCCTCATCTGATTGATTCTACTAAATGGATATACTTTATTTAAAATAGAATCTTGAATGCAAACCAGGTTGAGTCTACCTCCCCTAAATTTTTGAGTCAATATGCAACCTTATCAATCAGGGAAAGGGGGCATCTCTCAACCTAATATAGTCTTGACAAACCCTAGGATGAGATAGGTTTTCATAGACTAGTTCGAAGTCTCAGAGGAAGGAATATAGTTCTTCATGGTGGTTTCCTCCAAACTTGGGAAGCAGCACGAGGAAGAGCAGTTTGTGCTCGAACGCATCATCATGAGGAACTGGTCTCATCCAGTTGTAGTCAGTGTCAATCTCTGATAGGCATGTGTCTTCCAAGGAAGCCTCTTCCTGATTTCCAGCTCCTTCTAGTTTTGCTAACCGATCTCATTAGTTCATTTTGTTGCTCAGTTGTGGTTATCGGGACTGGGATTGCTATCATTGGATCATTTTTGTTCTCGTATTCACTAGGATTCTTCTTTGGAGGCATTTTGTTTTCCTCTTCACCTTCAGATGTAAAGACCGAATAGATACATATGTAGAAGGTTTGAGAGATCCATCAAAGATGGAAGTTTCTTTGACAGGAAGAGAACTAAAGAGAGGGTTAGTATGGGACCAACTAAACCATGAAGGTGACTTGTTGGCTGGCCTTAAGAAGAGGTTCATCCCATGACTAGGCGGGCTCGAGAAGAGGGTCATATCGAACATGGGGAGACATGAGATCCATGGTGTTCCGTGTAGCGTTGACAAAATTCAAACTAAATCCCCAGAGAAATCCACAGTAAGAGCACGATGATCGAGACAAGAGAGAGAGAAAGAGTACAATTGTATAGTTTTTGAATACACAAAGAAAACACAAATCAAACTCATAGATTCACCCACTCTATACTTGGTAAGGCATGTTAGATACGATCGATTATATTTTAATTTTAAACTAATGGTAAAACAATCTGTGAGAAGATTAAGCGGAGCTTAGGTTATGGAGAGTGTCATGAAGATTGTTTCAAATTCATGCAATTAGTTGCATCCACTTTCATCCAATATGGATATAAGTATGGACCGTAGAACGACTACATGTATTACTTAAGGACATTGCCTTACCCATTGTCCTTTAACCACCTGATCTACTAAAGAGACCATAGTTCTCTCACTGAGAAGTAGCTAGTCGTTTTTAAATTCAGTAGTCATAATGAGGCTCTCAGGTTTTGGCTACCCTAAGTGTGCAATTCTTTCTTACATACAATGAGTGGGTTTCTCTGCATTAGTCACAAGGTTGATTTTATGTTAGTTTATTTATAGTTACCTTGATCAGTAGCCCCAATTTTAAGTTAAGGTTATCGCTTAGATCTTAAATGAGCACAAAAATATCACGCCTACCGAGCACTCCCAATTCCTTTAATTTCTAAGTTGTAAAACTGAGGAGAGGAGAATTGAAAAAGCAGATGTAAGCATGAACTCAATTATGCATGCTAAGAAGAAGACTTGTAGTGATTTTCATGTTCTTCATGCGAGATGAAATACAAGGAATTTAAAAAGTTACACTAAATGATAGGCACACATGAAAATTACATAAGCATATAGTTCTATCATAGAGAATAATTGATTTAAAATTTGGCTAAGTTGAACGATCTACTAGTACGTCTTGTTAGTGAAGATGTGCAGCCTAAAAATTATGAGCACAATCAATAAATAAGTTAAGCTAGCGTATGTGCACGTAATTTCTACACCACTCAAGTCGGGTCCCAACTGCATAGAAGGGGTTGAAACATACCCGACACACCACAAAGATTTTAGTTCATCCTTTATTTCAAAATTAGGGTTCAGAGAGACCCCTGTAAATGATGTAGAAACTTAAACGTAATCTAAGCTATCTCTTTCATCAAAATAAAAATTAGAACAATCTTCTTTGCATATCCTTAATCTTTTAAAAAATTGCTTTGAGCTATTTGCAAAGAGAGAAAATGTTGTTAGTATCTGAAGTGAGAGATAAATGCAAATAAAGTGTAAAAATTGAATGCAATATAAAAAAAGATAGAAATTAAACTCACAATAATCAATTAAAGAAATTTAATCTAAAATTCTAAAAATACGACGTTCCCAAGCAATAACGCCATTTGATGAACGTGGAATCCCACCTCTTTAATAGTGGATAATTGTAGTATAGGAGGTGGAAAATGATTCGTCAAAAACCATATTTCTTGAATAGTATGGAGATTTTTTCACTTGGTATGCATACTAAGGTCGAGAACATGGAATGGATAACTTCTAGTTGCGTGGTTCTAAATTAATATGAATAATCAATTTATTTCTATGTTAATATCTGTGTCATAAAACAAAGTGAAAATAAAGGAAATGCAATAATGAAAATGCAAGTAAAAGAAACGAAGAGGATGATGAAGTACAGAATCTGTGATTTTCAATCCTTAAATAAAAATATAAATTAATCCTCAGAGTAAATAATAAATCAAAATAAATTAAGTCTAGAAAAATTTATCAATTTAATTTTAGGGTCCAAGCTATGAGATTAATCAACGAATAATCCTACAAATAGTGCGATCACTTGATAATTTTATCTAAGAAGATTTGACCTTGAAATTCCCTACAAATTACTCCGTAAAAATAATAAACTTTAACCACATCAAATATCATAGGAATCAAATCTCACTAGAATGAGACTTGACAACATATCAAAGTCCTTGAAAAAAATAATCAATAATGACATGATTAATCAAATTCAAATTACTCAAATAAAATATCAATGAAACGAATTAATTCCTCTTCCTCAAGTATGCCCATGCAAAGATTAATTCCTCAATCAAATTGGTCAATTATCAATAAGGAATCAATTAAATAAAATATCCTCAAATGAGTTCCTATAGATTAAGTTAGATTTTTTCAATATAAAATAACACATCAATGTAAAAAATCAGCATGTATCGATCAAAATAAATTCTCAAATAATATTCAAACTAATTCAAGCTCTGATCTGTCCACAATATATATAAGATGAAAGAGCATAGAAATAACTTCAAAATGACATAATGTGGGTAAAAATTGGAGTTCAAATGAGAAAGATATGCTAAAAATTCAATTCTAGGGACTAAAATGCAATAAAAATAAAAATATTCTTTCAAAAAGGTATGCAGGACTTATTTACAATTATTAAAACCCAGGAGGGTTTAGCTGCAATTTGCCTACACGCGTATGCGCGTGGTACATGACTCTACTAGACATGGACTTTCCTGCAAATTTAGAGGAAGGCACTGGTTCCTCTATAATTTCCCAACATGCATATGCGGTGCACATAGCACAGGAGTCTCGGGGGAGGAGGAATTGACTCAAAGCACTGAGACTCTAGGTGGCATCGCGGTAGAGGCTCGGGTAAAGCCTCATATATCCTGATCCTAGAGGATCGGGTAAAGGATCAGTCCTTGATCAGGGATGTTAGATCAGAGTAATCTAGTGGCTCTGATGTGTGGAGTCGATGGATGGTGGATGGCGTGTCTATAGTGTTGATTGATGTCTTAGACTCCTCGTGTACAGGCACCGTTGGATCAAAACATAAAGGGTTTTTGCTCTTCGTCCTCCCCTGTAGGCGGTGGATTGAAGGCTGGGCTTAGGGCTACCAGGAAATCTCGAGCTCGATGAGCTCAACTCGAGCTCGGCTTGTTAAGGACTCATGAGCCGGACTCGAAACCTTAACGAGCCCGAGCCCGAGTTGGGTTTTATGGCTCGTTAGCTTATCGAGTCGAGTCCGAGTTGGGCGTTGTTCAACTTGGAAACTCAACTCGATAACTCGTTATCCCTCTTAATAAAAAATTAAAAACATATATACCAAAACTTTTATACTGAGTTTGATATAAAATAGAGATTAACAATTTTCTTGCCCAAAAAGCTACGAAAAGAGTATAAAAAATCAAAATTACAAATGTCATTTACATAATTTAATGTATAAAATGGAAAAATGACTCATTAAGAGGTTCATGAGCCTGCTCATTTTGAGGCTCATGAGCCAGCTCATAAACTCATAACTCGATAAGAGGCTCGTGAGTCAGCTCATTTTGAGGCTCGTGAGCAGCTCAGAAACTCATGGCTTGATAAGAGGTTCGTGAGTTAACTCAAACTCAACGAGTTCGAGTTGGTGATCCAGGGCTCGATCCTTATCGAGCCGGGGTTTAAGACTTAGGTTTTCTATTGAGTTCGAGTCTGAGTTGAGGCCAACTCGACTCGTTGAACTCGATAGACACCCCTAGCTGGGCTCTGGCAACCTCCCCCAAGCTCCATTGATGCTTTTCTGTATGGTGAAGGGTCGTGAAAGCTCGAGAGAGCCTTGGTGAATGTCTGGCTTGTTAGCCATGTGAGCCCAAGGCGAACCATTCTTACAATAAATGTTATTGTAATATATATGTTTTATCAATAAAAGTTATTGATTGTTTCACTCGCTTTCTGAAATTAAATGAATGAATGCACTATAAGGTCCCTATGTACAATTAGGGTTATGTACCATGGCCGTCTTGATGATCATATAGCTGTTGATTCATTAAATGAATCATAGAGGCTGGTGTTTGGATGAATATCTAAAGAGTTATATAGAGGACTCATCAAGCACCGTCACATGATTATTAAGAAATGATCTCCAAATTGAGTAGGAGATGGCATTCCTTTCTCATAGAGTCTGATATCTGACCGACCTCTTGATGCAGGTCCTCTACATGGGAATGGTGATTCAGAGGTGTCAGATTAGTTAGGTCAAAGGGTTCTTAATGAGATCGAGATAACCTAAGTCCTATGTTGAATGCTGTCACAACATAGGCACACATCCTCTGACCAGAGACAGATGTGTTAAAATATGTCTGAGTGTGTACATTTGGCAGACCAATAGGTTGATGACCTAACCAAGGTCTATACACCGACGAGCTGGTGTGCATGTAAGGGCATATGAGTAATATGATCTCTCAAAGGGATCATACAAGTTCACTTGTGAACCGGAAGACATGAGCTCAATCATGAGGTATTGGGATCGATCTTTGGAAGCATGACAAGAATTTGAAGGTATGATATATGATTTGGGAAAGCATATGATCGATACCGATTCCCAATAACCAAGATTGAGAAACTTGGTGATCAAACCCTGAAGATGACAGTGTAAAATTGATCTAAATCTTCAGATTGATCATAGGTCTTTCGGTATGCAGGATGTACAGGTATTGGGAATACCCGAGGGTGATGTGATCATAAACGATTGTATAACCATGACACTTCCATTCCGAGGGAGTGATGAAACATGTTTGGATTTTAGTGGCTCCTCTCAGTAGAGAAGTAATTGTTGGAAATGCGAGCCCACGGCGAGCCATTATGCAATAAATGTTATTGCAATTCACTCCTTAATCTGAAATGAAGAATACATAATTTGCATAATAGGTCCCTTAGTACAAATAGGGTTATGTACCATGGCCATCTTGATGATCATACAGCTGTTGATTCAACTATTGAATCATAGAGGCTGGTGCTTGAATGAATATCTAAAGAGTTAGATTGAGGACTCATCAAGCACCGTCAGATGATTGTTAAGAGATGATCTCCAGCCTGAGTAGGAGATGGCAATCCTTATCTCTGAAGGCTGATATCTGACCGACCTCTTGATGCAGGTCCTCTGCATAGGAATAGAGATTCGGAGGTGTCAGATTAGTTAGGTCAAAGAGTTGACTTAACGAGATCGAGATAACCAAAGTCCTATATCGTATGCTGTCAGGATATAGGCACGCATCCTCTGACCGGAGACAGATGTGTTGCTATATGTCTAAGTATGTACATTTGGCAGACCAATAGGTTGATGACCTAATCAAGGTCTATACACCGGCGCGCTGGTGTGCATATAAGGGCATATGAGTAATACGATCTCTCAAAGGGATCATACAGGTTCAGTTACTGAACCGGAAGACATGAGCTCACTCATGAGATATTGGGAAGAATCAAATTCCGTGCGCACGGTCGTCTCGCTTTGGAAGCTTGACTGAATTTGTAGGTTTGATATATACTTTTGGAAAGTATATGATCAAGACCTAGGTATGATATACGCTTTTGGAAAGTGTATGATTGATACCAACTCCCAATGATCGAATGAGAAACTTACTGATAAAACCATGAAGTAGACAGTATAAAGTTGATCGAATACTTCGGGTTTAGTCTGAGTCTTCCAGTATGCAGGATGTACAGGTATTGGGAATACCTGAGGGTGATGTGATCATAAACGATTGTATAACCATGACGCTTCCATTCCTAGGGAGTGATGAAACGGGTCTGGATTTTAGTGACTCCTCTCAGTAGAGAAGTGATCTGATCTTGGTCCAAGTATTGGACATTGATCTGAATGTGATTCAGATACAATGAGAAGATTAGATTTACGGTCTTGATTTAATCAAGCATCTATGGGAGGCCAGCGATCTGGATTTGAGATACGATCTCAATATCCATATCACTATACGTGGAACAATACAATCGCCCTGTCCTTATCTCCAAGTATCTGCGGAGAAAGCGCATTATCCTTGAAGGAGTTCATGGATAATTCTATTGTTGATATATGTATCCGAGCATTGAGAAAATGGATAATTAAATGTGATTTAATTATCATGAGTAATATGAATTTGATTTATATTATAAAGAGAGTTATCTTAGATAATTAAATGAGATTTAATTATCAAAGATGTAAATAATGTGAATGTGATTCATATTATTTGGACACAAGAGAATAGAGATCCAAGATGATCAAATATGATTTAATTATCATGGATATGAATAATATGGATAGCAATACCCATATTAGTCATATATATTATAAATGTGATTTATAATATATAAGAGAGAGCTATTTGTAATTTACATTTGTTAATTAAATGTTAATGTGAATTGGATTCACATTGGACATTAAATTGAAAATGTAATTTACATTTTGTTTTGGGTTGTGAATGTGATTCACAAATATCCAATGGCATGATTGCAATGTTCACAAAATAAATTGGATTTATTTTTGTGAAATAATTTGCAACAAAAGTTGTTGCAAATATTGGAGATATATGTAATCTTGGAGATTGCATTGGAATCTCCCTTTCCTAATAGGAGAGGGGGGACGGCCACCATTATGGAAGGGAGGAGCCTCCTTTCCATTATCTCCAATGTGAATTGATTTAATTTGATGATTAAATTATATTGATTTATCAATATATATTTAACCTAAATTAAATTAATTGTTGTTGTGTTTTTAGCAACAAATCATGACCATTGAAAGAAACACAAATTGATGTGGACCATTGGATTTGTGTTGACACATGGATTGAGATCCATGGATCCCAAAACCCTATATAAGGAGAGGCACCCCATTGCTCTTCTTGACACATAAGTTGAGGCAACAAATCTCTCTCTCTCTCTCATTCTCTCTACACGTCCTCTCTCTCTCTCTCATGTGGCCGTCCACCATGGATGCCCTAGAGAGGTTCTCCATCGCCGCGGCATCGTCGTTATGCTGCCCGATGGTTTGCTCGAGGATCTCCGTCTCCTTCGGTGCGCCCCGCTCGTGAAGAAGACATCGGATCTCGTGTGTCGAGATCAGGAGATCCGCCGCTTGGATCATCAACATGGATTGCGAGAAACACGCGGTTCATCCCCGCGCTCGCAAGCGTCTCCTCCGTCGGATCGGACTTGAGACAGGAGGTCTCTTTGTTTAGAGACTCGATCGCAACCACGCTTCAAGAGGTAAACCTAATACTTGTTTGTGGTTTAGACGAAACGATCCGAGAAGTGTTCTTGGATCATGTGGTTTCGTCGCAAGAAAATTTTTTAATTTCCGCTGCATAGAACAACTAGTGCGACTAGTCGTTCTTCGTCGTATTCGATGCGACGCTCACGCTTCCGTGATGCGCTTGAGGATCTAACCATTTCCTTCAGTAATCTGATATTGGTCCAAGTGTTGGACATTGATATGAATGAGATTCAGATGCAATGAGAAGATTAGATTTGCGATCTTGTTTTAATCAAGCATCTGTGAGAGGTCTGTGAGATCTGGATTTGAGATGAGATCTCAACATCCAAGTTACTATACGTGGAACAATACAATCGCCCTATCCTTATTCCCAAGTATCTGCGGAGAAAGCACACTATTCTTGAAGGAGTTCAAGAATAATTCCTTTGATGAATTATGTATCCAAGCAACAAGATGTTGATTATTATACGAGATTTGATTATCAAGAATAATATGAATAATATTCATATTGTGAGAATGATTATCCAATAATTAAATGAGATTTAATTATCAAGAAAATGCATATTGTGGATAGTGCTATCAATGCTATCCATAATATCAGTATATATTATAAATATGATTTATAATATATTAGAGAGAGAGAGTACTTTTGTAAATGGCATTTATTAATTGTTAATGTGAATTGGATTCACATTAAATAATTAATTGAAAATATAATTTACAATTTTATTTGGGTTGTGAATATGATTCACATATTTTCAATGGCATGATTGAAATATTCACTAATTAACTTGGAATTAATTTAGTGGATATATTTGAAATAAATGTTGTTTCAAATAATTAAGATATAATGAGATGAAATAAAAAAGAAGATAATCCACGAATAAAAAGGTGGCGTTACCCATGAATTGGTCATGGGTGACGCCCCTTCTTTTTAGGAGTGGATTATCATCCGTTTTTTGTTATTATCTTGTGATAATTCATTTTACTAAATTAAATTATGTTGATGATAATGCAACATATATTTAATTTAATATAAATTAATAAGTTGTTTTTGAACAACAACGATCATGGCCATTGATTAAAAACACATATCAATCTAACCATTGATTTTGTGTATCCATGGATTGTGATCCATGGACTCCCAAACTAATTTATAAGGAGGGAAACCCTAGACCCTTGAGAATATACAAAATTATACATGTCTACTCTCTCTACTATCTCATCCTCATTCCATCTCTCTCTCTCCCTCCCTAAGGGTGGCCGTCCACCTTGAGTCATTGAGAGAATTGCAATCGTCGTTACACAGTCGTGTTGTTGCCTCGATTGCTCTTGGATCTCAGTCTTCTTTGGAGCTTCTCACACTAGAAGGAGACATTGAATTTCGTTGGACGAAATCAGGATATTCAAGGCTTGGTTCTTCATCAAGTATTGCAGGAAGCACACATCTCATTATCGCGCCCGCAAGTGCATCTTCGTGGATCGGACGTGAGTCAAGAGGATATCTTACTTTAGAGATAAAGTGATCGAAACCACGCATCAATAGGTATTTCTAATACTTTATGGTTTGATAAAACGATCCAAGAATGTTACTTGAGATCATGTAGTTTCATCTTATGATTTAAAAATTTTAAATTCTGCTGCACCAAGCGACTAGTACGACTAGTCGCTCTGATCGCATAAGATGCGATCGTCACGCTTCCGTGATGCGCTTGAGGATTCCTCATATCCTTCATGGCTTGTGGTGCAAAGTGGTCGCGGTAGCTGAGAAGGTAAGGCGGTGTCTGATCGTCCGAGGCAATGAAGGAGATTGGAGCTCGGTTGCTTCATTCGATCAATGAATATGGAGGGGTCCTGCAGGGTTAGAAGTCAAAGGCGTGTTGAAGGGAATTAGATGGAGGTCCTAATTGAGTGGAAGGAAGCGAGGACCTAGAGCTCTAGGTCTGTTCAAGACTTGGAGGCGACACTTAGTGAAGGAGAGAGCAGAGATGGGGAGGGTGAATTGCGAGGGGTCGATGAAGGTAAACGATGTGAGGTGGAGGTGATTCAACCCTTGGGAGGGTCGAAGATTCATTGGGTATGCGTGAATAAATTGGTGAAATCCGAAAGGAGAAAAGATAATCAATGTTACCAAGAAGATTAACATCACAGGAGGTGATTTGGAGATGAATCTGGAGGGAGATGAGATGTGTAAGATTTGCTTGGGAATGAGGAGCTGAAACTCCTGTCAGTCTTTTCTTAAGAGCTCCGACAAAGTTGAGCTCGAGCTTTATAGCTTGAAGAGCTGCAACACTGGTAAAGAAGCAACATGGATCTCACCACCTCCTCCTCCTCGTCACTTGAATCATGACTCATGCCCTATTAGTCGCATGGAGTGGAGCTCTAACTAGAGGAGAAGGATATGAAATGGTGGATGACTGGAATGGAGATGGTGGTGGTTAAATAGGCGAGGGTTGGAGATGGCATAATAAAGAGAAAGAGTAAGTGGAGGGGCTAGCATGGATCTTTGATGTCTGGGGATTACGATTAGGCTTTAATCGAGCTGAGTTATGACAGAGTGTTTGAGGGAGGAGGAGGAGAAACATAAAGGGGTAACGTGGGAGGGAGACGTTACCTGGAGGAAGAAGATGACATAAGCAACATTGGATCAAGATGGATCCAATGGTTGAGAACAGTGTGTTGGCGTGCAGCTCTGATCTGATCCGATGGTCAGATCACATGATGGGAAGTGGGGGGGAGAGGAATGACACATATGCGATCTAAGTTGTTGATCAAACGTTTGACAGGCTAGGCGTGGATGAATGTGGGGGTGCTGGATCGATCTTGATCCAACGACTAGGAGAGGTTGCGTTAAAGATAAAAGTCGCTGATCAGATCAATGTCTAGAGGATGATAGGTCAGGGCTGAGGACCAATGCAGAGGTGACACGTGGCGAAATTTTGACCAACTGGTTAACTATAAGATAAAATAAAGTGATCAACATGAAAGTTATTCGTCTCAACGAGATCTACAACTTTTATGAAGGACCCCAAAATCAAAAGATGTCAACAGTACAAAACATATTTTTGGATGTACTTATAGATAATAAAATACCACATTTTTGTACTTCATATTTTTTTTGTATTTTACTTGGATTTTAATTAGCAAGTTAATTTATATACAATATATAAATAATTAATCTAATTTTTTTATTGATTTTTATTGTTAGAAAATTGTAAAACAAAAAAGATAAAGATAAAACATGTACAAAAATATACAATGTCAGATTTTTATGTTTTCTTCTGATTTTCCGATTTTTATGGATTTTAATATTTTACACTAAGTTAATTAATTAATCAAAGAATATATTAGAGAAATAAATAGGTTAAAAAAATATTTTTTGTTCATAAAATAATAAGCTCAATCCATGTTTAAAACATGGTTATTTAATTACAGAATTTAACCTTAATTTTAGCACAATTAGTTAATGTTAACAAATCAATTTCAGGGGATTTAATAAGTAATTTATTAAGGGGATTTTGATAAGATGTTCATGTAAAGTAGATGAATCATGGATTCATCACACATATACAAGTACACATGTGTATGTTCATGCTTGTATTTGTGTAAATCAGAAAATTTCCATAAACTTATATTGTAGCCTTGAATATATGAAAAATAAAGATGCGGGGACATAAATCGAAGCCCATCTTAAATGGAAGGGAGAATTGTAATTTGTAGCTTATTACAAAAAGCACGAGTATGCATAAGAAAACGAAACAAGAGAAACAATATATGGGAGTGTTATGTATGGACTATGTACGGTGAATGGATGTTATCCGAAAAATCTGTAGTCCTTTGATGATGCTTAAGAGGTCCAATCATGCTAAGGTTATTTTGAGAGTCAAAACCATTGATTATTAGTTATATCTCCTTTGTCACCCTATTTAAATCACTTCAAATAAAGAGTTGGCAAGAAAAAAACTTGACTGATATGAGAGAAACATACCTTTGAATCCCAAAAAAGGTTGCTCAAGGAGATTGCCTTGATGACAATAGAAAAAGATAAATGGTTGGTCTTAGTGATAACATTTTGAGTAAAGGAAATATTTGAAAGAATGGGGGCATAATGGAGGTAATAAAAGAGTAACTGATTTATATAAAAAGATGGATAATAATGGTGATAACATAGATCATATTTCCATGCGAATATTTAATATTCTTCCAATAAGAAAATGGTTAATAGTATAGTTATGGTGGCAATGAATGTTAATTGTAAGTCTCATTGGAGGTTTTTGCCAGTTGACAATGATGGAAGGGAGTCCTTGTAGCTCACAAAGATCAAGGGAATACCATACCTTGTTAAAAGTAAAAGGGATATTTTTCCGTAATTTTAATTGTATTTCACCAAGCTTCTAATGTACAAAATGGACCAATAACCATAGACAAACCTATCAAAAATTTGATTAATCCTTTTGTCATCCTTCAAATAAAAAAGAGTAAAGAGTAAGAAAATTAGGAAAAGAACCAAAGTTTCTTTTGATCCAAACAAGAATAATGTTGGCTAACTCACATTCTTTAAATTACTTCAATCCCTAAAATTAGTGGAAGATATACAATAACTATAGTAGTAGGCTACAAAGATGCCCGTACAAGCAATATTGAGAATAACTATAGTAGGAGGCTAAAGAGATGCCCTTACTAGCAATATGGAGATTGATACGAAGGCGATGTAATGTAAACCGTTAGAAAAAGGTGAGTTCAAGTAAGAAGATTAAATCTCTCTATTTTTTACATAGAAGCCCTTAATAGTATAGCCATGATGAAGGAAGTATAACCACTAGCAACATAATATAGCCTAGAAGAATTTAGTGTTGGAAATGCAAGACCTTAGTGACAAATTATTGCAATAAAACTTGTTGAGTTTTATTTCATTATATAAATTAAACTTGTATTTGCACTTTGATGAATGCGAGATCCACCTCTTTAGTATTTGAAAATTGTAGTATAGGTGACGGAAATCAAACTGTCAAAAACCACAGTCTTTGAATGTTGTGGAATATTTTTCACTTGGCAAGATACCAAGGTCGCACATAGGAAATAGTAATTTTTAGTTGTGTGTTTCAAATTAGATTAAATAATTAATTAATTGTTAAGTTAATTTTTGTGTCAGAAAATTAAATCGAAAATAAACAAAAAGAAAGGCAATGAAAATGCAATGCAAAGTGAAAATAAACATAGGGAACAATGAACGCATGATCAATAAAAATAATCAATATCCTCGAAATTTAATCACTTATCGAAATATATAAATTTCAAGAGAGATATTCAAATTGTGACGAACTACATGCACGAAGATTAATAGATCAATTTATACTCCTGCTAAATAGATTAATCATAAATTTGACGTAGAACGAATTTCTGTCCTCAAAATTCTTATGATTCAATTCCTCAAATGGTGGAAAAAATATCAAAGGAATAAATCTTGGTTAAGCTCCAACTATCAAATCCAACTTCCCCCAAATCATTTATCAAAAAAATTCATCACAAAGTATGTCTGGGAAAATGATTGATTTTTCCTCCTTGATTGAGCCCTCACAAAGATTAGATCCTCAAAGCACATTCCACAATAATCACAAAAGGAATAAATAAAAAACTCCTTGAATGGGTCCCTACAGATTAGATTAATTTTTCTCAATAAAGTAGCACATATGTATCAATAATGAAACCTACACAAAATAAGAGGTTCATCAAATATTAATCCTCAATAAATAGACTTAGATTTGTCGACAAGATGTATAAAATGATAGAGCGTGGAATACACTTCAAAACGATGTATTGTGCCTAAAAATCGAAATTCGAATGAGAAAGTTACAATAAAATAAATCGTATGGACTAAAATGTAATAAAAATGAAGTTTTTCTTCTCAAAAGGTCCCTGGAGTGACTTATCAATAATATAGGAAACTCGGAGGGCTCTGGCATAATTTTTCCAAGGTGCCACGTGCAAGGCACGCGATTCTGCTGGCAGGACCCTTTTTGCAATTTGTTGAACCAGCAGTGTCCTCTCTGCAATTTTACATGCACGCACGTGCAAAGCACGTGCATGTGAGGCTCGGTTGGAGGCGAAGGCTCGGAAGCCCGAGCCTATATGTGTCTTATTGCACGTGCTTCAGGAGCTCGTGCCTCGAGACATGAGCTGAGGCTCGGAGATCACACATGGGGGCTTCAGGGCCATTGGACCAAGGCCTTGCCCTAGATCCAATGGCAGTGGTGAGGCGATGGAGGAGTTGGAGGTTCTGTGGCGGTGCGAGGTGATGCAGTGCAAGCGGAGGCGCAACTAACATTGGGCTGGGCGGTCGACGATTGCGGGGACTCGCAGAGGTGTGGAAGTTGTTTTGCTGGTGCAAGGGTGTGGTCGTGCACGACTGCGCATGGGTGGTGCCACAGGTGGAAGGTTGGAGGCGATGAGCGGGCGATGGTGGTCGAAGAAGGCCAAGTAAGTAGCTCGATGAGGAGTGTGCGACAATTCATGAAGCTCTAAATCTCGCCATGAGGAGGGACTCATGCCACTGTCACCAGCCTCCCAGAAGAAGGGGAAAATAATCATGACGAGGCAGTGAGGATGGGGGTTAAATAAGAGAGGATGAGTAGGAGTTATGGGGGTGGAGGCGTCATCGTCGTGGGGGAGCAGAGGTGGTAGAAGCGAGTGCGGGAGTGGGGGAGGTTGGCGGTCAACGGTTGTGGGAGGAAGGAGAGGGGGCAGAGGTCACGTGCATGCACGTGATTCGGGGTGAGAGGGTCAGCTACGTACGCCACATGTTACCAAAGAGAGATGTAGAGGGGGGCGGGTCACGTGCTCTACACGTGACCTGTGAAGAGAGAGAGAGAGAGAGAGAGAGAGAAGATAAGATAGAAAAAAGAGAAAAAGGAAGGGAAAAGAAAAAGGGGAAATACAATAAAGAAAAAAAATAAAATTAAAAATTAAAAATAAAAAGAAAAGGTAAAATTGAAAATCAAATCAAGATAAAAAATAAAAATTAAAATAATTAAAGATAAAAGAAAAATCGAAAAGAATTAGTAAATGAAGTCAAATTAAAAAGTAGTCAACATGAAAGTTTCTTGTATCAGCGAGATCTATAACTTTTGTAAATGACCCAAAATCAGAAGAGGTCAATCGCACAAAATGTATTTTTGGTGGTAGTAAAATACCGTATTTTTGCATTTTATATTTTGTATATTTTTAATTTGCTTTTTAATTAGTGGATTAATTTATGTACAATATATACAGAATTAATCTCAATTTTATGGATTTTTAAATGTTAAAGAAAAAGGTAAAATAAATTTGATAAAGATAAAATACGTACAAACAATACAATGCCAAAATTTTGGTGTTTTCTCTTGATTTTGTTCTTTTTATGGATTTTAATCCAAAGTTAGTTTATAAGTTAAAGAAAATAATAGAGAAAGGGTTAGGTTAAAATAAATATTACTTACACATAAAATAATAAGCTTACTCTGGGTAAAAATCAGAACTATTTAATTATAGATTTTATCCCTAATTTAGCACAACTAGTGTAGGTTAATTAATTGATTTAAGGGGTTTATTAGTGAATTATTAAGGAGATTTTGTAAAACCACCATATAGAGTAGACGAATCATGGATTAATCACATCCCTACACCTAGCTCTTTGCTTGTACCCAAGCAAATTTTAGTGAGTTAGAAGGTTGAATACTTGACTGTACATGTGTGAATTTCAAGACTTGTCTCATTAAGAATCCTAGGTTTTAGTGGTCCCAAAATTCTAAGCTTAACCGGGCTCTAGTAAAAAGGAAAATTTTCAGGCTCTCTATTTATACATATAGCGTAAAAGATTGAATATGAGACCATGCATCATGAGAAATCACATACAACGCTAGCATAACCTATTGTGGTGGGCACCAAGTGATTCCCAAGATTGGACTTCGGACTCGATCCAATTAGCTTGCTACTGTGCTTCACGACCATTAGAAATTGCTCGTATGAGGTCGGTTTCTTCATGCACCATATAGTTAGTTTAATTTATGTCTTTTAATTTATGCACGAATCACCCTCCATCTATAGTGGTGGCGATAGATACACATCTCTATCTTTGCATGCATCATAGTGTTTGATCGCACATCGGCTTTTTCGACTTCCTCCCCCTATTTTTATACTCAAAATAATCAAAGGAATTGAAAATTTTGTTAGGCGTTGTTTATCTTTAAAAATACCTAAACTAACTTTTTCTTATTAATTATTAATAAGATCCAATTATAATCTATAGGTACATGCAAGCAATTAGGGATTTAGCCTTAGCTAATTACGTCACAATCAAACAAAAAACCTAAGTCTAGGGGCCAAAACTTCAAGAATCAAATAGAAAGAAAATGCGATCAAAGCAAAACTGTGAAAAATCCGGTGAGGTCCCCTGAGCACACCGGTGCTCGGCAAAACAAATCCTAATAGGTCAAGAGTCCAAGAGAAGTCCAAGTGTCCACAATTATTATAATAATAAAGACATTTTGCTGAAAAGTAATCTAGTCTACTCTATCTAAGATAACTAATTTCTCGTCCTCTCCTGCTCCTCCTCGAATGCAGGTACTCTAACAGAAAGACGAAGCGTCCTCAGGTGGTTCCTCGCACAAAAAGTGGAACAGAGATATGTCAGAAAATAGTTATATCAAATAGAGATAAAAAATATGCAAAAATCTGAAAACAACGACAACTAAGCCATGCTCCTCGATAACGGTGCCATTCTTATGAGCAGCATGCCAACTAGGGTTACTAAATTAGATAAACATGGGTCGTTGCGACCCTAATCGACGAGTTAGGCTCAACAAGAAAAAGAGAGGACCACTTGAATAATATCAAATAATCAAAGCACTCGCGGTCTTTGCTATTTATTTTTACTTGGTATAACAACCCGGGTCAGATACAAGGAGCACGGAAATGTACGAAGTAGTCAGATTTTAGAAAATATTTTTGATGGTTTTAATTTTGCAGATTTTTATAATTTTTAATTAAGGGACAATAACAAGCAAATAAGAAAACAAGGCACACAACAAGCCTTTTTAATTTTTACGTACGAATAAAAATGCTCAAAATTAGGAAAATATTTTTGGGTTTTTTAAATTTTAAAGTGTTTTTGGTAATTTTCTGATGTTTTGGAATTTTATAAAAATCAAGAAAAATATTAAATTGTAAACAATGCACAATCATGACAATATTGCACGTTAAAAATATTTAAAATGCCCAAGAGTCCTGCGGGGCAATTTGATGATAAACTAGATGAAAAGAGATATAAACTGGAACTGAAATGGTATTTTTTATTTTCTCTGAATTTATATGATTTTTATAAGCTTTTAGGTCTTTTGCGATTTTTCGGGTTTTTAAGAGGGTGTTTAAAACAAAATTGCTATTGAAGGCATAGCACACAAAAACACGCACTCTATTTTTTGTGGAATTTTTAAATGATTTTTCAAATTTTATGTATTTTTCAAAATAGTCAGAACACTTTTTAGAGGTTTTTTATTTTTACAAAATATTAAATGCAACTAAATTAATCCACAAAAATTATAATAAATATTATGTGTTAGTAGGAGCTAACAATAGTTTTTATAGAATTTTTTGGAATGAATTTGGTATTTACTTAATTAGAAAAGAGCAAGATAGTTTAGAGAGACCTACTTGCAATTAAAATAAATCTTCAGGTCAAACAATAACACATATTAAAATCCTAGGGATGAAGGTGCAAAATGTCTAATGAAAATACACACATGCTCAATAAACCACGCACATGGGTATAAATACAAATATCAGAATCTTTCCATTCAAATCATAACATACACAAAGTTTAGGGCATGAAATGCAAATATACCGGAAAACACGTGGGACTACACTTGAGTTTACAAAAATTGGACTAAACTGCAAATTTGTGAAAATACGATTTCCGAACTGCAAAATATCTGAACTACAACTTTAACTGGACTAAAAACTAAATACGAAACTAAACTGGGGTGAAAGGGAAATATTCCCTTGCAGGGTGCATGAAGAACACGTGAGGACACGTGGCGGGCTCTAGAGACGGCGCTGGCATACGGTTCTGATCACTGGCAGCCCCAGATCTGATGGTCCAGAGAAAGTCCACTACGTGCATTCAGATATGTCAGATGGGATCAGATCTAATGACTGAAAGGCTGCAAAGGCTGATGGTGCAAATGATGTCTGGAGCGAAGAAGCCCATCCGACGGCTGGGGAATGGTCTGGAAGAACACCTCCAGACCGAGCTTCGATCGAGCAGAGGAAGAGATCCATCAACCCGATTGAAGATCGAAGAGGTCCAACAGCTTCGTGGAGGCGCGACACCTCGGGCTGAAGGGTCCGATGAAGGTGGTGATGGGTGCATGGTCGTTGTTGACACGATTTTCCGCAGTTTAAAAAGATGATTTTACCACGTCGTTGTTGTTCCACGAAAAATCGCACTCAAACAAATAATGTTACAACTACGAGCACGATGAATGTATGTAAAAAGTATGCGGCAAGTAGATATTCGAATCCACAGGGACAACAAATTTGCATAATTTGTTTTTTGTAATTTCTTACTCCAATTCCAACTTAATCCGGTCAAATTAACACCTCAAGGGTTGTTTTGCTATTTATCGAGAAGCTAAAGACTTTTATGCAATCAAAACAAACTTGATTCACTGTTTCAAAACTAAGAAGATGAAACATAAAATTCGTAGAATAGATAAAAAGTGGATTTGGAGAAACTGCAGAATAAATAACTAGTGACCCTTTAAATAAGAAGAGATCCTTTGTAAGGACTCTTTCGCAAATATAAAACAAAGGGAAACCACTTGGTTTTAGTGAACCGTATGAATAAAACTAAAAGGATGAATTGCACGATTACCATAATACAACTTTAGATAAGATTCAGTTCAAACTTTTCCTAGATTTGCAGAGTACTAATGAAGACCAAATGAAATAAAGACCATCAAAAAAATCTAAAGAGAAAAGAGTCGAGTTTTGTTCTTCTCCAGGGTTGGTGCACAGGACGGTGCAACACCAATGTCAAGGAGCGTCGAGGACAAATCGCGACGATGACGGTTGCTGGTGCCTTGAGAACAGTGAATGGACACGCAACCGCGCACGACTGGGGACGGCGGGTGTGCGTGCGTACCCGCACGAGAAGGGGAGTGTGCAGTAGCTGGGGTGCACAGCCGTGATGCACAACTGCGGGCTGCAGCAAGGTGATGCCGGTGGTTGAACAGTCGAGGATGGTGCCGGTAACTGGACGTACGGGCCGCTGCGGGCTGCACTCGCACACAGCCACTGAGGAGGAGGTGCGTATGGACTGGAAGAGAGGGAAGCGAGCTGGGGCGTGCAACTGCGGTGCACAGTTGCTGGCTGCGACGAGACGGACGCCGGTGCACGTTGAAGGAGAAAAACACGCCCGCGGCGAAGGAGCTAAAGAATGATAGCTACTGGAGACGCTTGTGCCTGCATAAAACCAAAGAAAAAGAGAGAGAGAGATCGAGTATGGAGAGTGCGAGAGAGAGATAAGGGTCTTGTGCGTGAGTGAAGAATATGAAGGGAGAGAGGTGTGCGTGCATAAAAAAATGGAAGGGGATGGGAGAGTGCGTGAGAGGATGATCGGTGAGGGAGGTGGTTCTTTTATACTCACCACATGCGACTCTTCAAAATTGAATTGAAGAGTCACATGCATATACAACAAAAACCAATTAATGCATGCATGTATGGTGAGTTGCATGGGGAAATGCACGGGGAAGGGGTGGCTACCTTGGCTTGTACGTGGGTTGCCTTTAGTATTAAAGTTTTGGAATTTTGTAAAATCATCCCTTCCCATTTCTTTCTAACAAAAAGCTATAGGCTTTATCCATGCTATAATGAATGGGCAATTTATATTATCTTCTCTTCCTTTTTCTTCCCAATAAAAAGTGAGGTTTTGTAGAGTCAAATAGCAATGTATGGTTTGTTGATAAAAAATTAATGTTACCATTTGCAATTTTAATTCTTTCTTTAGATAGTTATCTAAAGTTATATTCTGATGATTATCATGTATAAAAATATTGTTCCCACCATATAACCAGAGATCATCGAGAATATTTTAATTATTAGACTCGTCAATTTGTTCTGTGATTTCATTGATCTTGTGTAAACAAGACAATTTTCTTCTCTGTAGTTATGAAATAAATCACAAGTGGTTTATGCAAGATTGAAGATTATATGTCAAGTATTGAGCTCATTTTTTGCATAATTTTATCTTATTATACCGATATATATTGTAATCATCACACCCCCATGCTTAAGTTTTGCTAGTCCCGAGCAAAATTAAGATAAGTAATAATGACGGACAAGGTGAATAGCCAAGATGGATTTGGTGAGGGTTTGCAGCAGACACTCCCACAAAGTCTTTGAGTTTTCAGTCCCTAACCACACAAATACACAAACTTTAGTAGAGTTGACCCATGGATTAATGATTTGTTCGAATTAACGACTTGACTTGAGTTTTGTAGTTTCAACAGCCTCTCAGTTCCAACAAAATCAGACATGGTTTCAGAAGATCTATCAGGTCAGCTCATCCCTAAGAAACAAGTATTCTCTTTGACTTTGAATGGATATAAACAGTGTTAGTGATGGTTTTAGCTTTCGTGAGTCAAGAGAACGAGCTATCAACACAATCTATCAAGGTACCAAATGATTCCCTATACATATAGCCTCAGTCTTTACCTGAATTCAGGCATATTCTCTTTTCACCTAAGTATGTCAGCATAAAGAAATAGGTCATAATTCTTCGGAAAATGGGACTTAACTTTTGGGGTTTTCCGTAGACCGCTTTGGTCCGTTGCTCTCATTTTTTTCTTTTTGCAGAGCATAACCCTGGGCCTCTTTGGGCCTCTTTTAAAAATTTAGGTAGCATCATTGGGCTGCTACCACGGCTTTTTGGTGGAGAAGGGTTATTTGGTGGTCTTCTTTACTTTTGCTTTGTGTATCTTTGCATGATTGGTGGTTTTTGGCATTTGTATTGTGATATGCCTTTTTGTGGTGTTTTTGTCTTGGATTTTGGCATCAAAAGGTAGTATCGGCTTAATATTGACTTTGGAGGTACGATACTGGCTTACTTGCTGACATACTTAGACTAGAGAGATCATGTTGCTCCTGAGTCGAGTTCCTTCATTAGCTATAGATAAGGTTCAGGCATTGGCACAACCAAGAGGACAACTCCTCACCTCAACTAGATTGTTATTGTATCTCATAAAATAAACTCAATCAAGCTAAGTGCAGTGTGCAGTTGCTTAATATCCACTGAAGAGTTTAAGAGTGCTACTAGTTTCTCAGGTGATCTAGTTAGATACAGAAGTTCATTCACCAGTAGAGTTAGTGGAACTGAGAGAATAAAGTCCATATGGACCTGAAGAAAGCTTAAAAACTCATGCCTAGTGAAATTCTGATGAAGTTAAGTGGATTGGGGTCAACTCAACCTTAGTCTATGATTTATGCAGTGAAGATCTGTTTTCTCAAAATAGGATAAAATAGGAAGGATGTATTTTTGTTGGTTTTCTTGCTTTTGAAAATATTTTTAGGGGAATTTTTGCAAAAGAGAGTTTTTTTGAAAGAGTATTCAATTTTGAAAAACTATGCAGACACCCCCCATACTTAACAGAAACCATGTCCTCATGGTGAAGACAATGTGCAATAGGAGGATCAGAAGGGATGTGAAATGTATTTTTATTTTTATGTTTTTTTTATTTTTGGAATGTAATGCAGAGGGATACCCCCATACTTATCTAATACAATGCAGTGAAAATAAACATGCGAGTTGTAAGACGAAGAGATACCTGTGAGGAGAGGCTCACGAGAGTGCATGATTTAACGCCTCAGCTTGGTGATGTGATGGTTCATTTTTCCTGCAGAAGGTATGTTGTGCAGATAGGCATAGGACCAGATGGTTCAACAACGGGTTTTGGTCTTTGACCATTTACTCTAAATGTGGCTTTAGTGTTTGGGTCAGAAATTTCTATCGAGCCATTATCAAATACTTGAGTTACAATGTATGGTCCTTTCCATTTCGATCTCAGTTTTCCTGGAAATAACTTCAGTTTTGCATCAAATAACCATACTTTTTGATTTTCTTTGAATGTTTTCCTCGCAATGTTGGCATCGTGCCACAACTTGATTTTCTCTTTGTATAGCAGGTTGTTATCATAGGCTTGTGATCTCAGTTCTTCCGGTTCAGATAAATCCAATAGTCTTTTCTTCCCAACCTCATCATAATCCAGATGGCACTTCTTGATTGCCCAGAGTGATTTGTGGTGGACCTCTACAGGTAGGTGGCACGGCTTTCCATAGACTAACCGAAATGGACTCATACCTAAGGGTGTGCGGAAAGCAGTACGATAGGCCCAGAGAGCAGAAGGTAAGTGTTGGGACCAGTCTTTACGATCAGAGCGAACAATTTTCTGGAGGATGGTCTTGATTTCTCAATTTAATAGCTCAGCCATTCCATTGGTTTGTGGATGATAGGCAGTTGAGACACGGTGTTCGACTCCATTTTTCTTGAGTAAATTCTTAACTGAAGCATTCAGGAAGTGGGTGCCTCCATCACTGATTACCATCTTTGGCAATCCAAATCGAGAGAATAGATCGTTCAAGAACTTGACAACGGTTGTGCTATCAGCAGCACGAGTGGGAATGGCTTCAACCCAATGGGACACATAGTCAACAGCGAGTAAGATGTGTTGATAGCCTTGTGAGGTGGTGAAAGGTCCCATGAAGTCTATTCCCCAAGTATCAAAGATCTCAACTATATGTACGGGTTGGAGGGGCATCATGTTGCGGCGGGTCATTGTTCCATTAGTCTGACAGGCAGGGCAAGATTGAGCAAAATGATGGGCATCTTTAAAGAGTGTGGGCCAGTAGAAACTGCATTGTAAGACTTTAGCGGTAGTGCGCTTCCCTGAGTGGTGTCCTCCACACCCAGAAGTGTGGCAGTGAGTTAGGACATCATTGACTTCAGATTCAGGGATGCATCGTCTCCATATTAAATCAGTACCCTCTTTGAAGAGCAAAGGGTCTTCCCAGTGATAGTATCGGGCTTGGGCCTTGGTTTTATCTCTCTTATATTTCGGCCAGTCATCAGGAAATGTGGAAGTGACAAGGTAATTGACGATGTCCGCATACCAAGGGAGTTGAGAGACAGACATTATATTCCCATCAGGAAAACTTTCAGAAATTAGGACCTCGTTATCAGTTGGTGCTGAGGCAGGGAGCCTCGATAAGTGATCAACTACAACATTCTTTGCTCCTGCTTTGTCTCGAATTTCTAAATCAAATTCTTGAAGCAGTAATACCCACCTAATGAGTCTAGGCTTAGCATCAGTTTGTGAAGAGATATTTCAAAGCCGAGTGGTCTGTGTAGATGATGATGTGGGATCCCAGGATGTAAGATAGAAATTTCTCTAAGGAGAACACCACATCCAAAAGTTCTTTCTCAGTTACAGTGTAGTTCTTTTGAGCATCATCCAGAGTTTTACTAGCATAGTGAATGGCATAAGGTTTTCCATCTTTCCTTTGACCTAATACTGCCCCCACAGCATAATCAGATGCATTACACATGATCTCAAATTCACAGTTCCAATCAGGGGGCTGTAGTATGGGTGCTTCAGTGATGATTTTCTTTAGTGTACTGAAAGACTCGTATGCTTCCTTGGTGAATGTGAAATCTTGGTCTTTTTCAAGTAATTTGGTGAGAGGGCGGGAGATTTTTGAGAAATCTTTGATAAATCGTCGGTAAAAACCGACATGACCTAGGAAGGACCGAACACCTTTTATATTCACGGGTGGACCTAAGTGAGTGATGGTCTCAATTTTCGATGGATCCACTTCTATCACTTTCTTTGATACAATATGTCCCAATACAATTCCTTGTTTCACCATAAAATGTGATTTCTCCCATGATAATATCAAGTTCACTTCGATGCATTTCTTGAGGACTCTATCCAAAAATCCTAGTGTTTCCTCAAAAGAGTCTCCAAAAATAGAGAAATCATCCATAAATATTTCCATAAAATCGCCGATCATATCAGTGAAAATTCCCATCATACATCTTTGAAATGTTGCTGGAGCATTACATAGTCCAAAAGGCATGCGACGAAAGGCATATGTTCCAAAAGGACAAGTGAAAGTGGTCTTGTCTTGATCTTCTGGTGCTATGGCTACTTGGTTATAACCGGAATATCCATCTAAAAAACAGAAAAATTATTTTCCGGCTAGCTTCTCAATGATTTGGTCAATGAATTATAATGGGAAATGATCTTTTCGAGTAGCCTTATTGAGTTTCCTATAATCTACACAGACTCTCCAAGATGTGGCTACTCTGGTGGGTATGCCCTCGCCTTTCTCATTTTTGACAATTGTTAATCCAACCTTCTTGGGGACAACTTGGAGAGGACTGACCCAAGGGCTGTCAGAGATAGGGTAAATGATACCTGCGCTTGCCCATTTATAGATCTCATTCTTCACAACCTCTCGTAGATTGGGATTCAACCGTCTTTGCATTTCCCGAGAGGGTTTACAATCATTTTCCATATATATGTGATGAGTACAGAATGTTGGGCTTATTCCTTTTAGATCCGTTATTTTCCATCCAATGGCCTTGGAATTCTTTTTCAAAACTTCCATGAGTTGACTTTCTTGCATATGGTTTAGATTGGCATTGATAATGACTGGTAGAGTCTGTGCATCATCCAGGAAAGCATACTTCAGATCTTTGGGTAGTGGCTTTAATTCAACAGTGGTTGTCGATGGATTCAGAGTTGTAGTGTTTCCTGAGTCTATTACAGAAATAGTCTCAAATGGTGGTTCCATCATGGGCATGATCATGGTTGAGGACAATGTGAGTTTAGAGTCTAATGTGTCCCAGGCATTATCAAGCTCATCAATTTCTTGTCCGGTAAGAGGGCATGGTGGAGCTTCTAGTGCAAGATTTAGATTGTAGGTGGCAATTTCATGAGAAATGTTTTTGTAGGTGGATCTAGAGGTGTTCAGACTAACCTCTAAAGGATCTTTGGTGAGATGGATTGGGGCAAAGTCTTTTTGAATATTTAGAACAGCACATCGTTCTATCCAACCACATTCTTCGGTCTCAGATTCATTGGGAGTAGGGGTGACAAGATTAACAGGAATGACTTGGCCATTGATTTTAAATTCAACTCTTCCGACCTCATAATCAAAATGAGCTTTAGAAGTGGCCAAAAATGGTCGTCCTAGTATGATTGGTGTCTCACTCAATATATTTGCTTGATCCATATCCATCACAACAAAATCAACCGGGAATTTGTGACCTTGAACATCAACTATCACATCCTCAAGAAGTCCTTTTGGTCTTTTCACAGATCGATCAACCATTTGCAAAGTCATTGAAACATGTTTCAGTTTTCCTAGGTCAAATTGCTCCAGAATAGCAGTCGGAAGAAGATTGATGGAAGCGCCATTATCTAGCAGGGTATGATCAAAGGTCAATTTGCCAATTGTGCATCTAACTAGAGGAGCTCCTGGATCTTTCTTTTTGGTGGGTAAGAATTGGGAGATGGCATTGGTTGTTGCTCGAGGGAGCACATGTCTCTCAATATCTTCATTGTCCTTTTTACTTTTTCCTTTGGATGTTCGTTTTGGTGTGCATTTGTCCTTCAAAAATCGGGAGAAGGCTGGAACTTGTTCGAGGGCTTTTAAGAGTGGGATTTCAATGACGATGTCCGAGAATAGTTTTTCTAACTCTGGATCCATGGTGGATGATCGCGGTTTTCTTCGATGAAGAGCTCCAGGAAAGGGGATGGTTATGGTTGGGGAGGAAGGAAGGGGCATGGTTGTTTCAGTTAGCTTCTCTTCATCATCAGGATCCTCCTCTATTTCAATTTGTTCTTCTGAAGCTAGCGGTCTGGTGTAGGAGGAAGTGGTTTTCCCATTTCTCAGAGTGACAGCATTGGCAGATTGGTTTGGGCAGGGTGGTGTTTTGAAATTAACTTGGTTTCTAGATGCTTGTTGTGGGTTCCCTTGGTTTGTCCTAGAAGGTGTAAAAAATCCTTGATTCTGGCTTTGGAAACCAGGTGGTGAGGTGAAAGATCCGACAGGTGGAGGAGTTTGAAGTACTCCAGATGAGCTAGCCTTATTGGTGTTTGGATTGGGCAGCGATTGAGGTGATAAGGCTGGGATGTACGATCTGATCTCGGCGAATTGACGGGCATTCTCAGAGTTGGCTTTTTGTTGGGCTTCAGTGGCTTGTTGTTGAGCTATAGCTAGTTGTTGTATTGCCTGAGCCAAGACGTCGAAATTTACCGCAGTGGTGGAGGGTTGAGTCACGGGCGGTGCTATCGGTTGTCTGGGTTGGGTGTGATTTTGAAAATGATAATTGTTCTGTCCATTTTACCCGGAATTTAGTTGCTCTCTCCATGTGTTGTGGTTATTTGAATATCCTCCTTGATTTCTTTGCACCCAGTTCACAGTCTCAGGATTCATGTCTTGATTATGGGTGAATGTGGTGTGGTCAACTTCATGGCTGGTGGGATTGTTCAAGGCCAATTTTTCTAAGGCTTGAGTCATGAGGTTCATTTGTTTTGAGAGGGTTTCCCATCTATCAGGATTGTCATTGCTAGATCTCTCATGATCAATGATATTGACTGTCCTCGTATTTCCAATGTATTGTTCTAATTAGGAACTGTTCACCGAATTGTCAGCCATATTTTCGAATAAATTCCAAACGAAATGTTCGTCACGGCTGATGTAGTTTCCATCACATGAGCCATCAATCACTCTCTTAAATGATGCATCTATGCCCTCATAAAATATCTGAACCAATTTCCATTTGGGGATTGCATGATGAGGCCATTTCCTTTGTAATTCCTTAAAACGCTCCCAGGCTTCATGTATGTTCTCTGTTTTTCTGGGTGAAAGATGAAATAGCTTGTCTCAGAGCGTTGGTTTTTCCTATGGGAAAGTATTTCTTGATAAAAGCTTCCCTTAAGACATCTCATGAGGTGATAGGGATTCCGTAATTCCGAAGCCATTGGAGTGTTTTGTCTTTGAGTGAGTGGGTGAAGGCTTTCATGTAGATGTATTCTTTTTCTACCCCTGGGATACTCATGGTGTCACAAGCAGATCGGAAATCTTGGATGTGGAGGAAGGGATCTTCGGAGTCATTTCCATAGTATTTTGGGATTAAGGAGAGTGATGCGGGTTTTATCTCAAAGTCTCTTACTTCAGGCGGGATTTAGACCCAATGAACTAAATCCTCTGCAGCCGGGTTGTAATGTGTGCTTATGGGTGGTGGTCGGATGAGAGGTGCTATGGTGTGGCGGATTGTGGCATTTTCTTCTCTCAACAGTTGCAACTGATGCTGGATGAGATCCATAGGGTTTGGTCTTTCTTCTCCCATGTCTCCAAGGTCAGGTGAATTCTCAGTTGAAGGAGATGGGTTGGTTTTTCTTCTGTAAAGTGGTCGTACTCTAATGGTTGTTGTAGTGGATTTCTCAGAGATCTACGACCTAGCATACACAGCACAATACACAAGACAATTTATTGTTTCACCAACTCACACAAAAATTGCCGCAGAAGCGGTTATCTTTTTGATTTTAATTTAGTGATTCAATAAAAGTTTTCAGAGAAATTAGAGTCCTTAAGGATGAGGTGGGTGTGGAAGATTGTGAAAAATCGATGTCCTAATCCGGCTGGGGGATCCAGGGTTAGTACTCAGATCGTTAGATCTTCTTTTCCCACAAGAACCTGTGCCCAACGCGTCGAGGAATTACGATTTCTCTCTGCAATCCCACGTAGCACCATGGATTTTTGTCACTATCCAAGGGTTCTATGTGCTCGTGATTTTGTGTCATACACGTGCATCAAATCAAGCCATCAGAATTTTCCCGCTTTCTGCTCGGGCCACTGCGGTGGCCTTTCAAGCTTATCTTTTTAGCGTGATACAACATGTTTTGGTGATCTTTTTAGGTGAGCAGAGGGAGAAGACCACAGAGATTATGCAAAGAACTCTTTTTTAATCTTTTTCGGTTTAATTTGATGCGCAAATAAATGCAAGAGAAGTAAAAACCTAATATGCCTAAGAGAAAGAAAAACTCACAGTGCCTGTACTTCTGGCCCTAATCCATAATATTTTGTCCTCTTGATGGCGAGCTTTTCCAAGAGGAGGGGAGAGAATTTTTTTTTTCAAATTACAAGGTTGCTAAAATAAAATGCATGAAAAGACAATTTTTTTTCTTTTTGAAGCCTAAGTACCTGCAAAACAAAAAAATTGCACGTATTAGATACTTGAAAACAAGTTGGAAGTGAAGAAAAATTGCAAATGTTGCCAAGTCCCCGGCAACGGCGCCAAAATGTTGACACGATTTTTCGCAGTTTAAAAAGATGATTTTACCACGTCGTTGTTGTTCCACGAAAAATCGCACTCAAACAAATAATGTTACAACTACGGGCACGATGAATGTATGTAAAAAGTATGCGGCAAGTAGAGGTTCGAATCCACAGGGACACAACAAATCTGCATAATTTGTTTTTGTAATTTCTTACTCCAATTCCAACTTAATCCGGTCAAAATAACACCTCAAGGGTTGTTTTGCTATTTATCGAGAAGCTAAAGACTTTTATGCAATCAAAACAAACTTGATTCACTATTTTAAAACTAAGAAGATGAAACATAAAATTCGTAGAATAGATAAAAAGTGGATTTGGAGAAACTGCAGAATAAATAACTAGTGACCCTTTAAATAAGAAGAGATCCTTTGTAAGGACTCTTTCGCAAATATAAAACAAAGGGAAACCACTTGGTTTTAGTGAACCGTATGAATAAAACTAAAAGGATGAATTGCACGATTACCACAATACAACTTTAGATAAGATTCAGTTCAAACTTTTTAACGACCATCAAAAAAAATCTAAAGAGAAAAGAGTTGAGTTTTGTTCTTCTCCAGGGTTGGTGCACAGGACGGTGCAACATCAATGTCAAGGAGCGTCGAGGACAGATCGCGACAATGACGGTTGCTGGTGCCTTGAGAACAGTGAATGGACACGCAACTGCGCACGACTCGGGACGGCGGGTGTGCGTGCGTACCCGCACGAGAAGGGGAGTGTGCAGTAGCTGGGGTGCACAGCCGTGATGCACAACTGCGGGCTGCAGCAAGGTGATGCCGGTGGTTGAACAGTCAAGGATGGTGCCGGTAACTGGACGTACGGGCCGTTGCGGGCTGCACTCGCACACAACCACCGAGGAGGAGGTGCGTATGGACTGGAAGAGAGGGAAGCGAGCTGGGGCGTGCAACTGCGGTGCACAGCTGCTGGCTGCGATGAGACAGACGCCGGTGCACGTTGAAGGAGAAGAACACGCCCGCGGCGAAGGAGCTAAAGAATGGTAGCTACTGGAGACGCTTATGCCTGCATAAATCAAAGAAAAAGAGAGAGAGAGATCGAGTATGGAGAGTGCGAGAGAGAGATAAGGGTCTTGTGCGTGAGTGAAGAATATGAAGGGAGAGAGGTGTGCGTGCATAAAAAAATGGAAGGGGAGGGGAGAGTGCGTGAGAGGATGATCGGTGAGGGAGGTGGTTCTTTTATACTCACCACATGCGACTCTTCAAAATTGAATTGAAGAGTCACATGCATATACAACAAAAACCAATTAATGCATGCATTTATGGTGAGTTGCATGGGGAAATGCATGGGGAAGGGGTGGCTACCTTGGCTTGTCGTGGGTTGCCTTTAGCATTAAAGTTTTGGAATTTTGTAAAATCATCCCTTCCCATTTCTTTCTAACAAAAAGCTATAGGCTTTATCCATGCTATAATGAATGGGCAATTTATACTATCTTCCCTTCCTTTTTCTTCCCAATAAAAAGTGAGGTTTTGTAGAGTCAAATAGCAATGTATGGTTTGTTGATAAAAAATTAATGTTACCATTTGCAATTTTAATTCTTTCTTTAGATAGTTATCTCAAGTTATATTCTGATGATTATCATGTATAAAAATATTGTTCCCACCATATAACCAGAGATCATCGAGAATATTTTAATTATTAGACTCGTCAATTTGTTCTGTGATTTCATTGATTTTGTGTAAACAAGACAATTTTCATCTCTGTAGTTATGAAATAAATCACAAGTGGTTTATGCAAGATTGAAGATGATATGTCAAGTATTGAGCTCATTTTTTGCATAATTTTATCTTATTATACCGATATATATGGTAATCATCAGTCGTGGCAATGGCCAACCATCTGGAGGTGCTCCTCCTGAGCTACTGGAGGCTCAGGAAGGGTTCCTTGCACGTGATAAGACCTGTAAATGGTAGAGCGACTCAGAGCCATTGATCTAGTCGACTTTATTGCATGTAAAGAGGGAAGAGGCGACGGGGGATGGAGTTTGGCCTCCGGCGAATGCGAAGGAAGGAGACCCCGATCTTAATCTCGACTGGAGGGTTGAGTCTACGGATGATGAGGATGCAGAATGAGGTGTGGAGCGAGGCGTAGGGTAGATCGGAATGGATTGAGATGAGTAACGAGGCTCCGACCTACTGGTCGGAGCAAATGGACGTGTAGCGGAGGAAGATGGAAAGATTGGATTGAACTGGGAGATGGAAGCAAAATGATAGATAGCTGAAGGGTGAGACGTGTTCTTACGCTTCAGGCGAGGATGGTAGACGGGGTCATGGCCTCAACCTTGCTGCGATGGGCAGGGATGCTGTACGCGGCGGAGGACTTTGGCCACGTAGGGGAGCTGGGACTACATGCCACCAAACTTCGATCCAAGGGTACTCACAAGATGTTGTCAACCTACTGAAGGTACCCGGGGTTGAAAAAAGGGGCGGGGCATGAGTTGCAATGCCACGAGGGGGAAGAGGATAATTTGTAGGTCGCTCAGGGGTCCAGAAAGATAGGCAAGTAGCACAAAACCTTGAGCATCTCAGATCAACCGAAGTACCCACGGGGATGTCAGATGTACGAGGAGTATCGGGTCCGAATTTTGAGGCAAAAGGTGCTCGGAGTTGGGCTAGAAAATTATGATAAGAAGCTTTGGCGAACAGTATCCATGTCTGACCCGGGAAGGGGGAACTATTGATTGAAGGTCAACAAAATGGCCGAACTAATCAAAAAATAAAGATTTACAAAATATTTACACATTCAATAAAAAATAGTAAATTATTTTAAATTTAAAAGTGTACAAAATAAGAAATGTTTCTTATTTTTAAAACTATTTTTGTGATTTTTAATTATTTTTATGAAAAATAAATTAGTGTATATACAATATATAGTATTATATACATGTATAATATACCTATGAGCATGTACAAGTATTTTTATTTTATTATTTTTATGTAAATACCTTTATTTTATATTTTATTTATTTATAAAATAATGTTAGGAAATATAAAATATTTTTTCTTTTATTTTTACAAGTTATTTACATGTATATAATAAATAATGAATGTGGTATATATACATGTTTTGCATAATGAGAGGAGGATTTTATTTTTATTTTTACTTATTCTTATGATTTTTATTTATTTTATATTATTTTTAGAAATATATACAAGGGGGTAAAAATAATTATTTTATTTTGTTAAAAAAATTATATACAACTACAACTAGTATGCACAACCTAAAGTAGATTCTATCTCTCTCTACTTATTTTATTTTGTGATCAGATCAAGGCTTGACCTTCTCTTGGGATTCATGCCACTCTGTATTTATTCTAAATACCACCTTCTTTTTTCTTTTCCTTTATTCTTTTATTTTTGCATAAAAACATGCTAATTATGCAATATTAACAAATACGTGCAAATGCTAAGTTATTGTTTTTACAAGTATCTACATGATGTTTTGGCAAGATAAACATCTAAAATAAAAGAATAAAGAGTGGGAATCATATATTCATCAGTTACTGCGACTAATAAAAACACTAAAAGATCTAGGGAGGATGGAAATCATTCGAATATGATTTAGCATCAAAGGCTCGGTCATTTATCTATTGATAGGATCAATAGATTTATAAAGGATAGACCCTTAGATTTTCTAAAGGTTCAATCTTTGTCTACCTGTGAACATTGTATTTGAGGTAAAATGACTAGGATGCCTTTTTGTAACAAAGTTACACAATGCGAATGTATTCTTGACCTAATACATACCGATGCATATGGTCCCTTCAGTATCGCGACTCGAAATGGATATCGATATTATTTGACGATTATTGATGATCATTCGCGATACGGGTTTATCTTTCTATTACATCATAAAATCAGAAACCTTTGAAAAGTTCAAAGAGCTTAAGGATTTGGTTGAGAACCAAATCGATGGGAAGATTAAATGGATTCGATCTGATCGAGGTGGCGAGTACCTCTTAGATGAATTCAAGGAATACCTTAAAGAGAACGGAATTGTCTCCAATCTCACTCCTCATGGGACCCCCAACCTAATGGTGTTGCTTAAAGACACAATAGGACCATCATGGATATGGTCCGTTCAATGATGAGCAAAGAACATTTACCTCTTAGTTTCTGGGGATATGTAGTAGAGACTACAATATATATCCTGAACAAGATTCCTAGAATGTCTGTACCTAAGACTCCTCATGAGCTCTGGTATGGAACCAAACCTAGTGTTAAACACTTAAGGATTTGTGGTTGCTTGGTCCATGTGAAGAACATGGATGCAAGTAAGCTAGAATCTCGCTCTCGTGAGTGTTACTTCATTGGGTATGTTAAAGATGGTATTGGATACTAGCTTTATGACCCTGAGACCCAGAAGGTCTTCATCTCTAAAGATGTGAGATTTCTGGAGGATGACTTCCTTAAAGGTCAATACGAAAATGTAGAGGAACTCATTGAGTCCACTAAGGATTTAGAGTTTCTTGAACCAGAAACTGAAGAGATGAATGCAGATGAAACACCCATATCTCTTCGAAGGAGTTCAAGGGTGGTTGTACCACCTGAAAAGTATGGATTCCATGTGTCAGGTGAAACTGACAATGATCCTAATTCATTTGATGAAGCACTCACGGATCATGACATGGATAGATGGATGCTAGAAATGAATTTAGAGATTGACTCCATTCATAAAAATGGTGTATAGACCCTAGAGGATCCACCTAAAGGGGTACCCATTGGGTGTAAATGGATATTAAAGAGAAAGAGGGGACCTGATGGAAAGTAGGGACTTTCAAGGAATGGCTCGTAGCCAAAGGCTATACACACAGAGAAGTCATAGACTACAATGAGATGTTCTCTCTTGTGGGTATGCTTTAATCCATCAAGACACATCTATCTATAGCCGCATCTCTTGACTACGACATCTGGCAGATAGACGTCAAGACAACTTTCCTCAATGAATACCTCGAGGAGTATATCTAAATGGAGCAACCCCATGGCTTCATAACCGAGGAAAGTAAAGTATGCAAGCTAAAGAAATCCATCTATGGGCTCAAACAAGCTTCTTATAGCTGGAACATCATAGTTAATGAAATCATAAAGAGTTATGATTTTATGTAGAATCCCGATGAACCTTGTATGTACAAGAAGCTTAGTAGGAGTGCCACTGTATTCATCATACTTTACGTAGATGATATCCATTGTTGGACATGTGAGCCCACGGCGAGCCATTATGCAATAAATGTTATTGCACATATCATTCCCTGATCTGAAATGAAGAATAAATAATTTGCATAATAGGTCCCTCTGTACAATTAGGGTTATGTACCATGGCTATCTTAATGACCATACAGCGGTTGATTCAATTATTGAATCATAGAGGCTGGTGCTTGGATGAATATCTAAAGAGTTAGATTGAGGACTCATCAAGCACCGTCAAATGATTGTTAAGATGTGATCTCCAGCCTGAGTAGGAGATGGCAATCCTTTCTCACATAGGCTGATATCTGACCGACCTCTTGATGCAGGTCCTCTGCATAGGAATAGAGATTCGGAGGTGTCAGATTAGTTAGGTCAATGGGTTGACTTAACGAGATCGAGATAACCTAAGTCCTATGTTGAATGCTGTCACAGCATAGGCACACATCCTCTGACCGGAGACAGATGTGTTACTATATGTCTGAGTATGTACATTTGGCAGACCAATAGGTTGATGACCTAACCAAGGTCTATACACCGGCGCGCTGGTGTGCATGTAAGGGCATATGAGTAATACGATCTCTCAAAGGGATCATACAGGTTCACTACTGAACCGGAAGACATGAGCTCACTCATGAGATATTGGGAAGAATCAAATTCCGTGCACGGTCGTCTCGCTTTGGAAGCTTGACTGAATTTGTAGGTTTGATATATACTTTTGGAAAGTATATGATCAAGACCTAGGTATGATATATGCTTTTGGAAAGTATATGATCGATACCAAATCCCAATGATCAAATGAGAAACTTAGTGATCAAACCCTGAAGAAGACAGTGTAAAATTGATCTTGATCTTCGGGTTGACCATGGCTCTTCCAGTATACAGGATGTACAGGTATTGGGAATACCTGAGGGTGATGTGATCATAAACGATTGTATATCCATGACGCTTCCATTCCGAGGGAGTGATGAAACAGGTCTGGATTTTAGTGACTCCTTTCAGTAGAGAAGCAATCTGATCTTAGTCCAAGTGTTGGACATTGGTCTGAATGAGATTCAGATACAATGAGAAGATTAGATTTGCGGTCTTGATTTAATCAAGCATTTGTGGGAGGTCCGTAAGATCTGGATTTGAGATGAGATCTCAACATCCAAGTCACTATACCTGGAATAATACAATCGCCCTGTCCTTATCTCCAAGTATCTGCGGAGAAAGCACATTATTCTTGAAGGAGTTCAAGAATAATTCATTTGATGAATTCCATATCCAAGCAAGAAGAACTTGATGATTAAATGAGATTTAATTATCAATCTTAATACGAATATGATTCATATTGTGAGAATTATTATCCAAGATAATTAAATGGGATTTAATTATCAAGGATTAGAGAATGTGGATAATACTATCCATGATATATGTGTATTATAAATATGATTTATAATATATATATTGAAGAGAGAGAATCTATGTAAATAGCATTTGTTAATTAATAGTGTGGATTGTATTCACATTAATTAATTAATTGGAAATGTAATTTACAAATTAGTTTGGGTTGTGAATGTAATTCACATATCTTCGATGGCATGATTGAAATATTCACAAATTAATTTGGAATTAATTTGGTGGATATTATTGCAATAATAGTTATTGCAATTTATTAAGAAATAATAAGATAAAATAAAAGGAGACAAAATAACCCCATTTTTAGGGAGGTTGGTTGACTCCATTTTTATTTATCACATTATCTCTTAATTAGTTAATGTTAAATTAAATTATGTTGATAATGTTGCAACATTTTTTAATTTAAATTAATGTTGTTGGTTTTAACCAACAACAATCATAGCCATTGATTTATCATGGACCAAGCATATCCCTTGGATCCATGTGTCCCATGGATTGAGATCCATTGGATCCTAAACTAGTATATAAGGAGGGCTAGGGTAGCCTCTCCATGGTACATCATTAAGAGTTGTACAAGGTGACAACTCTCTCTCTCTCTCTTTCTCATTCTCGCCCTCTCTCTCTTTCTCTTCTCCATTAAGTGGCCGTCCACTTTGTGTTGAGAAAGGAGAGACTCTCGGCTTCTTCTTCGACGACTCGTGGATCTCCATCTTCTTTGGAGTTTCTTACTCTAAAGGAAGACGACGGATTTCGGTTGACGAAATCGGGGGAGCCATCGCTTGGATCTTCATCGAGGATTGCGGGAAGGAACGTGACTCATCATCGCGCCCGCAAGTGCGTTCTTCGTGGATCGGACTTAAGATAGGAGGATCTCTACTTTGGGATCTCGCGATCACAACCACGCTTCAAGAGGTATTCCTTGTACTTTGTGGTTTGATGAAACGATCCGAGAAGTGTTCTCGTGATCATGTGGTTTCATCTTTAAAGTTAAAATTTTAATTTCCGCTGCATCTAGCAACTAGTGCGACTAGTTGCTCCGATTGCATACGATGCGATCGACACGCTTCCGTGATGCGCTTGAGGATTCACAATATCCTTCAATCCATATCATTGGGAATGATGTAGGGATGTTGACCAGTGTTAAGATTTGGCTATACCATACCTTCAAGATGAAAGATCTTGGGGAAGCCTCTTACATCTTGGGTCTGAAGTTGTTCAGAAACCGAGAAAAAAAGATATTGGGATTATCACAACACTGGTACATTATGAAAATTCTTAAACGTTTTCGTATGGATAGTTCTAAGAAAGGTTTCCTCCCCTTAAGACATGGTATCCACCTATCTAAAGGGATTACACCTCAAACTGTTGGGGATGATAAGGCCATGGTTGGATGCCACTACGCTTCAGCTATAGGAAGCTAATGTACACCATGATGTGTACTAGGCCAGATATCTTCCATGCAATTGGAGTGGTAAGACATTACCAATCCTGCTATGGATAACAATACTGGAATGCAGTGATGAACATTTTCAAGTATCTAAGACGGAAGCAAGATTACATCTTGGCCTATGGAGATGGTGATTTCCAAGTCTTGGGATATACATATTCAGACTTCTAGACAGATATTGATGATCAAAAGTCGACATCAGGGTTTGTGTTCCTGTTGAACAGTGGTGTTGTGAGTTAGAGAAGCAAGAAGCATGACACTACAATAAATTCAACAACAAAAGCCGAATACATTGCAACATCGAATGCTGTAATGGAGGCGGTGTGGTTGTGCAAGTTCATCCTGGAACTTGGTGTAGTTTCCTTTAATACTCCCATCCCGTTACTCTACGATAACACGAGAGCCTTTGCTTAGGAGAAGGAACCCAGATGGCATCGAAAGAGAAAGCATGTGTAAAGGAAATTCCACATCATTCGGAAGATTCAAAAGCATGGTGACATCATCATCACCAAGGTGGCCTCTGCCGACAATGTTGCTGATTCTCTTACCAAACCTTTGACATAGAAGATTTTTGACCAGCATGTAATGAGTATGGGTTTAAGGATTGTACCTGAATGGTTCTGAGGGATGTGTTGGAAATGCGAGCCCACGGCGAGCCATTATGCAATAAATGTTATTGCAATTCACTCCTTAATCTGAAATGAAGAATACATAATTCGCATAATAGGTCCCTTAGTACAATTAGGGTTATGTACCATGGCCATCTTAATGATCATACAGCTGTTGATTCAATTATTGAATCATAGAGGCTGGTGCTTGGATGAATATCTAAAGAGTTAGATTGAGGACTCATCAAGCACCGTCAAATGATTGTTAAGAAATGATCTCCAGCCTGAGTAGGAGATGGCAATCCTTATCTCTAAAGGCTGATGTTTGACCGACCTCTTGATGCAGGTCCTCTGCATAGGAATAGAGATTCGGAGGTGTCAGATTAGTTAGGTCAAGGAGTTGACTTAACGAGATCGAGATAACCAAAGTCCTATATCGTATGCTGTCAGGATATAGGCACGCATCCTCTGACCGGAGACAGATGTGTTGCTATATGTCTAAGTATGTACATTTGGCAGACCAATAGGTTGATGACCTAATCAAGGTCTACACACCGGCGCGCTGGTGTGCATATAAGGGCATATGAGTAATACGATCTCTCAAAGGGATCATACAGGTTCAGTTACTGAACCGGAAGACATGAGCTCACTCATGAGATATTGGGAAGAATCAAATTCCGTGCGCACGGTCGTCTTGCTTTGGAAGCTTGACTGAATTTGTAGGTTTGATATATACTTTTGGAAAGTATATGATCAAGACCTAGGTATGATATATGCTTTTGGAAAGTATATGATCGATACCGACTCCCAATGATCGAATGAGAAACTTACTGATAAAACCATGAAGTAGACAGTATAAAGTTGATCGAATACTTCGGGTTTAGTCTGAGTCTTCCAGTATGCAGGATGTACAGGTATTGGGAATACCTGAGGGTGATGTGATCATAAACGATTGTATAACCATGACGCTTCCATTCCTAGGGAGTGATGAAACGGGTCTGGATTTTAGTGACTCCTCTCAGTAGAGAAGTGATCTGATCTTGGTCCAAGTGTTGGACATTGATCTGAATGTGATTCAGATACAATGAGAAGATTAGATTTATGGTCTTGATTTAATCAAGCATCTATGGGAGGCCCGCGATCTGGATTTGAGATACGATCTCAATATCCATGTCACTATACGTGGAACAATACAATCGCCCTGTCCTTATCTCCAAGTATCTGCGGAGAAAGCGCATTATCCTTGAAGGAGTTCATGGATAATTCTATTGTTGATATATGTATCCGAGCATTGAGAAAATGGATAATTAAATGTGATTTAATTATCATGAGTAATATGAATTTGATTCATATTATAAAGAGAGTTATCTTAGATAATTAAATGAGATTTAATTATCAAAGATGTAAATAATGTGAATGTGATTCATATTATTTGGACACAAGAGAATAGAGATCCAAGATGATTAAATATGATTTAATTATCATGGATATGAATAATGTGGATAGCAATATCCATATTAGTCATATATATTATAAATGTGATTTATAATATATAAGAGAGAGCTATTTGTAATTTACATTTGTTAATTAAATGTTAATGTGAATTGGATTCACATTGGACATCAAATTGAAAATGTAATTTACATTTTGTTTTGGGTTGTGAATGTGATTCACAATTTTTCAATGGCATGATTACAATGTTCACAAAATAAATTGGATTTATTTTTTGTGAAATAATTTGCAACAAAAGTTGTTGCAAATAATGGAGATTACATAAAAGGTGAAATAGCCACCTTCCTAATGGAGGAGGGTGGACGGCCACCACTCCCATTAGGAAAGGGAGGCCGTCCCCCCTCTCCACATGGAAGGAGGCTTTCTCTCCTTTCATTATCTCCATGTATTGATGATTTAATTTTGTAATTAAATTGTGTTGATTTATCAACATATATTTAATTTAAATTAAATTAATTGTTGTTGTGTTTTTAGCAACAAATCATGACCATTGAAAGAAACACAAATTGATGTGGACCATTGGATTTGTGTTGACACATGGATTGAGATCCATGGATCCCAAAACCCTGTAAAAGGAGAGGCACCCCATTGCTCTTCTTGACACACACAAGTTGAGACAACAAATCTCTCTCTCTCTCATTCTCTCTACACATCCTCTCTCTCTCTCTCATGTGGCCGTCCACCATGGATGCCCTAGAGAGGTTCTCCATCGCTGCGGCATCGTCGTTATGCTGCCCGATGGTTTGCTCGAGGATCTCCGTCTCCTTCGGTGCGCCCCGCTCGTGAAGAAGACATTGGATCTCGTGTGTCGAGATCAGGAGATCCGCCGCTTGGATCATCAACATGGATTGCGAGAAGCACGCGGTTCATCCCCGCGCTCGCAAGCGTCTCCTCCGTCGGATCGGACTTGAGACAGGAGGTCTCTTTATTTAGAGACTTGATCGCAACCACGCTTCAAGAGGTAAACCTAATACTTGGTTGTGGTTTAGACGAAACGATCCGAGAAGTGTTCTTGGATCATGTGGTTTCGTCGCATAAAATTTTTTTAATTTCCGCTGCATAGAACAACTAGTACGACTAGTCGTTCTTCGTCGTATTCGATGCGACGCTCACGCTTCCGTGATGCGCTTGAGGATCTAACCATATCCTTCAGGATGGTGGGAGACCGTTATCCATATGAGCCCGAGGCGAACCATTCTTATAATAAATGTTATTGTAACATTCGATTTATCAATAAAAATTATTGATTCTTTCACTATCTGAGATTAAATGAATAAATGCACTATAAGTTCCCTCTATACAATTAGGGTTATGTATCATGATCATCTTAATGATCATACAGATGTTGATTTAATGATTAAATCATAGAGGCTAATGCTTGGATGAATATCTAAAGAGTTAGATTGAGGACTCATCAAGCAATGTCAAATGATTATTAAGAGATGATCTCCAGTCTGAGTAGGAGATGGCAATCCATTCTCATTAGGCTGATATCTGACCGACCTCTTGATGCAGGTCCTCTGCATAGGAATAGAGATTCGGAAGTGTTAGATTATTTAGGTTAAAGAGTTGACTTAACGAGATTAAGATAACTAAAGTCCTATATCATATACTATCACGATATAGGCATGCATCCTCTGACCAAAGACAAAAATGTTGCTATATGTATGTATGTGTACATTTGACAAACCAATAGGTTGATGACCTAACCAAGGTCTATACACTGGCGAGCTGGTGTGCATATGATGGTATATGAGTAATACAATCTCTCAAAGGGATAATACAGGTTTACTTGTGAATTGGAAGACATGAGCTCTCTCATGAGGTAATGGGACTGATCAAATTCCATGCATGATCGTCGTGCTTTGGAAGCATGACAAGAATTTGAAGGTATGATATATGATTTTGGAAAGCATATGATTACTACCGACTCCCAAATGACCAAGATTGAGAGACTTGATGATGAAGCCCTAAAGATGACAGTGTAAAATTGATCTCTGTCTTTGGTTTTATCATAGGTCTTCCAGTTTGTAGGATGTACATGTATTAGGAATATCAAAGCGTGATGCGATCATAAATGATTGTATAACCATGACTCTTCTATTTTGAGGGAGTGATGAAACATGTCTGGATTTTAGTAACTTCTCTCAGTAGAGAAGTAATCTGATCTTGGCTCAAGTGTTGGACATTGATCTGAATGAGATTTAGATGCAATAAGAGGATTAGATTTGTGGCCTTGATTAAATCAAGCATCAATGAGAGGTCCATGAGATCTAGATTTTAGACGTGTTCTCAGTAGCCAAGTCACTATACGTGGAACATACAATCGTCCTATCCTTATCTCCAAGTATCTGCAGAGAAATCATATTATTCTTGAAAGGGTTCAAGAATAATTCCATTGTTGAATTATATCTAAGCATTGAGAAATGGATAATTAAATGTGATTTAATTATCATGAATAATGTGAATTTGATTCATATTATTTGAATGCAAGAGAATGGTCATCCAATATAATTAAACGTGATTTAATTGTTATGGATATGAATGATGTGGATAGCACTATCCAATTATTCATATATATTATAAATGTGATTTATGATATATAGGAGAGAGACTAATTGTGATTTATATTTGTTGATTAATTATTGATGTGAACTGGATTCATTGTGAGATAACAAGATTAATTGAAAATATGATTACAATTTATTTTGGGTTGTGAATGGGATTTACATAATTACAATGGAATGATTGCAATCTTCAGAAGATAATTATGAATTATCCTTGTGAGATAACATGAATTTTCAAGAATTTATTGAGCACATATGATATATATTTCAAAGATAAGAGCATGCAATTTTATAGTCTAGAAATACATGGATCATAGAGCAATTATTCAATGTTTTTTATTAAAAGATATCAGGAAATAAAATGCAGGGGAAATATCACAATTTACTCAGATGGTGCGTGCATGGTGCATGCTTAGAAATGGGCAGGAACTTTAATGCAATTGTAGGAACACCTAAGGGTCTACATAATATTTGTCCAAAAAAAAATTAGGATTTTGAAACTGGGATTTGTTTTGAAACTCAGATGGTGCTACGCCAATGGAGGAGAGGGGCAGCCCGTGTGGAGAGGAGCAGGGTGGCGGCAGTGCTACCCAAATTTTTTTTTTATTTTTTGTAAAACAACAAATGATTTTCTCTCTTTTTTTGCAATATTTTGTTTTCTTTCTTTTTTTGAAATTCCACATGTGTACCTACAATAAAAGCAAGTACAATGACTAGAGCACGATGGCTCGATCCAAAGATTATTGATAGAAAAGGATGGATCCGAATATCTGGCCACTATGTATGGTCAGAGGTGCGTGGTTACGTGAGGTAGAAGTGAAAGTGGATAGATTAAGATGTGGATGTGAGATCGGATTAGAATCGGGTGGTGATGAATAATAACGATTAAGACAATTAACTCGGACTAAGGATCTAAAAAATTGACTATGAAATTAAAACTAAAATTAAACTATGATTAATCTAGATTAAAAATGAGAAATAAAATGGATCTTACCTTAGGAGCATATGGAAGTCGTGATGGCCTAGACGAGGACCAACTCACTATCACCAGACGACTCAGAAGCTGGGTGACTTTCTACAACAAAACTGCTCTTGGAGATTAGACTCCTCTCACCAAATATAAATTGAGTTGAATGAGGTAGGAGGAACCAAATAAATAGAAAATAAATGAATTTAAATTTCGAAATTACAATGGAGAGAAAAAGAAGGAAGGAGGTTAACAGCGGAATTAATAAAATTATTTACATGATTATTAATTAAATTATTTTCCTCACTTTATTAAAATAAATAATATATGTTAATTATGAAATCTTTTAGTGTTCTTATTTAAAGAAATTAATTATACATAATATATACATATGGTATAGTTTTCACATAGTTAAATAAGGAAATTAGTTTATTTTATTTTTTATTTTTATTTTAAGTAATTAAAAATATATTTACAATTATTTACAAATACATTATATATAAAAATAAATATGGATAAATACATATAATAATTAAATGGTAAAATTGCAAAAGCCACCCCCGAAAACTGTCTTTCAAACTACAAATCCAAAAATTATGAAACCAATGCCATTTTAAAGATAATTTAATTTAGAATACGATGGAATGAGTTTGATTCAATTTGAGTTTATACGGAGCCAGAATTGATCTTTCAATTATCTCTTTATGGCTTTTATGAATGTGGTTACTTTTATTCTGTACATGATTTTATTTTGCAATTATTTTTATTATTTAGAAAATATTTTGTTTACAACTTTTGTTATGGAAATTATTTAATTTGAGGTCAATTTATGGACAAATAAAATAGTGTAAGTTTTATACAAATATACATAAAATAAATAAATAAAGAGTATTTATAGATTTTTTTGAATTTTCTAAATAAAGATCCTATCTCCCCCTACTTTATTCCTAGTCGGTCAGGTCAAGTCTTGCCATTATCTAAGGGTTTGGTTCAACATGTATCTATTACATAGATACAATATTTTTTCTTTTTTCCCTTTATTCATTTATTTTAGGTTAAAATAATAATATGTGTACAATATTTACATACAGATGCATGCTAGTAAGAATATGGATTTATTAATATATATAGGTGTCTTATAAGGGATTTTAAGCTAAAATAAATGGATAAAGATGATGAAATACAGATACATCATCCCTTCATGGTTTACCTTTACTAGTCCCATAGCAAACACTTATTTGAAAGAATAAGCGAATAAAATAAAAAGGAAGGAAAAATAAAGAAATTAGGATAATTTTGAGTATTAAAATTTTCTTCTTAAAGTTGTAGTATGGAGCTCTGTCAGACCTTCGGATTATTAGTGTGGCAGAACCTTATTCGGAAAAGAATTTAAAACCTAACAACCTTCAAGTTCCACAAGACTCCTATTCTAGTTTCTTCAACAGTCAGGTCAGGACAAGTCTATATACACAAATTCTTATGACTATGAATATTTACGTGTACGGTGTAAGTGAATTATAGCTTCCATATCAAAAGTAGCAAAGAAACAACTTCTCTCAACAAGGTAACTCTAGTCCCCCGATCTAGCAACTCTTTCCTCGAGGAATGGGGATATTCTCTTCTAAGTTCAAGTACAAAAAGAGGAGATGGAGAAAGAATGGACGGCAACTGGTGTAGCCACCTATCCTAGGATGCATGACTGGTGTAACCAAGTCATGCAACTGCAAGCTTATAAAAATTTTACTTTGAAGCTCTTATTTTTAATATTTTTCACTTGTATATACATTCCGATAGGCATTTTACTTTTCAATCTAGCATGTCCACTTTTGGAGATTCTGCCTTTTTTATTTCTTTTTTTAAAAATATATACAAGGTGCAACATGTACATAAGGAGTTTTTCCTCTTGATCTAGTAGACTGTCCCTCTGTTGAAGAATTATTGCAACCCCACGGCATCCTATAGTTAGACCTCAGTGATACTGGATCAGGTTAAGATGCACTACCCTCCCTAGAGGAAGACATATATTCTTACTAGTTGTTACATACCCATGTGCTACCCCAAGCCAAAAGCTTTTGCCTCCTCACTACTTCCTCCGTGAAGAGCTATGTGTAGAGTGATTGTCCAAGATAAGCTATGGTCTAGAAGAATCATGCATGTGTAGTTAAATATCTACTTAGACTACTCAAGACAACATGTGAACATAGTCTTATGAACTCAAAAAATTAAGTCAATAGGACTTGAAAAGTTTTAACTCCAGTTTTTATAAGGTTCCTCTGAAATTAAGTGGATTAAGGTCCAACTAGGCTCCATTCTTCAATTTTATTCCAAACTTAGTTTAAATGTCAATATTATCTTGAAAAATGCACATGCAAATGTAAAGAATATTTACCAAGCAAAAATTTTTTAGAGAAAATTTTTAATTATTTTTTAAGAGAAAAAGGGCTAGTATAATATATATATATACAAGTATATGCATAGATTATATATTTTTCTATAAGAGAAGTTTTTTGTGTAATATTTGTTATTTTTTGTTTTTTTAAACGAAAGGTGACCAAAGTCTATATACACATGTGGATTTTATGCATTTATATACATATCCCAATAATTTACAAAAAAAATTAATTACATTTTGAAAAGTATAAATTATGGTTAAAGTATACAATATATACGACTCCCCCTATACTTAGCTCGAATTGTCCTCATAGTGATCAAAGAGATACAAAGGAAGATATAACTATTAAATAGGATTTTTCATGTTTTATTTATATATGAATTATCAGTGTGCAATTGTCATTGTTGCAATCCAAAGAATCCTGCAACATAAAATTTATTTTTCTATTCTCAAGTTGAATTAATTACATAAGAATAATGTGGAGCACGAGAATTTCATATTTAATTTATCTGCATAGCTAACATGATCGAACTTAGGGAGGCTAAAATTCCGGAGGGTTATTCAATTAATTGAAATTACATGAGATAATGTAATCTCATGCCTTGGAATGAGATTAACTCATACCAAGTCAAGAGGGTGGACGACCACATTGTCCCAAGGGGACATGGTGGCTGTCCCCCCTTTTTAGGGATGAGGCAATCTCTTCCTCCATAATCTCCAAGATTAAATGATTTAATTTTGAATTTAATTATATTGATTTATCAATATATATTAATATAAATTAAATCAATTGTTTTTTTGTATTTTTAACAACAACATCATGCTCATTGGATTCAACACTAATCAATCTCATCCATTGATTTAGTGTTGTCCATGGATTGAGATCCATGGACTCCTAAAACCATATAAAAGAAGAGGCACCCCTTGCTCTTCGATGACATAATTTCGACAATGTCTCTCTCTCTCTCTCTCATTTCTCACGCCAACCCTTCTCCCTCTCTTTGAGTGGTCGTCCACTTTTCTCATAGAGAGAAGGTCTCCTTCGTCGTCCCATCACCGTTGTGCTGCCACATCGACGAATCTCAGATCTCTGTCTTCTTTGGTGCATCTCGCGTGTGAAGAAGGCTTTCTCTATTGTGAGATGAGATCAGGAGATCTATTGCTTGGATCATCAACTTGGATTGTGAGAAGCATGTGACTCATCTCCGCGCTCACAAGTGCCTCCTTCGACAGAAAGGACTTGAGACATGAGATCTCTTCTCTTAGAGGCTTGATCACAACCATGCTACAAGAGGTATTTCTTTACCTATTATGTGATTAGATGAAACAAACCAAGAAGTGTTCTTGGATCATGTGGTTTCATCAATTTAATTTTTTTTAAATTCCACTACATCAAGCAACTAATGCGACTGGTCACTATCGATCATATATGATACGATCCATACGCTTCTGTGATGTGCGTGAGGATTCTAGCATATCCTTAAGAAGGCCCGTGACTGTGCCTGACCGGGCATGGAAAATGAAGAGAATCACCTCTAGAGCTCTACCTGGTGATACTTCAAAGGATGAGGAGGTGATGCATCAGGATTCACTTTCATTTCTGCATTAATCAAGGATTCCTGCTCAAAAAAAGGGAAGGAGCCATTGCAGACTGATGTGGAGTCTACAAAGGACATTGCACCTCCAGTCGCGGCAGATTCACCTTGATCTCCAATTCCTTAGTATGTAACAGACAACTCTGATTTTAATTTTTAGTTGAAGAATAAAGATCGATGTAGTAAGAACTCTGTTTTAGTTGAATCAAATCATGATGTTTCTTGTTACGAGTCGAATTCTTCGTCCCCTATCTCAATTGTTTCCATTCCTTTCCCCATGTGCTCTAATGGGAGAAAAGCGAAAATGTAAGAAATTTCATAAAGATGACCTAGAAATGACATGATTTTTAAAGAAAACATCATAGTAAAGGTGCCTTTGAACAATATGTTTCTAACAATTCCGTGTTTCAGAAATACCTGAAAATGAGATGCTCGCCTATAAGGACTCGCTGGAAGAAACCAAACCAGTTTATGAAGACTCATGTCTTGTTTGTGGCTACTATGCATTATGTCAAGAATTAGTAACTTCCATGAAAAAAGAGAGACACGGGTGCTCACTATGTGGAGAGTCGTATCGATGACATTGCATTTGCACACTCTTCTAGGTTTTTCAATCAACCTTCTTCCCTTATAACTATATTACAAAATGGACCTAGGTCCACTCAGAGAGTCAACAAAACTACTCCAATTTGCAGACCGATTAATGAAGAGACATAAGAGATAAGTGAGGAATGTCGTTATCTAGATTAAGGGGCAAGAGTACAAAATGGACTTCATTGTCCTTGATGTGGAGACCCCTAATCATTGAAGAGAATCTCATATTATTCTTGGGTGACCTTATTGAGGACCGTTGGGGAAACATTCGACTACGACACAAGAATGATGAAGTTCAGATCTCCCGGTGGAGAAGTGAACTTAGAGATGAAGTAGACAAAATGGAAAGACTCGATTCAAAATCCAATACCGAGTATGTAGAATCTTTAGAGGCAGATTGCAAGATGATTCTCACAGTTGGTTGGAAACAGACATTGACCAATCAGAGTGAGAACCTCTCATCTGGAGAGGAAGTAGTGTATGATGCATTTCGTCAGATCTTGCCTGATTTCATGAGAAACCCATATACCAATGTCCTTGATGACTAAGAGATCACGTTGGATCATTAGTTCACTCTCTTTTAGAATAATATAGGGACATAGATGATGAGTCAGATGCACCTTTGGCCAAAATACCACATTACTTTGATGATCTGACTCGCCATTCAGCAAAATTGGTGGCTAGCACATCACAGTTTGATCCATCCTCCTCAAGCAGAGAGCCGAATTTAGAAGCCATTTAGCCAAACATAATCGATGATACAGATTTGTCAGAACTGAAACCACTTCCTCCTACATTCAAGTATGCATTTCTAGTGTGACCCAAAGAGAGATTTCATATGTTCATTCGCTTGAAATTAACTGTAGAACAAGAATCCGAGTTTATAGATGTTCTTGAGAGGAACCACAAGGCCATTGGTTGGACTATGTCAAATTTCATGGGTAATAACCCTGCTCTCTGCTCACACCACATATATGTTGCGGATGATGTGAAACCTTCTGTGAGTTCTAGAGGAGACAAAACCCTAATCTGCGGGAATTAGTGGAGAAAGAGTTTGAGAAATGGTGCAAAGCAAGGTTTATATACCTTATTTCTGACTCCAAGTGGGTCACTCCACTCCATATTATCCGGAAGAAGTCAAGAATCCGTATGGTCACCAACGAGGAGGGGGTAGGGATCGTGACATGATTACCCACATTGTGGCACATCTATGCGATTATAGATGCCTGAATATCGTGACCATCACTTTCCCTTGCCATTTATTGATCATATTTTAGAGAGACTTGCAGGTAATCGTTCTTCTGTTTTCTTGACGGGTACTCTGGCTACAATCAGGTAGCCATATCTCCCGAGAACTAGGAAAAGACCACATTTACATGTCCATTCAACACTTACACGTTCAGTCATATGCCATTCGGGCTCTACAATGTCCTGAGCATATTTCAGCCATGAATGATTGTCGTCTTTGCCGAAATGGTGGGCAACTTCCTAGAAGACTTCGTGGATGACTTCTCAGTCCATGGTGATTCTTTTGATACATGTTTAATGCACTTGGACCAGGTCCTCAAGCGGTGTAGGGAAGTTAATTTGGTACTCTCTTGGGAGAAAAGTCATTTCGTGGTTATAGAGGGTATCGTTTTGGAGTACACCATCTCCAAAAAAGGAATGTAGGTTGACCCTGCTAAGATGGATGTGATCTCTTGATCCACCAACCAATGTCAAGTCAGTGTGATCATTCTTTGGGCATGTTGGATTTTATCAGAGATTTATTCATGATTTTTCAAAGATCACCTGCCCGTTGATTACGCTCATAGGTAAAGACATTGAGTTCATTGTCAATCACAAGTGTCTATAGGCCTTCATGCTCGTGAAAAGGAAAATCCATGAATCGTCGATCTTACAAGCTCCTGACTGGTCTCTTCCCTTTGAGATCATGATTGATGCATCAGATTTTGTTGTCAAAGTCATGTTAGGACAAAGGCGAGATGTGATATCATATGCGATTCACTATGTGAGCAAAGTTTTAGATCCTACACAAAGGAATTATATAGTGACTGAAAGGAAATGCTCACAGTGGTTTGAGCCCTAGATAAATTCAGATCTTATATTTTAGAATCCAAGATGACAATTTTTATGGATCACACAACGATCAAGTACTTAATGGAAAAGAAGATGTGAAGGTGCATCTTCTGAGATGGATCTTATTAATCTGGGAATTTGATTGGGAAATTTAGGATAAATCTAGAATAAAGAATGTTGTGTCAAATCACCTTTCCCGGAATGAGCAGAATGATAATCTTGATATTGAACCAATTCGTGAAACTTTCCCATACGAGTCAGTTTGCACTATTGACTCACTTCTGTGGTATGCCAGCATGGTGAACTACCTTGTCTCCAAGCAGGTTCCCCAAGGTTGGACTAGGAGCAGTATTGACTGACTGAAGTTGGATTCAAAGAGATACCATTGAGATGATCCGTTCCTTTTCTTTGAAGGGTCTGATTGTGTTTGGCGAAGGTGTATTCCTCAAGAGGAATATCATAATGTCCTCACACATTTTCATACACTTGAGGCTGGAGGACACCATTCGGGAAAGAGAACTGCGCACAAGGTACTCCAATGTAGATTTTACGAACCAACCTTGTTTAGGGATGCCATTGACTTTGTACGGTCATGCACAATCAGTCAAAGAATGGGATGGACAGTTGTCAAAGAGATGAGATGCCCATGCAACCGATGAATTTATGTGATGTTTTTGACGTATGGGAAATAGATTTTATGGGTCCCTTTCCCAACAGTAATGGACACGAGTTCATTTTGTTGGCTACTGATTATCTATCAAGGAGGGTGGAGGCTATCTCTATCCGAACTGAAGACAACAAGACTGTCTGTAAGTTTATCTAGTATCACATCATTTCAAGGTTAGGGGTGCCAAAGGTTTTGATTTTTGATGGGGTTATCCACTTCGTGAAAAAAGAGATGAGAGCATTAGTCAAAGACTACAAGTTTGAGCATAGAGTGGTGATAAATCCCAGATTGATATATATATTATTTTATAATATTCTCTCTAATTTAATTTATTCACCAAGATTGAATGACTATTAATACTAACTAATAATTTGTATTTTAAAAATTGACCCTAATTAATGTATTTATTATATAATATTATTGTGCTATTATTTTATGCATTTATTTCTAACTAAAAATTAAATAAAAACTAGAATAATATTGTATATAATAAACTCTACATAATTTATAAAATAAAAATCTAAAAATTAATAAAAGATAATAAAAAAATGTTTTATTGTTTTAATTTGTAATTATTTTTTATCCATGTATAGATGACAACTTCTCCCATTGACTTATACATGAAAGTTGTAGATCTCATCAAGATCTTCAACTTTCATGTTGAACATCATTTCTAAATCCTCTTCTAACTATTTAATCTTTAATTATATTGTATTTATTCATTTCCTCGATTTTCCATTGGGCCACGTGGCACATCCTCGATCCGCCATGAAACCCTAGATTTTGTCATTACCCGCCGATCTTCCTGGCTGTTTGATTCCTTTTAATTGATCTAATCAGTTGTCCACATATGCTCGAATTCGTGTTGTCTGATCACATCCATCAGATGCACCACAGCTCTCCAACCATGCCTCAACTTCAGCCGTTGGATCTTGATCCAACAGTGATCCCTTCACCTTCAAAATAAAGCAACCCCCTCTTCGTCTAAATGATGTCTCACAACTGACCATTTTCTCCACCATTCACCAACCGTCTCTGGTAAAATCTCTTCCTGAAACCACCACCAAATCCAACTCCTCTCAACCCTAGTCTTCGCTAGAACCTAACTCCTCCTATCTCTCTCGCTATCAACAATTGCAGACGATTGAAACCACCCCCTTTCTCAAACTACCTCCAACCTCCACCTTCACAAAAAATACGATCCACCAATGGTAACCTCCATCCGCCATTCAGAGAACCTCCTCCTAGCATCAAGCTTCACCAAGTGACAGTTAGAGAGTGTCCTTTGAGTGCGAAGATGGAGGTTAACATCAGCCATATTCGTATCTTCTCAGGCGTGTTGCAGCACTTTGTTATGCTGCTCGGGCTCAGTTTTACAGCCCAGAACTTCGAGCGAAGACCTGTGATGCATTTTTAGCTTCACATAGGCTAAGATTCATCACCTATTTATCTCTCTTGTTCATCTCAATTTGAGGTAAGTTTCTTTATCTCTTTTTCTCCATTGATTGTTAAGTTATCTGCCAAACATATTCATCGGTGTTATCATTTGAATTGATCAAAATCTTTCGCATCACATTCCTTATCCACGTGTATCTTACAGTTTGACTCTTCGCTTCTCCATGATCATGTTTTCCACCATTCCCTTCTTCTTCCTACAAGGAAGAAGAACTCACTAGGGCTTAACTTCCCCGCTTGGTGAAGCCCTCCAGACCATTCCATTTCCACCATAGCATCTTTATCTACGCTTCAACTATATACTAGAAATCACAGGTGATGCTAAGGCTTCAAGGATCAGAGAACTTTGATATCCTCTGGTCTAGATTTTCATCCTCGAACACTCTCCTCCGAGCCTTTAACAAAGATTGATCCAATGCTTCGTCTATGTATGAGCATCTTTGTGAGGGGTTTATGGAGCTCTCCAGACCTTTAGCAATAAAGTAGAAGAATAGTGGAGTAGAGGATACTTCATTGGATCCCTGCCTCGACTCAGCCGCTTGCAAAGGAGCTTCATCAAGGATGAAATACAATCTCCATCAGATCTATTCATTTGGGCGAGATTCAACACTCTAGATCGAGCTACGTCTTCTGTCGAGCCTACACAACGAGCCTAAGCTTCGTCTGATTGAACCTGAACTGAGCCAGCATGTCGTTGACAAGTCATCACCAAGCCTTCCTTCGGACCTTGGTGACGTCACGTGCATAACGTACATGATCTGGAATTTCTGCAGCAAAACCCTCACACGTCTCATATATTACATTCCAGTCCCCAGTGAGCATGCGCAGAGCATGTGACTTCTAGAAAATCTGCAGATAAGCATCGAATATTTTTCTATTGCAAATGTATCCTTCTGTCTTTTATAGTAATTGCATACTAGCCCCTGTAGCTTTGTTATATTACATTTAAGTCTAATTTTTGGCCTATTTATGATAAAAACTCTATGTTTTTATTTCAATTATACCCCTGGATTACATCTTGAATAACTTTTTATCTATAGATCCAATTGAAGTGACTTTGGTATCGTTGTAAAGATGGTTTAAATCTCTACGAGTTGTCATGTTTAATTCATTTGACGCTTATTTCACGCATTCATTGTTAGGGAACTTCATTGATATCTTTAACTCCTTGTTTGAATAGAAGTTGGTATATTGTGCACTTTTTAAGTAATTGAATCCTCGATTTTATTGATTAACTGATAAGGATCATTAATCTATTAATTAATATCTTTATTACTGATTAATTTATCATTAGTTGACTACTTGGAATCATCTTTTTATTAAATACATAAAAATAAATCTATGATTAATTTTATGAATTGAGACATATTCAACTTGTTTCTTGGACTGCTTATCATTAATTAAATGTTTCATCAATAAAATTCAGAAGCTTTGTTGTATTATGGATTAGTGTGTACTATCTTTACATGATTGTTTTCATTTAAATTAAAAACATAAAAATGTTTTAAAAGTTGCATTCATTTTGTATATTGCATCTGCTTGATACTATTAGCCTCTAGATCATTATCATAAATATTTAAAACCTAAGAATAACTCATCAATTTCCCGTGTTCTTGTGCTCGATCTTGGATTTCCCATGTTTATAAATTAAAGCTAGGTCCTCTTCATAGAGATATCTGACCTAGTTATGTATGGTTCTCTAAGTGCATGTATTACAACGAGTATTTTTTTATCATATGTATTTAGCAAGTTCCATATGGTGCCGTTGTCGAGGACACGCCACTTTGTGTGATTATTTTTAGGGTTAAATATTTACTTAATGATTTATAGGTTAATTATTTGAGCTTATTTTTTTAGGTGATTATTTTAATTGTCTGCTATTTTTCGTTATTACTAAAATCGACTATTGTAAGTCTCTCAAGAATTATCTAATCAAATATTATTTTGTGGTAGGCATGCAGACGGATGACTTTTGGAAGATCGCGGAGGCAAGGAGCTTGGAGTTTCTTGCTGGAGATTCCATGAAGCAAGACATTAGAGATTAATTTAGTTAATTAAGTTCAAGTGTCGTGTTGTAATTTTTTTGTAATCTTAATTGCCTATTTATAGTGGTTCTCTATTGAGATCTTGCATGTGTAATTAAAGGCATGTTTACTTGTTCTTCATTGTGTGTAGTTGTGTCGAGAGTGGTTCTCGACTTAAGTGGCAATTTTAGGTCAAGGCACTACACCAAATAGACATATCATAGGGCATTTTTGCTTGATCCAAATCGTAATCTATAACACACCACTTGATCTCATAAAATTCACAATTTCAAAAATCTTAGGAGATTCAGAGACGTGCATAGCATACGTTCTACTTAGTCAAAAATAAATTAATTTCTTCATCGCTAATAGAACTACTACTAAAGGTGCATATTTTTTACTTGCATCATTTATATAACTCTTTATATTCAGTCTATGCATCCACATGGATAATGTGGGAAGCATTATAAGTATCTCTAAACGACAACATTCATCATAGTTTTTCGCTACATTCTGATTTTTGACTTCTTCCTCAATTTTTGAAACTTAGGATTAAAAGGAAAAGGGATTGTTCGGTATACGTTGATTGTGTGCTCACATTAATTCAAGCGATAACCTAATCTCCTAAAATCAAGACTAAATTGATGCAAGTTGACCTAATTTAATTTGGAATAAAATCAACCTTGTATTACGACCAGTAAAACCCTCATTGTTTGCAAGTACTTACCCTCAGACATAGTCCATGAGGACGTATCCTCTAAGGAATAGAACTAAAAATCCCTTGACTTGTTCCTTAAGCGCTTGGACTCACTTTTAGGGTCCTGTTATTGCTGTAAGCACTTGCCTTCAACCATTAGAAGAAGTAATCATGATTCTTGTTGGTGTGTTCCGCCGACTTGAACTTGAACTACCTTAGGTGACTACACCTGTGAACTTGCATAAGATTATTTTGAATCACTGAACTAAAATTGACAAATAATAAGGCCATAATCCTTGGCTTTCAGCATTGAGTTGATGAATCAATTCAAAGAGGTTTGTATTGATTGTTTATGTGAGTAACTCCTCAATGCTCAATTCTCATATCTTTTAAAACTCGAAGATGGATAATTGGTCAGATATTTACTCGAACTTCACGAGCTTATCATTGAACCGCCCAAATATCACATCTTCATAGGTACATCCCCTTCTTCTTTAACTATACCATCCCAATTTTGAAATAACCCTTGTTTTGAATCGGTGTATCATGATTCACTCCTTAGGGGAAAATTACATCCCAACCAACCCCTTTCTTTCTTTTTTACTCAATGAGGAAGATCATAGCATTGGTGAGGTCAATTTGATTTCATTATCTTCATCTAGATCTCATTCCAACCCTTTGTTTAATGAAGGTGATGAAGACACGGTTAAGATGCCTCCTAAGAGACAGAACGAAGAGGAGGAAGAACAAGAGGATCTAGTGCATGCAGTACTGGCTAGGCTAGCAGAATCTGAGCAAAACTAAGCACTTATAAGAGCTCAATTTAGCCAACTACAATCGGGTAGAGATGCACCTATGGACGTGGCATACAATCCTAGGCAATATCAGATGACCAATTGGTTGATCCCAGTTGAGCTCGAAGTAAAAAATGAGTTGAAGATGTATTGGAGCGGTGACGAGATCGGATATCGTTCGCGATTCACTACGCAAGAAGGGTTTTGGACCATGCACAAAAAAATTACATCGTGATCGAAAAGAAGATGCTTGTCATAGTTTGGTCTTTAGATAAGTTAAGGTATGTTATTCTTGGATCTAAAGTGATAGTGTATACCGATCATTCAACCATTAGGTATCTCATGGAAAAGAAGGATGTGAAGGCACGCCTTCTTAGGTGGATATTGTTACTCCAGGAGTTTGATTTGGAAATTAAGGATAAACCTAGGGTCAATAATGTAGTGGCCGACCGTCTTTCAAGGATTGAGATAAAAGATTCCCCTGATTCTGAGCCAATTCGAGAAATCTTTCCAGATGAGTCGATATGTCTTGTTCACTCACTCCCATGGTATGCCAACATGGTAAACTACCTTGTCACTAAGCAAGCTACCCATGGTTGGACTACGAGCAGTATACACCGACTCAAGTCATATTTGAGGAAATATCATTGGGATGATTCATTTCTTTTCTTTGAAGGACCGGACTGTTTTTGGAGAAAATGTATTCCTTAGAAGGAATACTAGACTATCCTCATGTACTATCATTTGCTTGAGGTTGTAGGACACCATTCAAGAAAAAGAATTGTACACAAGGTGCTGTAGTGTGAATTGTTTTGGTCGACCTTGTTTAGAGATGCCATTGATTTTGTACGATCGTGCCCAATATGCCAGAGGATGGGAGGAACTGTTGGTACGAGAGATGATGTGCCAATGCAACCTGTAATTTTTTTTGTGATGTCTTTGATGCTTGGGGCATAAATTTCATGGGTCCTGTCCCTAACATCCAAGGTTTTGAGTACATCTTGTTAGCGATGGATTATTTATCGATATGGGTGGAGTCTATTCCACCCAAGCCGCTGATAGTAAAATTGTCTGCAAGTTCATAGAGGATCGTATTATTTCATGGTTTGTGGTATCTAATGTTTTGATTTTTGATGGGGGTAGCCATTTTGTGAATAGACAGATACAATATTTAGCAAAGGACTATGGTTTTGAGCATAAAGTAACTAGTCCTTACCACCCACAGTCGAACGACATGGCAGGAGTTTTAAATAGGGAGGTAAAGAGTATTCTTCAAAAGCTAGTCCGTCATGATAGGAAAAGTTGGTCTCAATTGTTAGACCAAGTTCTGTGGGCCTACAGGATGGTCTACAAGACACCTCTTGGCTCTTCACCTTAAGCCATGTCATTTGTCCACTAAATTGGTTCATAAGTTTGAGTGGGAAATAAAAAAGATCAACTAGAGTTGTCACTTAGGGAAATTATGTAGAGACCTTAACGAAAATGTGTTGATGGAAATCTGCAACCGAGCATATGACAACAACTTGATCTAGAAGAACAAAGTTAAGAAGTGTCTTGATGTGCATATTAGATACAAGAACTTTGTCCCAGGACAAAAGGTATGGTTGTTTAATGCAAAGTTAAAGATTTTCCATGGGAAACTTAAATCAAAGTGGGCGGGTCCTTTATATTAAGGAAGTGCATGGAAATGGCAGTGTAGAGATTTCAGAGCTTTCATTGAATGCACCTTCCTTTGTGGCTAACGGGCAGTTACTTAAGCATTTTGTGGAATCAAAGGAAAGAGTAACTCCCTTTGAAGTGATTGACTTCATGCCTAGTGGTTCAATTTCAGAGTTTTCAGAAATGACATGATTCATCAGCATAGATTTACATCAGAAGATTTAGCATCAATAGATTATTATTATTTCTAACTTCATTTTTGAAGATTTACTTTCACTTTTACTCCTTTTCTTTCCTACACTTACGCTATTTTCAACCTAAGTATAGGAGGGAATCCATCCTTACATTCTTTATTTTTCATTCATGTGTTTATTCTTCGGTATCTTCTATGCTTACCTCTCTTTCTTTACTTAGGATTTTCAAAGCCTAAGTATAAGGGGGACAATACATGTTTATTCATTACAACCTATTCTTTTCTCACTCCCACACATGTATTATGTTTGGTCATCAGTTCTCGCTTATTTTGTACTTAGTTGAGCTATGGCTTCATTTCACTTTGTTCTATGAGGACATAGCAAAAGTTAATTATATGGAAGTGCAGCATATTATATATATAATTTAGTCATAGCTCATAATTTTCAAAATTTTCATGGGAACTAAGAGTATCATATTATATTCTTAGAACTGATTTCTGTACAAAATATTTTGAAAATGATTTCGAAAACTTTATATATCTGACATGGTTTTCAAATGTTTTACGTGGTTTGTAAAAATATGATTTGACATGTTTGAAAAATCAATGGTAAAATATATGGGAAATTTCTATACATCTGTGACAATGTTTGTAAAAAAGTCTTCAAAATTCTTTTCAAAAGCTAAGGGTGTATGGGAATTAACCTAACTCTTTTAAATAATATTTAACTATTTTTTTTAATTCTGTTATGTCTCTTCTGTCTTCTTTAGGGCTTTAGGTTCTTAAAAGGTTTTGACTATTCATTGAACTGTCTTGTCCTTAGACTATATTAGGTTGTTTATTCTTAGATATTTAGAGAGCCTACATGTATGAAAGTCTTGATTTCAACTCATCATTTTGGAAGATCAAGTCAGTCAAGAGTTCACTAAAAAGAGTGATGTCGATTGAGGAAGATGATTTATTAATAGAAGAATTAGTCATGGAGGTGCCAACACCATTTTTTGAGGATGTTCAATTTTTGGATTATCGTATCTCCTGTAAGTTGGGTCATCCTTGTGTGTCTAGTTCTTCTCTTTTAAGGAAAATCAAAAAGTCTGTTGCAAACAAAGGTTTAATTCATCTTTCCATGATTGTGATGAATTTTGAGGCTTCCTACGTGGATATGGATATCACTTTTGATGAAGAATGACACCATTCTAGAAGATTTAAATTCCAAGTTGATGAGAAACTTTCTTATTCAGATTCAAAAGTGTTCTCTGCTAGGAGGAAGCAATTGAAAATAAAGGCGGTCTGTGATTTTAAATCTCGAAGATCCAATCTTGATTTCTTAGCAAGTGAAGTTTGTTTTGTTGTATTGGGTATCCTAGTGTAGTCTGTGTTGTGTTAATTTGTCATGAGTACCCATTCTATTGTCTTTGTATTAATAAAAAATAATAATTTCATTAATTCTTTTTTAGATTAAATAACTCATTAACTTATTAATTTGTGTTATTCTTTGACACTTTCACTACGCACTCAAGTCTTGAGATGATCTTTAACACTGGATTTAAGAAGTCCATAGACTTAGAGTTATCATGTCTTAATCATTAGAGTCTTGGACTTAAATATTCAAACTTCCCTAGTTAAAATATACGTTTGCTATATTGCATGCTCAATCTCCTCTAAAGAATTTGACTATCACTCACATGCACAACTGCATTCATGATTGAGATGAGTTGAGGTATCACTGAGGAGACTAGGATTTAAGGCTTGAATTTGGACTCGATCTATATGATGCTCAAGTATGGGATAAAACTAATGATGGCTTCATGAAGCCGAGTGTCAACAACTTAGCCAGTATGGGACATGGTTCTCATGCTATCTCTTGACTTTTGATTTAAAGTACCATGGTGTGATGACAAAAAAATTAATAAGTCGATCAGTATGCGCTAATCCTTAAAAAGCAGTGGAGCTAGACAAAAACAAGGGAAGTTCCCTCACAAAAAAACGATGATGAAAATAATGAGCAGTTCATTACATTACAAAGCTATATCATATGAGATTACATTTAAGACAAGTGCTCCCAAACTTTAATTATTCACTTGGACCACATCAGTAGACTTTTATGAGTCGAACTTGTATATCATAAAGGGATCTGCATTGTTAGCGCTACAAGTCTTGGTGCAAGTATATTGGATACTTTAAAAAGATGCATCCCGTTGTACTCCCAGGAAAACAAATGCAGACGACTCAATCTCTTTTGACGGACACACTGATTGGCAAATAAAATAATATAATGGTGTTGAGTATTGATACTTGAGAGAAAATTTTATTCCAATGAGAGGTGAAGAAAAGAATGATATAAACCTATATACCTCATTTATCTGACCAACCATCTACACCTTTTAAGTCTGATAAACTAAAGAGATGGTAGATTGAAGCAAGGCTAGATTTACTACCTAGTGTTGAAGGTTGGGTCTTATGAGAGCTTCTGAGATTGGTATTTTTGGTGAAATCTTGACTCTACTCTTGTGGATGCAGTCAAAACTAAGTCATACTTATTATGTGTAAGTACATTGAGAGTCTGACAATTGGAGAAACTAATTTTTTTAATATTTAGATCAACTTAGAGTTTTAGGAATTCCAAAACCTAGTGTTCTAGGTCAAATCAATCATTGTATACTCACATGCACATGTCATGGATCTCACTAATTAAGCTAACTCTCTAATTAATTCTTTATTTATTAGCTTGACGACGAGCTTAGCTTAAGTATGGGGGGGTGATAAATCCCAGATTTATCTACATTATTTTATAATGTTATCTCTCTAATTTAAGATTATTCACCAAGATTCAATGACTATTAATACTAATTAATAATTTGTGTGTTGTAAATAATTGACCCTAATTAATATATTTATTATATAACCCTATTAATGTGCTATTATTTTATGAATTTATTTCTCATTAAAAATTAAATAAAACTAGAAGAATATTGTATATAATTAATTCTACATAATTTATAAAATAAAATTATAAAAATAACAAAAGACAACAAAAGAAAAATGTTTTTATTGTTTTAATTTGTAATTATTTTTTATCTATGTATAGATGGCGTCTTCTCTCGTTGACTTCTACATGAAAGGTGTAGATCTCTCTTCAGCATTCATGTTGAACACTTTTTCTAAATCATCTTCTAACTATTTATCTTTAATTATCTTATATTTATTCATTTCCTTGATTCTTCATTGGGTTGTGTGGCGCATCCTCGGTCTACCACGTAGCCCTGGCTTTTGTCCTTACTCGCCGCTCTTCCTGGTCATTCGATTCCTTTTGATTGACCGTCCACTTTCGCTTGAATCCTTGTTGTCTAATCACATCCATCAGACACATCACAACTCTCCAAATATGCCTCAACCTCAACCATTGGATCGTGATCCAACAGTTGTCCCTTCGCTTTCAACCTCAAGCAACCCTCTCTTCGTCCAAACAACGCCTCACAACGAACCAACTTCTCCACCATCCACCAATCACCTATGGTAATCTCTCTTGCTGAAACCAGCCCCAAATCCAACTCCTTTCAACTATTCTTTGCCAGAACCCTAACTCCTATATCTCTCGTTGTCACTAGTTACGAAAGGTTGAAACCACCCCCTTTCTCAAACTATCATCAACCTCCACCTTCACAAAAACTCTGCTCCATCGATGATAACCTCCATCCTCCATTCAGAGCAGCACCTCCTAGCATCAAGCTTCTCCAAGTGACAGTCAACGAATGTTCCATGAGTGCGAAGACGGAGGTTAATGCCGACGAGATCCACGTCTTCTCAAGTGTGTTTCAACACTTTGCTTTGTTGCTCGTGCCAAATTCTATAGCCCTGGACTTTGAGTGAAGACCTATGGCGCATCTTTAGCTTCACATAGGCGAAGATTCATCACATATTCATCTCTCTTGTTCAATTCAGTTCCAGATAATTTTCTTTATCTCGTTTTCTCCATTGACTACTATGTTATCTGTCAAGCATCTTCATTGATCTTATCCTTTGAATTGATCAAAATCTTTCGCATCACATTCCTCATTCATGCGTATCTTCCAATTTGAGTCTTCATTTCTCCATGATAATCTTTTCCATTGTTCCATTCTTCTTCCTGTAAGGAATAAGAACTCACTAGGGCTCAACTTCCCCACTTCGTGAAGCTCTCCATTCCATTCCATTTCCACCTTAACATCTTTGTTAAGGCTTTGGCTATGTACTAAACATCACAGGTGATGCCAAGGCTTCAATGATCGGAGAACTTAACTATCCTCCAGCCTATATTTTCATCCAAGTTCTCTCTCCTCCAAGCCTTCATCTGAGATTTCTCCAGCGCTTCCTCTATGTATGATCATCTTTGTAAGGGATTCATGGAGCTCTCAAGACCTTTAGCAAGCAAGTAGAAGAATGGAGGAACACAGGATATTTCACTAGATACCCACCTCGACTCATTCACTTGCAGAGGAGCTTCATCAAGGACAGAGTACAATCTCCGTTGGATATCTTCATTGGGGCGAGATTCAAAGCTCCAATCAAGCTACGTCTTTTGTCTAGCCTACACAACGAGCTTAAGCTTCGTTTGATCGAACCTCAATTGAGCCAGCACGTCGTTGACAAGTCATCACCAAGCCTTCCTCCAGACCTCGATGACATGATGTGTAGAACATACGTGACCTGAGATTTTTGCAGCAAAACCCTCGCATATATCAAATATTACAATCCAATCCTTAACAACCATGTACCAAGCACATGACTATTGGAAAATTTACAGATAATCCTCGAATATTTTGTTATTTGCATTTGTATCCTTCTGCGTAGTAATTGCACACTTGCCCCTGTAGCTATGTAATATTGCATTTAAGTCTAATTTTGAACATGTTTGTGATAAAAACTCTGTGTTTTTATTTCATTTATTCTACTAGATTGCATCTCGAATAACTTTTTATCTATAGAAACAATTGAAGTGATTTTGGTCTCGTTGTAAAGATGGTTTAAATCTCTACATGTAGGCATATTTGAATAATTCATTTGAGTCATCTTTTTATTAAATAAATAAAAATCAAGCTATGATTAATTTTATGAATTGAGACCTATTCAACTTGTTTCTTAGACTGCTTATTATTGATTAAATGTTTCAATGATAAATTCAAGAGCTTTGTTGTATTCTGGATTAGTGTATACTGTCTTTACATAATTATTTTCATTTAAATTAAAAACATAAAAAATTCTTTAAGAATTGCATTCATTTTTATATTGCATCTACTCGATACTATTAGCCTCTAGATTATTATCATAAATATTTAAAACTTAAGAATAACTTATAAATTGCTCGTGTCCTTGTGCTCGATCCTGGACTTCCCATGTTTATAAATTAAAGCTAGGTCCTCTTCACATAGATATCTGACCTAGTTATGTATGATTCACTAAGTGCCTCTATTAGAACGAGTACTTTTTATCATATGCATTTAGAGAGTTTTCAGATGGCACCGTTGGCGAGGATACGACACTTTTCTGTTTATTTTTAGGGTTGAATATTTACTTAATGATTTCTAGGTTAATTATTTTGAGTTTTTTTTGTTGAAGTTATTATTTTAATTGTCTTGTGATTTGTTGTTATCAATAAAGTTGACTATTGTAACTCTTTCAAGAATTATCTAATCAGATATTTTTTTGTGGTAGGCACGTGGAGATGATGACTTTCGGAAGACCGTGGAGGCAAGGAGCTTGGAGTTTCTTGCTGGAGAGTTCATGAATAAAGACATTAGAGCTTACTTTAGTTAATTAAGTTCGAGTTGTATGTTGTAATTTATTTGTAATCTTAATTGCCTATTTATAATAGTATGAGATCTCACGTACGTAACTAAAGGCATGTTTACTTGTTCTTCATTGTGTGTGGTTGTGTTGAGAGTGCTTCTCAACTTAAGTGGCGATTTTAGGTTAAGGCACTACACCAAATAAATATATCGTAGGTCATTTTTGCTTGATCTAAATCATAATTTAGGACATAACAATTGATATCATAATATTCACAATTGCAAAAATCGTAGGAGATTCAGAGACATACATAGCATACATTCTACTTAGTCAAAAATAAATTGATTTCTTCACTGCTAATAGAACTTCTACTTGAGAAGGATTTTCCACTTGCATCATTTTAATAGCTCTTCATATTTAGTCTATGCATCCACATGGAAAGTGTTGGGAAGCATTGTATGTATCTTCAACGACAACATTCATCATAGTTTTCCGCTGCATTCTGATTTCTTACTTCCTCCTCAGTTTTTGAAACTTAGAATTAAAAGGAAAAGAGATTGTTTAGTAGACATTGGTTGTGTGCTCACATTAATTCAAGTGATAACCTAATCTCTTAAAATTGAAAGTGAATTGATGCAAGTTGACCTAATTTAATTTGGAATAGAACCGAATTGTTTGCGGGTGCTTACCCCCGGACAGAGTGGGAGAGGACATAATGCCTAAGGAATATAACCAAAAATCCTCATTGTTTGTAGATACGTACCCACAGAAAGAGTGGGAGAGGACATAGCCCCTAAGGAATAGAATCGAAAATCCTTAGACTTGTACCCTAAGCGCTTGGTCTCACTTTTAGGGTCCTCTTATTGCTGCAAGCACGTGTATCCGACCATTAGAAGAAGTAGTCTTGATTATTGTTGGTTTGTTTCACTGGCTTGAACTTGAACTACCTTAGGTGAGTACACATGTTTACTTGCACAAGATTATTTTGAATCATTAAACTAAAATTGACAAAATATAAGGCCATCATCCTCGGCCTTCAACATTGAGTTAGTGAATCAATTCAAAGAGGTCTGTATTGATTGTTTGTGTGTAAGACCCCACCTGTACATCTTTATTCTTCACATCTTCTCTTGTTCATTCTCTCTGTACATTCTCCAGATCTCATCGAACCCCCACCCCTTCTTCCATGCTTAGGTTGACCTGAGTGTAAGTATAGGGGGACCCAATGCCCGTTGTACATACCCTTCTTAGCCATTTCCCCTTGTCCACTCCTTTTTCGCTCTCCTTCTATACTAAGATTGTCCTCGGACTAAGTATAGGGGGGTCTCAATTTTTTTTCACTCTCTTATGCTTAGCCCGAGCTATGGCTTCTCTGCACTTCTTCTGCTCTGAGGACATAGCACTCGCTAAGTATAGGGGGTGTGTGTACTTTATATACATTTTACCCATAGCTTGTACTTTCGAGTAAGTCTATAACTTATTTACGGGGTGGGTAACTAACTTGTAAAATTCCAAAAATTTAAAAAGGGGGCTTCTTATTCACTCTTCCATATCATCCCTTCATTCAATTAAAAATACATTTTGTAATCTTGTACTTCATTCAACGTCTCATTTATCCATGTATTCTTTAGTTGGATGTATCTCTGGCACTTACACACTCACACAAGACTTGAGAAGTTAAAGGACACTTGGTTTATGATATTCTGGGATTCAAAGTTAACCAACCTTAGTCATTAGGATCTACGACTTAATTATTCACACTTCCCTAGTTTGAAAGATGTGTGTGCTATATTGCATACTTAGTCTCTTCCTAAAAGAATATGATCGTTACCTCACATGCATGACTACAGTTATGACGAGATGAGTTGGGATTTCACTTGAGGAACTGGGATGAGGGATTTAAGTTTGGACCCGATTTTATGATGCTCGAGGATGGGATAAAATCGATGAAGGCTTCATGAAACCTGAGAGTCAGTACCTTCAGCCAGTATGAGAACAAAGTTTTTGTACTAATTTCTTGGTATAAACCTATGTTCCATGGTGTGATGAAACGAAATAAATTGTTGATCAGTGCGCCCCAACTTGGTAAAAGCAGTGGAGCTAGATAACCATCAACGAAATAAATTTCGAGAGAAGCTCTCTCATTCAAATGCAAAGAAAAGCTCCCTCATTACAAATACAAATTCAAAGAGCTTCCACCAAAGGCGAGCTATCTCAACCTTTTCAAAGTGTCTGCTTGGACCAAAGCTGTTAGGACAAGGAGTTGGGCTTGCACCCAAAAAGAGATCCGTATCATGTAGTGATGGTGTCGAAGGTACGATAGATACCCAAAAAAGACACACCCTGGTGTATTCACAGGAAAACAAGTGTAGACTACTCTGAACTCTCTCGATGGATGCATTGGTCAATAACATAAAATACATGCATTGAGTTAATAAGGGATTCAAGAGGATCCTTGTTCTAATGAGAGGGAGAGAAGAAAGTTAAAAAACACAACTAAAGAGACAGTGAATTGTATGCAAGAACTAAGTTATTCCTATGTGATGAGGATTTGGTTCTTAGGAGAGTCTCTTGGACTAGAACATTGGATGACATTTTAGCTCTACTCTTATGACTGCAGTCCACATTTAAATGTCATATCCTTACTATATATGTAAACAAAGAGAGTCTCGAAACTAGATAAGTTTGATACCTTTTGACTAAAGCTTGGCTTAGCTCAAAATTTTGGGATCACTAAAACTAAGAGTGCTTCAATAGATCGAGTCTTGTATTCCACGTGCACAATTAGGGGTTGATCAAACCAAATCATTCGTTCTCTAGTTGCTCGGGAACGAGCATGTTTTAAGTATAGGGGGTTGATGAATATGTAATTCATCACTCTAATTATTTGAAAATAGAGCTTCATCCCGAGAATTTAGGTTCATTTGCATGTGAACTTCATAAATTAACTTTCATATACCTATAAATTACTTACATAAATTAAAACTTCATATTGCATACATAATCATACATGCATTTTCACCTAACTCGATGTATTTTAAATTAATTCATGATAATGACAATTGACCTAAAACCACCTCCATTGTGTACACGTCACTAACCTTCACCAATGAAAAACTTAAAAATGCTAACTTGTACATAGATGAAATAACCTCAAACCCTAATTTCGAAAAAGATGACGAACGTGATGATATCTTGCCCATACAATGTCTAAATGAACTCTACTCACTTTTAAATTAATGTATGCTCAAAATTCTACAAATTAAGATCTAATTCAAAAGAATCAGAGTCCATTTGTGAAAAATGTTTTTTGGGACCTAACTGTGCATTGTACATTTTTACTGGTTTTGATCTCTGATGTGCATAGTTCACTCATTTTAATAATGTCCTTTTTCATTTCTTTAATTATTCATTATTTTAATAAATCACATAAAAATCAAAATAAAAAAAATCAGAAAAGCAATAAAAATGAAATGTTCCGATAAGAGCTTATTCACCTAATCCACTTGTATATAATTAACCTCCCTAATTTTTCTAACCTATTTAAAACCCATAAAATCCTAAAAAAATATCGTTTGAGTCCATTGCATTATTTTATAGAATGTTTGATTTTTGTATGCATTTATTTATATACAGAAAATCAAATAAAATTTGCATAGCCAAAAAGTGGTATTATATATATAATATCATCCAAAAATTGCATATCTTTCATTATGCATTTCATGTGCACTTGAGTCCTTCATGAACATGATAAATCCTATTTAGTCGAACATTATTCGTGTTATGCATTTTCACAACAAAGTTTGTTTGTTATTTTAAGGTATTTATCTTCGTATCTACTATACTGCTCAAACATCTGGTCAACGACACGTGGCACCGCATGGTTGGTCCACCTGGCTCCTAGTTAAACCCACCTCAGACTAGTCAACCACCCTTGTCCTTTTGCACCCTCATTCTTGGTCGTTGGATCAATATCGATCCAACGACCATTATCACCTCCACCCTCTCTTACTTACGACCCACGTGCATGGCACATGAGTTGCCTCAGTCGTTGGATCACCCTTAGATTCAACAGTGCATGGAGTTCCATCTTCTCCCTCCCGCTCCATCGCCAATGTCTTCGCTAGCTGTTGACCGAGTCCTCCATCTCATGATCGTTGCACGACCTACATCTGCTCCTATATCTACGCGAGACCCAAATTGCCATGGTCAAATACCTTATCTCCATTCCCCTCGATGATCTTGCCGACTAACCTCTCAACAACCACTCCCATCTCTGATCTTCCAAGAATTCGCCCACCAAACTCTATCTGTAAAACTTTTGCCACCTAACCCAACCATCTCTAACAACCAAAACCTCCATCATCAACCGCCTCTCCCTATAGAAAGCTATCGTTGTCATCCTTCCAAGAGATTCACCGACCATCACATATGAAGGGGTCCCCGACCTGGGGCCCATGAGCAGCAATGATAGCAACGCCAAGCCAAGATCTTCTCCAACGGAGCCCCCCTTCCATTCTGGGCGTGATCTGATGGCAACCTTATGGTCATCGAACCTAGGAATCATCAGGTAGATTCTCCTTAGTCTTCTTCATCTTCCTCTATCTTTGTCTCCTCTATTTGTCTTCCCCTTATGATTTTTTTTCTTTCTTCTTTCACTCAATCTTCACTCACAATCCACCCTTCTTCACCACCATCACCTGATCAATGCCACCTCATTCTCGGTAGAGAACCATCCCCGCAACCACCATCCTCCATGCTATGCCTCCAATTTCAAGTAGGTCCTCCTCGCTCTCCACTGATAGCCTGTAGTTCACCTTCAGTTGGCCCGCACACCGTCCTTCACAGGAGAACCCTCTCAGCATTGCCTTCACCAGTGACAACATCTTCATGCTTTGCGCTGCCATCACACATTCGAGATCTGCGCTGCACCCTCAAGAATCTACCACTGACCAACACTTCAACCGCAATACCATGCCTTGTCGCTGCAATGCATCTCTTCCCTGATGACCCTTGCCCATGTGTCGGCCATTAGAGCCACTCCATCCTTCACAGATCATAGCAGCATCTCTTCCCAAGCTGCCTCACTTCGAGGATCAAGTTACAAGCACCCTACGATAAAGAACACAACAGATCAGAGTTGTTGATCTCTGCCCAAATGTCAACCGTCAGATCATGCTTCATTAATGATCAGATCTCCTTCGAGCCAATGTTGAACCTCTTGCCTCGTTATCAACAATGCTCTAGATAACGTCAATGTGGAGGCTCGACCCGAGCTGCCTAGCCCCATATCCTCCTACATGTACGGACATGCACGATGGAGAAATTTCAACCATGCCCTTCATCTTATCCAAAAGTCCAATCATATCCAGGTCACGTGCGTCGTACATGACCTTGGGTCAATTTGCAGAGTGATCCTTCAACTCCAAAGAAATTTCACTTGTACACGTCGCTTGGGAAAATTACATAAAGAGCTCACCAGCTTTGCAGAATTACATATTGGTTCTTATCAAGGGTATAAAGGCAAGAACTTTATTTATTTTATTTACATTATAGTCGCTGAACTTCAATTAAACATAACTTGAGCATTACTTATCAGATTTTCACATTCTTCATGTCATTTTGATCATTATTTTGTGGCCTTTCATGTAAGACTCTGAATTCCATCTTTTGAGACATTCTTTATATATTTAAATTGGATAGTTACTTTGTCATTATTAAGCACACACTTATTCTTGTGACTAATTTTTATGCTCGATTACTTGTGGAAATTGGGGGATTCATTTTTGGACAAAATTTGATACTTAGTGTGTAATGAACAGTTGAGATTATTTATAAATAAGGTTTTGCATTGGTTGCTTGTGTGCTTGCTTGGTATATATTTGCATCATATCATCCACCTCGAAAACTGTGCTTGAAATATGGTAAACTTAAATCTAGGTTGTTCCTTTACCTCCTCGAGTCGACTTTGGGACTTTCTCATGTTAAGTAAACAATAAACCAGTATGTATTAATTGAATTAATTAAAAACAATGGTTAATTTCTTGGTTGGTTCTGATTGCCTGACTACAACACAACACATATACAACACTTAATTTACAAGAATTAACTAGGGTAATTTATGATTAATCATCCACCATGTGAGTTGGCCAAACTACAATTGTACCCCTATAGAGTTCAATATTTCTTTTTAGATTAAAAATTTTTAATTATAGTTCAAACCTTTGGGTATTTTTCACAGACCTCCTTGTATTTTAGTTATCTTGCAAAAATACCCATGCCATCTTGTATATTTTTAGTTATGTATGACTATTTCATATAAATAATTCCCATGCTCCAAAATTATGAAAAATAGAGGAAGGTGTTTGATTTTATGTCCATTCATGCCAAGCATTTTATTTAGCATATTATTTGCATTTTCCATTTATTAAAAATCAAAGGGAGCCTTTTTATTCCATGTTTAGATATAAAAATACAAAAAATTAGAAAATCTTCTTTCAAAAGTCCAAAAAAATAGGTATTATATATTACTATATAATATCACTCTAGATGAAAAATAAAAAAAATATCAAAAGAAGACATTAAAATAGAAAACCCTTCTAACCCTATAAAAATTTAAAAAAAAATCTCAAAAATTATAAAAATAGTTTATATTCTATATTTATATATATACATGTCACTACATATTAAAAATAGTTTTGAGTTATTTTGTACTTATTTCCTATTTTAAAACTAGAAAACAATTCGGACTATTTGTTTATCCCTTGTTTGGGACTATTTCAGATTCTAAAAATACATAAAATACCAAAAATCACACAAAAAACTCACAAAAATAGAAAAATAAAAAAGGACAAAAACATTTTATTTTGTAATTTTTGAATATTTTCTGCTATATCTATAAATATAAAACACTATATTGATAATATACATATATATATATATATATATATATATATATATATATTTACCTTATATAATTAATATATAGGGATAAATGGGGTTGCCTCCAAGGGGAGCTAACTTAGCTCCCCCCATTTTCTATATTTTTTATTTTTTTTGAAAATTCCTTCCGTGAATATTCACTACTATATCCTTATATTATGTCATTCAAATTTCATGTGAAATAGAAACTCCGGCAGCCTCCAACCGGACAGTCATTTTTTAATAGTCATAGGATTTTTTAAATCGGCCCCAGGATTTTTTAAATCGGCCCCATTTGGATGGAGGTCGTAGGAGTCTCAGTTTCATATAAAATTTGAATCACATAGTATAGGGATATAATAATGAATTTACATGGTTTTTATTTTCAAAAAAAATAAAAAATAAAAAATTATGTGAAAAATGGGGCGGGGGGATCTAAGTTAGCTTCCCCTAGGGGGCATACACATTTTACCCATACACATATATATATACTTAATATAATTAATAATATTATTATAAATAGCTAATTATATTTTAAATACTTTAAAAATAAAAAGGTATTTTTTTACTTGTATTTATTGAATATATAGTATACTATATCTTATTTATATTATTACATGACACACACATATTTTATATTATATACTTAAAAAAGGAAATAAATTAATTATATATATATATATATATATAATCCATAAAAATTAAATGTACCAAAAACCCACAAAACACAAAATACATAGTAGATATATCTACATATATATTATTTAGACATAAGTAACATCCTACACATATTTGTTCCCTGTGTTTGACACCCTACACATACTTGACCACTATACACTTATTTGTAGTGTTATATTAAGTTTTAACTCCACATTTACATGGAATTGCTTTGCATTTATATATGGTTTTGAATTTATTCAGGTTTCACGCTCGGTCACTTCAGTGAATGTTGGTCTTGCCTTGTGAGATCACACGACCACTCCACGCAGATTTCGGAAAATTTCAAATGGCATTGTCAGGGAGTAACTGATAGTGTAGTGTAGTTTACATATATTTATTTACACATTATTTATCTTTGATACATAATTATTTTATATGATTCAAGACATCGTGGCGATGGTGACATCTAAGGAAGTTGGCGCACCTGAGTTGCAAGGAGATTGGTTTCTTCTTCTATTGAGCCAATTGGAGAAAGCAGGAAAGAGAGTCATAGAGAGAAAGAGAGGAGCATATATTAATGCAACATTTTTTATTTGTGAGCATTTGCATTATTATTTGTGATAATACAGGTACAATGGACATTCAAACTTTATGAGGTCTAGTGCATGTGTGATTATTCACATGGGGCCCGCATCGATTTTTTCACATTTTCATCACCTTTCTCTTATTTTGTTTCACATGTTTTGAGTTTTCCATCTTATATTTTTATTTTATGTGATTGAGACCTTGATTATCACCTCGGATGATGAAGTATTGGTGCTTTTACCGTATGTAGGCAAGTAAGTCTTTGTGAACGACGTTGTTCTCACCTTGTGTAGAACATCTGACTTGGTCTAAAGTATTGAGCGTAGGTTACGCCTCAATGGTGTGTCTGCCTCATTGTCTTGCATCTGAGTACCTCACTTGTGAGGGAAGTATTAATTTTTCCTATTGTCTTCCTCTCTTATTCTTTGGCTATGTATCCCCTTAGGCACAAAATCAAGGTCCTCAAAAAGCACAAATCACATGTTACAAAGGAAGTGGAAAGTATGAGATTCTTTTCTAGTAGTATTTCTTCTTCTATAGGGTTAGTGCTCTAAAGACTTGTTAAAAGATTTGTCTGAATAAGAACAATAAAATAGAAAGACATACCTCTTAGCTCTTCTTCCCACGTTCCATGGGAACCCTAAAAAATAACCATATATCCATATACAATTGTTTGCTCGCATCTACGGTACCACGTATTACCCTGACATCCTGTTAGGCATAGTCAAGATGATGATGTTTCCCTTCAACCTTCACAATAAGGCACTTCACTAGATCAATCACCTGGGAAAGGTTGTCACGACCTAGGAAGAGCTCAACTCTACCCTCTCGATCGACTCAATCAGATGCGAGCAATAATCAACAAATTATCCCAAACCACCATGAGTCTTTACATGAAGCTTGGGAGCGTTTCAAAGATCTTCAAGAGAAGTGTCCCCACCATGATATTCCTCGAACGAGCCTGATGAAACATTTCTTTAGTGGACTTACATTAGAGAACCATAGGATCTTTGATGCTGCTTATGGCGGATCACATTTTAACAAGAATGAAGATGTCATCTAGAAGATCTTTGAGGAAATGGCCGAAGTAGAGTCTACCTTATTGTGTCTCGAGCTTATCAACATTAGCCATAGATTATGCAGAAGTCTGTGCATATGGTGACATCTCATGAAACGGACATGGATGAGAGCTCCAACCTTTACATCATTGGGAGCCACTTATCGATAGTAGACACCATTGAGAAGCGATCACAGGATCGAGAAAAATTATCTATGATTGAACATAGGACATAAAACCTAGACAAACATGATCAAATTACAAAGCAACTGAAGTTGCTGGTGAGCACAAATTAATTCCTTCCAGTCAGTGATGACATCGGTCGTGAGTCCTACCAATACAAAGGAGTCATCATCACCTCAACCTCCATGATGAATATGTGACCCATCACTCTAAAAGTTGAAAATAGAGCTTTGTTCCCGAGTAATTAGATGCATTTCATCACCTATATTGCATAATTAGGATTCATGCATGCATAAACAATATCTGCATTTTAGAATTCACATATGCATTAAATAAGAAACCATATTCACTTGTAAAAATCACCTATTTGTATATATTTTATACTAAATCCAAATCCAATAAAATCAACTCCATAGTGTATATATCATTAACACTAATACAAGAAAAATAACAAAAAACATACTAACTTGTAAAATTGACCAATAAAAACCAAATCTAAGTTTGAGACTATTAACTGTTGGAAATGCGAGCCCACGGCGAGCCATTATGCAATAAATGTTATTGCAATTCACTCCTTAATCTGAAATGAAGAATACATAATTTGCATAATAGGTCCCTTAGTACAATTAGGGTTATGTACCATGGCCATCTTGATGATCATACAGCTGTTGATTCAACTATTGAATCATAGAGGCTGGTGCTTGAATGAATATCTAAAGAGTTAGATTGAGGACTCATCAAGCACCGTCAGATGATTGTTAAGAGATGATCTCCAGCCTGAGTAGGAGATGGCAATCCTTATCTCTGAAGGCTGATATCTGACCGACCTCTTGATGCAGGTCCTCTGCATAGGAATAGAGATTCGGAGGTGTCAGATTAGTTAGGTCAAAGAGTTGACTTAACGAGATCGAGATAACCAAAGTCCTATATCGTATGCTGTCAGGATATAGGCACGCATCCTCTGACCGGAGACAGATGTGTTGCTATATGTCTAAGTATGTACATTTGGCAGACCAATAGGTTGATGACCTAATCAAGGTCTACACACCGGCGCGCTGGTGTGCATATAAGGGCATATGAGTAATACGATCTCTCAAAGGGATCATACAGGTTCAGTTACTGAACCGGAAGACATGAGCTCACTCATGAGATATTGGGAAGAATCAAATTCCGTGCGCACGGTCGTCGCTTTGGAAGCTTGACTGAATTTGTAGGTTTGATATATACTTTTGGAAAGTATATGATCAAGACCTAGGTATGATATATGCTTTTGGAAAGTATATGATCAATACCGACTCCCAATGATCGAATGAGAAACTTACTGATAAAACCATGAAGTAGACAGTATAAAGTTGATCGAATACTTCGGGTTTAGTCTGAGTCTTCCAGTATGCAGGATGTACAGGTATTGGGAATACCTGAGGGTGATGTGATCATAAATGATTGTATAACCATGACGCTTCCATTCCTAGGGAGTGATGAAACGGGTCTGGATTTTAGTGACTCCTCTCAGTAGAGAAGTGATCTGATCTTGGTCCAAGTATTGGACATTGATCTGAATGTGATTCAGATACAATGAGAAGATTAGATTTACGGTCTTGATTTAATCAAGCATCTATGGGAGGCCCGCGATCTGGATTTGAGATACGATCTCAATATCCATGTCACTATACGTGGAACAATACAATCGCCCTGTCCTTATCTCCAAGTATCTGCGGAGAAAGCGCATTATCCTTGAAGGAGTTCATGGATAATTCTATTGTTGATATATGTATTCGAGCATTGAAAAATGGATAATTAAATGCGATTTAATTATCATGATTAATATGAATTTGATTCATATTATAAAGAGAGCTATCTTAGATAATTAAATGTGATTTGATTATCAAAGATGTAAGTAATATGAATATGATTCATATTATTTGGACACAAGAGAATAGAGATCCAAGATGATTAAATGTGATTTAATTATCATGGATATGAATAATGTGGATAGCAATATCCATATTAGTCATATATATTATAAATGTGATTTATAATATATAAGAGAGAGCTATTTGTGATTTACATTTGTTAATTAAATGTTAATGTGAATTGGATTCACATTGGACATTGAATTGAAAATGTAATTTACATTTTGTTTTGGGTTGTGAATATGATTCACAAATTTCCAATGGCATGATTGCAATGTTCACAAAATAAATTGGATTTATTTTTGTGAAATAATTTGCAACAAATGTTGTTGCAAATATTGGAGAGAATCATGAGATAATGTAATCTCATGTAATAGGAAAAAGGAAGCTCCCTTCCTAATGAGGAGAGGGGACGACCACAATTCCATAAGGAATGTGGTGGCCGTCCACCCTCCTTATGGAAGGAGGCTTGCCTCCTTTCCTATCTCTCCAATGGAGATTGGTTTGATATAAATCAAATTATATTTAATATATATTTGATTTTTATTAAATTAATTGTTGTTGTGTTTTTAGCAACAAATCATGGCCATTGAAAGAAACACAAATTAATGTGGACCATTGGATTTGTGTTGACACATGGATTGAGATCCATGGATCCCAAAACCCTATAAAAGGAGAGGCACCCCATTGCTCTTCTGAACACATAAGTTGAGGCAACAAATCTCTCTCTCTCTCTCATTCTCTCTACACGTCCTCACTCTTTCTCTCTCATGTGGCCGTCCACCATGGATGCCCTAGAGAGGTTCTCCATCGCCGCGGCATCGTCGTTATGCTGCCCGATAGTTTGCTCGTGGATCTCCATCTCCTTCGGTGCACCCCGCTCGTAAAGAAGACATCGGATCTCGTGTGTCGAGATCAGGAGATCCGCCGCTTGGATCATCAACATGGATTGCGAGAAGCACGCGGTTCATCCCCGCGCTCGCAAGCGTCTCCTCCGTCGGATCGGACTTGAGATAGGAGGTTTCTTCGTTTAGAGACTTGATCGCAACCACGCTTCAAGAGGTAAACCTAATACTTGTTTGTGGTTTAGACGAAACGATCCGAGAAGTGTTCTTGGATCATGTGGTTTCGTCGCATAAAATTTTTTAATTTCCGCTGCATAGAACAACTAGTGCGACTAGTCGTTCTTCGTCGTATTCGATGCGACGCTCACGCTTCCGTGATGCGCTTGAGGATCTAACCATATCCTTCAAGTGGTATCAGAGCCTTAGGTCGGTGTTTTTGGATACGATCCATAAACCGAGGACGACTTGGGTTCATTAGGGTTTGCGAAAGTTTTCTTGCATTTCATTTTTCGCATCTCTGTTTTGATATTATTTTCGGCACTGTTTAAATTGTTTAAACACGAAAATAATATTTGGATTTTATTCCCCATTAAATAAGGAAACCGTAGGATCTGAGTTTGCGTGATTTCGATTCCGTTTGCTCTAGATATGCTCATTTTAGTGAACATGTATCCACTGTTTCGGGGACTGCGGATCATGACGTAATTAAGATGTTAATTGCGGATTTGATACGCCTTGAAATGCATGCAAATCACTTGGGTTCTGTTGTAAATCAAGTTAGCAAACTTTAGAAATTTACTTTGCTTAATTTGGATTTAAATTGATTGAGATATAATATTTTTAGTAAGTGAGGGTCACTGCTGAAAATACTTTCCTAATCAAGAACCTAGTGATTGTCATTTAATTAATTAGTGAAATTAAATTGTTTAATTTCCTGGAATAATTATGCATAAATATTTGTGAAATATTTAATGATAATTATGTCCTTAAATGACTTTGCCCTAACCAACAAATGATTAGATGTGATCTAGATCAAGATTGGTTACATGATCTACATGATCAACATTCCAACAAACATGTTGCTTGAATAGGACTTGGGATTTGTTTAGCAAATCTCATTATAATGTTAATCAAAAATGTTTTGATTATTATTATATGGTACAATTTTGGTTGAAGAACCGATGATCATCTCAAGTACAAATTAATCAATTTGGCATTATCCTTTCCCGAGGCGGATATGGTGCCTAGTCGGAGAGCATTGGGGTTGCGGGTTGCAACGTATGTGGTCCGTCCCACTCTCGTCGGTACTGGCCATGACAGCGGGTAGGGCCGGGATAATGTCCGAGGGATTAAGATGTATTTTTCTAATTATTAAAATTCGAAATAATACGTATTTGAGATAATACCATTATTCAAGTAACTATTAAAATGTTTGTTGGATATTAATTGGATCATTAATTTAATATGATTAGATTAATTGGAATCCAATTAAGATTGAAATACTCTAATATTATTATAGTTAATAATTCCCTTGGAAGAATTAATTATGTGAATGTGATTCACGGTGATTAATTAGAATTTGAATATGATATGGAGGATCACATAAGTGACATCCATGGTCTCCCGTCAAGGCGAAGGGTTCCGTCGCCAGATATTGTATGTAGGAGACGCCTGTCCGAAGTGACAGCTCCTGCATACGATCCATTTGGATCGGGCTCTTCGCTTCTCGAAAGAGTAAGGACGTATGCGTAGTGATCCCAATATCGGATCCTCATATTATTGGGGCGATATTGGATTGCGCATAGCGAGTTGTATTCCTGTTGACGGTTGGTTCAATTAATGACGGGTCAACATTGCCTTAGGGGTGGTGGGCCCGGGTGTTAAAGACCGAATTGGGAGATGCAAGTTGGACTTGCAAGGCGGAATGTGTTCCCGCTTCTTTTTATCCGAGTTGTAGGTTCTCATATTATTGGGATGCAACAAAGATAAGGAAGGAGATCCCAGATCTTGTTGAGATATAATGGTAAGTATATCTCTTACATTGAAAGTGATTAAGGGAATGAACTTTCAGTGTTGACAAGACAAGACAACTTTGATATAAAAATCCTAAATCAAAGTAATATATATATATATATTTATATATTTATGCAAATTTCTTATTTCAGATAATCCTTCATTAAAACCCACTCAATGATATACTCAATAATAACCAGTAAAATATCATGGATTGGACTCATGATCCAGATATTGTACTTGCAATTGGACACATAATGTATGTGGTTGCAATGTGCAAGTTTCCTCATAATATTGAGGAGTGACAATTAAATAGATAATAGGACTACAACCCTAGGGTTTATATGTCTCTATAGTCTTGATCTCTCATCGGATGTACTTTGGAAGTGACATGTCGATGATGATCGCAATTGTCAAATAATCCTTATAAAATTAATGAAGATATTCTGGCATACACATGTGCTCTTGACATTTAACATGAATGAGATGGTTCACTGCATCATGCAGAATGGTGGCTCTATAAGAGATGATGTATTCAAATTGTTTGAGTACCTACCTGAACCTATGTTTTAAGAGTTTAGATGGATGTAGATGATGAGTGTCATCATTCTACTATCTATACTCTGGTCATTCATGAAGCTTCATAATATTCATATTGTATGAATTTAATGAAGCATGTATAAATGTTGAAATGCTCTTACATAAGAGATCCTTAGTCTTAAGCAATGGTTGCTTATAGATAAAGGGAGCGCAGTGGAAGCATGGGTTGGACCCGAGTAAGAAGTATAATCAAAGAGTTGACTATACATCTATGACTTCCATATGTCATCCGAAGAGTTGGATGAATGCCAATACTGCAATAAGTTGATGTGTTGATAGTATGACTATCAAGTCTATCTAGAATCCTTAGAGAAGGACTCGGATGGAGCATCAGATTAATCTACATAAATCATTGATAAGATAAAGTCAAATAATTGTATCTCAATCTTCTGATGACATTTGCAATAGGTTGCATATGTTTTAGAAGACTGGAAAATTTGATCTTAAAGGTTTATAGTTATCCACATGGATATTGATGCAATTGTTGCAACAATATCTGTTGGATTGATAGACTTGTTAATTTCAGTGGGAGAGTCCTTAGTCTTAGAGAATGTCTCTATGACCTAGATATAAGAATACACTCATTGTTTGTTTCTAAATGTTAGAAATAAACATGAATCTGAGATAGAACTATCATAAAGAGTTATGATGTATATATTTCAGATAGTAATCTAATAATCTAGTGGACTTCACTAAATTAGAAAATTAATGAATGTTCATTAACATTTCTAAATACTGAAATTAAACCTTAAGATCAATAGGAGGATGAAGATCATTTGACAATGATCTAGCATCAAGCCTTGGACATTTGTCTATTGATTTGATCAATAGGCTAGTAAGAGATGAAACTTTAGAATGTCTAAAATTTCAAAGCTTACATGCTTATGAATATTGTATTCATAATAAAATGTCCAATACACCCTTCTTTGGGAATGGTGTAAGATGATAAGGTATTCGGGATCTCATACATATTGTTGTATGCGGATCATCTATATCATAGTAAACATTATGGATATATGATATCTATTAATGATTATATGAAATTTCTTCTCTTCACCTGAAGAAACCTTTGAAATGTTCAAAGATTTCATAATTTTGGTCTACAACCAAAGTTTGAAGGAAGATAAAATGAATTTGATCTAATCAAGGTAGCATGTACCTGTTAAGATGAATTCAAAGGATACCTTATGGAGATATGAATATCATTTCTATCTCAATCCTCCTAACTCACCTTAACTCAATAGAGTTATAGGGAGATACAATTGGATCATGTGTGACATGATCTTATCAATGATGATTTTTAGCATAATTATCCCTTAGTTTCCAGGTATATATGTGTAGTAGAGACTACAATATATATCCTTAATAAGGTTCCATGCAAGATGGAATCTAGCACTTGAGAGTGCTGCTTCATTAGGAAAATAAAGGATGGTATTGGATACCTACTTTATGACCTTGAGATTCTTGAAATATCTCATCTCTGAGAATGTGATTCTTGGAGGTTGAGACTCTTGAGAATCAAGATGAAAATGAAGTGTAGGAACTCATTTAATCTTGAAAAGATAATGAGGCTCCTGAAATTGGAAACTAAAAGGATAATTGAAGATGAAACACTAAAACCTCTTCAAAAGAGTTTGAGGAAGGATTCCATGTGTCAGAGAAATCTGACAATGATCGAACTTCATGTGATGAAGCTTCTGAAGATCATAGCATGGATAGATGGATGTTAGCAATAAAAGTCTAAAGAAGACTTCATATACAAGTGTTGTATATGGACCCTATAGGATCCACCTATATAGGTAAGACCTGTAAAGGTGTAAATGGATCTTCAAGAGAAAGGGAACCTGATGAGAAGGTAGAGACCCTCAAAGCACGATTCGTAGCCATGAGCCACACACCGGAAGAGAAGACATTGCTTGCAATGAGACTTGCTCTTCGGTGACCATGCTTAAAATCATCAGAATGTTGCTAATCTTAGCTACACAACTTGACTATTGCATCTTCAAGATGTAAGTCAATATTGCATTCCTCTACGAATACCTCTTTGAGGATATTCACATGAAGTAGCCCCAGGGCTTCGTGGTTGAGGAAAGCAAGGTGTGCAAACCAAGGAATCCATCTATGGATTCAAATAAGCTTCTTGAAGTTGGACCATAAGATTTGATGGAATTGTTATGATTTCAGATAGAATCTTGATGAGCCATGTGAAGCTTAGTGGGAGTGCCTTTGTGTTCATCTTGCTGAATGTAGATGATATCCTAATCATTTAAAATGATATAAGGATAATAATAAGTGTTTTATTCTCTGGTTATTCCATATCTTGAAATATGATTTCAAAGATACCTCTTAGATCTTAGTTCTGAAGTTGTTCAGAAGCCAAGAGAAGAGGATAATTGGACTGTCACATTTGTAGTATACCTTGGACATATTCTATTCATAGAAATTCCAAGAAAGGCTTCTAACCCTTAAGATATGGTACTGACCTATCTTAAGGGATAACACCTCAAAGAGTTGAGGAAGTGAATGCTAGAATTACTTGCCCTTGGGCATCAGTTCTGAGAAGCTGGGTGTGTGCTAGATGTGTACAAAAGCCAGATGACTGCCATGCAGTGGGAGTAGTAAACTGTTACTAATCCTACTATGGAAATAAAACACTTGGTTGCAGTAAATGCAAAATCTTCATAGATGACAAGATTTTTGAGATAGTGATCTCGAAGTCTTATCTTCAAAAACTTAAGACTTTATAGATAGAGATCTAAAAGGTCTTAATTGTAGATACCTTTGGAGATAGAGATCTTCATGAATAAGGGTATTCTGATAAGGATTATGGAAATACTGGTTATAACAATTATTAAGCTATAGTGTCAAGAACACTACAATAGCTTTAACTATATTGAGTATTGGTTGCATGAGATGCAACATTCGCATTAGATGCGAGCACTGTTACTGGGGATATGCAAGTGCCGTAAAAGGACTTGGCGTAGTCTCGCGGGAACAGAGTGACTGATCAGCTTACCTAGCTATTTTCTTAATAGTCTATGATTGTCACATGAGTGTGGGTTTAAATGATTAGCCCATTAATGGCTCTTTGGGCTAGTGGGAGATTGTTGGAAATGAGAGCCCACGGCGAGCCATTATGCAATAAATGTTATTGCAATTCACTCCTTAATCTGAAATGAAGAATACATAATTTGCATAATAGGTCCCTTAGTACAATTAGGGTTATGTACCATGGCCATCTTGATGATCATACAGCTGTTGATTCAACTATTGAATCATAGAGGCTGGTGCTTGAATGAATATCTAAAGAGTTAGATTGAGGACTCATCAAGCACCGTCAGATGATTGTTAAGAGATGATCTCCAGCCGGAGTAGGAGATGGCAATCCTTATCTCTGAAGGCTGATATCTGACCGACCTCTTGATGCAGGTCCTCTGCATAGGAATAGAGATTCGGAGGTGTCAGATTAGTTAGGTCAAAGAGTTGACTTAACGAGATCGAGATAACCAAAGTCCTATATCGTATGCTGTCAGGATATAGGCACGCATCCTCTGACCGGAGACAGATGTGTTGCTATATGTCTAAGTATGTACATTTGGCAGACCAATAGGTTGATGACCTAATCAAGGTCTACACACCGGCGCGCTGGTGTGCATATAAGGGCATATGAGTAATACGATCTCTCAAAGGGATCATACAGGTTCAGTTACTGAACCGGAAGACATGAGCTCACTCATGAGATATTGGGAAGAATCAAATTCCGTGCGCACGGTCGTCGCTTTGGAAGCTTGACTGAATTTGTAGGTTTGATATATACTTTTGGAAAGTATATGATCAAGACCTAGGTATGATATATGCTTTTGGAAAGTATATGATCAATACCGACTCCCAATGATCGAATGAGAAACTTACTGATAAAACCATGAAGTAGACAGTATAAAGTTGATCGAATACTTCGGGTTTAGTCTGAGTCTTCCAGTATGCAGGATGTACAGGTATTGGGAATAATTGAGGGTGATGTGATCATAAACGATTGTATAACCATGACGCTTCCATTCCTAGGGAGTGATGAAACGGGTCTGGATTTTAGTGACTCCTCTCAGTAGAGAAGTGATCTGATCTTGGTCCAAGTATTGGACATTGATCTGAATGTGATTCAGATACAATGAGAAGATTAGATTTACGGTCTTGATTTAATCAAGCATCTATGGGAGGCCCGCGATCTGGATTTGAGATACGATCTCAATATCCATGTCACTATACGTGGAACAATACAATCGCCCTGTCCTTATCTCCAAGTATCTGCGGAGAAAGCGCATTATCCTTGAAGGAGTTTATGGATAATTCTATTGTTGATATATGTATTCGAGCATTGAAAAAATGGATAATTAAATGCGATTTAATTATCATGATTAATATGAATTTGATTCATATTATAAAGAGAGCTATCTTAGATAATTAAATGTGATTTGATTATCAAAGATGTAAGTAATATGAATATGATTCATATTATTTGGACACAAGAGAATAGAGATCCAAGATGATTAAATGTGATTTAATTATCATGGATATGAATAATGTGGATAGCAATATCCATATTAGTCATATATATTATAAATGTGATTTATAATATATAAGAGAGAGCTATTTGTGATTTACATTTGTTAATTAAATGTTAATGTGAATTGGATTCACATTGGACATTGAATTGAAAATGTAATTTACATTTTGTTTTGGGTTGTGAATATGATTCACAAATTTCCAATGGCATGATTGCAATGTTCACAAAATAAATTGGATTTATTTTTGTGAAATAATTTGCAACAAATGTTGTTGCAAATATTGGAGAGAATCATGAGATAATGTAATCTCATGTAATAGGAAAAAGGAAGCTCCCTTCCTAATGAGGAGAGGGGACGACCACAATTCCATAAGGAATGTGGTGGCCGTCCACCCTCCTTATGGAAGGAGGCTTGCCTCCTTTCCTATCTCTCCAATGGAGATTGATTTGATATAAATCAAATTATATTTAATATATATTTGATTTTTATTAAATTAATTGTTGTTGTGTTTTTAGCAACAAATCATGGCCATTGAAAGAAACACAAATTAATGTGGACCATTGGATTTGTGTTGACACATGGATTGAGATCCATGGATCCCAAAACCCTATAAAAGGAGAGGCACCCCATTGCTCTTCTGAACACATAAGTTGAGGCAACAAATCTCTCTCTCTCTATCTCATTCTCTCTACACGTCCTCACTCTTTCTCTCTCATGTGGCCGTCCACCATGGATGCCCTAGAGAGGTTCTCCATCGTCGCGGCATCGTCGTTATGCTGCCCGATAGTTTGCTCGTGGATCTCCGTCTCCTTCGGTGCACCCCGCTCGTAAAGAAGACATCGGATCTCGTGTGTCGAGATCAGGAGATCCGCCGCTTGGATCATCAACATGGATTGCGAGAAGCACGCGGTTCATCCCCGCGCTCGCAAGCGTCTCCTCCGTCGGATCGGACTTGAGACAGGAGGTCTCTTCGTTTAGAGACTTGATCGCAACCACGCTTCAAGAGGTAAACCTAATACTTGTTTGTGGTTTAGACGAAACGATCCGAGAAGTGTTCTTGGATCATGTGGTTTCGTCGCATAAAATTTTTTAATTTCCGCTGCATAGAACAACTAGTGCGACTAGTCGTTCTTCGTCGTATTCGATGCGACGCTCATGCTTCCGTGATGCGCTTGAGGATCTAACCATATCCTTCATTAACCTTAAAATGTGTATATATATATCTTATACAACATCCGATTTAGGTCAACTCACTTCTAAAATAATATACATTCAAAGACCTTCGAAATGAGACTAATTTCATTAAAATCAGAGATCGTATATGAAACTTGGGTTTTGGGCCCCTATTGTATATTGTACTTATTTGTACCCTTGTATTTTATCGCTTCATTTGACCTCGTTTTCGTTTTTGTAAACATGAAACTTGTAGATTTCATTGAGATCTACAACTTTCATGTTTTGAGTTTTTCCAAATTCGACCATTTCCCCCCTCTTATTTCACTTTCTTCCTCGCAGTAATATGATTGGGCCACGTGGCGCATTCTGGTTGTGCCACACAGCCCATCTATTCGCTCGACACGTGCCCTCTCCTCTTAGCCATTGGATGGAGTTCGAGTGCCCCAATCTCGACCGTCCACGCATGCATCTTCTCGCAGCCATCCAATCATCTTCAGCTTCGATCATAGCCGCCCACTAGCACCTAATCCTCAGCACGCCACGTGTCACCTTTCACAGCTGCCCAATCGTGGCCCATGCACTCCCATCCCATCCGTTTATCTCCGCTGCTATCCACAGCCACCTGATCGACAGTCTTCTTTCATCACGACCGCTCGCTCTCGCCTTATCCACCTCCCTCCATGTGGCACTCTTGGCGCTCCTCGATCTTCCATCCATCGATCAAATCCATGCCATCGGTTCTTGTTATATCCTCACCCTTTGATGATACCCACGATCTCCATCATGACCGTTCGTCAGCGCCTCGCCCACATCCTGCCACATGGCACGTCCTTTGCCCTACGATCACACCCCTCTAATTTAATCCTATCCGTTCTTCGTCGCCTTGACCTCAGCCATTGGATGATGAGATCCAACAGTAGAGGACTCGTCTCCTACCTCTGAATTCCCTCGCCTATGTCGCCCCACTTCGCTCAACCAACCATCCCCCTTTCTATTCCCTCGCCACTTCCGCCACCATCTCCACTCAATAATCGCACCACAATGAGCCCCACTCTTCCCTCATCCTTGCCAGCACCCACTCTCGCCATGAATCCCTCTCCCTCGCTCCATAATCACCACACAAGTCACGACCTCCATCATCAGAACCCTCAAGTCCTCTCTATAAATACATCACCTCTGCCCCATTTCACTTGCATCCACCCTTGCACGAGAGTCCCTAGAGCTTGAATCCTCCAATCTGTGATAGAGATTAAGCCTGAAAACGAGCGACGACAGAGTATCATCTCCGACGAGATCCACGATGACCTTCACCGTGCAGCAGCTTCAACCACATGCTGCTCGAGCTCGGGCACCTACCGACCCTAGAGCGAAGGCCGGTGGCTCAAATCAGAGCCCCAATTCCTAGGTAGATTCCTTCATCTTCTTCTTCAATCCTACCCTTCTTCCCCTCCGATCTTCTCCAAATTTCGCCACCTTCTCCTCTCAGTACCACCTTCAACCGACCATCGCTCAAGCTTCGCATCGGAGCTGCCATCTTCGCGCAACACTACGTTCATATCCATGACCCATCGAACCATCTCAGACCCCTGCTCTACCCCTCCCGGTGGAGGAATACGACGACCCATTCACCTCTTCATGCCATAAGGTCTCGAGCACCTTACTTCATCCAAGCGAGCACGAGCACCTTTTTTTGGCAATCATTAACATTGCAGATGCCATATTCATCAATGGCCAGACTCGTTGTCGGAGCTCCTTCGAAAGGCTTCTTCTCCATCCTCCAGGCAACCTTCAAGCCTTCAAGACGCTCCAGCTGCTCCGTCGCACTCCCACGATGACACTCAGCCATTCATGAGCAGCCAGCTTCTTCTTTGAGTAAGGAAGAAGGCGGCGGAGCTAGCTGCCCTTTGCTGGAGCCTCGCCAAGCCCGCTGCAGGAGGTGGCGGTAAGGAAGAACTTGACGTACAATTACTGTTCGATCCTTTTGATCAGACGGCCCACATCGTGCGACGTCACCCTCTCCCAGAGTTATAGATTCCGTTTGATTGTTTGAGATCTGATGGTCTGAGGGCGTCCATGTGTCAACTCCAAGCCTCCTCCCCGACCAGTTAGGCTCGAAGCACCCGAACCTGCCCCGAGCCAGCTGAGCCTGCCTCCGGACCCGAGCCTCTAGCCGAAGAGCCCAAAACTCTATCGCCGTCCGAACCTCCATCCGAACTTGCATATCACATGTCTCTGTCACGTGACGTCTTGGTAAATTACAACCAAGGACCTGCAATTTTTGGAAATTACATTTTAATCCCTGCCAGGCCACATCAAGTGAGGTGTATGTGTTCCAGTGGAGAAATTGCATACATATCCTCTACATTATAGGTAATTGCATTTTAATCCCTGTACACACGTTTCTATTTTAATCAATTTTATTTTTGTTTGCATTTACACCCCTATGTTTGCACGTTTATTTAGGAACTCACTTAACATCATTTATTAACTTCAAAAATTGCATGTTGTAGAGAAACTTGTGCTCTATCATTTTGAAGACTTGTTACATTTTTGGGATCTTCGAAGAGTTTAATATAATTCATTTAGTGGAAAAATACATATTTTGCCCACTTTGTGCCTTTAGTTATGTATTAAATTAATTGTTGCTCCAAAAATCACCTAAAAATCATAATAGGTCTTACTAAGTAGTTCTACACTGTGCCCAAAAATCACAACATTTGCACGTATAACAAGGCCTTAATAAATTCATTAGTGCTTTACTTAATTGATTTTGAATAGGTCCAAAATTAATCATTTTTGAGGTCTAGTAATTTTCCTGGGTTCATCTCACATAGAAGTATCTAGGTTAATTTTGTATCTGAAAATGATTTAATTTAGTATTTATTAAAATTAATTTTGCAAAAAACCACCTAACATTCATTTGTAATTCATAGTTAATTCATATAGAGTCGAAAAAATCCAATATAATTGCAGTAGCTTAATTTCATTGCATTTCACATTCTGGCCAAGTTTTATAATTTTTGGACTTAATTTGGCTATTCTTGAAATTTTAACTCTCGATTTTGGCTTGATATGCATTGCATTTCTTAAACTGCATAAAAAACAAAAAAATATTCTCCTGAAAATCAAACATCTCAATTCACTTTAAATTAATCTAAGGAAAAAGCTGCCTCCCTGAGTTTGACCTTGGGATTGCCCAAGTAAAATTAAAAAATTGTCTCTTGCGTTTAATTAGACTATTAATCAAAGTGGTTTTGATAAGTCCATTTTTACCCGACTACAACGAACATCATTAAATTTAATCATTAATTCAGTTGAATTAAGAAAGGTAATTGCAGGCTTTTCACTCCTCAGTAGAGTTCAAGACATCCAACCATCTAGCACATGTACTACGTGCAATCCCCTAAGCAAACACTACCCTAGCAGTACATCAACAGTTAGTTGTCTACCATCCCGAGCCTCAAATTATTGTGGATATGTGTTTCCTACCTCTGCCCCTCATTCAAGAGGTGAATGGCGTATGGACCAATGACGCACAACTGGTCTATCTAGGGAGACATCAGAAGGCCAATCTCCAGTTACTTACCCATTCCCTCAACATCAAGGAGGGAAATTTGTCTAGAGCAATCAATCTTATCACCATCAATCTCCACCATATCTGAGCAATTGGAGACAGACTTCTTAAAAGCAGCTGGCATATCATCAACACTATCAATATCAACATTATGCAGTTGCTACATATCAGTAGTATCCTCGTCCTTAGCACTATCAATATCAACCTTCTCCTCAATATCACTCTCAGTATTCATACCGGAAACCTTTAAATCATTCCCAGTCTCAGCATGGCCACCATGCTGAACCATCCGAGGTTGCACCTGTAAACCCCACCATGAACTACTTGACTCAACTCATGAATAACTTAGTAGAAATGAGTCAAAATCTTAATGGCCTCACCATCGCAAAAACTCCTATTTCGGCATAGATTGAGCCAACAATTTCAATAAAAGGGAGTAGGTAGTTTGTGATAGTATGTTCAATCTCAAAGAGGCAGATGTTCTCGATATTTTTGTATCTAATGCTGCCACTATTAAAAGAGGTAGGATTTTTCAACCTTTTACCACAACAAAGGGGAAGAATAAAGCTTCTGCAGGAAAATCATCATCTTCTGTATCAAAGATGAATATGTGATTTATTACTCTAAAAGTCCAATAGAGCTTTGTTCCCAATTAATTAGACACATATCTCCATTTATTGTGCATTAATCACATTCATGCATTTAGAATTAATTTTTACATTTATCGAATTAAACTGAGTGATTTTTGAGAGGAGTTGTAAATAAAAAAAATTCTTTTTGCATTTCTAGTGGTTCCTGATTCAGTTCTCGTGCGTGTAAAAGAATAATAAAAAGAGTCCTCGTGTGTTGTGTGGTTGCTTGACATAGGATAGGCTCTGCACTTGCGGCTCTTAGAGCTATATTAGGATTGTTTGTGATTGTAATATCTAGGACCACACTTCACCACTAAAAGATGCACTTAGGCCGCATGACTTTAGCCAAATCTAACTTGTTCTTCACTCGCTAATAGAACTGCTTGTCTAGGAGAGACTTCTATCGCTTGCATCCATATAGATATAATTTCAATTTTGTTTTGCATCCCGCATGTAGAGCACGAGGATCACTGTAAGTCTTCTGAACTTGGCATAAATCGTTGTATTATCGTGCATCAGCTTTTCTCGACTCCTTCTCCCTTGGTTTTCTAACTTAGGATTAAAGGAAATTGAGACTCGACGATAGGTGTGCCTTGTGTGTTGGAATAATTAAGTGGTCACCTAACTTAAAATCAGGACTACTGAACAAATTGACCAAAAAATCAAATAAAATCAAAAATTTTGTTTGCGAGAGAATAACCCCGACCTTGATTGCAGGCTGAGTGAGGGTACAGAGTGTGTGTGCACACCCTAAGGCAGAGCCAAAATCCTTGCCTTCTATATCACATACCCCGATCCTAGCAAATATCATAAGTTGAATTCTTTTAGGTTCACTGACTAGCACCAAGTAGCCTCCACCTGTTTCGACATGTAGATAGGGGCGAACCAGCGGTACTCCGCGACAAGTTGCTAGTAAACCTTTGGGGTGAAGTTTCAGCCTTGTCAGCCTCTTCCTACTTCGGTAGGTAGATAGGGCAGGTCTTTGAACTCCTCAGCTAGGGATAGGAGCGAAGAAAGGAAGCGCGTTGGTATCTTAGGCAATAGGTTAAACAGGGAAGACGCATCCAGCTTTGAGCCAACTTCCCTATAGGTTGCGCAATTCTTGCTATTTGTCTGAAAAATCACACTTAAAATCCACGAGACTAATCAGACTTGATTTCGGGTCCTATACCGTGTTGAGTGTGAAAGCAGGGTTTGCGATTCATTTGCTTGCTTCAGATAGGAGTAAAATCCTATCTTTACACACTTATACTCCCGACTCTTTCTTTCTGCCATCCAAGATGACTGGCTGGGGGATATCTACTCCAATTTCGCAAATCTCTCATTGAACCCCTCACGTAGCTCGTCTTTATTGGCCCAAGCGCAACTTGGGCAAACCCGAGCTCATGACCCTCTTGAGTTTGGGATCTCCCAATCCCAGGATGGTTACCCTCGAACCATTCCTTTTATCTCCTCTCATCTCACCGAGGAAAACCATCACCTAAGTGAGAATGTCTTCATTATTACGTCCTCTAACCTAGACCACATTCTTTACCCAGGTGAAGAGGACGAACCAGAAACCAAGATGCCTCCTAAGAGACCCCCGGACGAAGAGGAACATAGAGATGATCCTATACATCAAATCCTTGCCCTCTTTGCTACAACCGAACAACAGAATGCATATCTTGTGGAGAGGATGGGACAGGTGATCGCGGCGGGTGGAATTGACAGACCGATGGTGGATGCCTACAACCCAGCTAAGAATGAGATACATAATTGGATTGTACCTAAGGTACCCCCAGAAGCATTCGAGATGAAGCCCTATTTTCTTAGTCTGCTACCGAAGTTTAATGGAAATGCTACCGAAGAACCATATGCTTTCCTGAGAGACTTCGAGATGGTTTGCAACAACCTTAGTCACCCATTACATCTAACTAAAGGCTACCCTGTTTGCCTTAGGAGATAAGGCTGCTCATTGGCTGAAGAATCTCTGGGTTAGATGTACGACATCGGTGCAATTCAAAGATTTATTCCTGAAGAAGTTCTACCCACTCAGTAGGACTAACCAGATATGGACCAAGATCGCTAGTTTTTCCCAGGTCCCCATGAGCCATTCCATGAATCATGGGATAGATTTAATGACTTGATCCAAAAATGCTCCTGCCATGGCATTACCAAGGCAATCTTAGTCCAGACCTTGTTCTGTGGCATGACCCCGAAAATGCAGGGGTTAGTGAGCGCAACCTGTGGAGGTAGCTATCTAAACAAGAATGAAATGTTGTATGGAAGATCCTAGAGCATATAGCGGAAACAGGTAGATCCTAGGCCACCAGGGCCTATCAGTTGTCTCCCTCAAGCCTATCTAATGAGACAACTAGGAGGACTATAGCAGATCTGACAAATGACATGATCCCTAGCATGGGGATAATAGCTGATAAGCTTACTATGGTAGAACAGATCCCCAAGAGGGTCATTCACCTTGAGGCACTTTCACGATTACCGAAGCAAGTGGAGGAATTGGATGAGAAGGTAGCCAAGATACGACTAATTGCCCCTTTTGCACCACATGTACATGTACATCGAGTCCGTCTTGTACATGAGTAGATATAGGGGCCTCGAAGCAGCTAGGTTGAGGAGCAGTAGTACACTCAGTAGGAGCAACACGTACCCCCATAGGTGGAGTCAGTCTACGAGGAACCTCCGTAGGTGTTCGACATCAACGGGCTGTGATACACCCATGAACCCCTTGGCAGATAGTCGGGGATAGGGAACGGTCAGACACATCGACCGACCCTAGCTTACCAGAAAACCAGCTTCGTCCCCACACCGTACTTTGTACAGTCCCATCTAGGACAAGGATATCAGCCTTAATAGCACCAGCAGCAGCGTACATTTCACTCGAGCCAACAGGACCCTCCACCACCTTACACCGACCGTCTCACCTGCAGCAGTACCAGCAAAGCTAGCAACGCCGGTATAGACATTTAAATCACTCATCCTCTAGTCAGCAGCAACAAGCCCTGCCCACTAGTGAAGTGGAGTCCCTCACCTTGGCCATCCGGACTCTGACTGATAGGGCCCAACAGATACAGAACGATTACCTGGATATCAGAACAGATCTAAACCATGTTTCACATACCCAGGACCAGCAGATCGTGCCAAAAACCCCAATTCCCATCCAGGTCCAGGCAAACCCAAATAGCCTGAGTCAGGGTCAGCACTGACCACGCGATTAGGTATAGTATTCATATTATCCTCTATCTGAGCATGAGATCCTTTCGTATGATAATGTTAATCATATGTCCCTCAGGAGAAGAATGACCGTGACTGTACCTAATCAGGTGCGGGCACATGAGGAAGACGTCGCTAAGTCTCTATCTGAGGAGAACTTGGACACACCACCATCATCACTAGCAGAATAAGAGGATTTCTAGGTCCTCAAGGCACCATGGAAAGAAGAAGGAGAGGAGCACCAGCAGTGAATCAGACGAAACAGATGAGGAGCCCATACCTCCATCTGAGGAGGATGCCCCTGAAGTCACGGTAGATGCATCACCTGTTTCGCCACATGAATTTCTTTTTCGTCCGAGTCCATGTCAACGTCAGAGTCAGAGTCCTATACAGAACTCAGTTTCCCGTTTGAATGAAAATATTTCAATTTCAGAATCTGAGTTCTCATCAATAATGCCTTTCCCACGTGCCCTTAAGGGTGGAAAGAAGAAAAATACCAATAAAAATCCAAAAAGATGACCCTAAGATGGCAGAGTTCTGCAACAAATATATTAAGGTCACAATCCCCTTTCATAAATATGTGGACATGACACCTGCATTTCAGAAGTACCTTAAGATGAGATACACACCTACAAGGGTCAGTAGGAAAATTAAAAGCCGTGTTGAGAAGCATGTTTTGTCAGTAGCCATTACTTGCTCCATCAAGAATGTGTTTCCAAGGAAGCGAAGGGACATGGGTGCCCATTATGTGGTGAGTCATGTCCATGACACCGTGTTTGCATGCACTCTCCTAGACAATGGATCCTCAATTAACCTGATTCCCACAACCATTTATGAGCGACTAAATCTAGGACCTCTTAGGAAATCCAGAGCCTTACCACAATTCGTAGATAAAGCAACCAAGAGGTCCAAGGAGAATTAAGGAACATTATCATCAAAGTTAAGGGTCGGGATTACATGGTGGACTTTACAGTCCTTGATATGGAGATCCCTCGAAATTAGAGAGATTGCCAGATCATTCTAGGAAGACCCTTCCTTAGAATAGTAGGGGTCTTATTTGATTATAAGATTGGGAAAATTCAGTTCCAAACTCCAGGCGAATTTGAGGAACTCGAGATGAAGCAGACAAGGTGATAGAAGCCAGATTCTGAATCTAGCACCGAGTACACTTTGTTAGAAGCATATTGTGTTCATGTAGACACCGTTGGGCCATGGAGACAGAACCCAACTAGCACCAATGAGTCCCTCTCTACTGGAGAGAATCTTGTGCATGAGACAGTTTGTGAGATCCTTAGGAACGAGTACAACGCAGATCACACAGAGAATGCATCCCCATACATCTTCGATGATATAGAGGCCCAGCTGGGCCTGTTAGTCCTTCCCTTTTTAAGACAATCAGAAGATGACAATGATGAGTCGAACATGGCTTTCGCAGATTGCTGGGATACTTTTGACGATCCAACTCCAGAGCTGAATGAGATGGTGGCAGTTACATCAGAGATAGATCCAGCGACTAGCAGCACAGAACCAGAGTTGATTGAGCCAAATTTCCTTGATGATCACACCTTACCTGAGCTCAAACCATTACCCACAACCCTTAAATACTCCTTCCTTGCAGGACAAGAAAGGAAATATCCAATCATCATCAGTTCATGATTGATCGAGGAGTAGGAATCTCGCTTGCTAGAGATCATGGAGAAAAACCGTAAGGCGATAGGCTAGAGCATCTCTGATCTCCACGGGATAAATCCCACTTTGTGTTCGCACCATATCTACCTAGAGAATGAAGCTAAACCCTCTCGTGAATTCCAACGTAGGTTGAGTCCAAATTTATGAGAGGTCGTGAAGAAGGAGATTGAGAAATGGTGTGACACAGGTTTTATTTATCCCATCTTCGATTCCAAGTGGGTGGCACCTATCCATGTTGTCCCGAAAATGTTGGGAATTTAGACAACCACTAACGAGGACGGAGAGGAGATCGTGACACGAGTACCCACGTCGTGGCGTGTCTGTGTGGATTACAGACGCTTGAATGCTGCGACAAAGAAGGATCATTTTCCCCTACCATTCATTGATCCGATCTTAGAAAGATTAGTGGGAAAAGATTTCTTCTGCTTCTTAGATGGGTTCTCGGGCTACAATCAAGTAGCTATCACTCATGAGGACCAGGAGAAAACCACGTTCACATGCCCCTTTGGTACATATGCTTTCAGGTGCATACACCCTTTGGGTTATGCAATGCTCCCAGTACATTTCAAAGGTGCATGATTGGAGTATTCGCCGAAATGGTCGGTGAATTCTTGGAAGTCTTCATGGATGACTTCTCGGTCCACAGTGATTCCTTTGATTCTTGTCTTAGAAATTTGGACCGAGTCCTCAAAAGATGTTGTGAGGTTAATCTGGTGATGTCATGGGAGAAAAGTCACTTCATGGTGATGAAGGGCATTGTGTTGGGGCATGTTATCTCCAAGAAAGGAATGGAGGTTGACCCTACCAAGGTGGACGTGATCAGACGACTCCAGCTACCTACCAACGTAAAATAGTTGTGGTCATTCCTCGGGCATGTTGGATTTTATAGGAGATTTATCAAAGATTTTTCAAAAATCTCCCAACCGCTAACTGAGCTTTTAGGCAAAGATATGGAGTTTATTGTCAATCATAAGTGTCTTGAGGCCTTTAAGCAACTTCAACAGATGATCATGGATGCCCCGATCCTACAAGCCCCATATTGGTCTCTTCCATTTGAGATCATCACGGACGCCTCAGATTTTGCTGTTGGGGATGTGTTAGGACAGAGAGGGATGGTGTCCTGTTTGTTATACACTACGCAGGCAAAGTGCTTGATACCGCTCAGCGTAACTATGCAGTTACCGAAAAGGAGATGCTTGCAATAGTGTTCGCTTTGGATAAATTCAGATCTCATCTCATCGGATCTAAGGTGATTGTGTTTACAGACCATACAACTACGATACCTAATGGAAAAGAAGGACGCGAAGGCGCGTCTTCTTAGGTGGATTTTACTCATCCAGGAGTTTGATTTGGAAATTAGAGATATACCTAGAAAGAAGAACGTAGTGGCTAATCACCTCTCCCGTCTCGAAATTCTTGATACTTCTGGAAATACACCTATTCGAGACTCCTTTCCATATGAGTCGATTTTTGTTATCAACTCACACCCATGGTACGCCAATATAGTGAACTATCTTGTCTCCAAGAAAGTTCCCGAAGATTGGCCAAAGAGCCACATAGACTGACTCAAGTCGGATGCAAGACATTACCATTGGGAGGATCCGATCCTTTTCTTTAAAGGACCAGATTGTGTCTGTAGAAGGTGTATTCCTCAGGAGGAATATTAGAGTGTCCTTACTTTCTACCATAGTCTAGAGGCAGGAGGACACCACTCCGGGAAGAGGATCGCATGGAAGGTACTACAATGTGGCTTATACTGGCCAACTCTATTCCACGATGCGCTCACCTTTTCAAAGTCTTACCCAGTATGCCAGCGAATGGGAGGAAACGTTGGTTCCAAGGATGAGATGCCAATGCAGCCTGTCATCATTTGTGATGTCTTTGATGCCTGGGGCATCGAATTATTGGGCCTATTCTTGGTTAGACATGGTTTCGAATATGTCCTTCTTGCGGTGGATTATTTGTCAAGATGGGTGGAGGCTATCCCGACTCGAGCTGCAGACAGCAAGACTATCTGCAAATTTATCAGAGATCATATCATCTCTAGGTTCGGGATCCCCAAAGTGTTGATATTTGATGGGGGCATCCACTTTGTGAACAGAGACGTGAAGAAACTCTTAAAGGATCTTGGCATCGAACATCGTGTCGCTAATCCTTACCATGCACAGACCAATGGCATGGCAAAGGTGTCGAATAGGGAGTTTAAGACCATATTACAGAAGCTTGTCCGCCCAGACAGGAAGGATGGGTCTTAAATCTTGGATCAGGTCCTTTGGGCTTATATGATAGCTTACAAGACACCTATAGGAACCTCCCCATTCAGAATGGTGTTTAGGAAGCCGTGCCATTTGCCCCCCGAGCTAGTGCATAAATCTGAATGGGCAATCAAGAAGTTAATTGGAACACTCACCTAGGGCAGAAACACAGAGAAATGGATCTGAATGAACTTCTGGGGATCGGAAATCGAGCATATAACAAAAGTTTGGTGTACAAGGACAAGGTAAAGCATTAGCACGATAGATTTATCAGATGAAAGACCTTTGTCCCTGGACAGAAGGTATGGTTGTTCAATGCAAGGTTGAAGGTTTTCCAAGGGAAGCTTAAATCCAAGTGGACGGGTGTTGTGCATGATAGTGGATGTGTAGAGATCTCAGATCTTACAGATGGAACACATGCATCCATAGTTAATGGACAATTACTGAAACACTTCTTCGAACCTAACGAATAGTTAGTCTGTGTTGAGTATATTGTTTTCATGCGTGAGGTAGACTTGGAAGATACACATAAAGCCGCACATGAGACCTTGCAACATTGAGCTCTCGCCATCAGCAGCATGGAAAAGATTCAGATCTTGGTCCTTGTATATACTCACCCTTATTGTATATACTTTCTTTCCCTCCCTCCCCAGTGATTCAAATCACTCTCCTGGGCTCCATATCATTTCATTTTATGACTATACTTAGGATGACCAGATCCTAAGTATAGGGGAGAGAGTGACCTTAGTCCCTTCACCATTCATTGTGCATACTCTAGATCTCATCGGTTCTAACATCCACTCCTGTCCTATACTTAGACTGACCTGAGCCTAAGTATAGGGGGAACCGATGACCGCAAAGTATATAATCATCCATTCCCCTCTTGACCTCGTCCGCCCCATTTTTGTTCTACTTCTACACATAGGCTGCCAGAACCTAGGTATAGGGGGGCGGGATGACTTCTATACATTTTTCTTATTTTAGCTCTCCTACGCTTAGCACGAGCTATGTCTTTTTCCTCGCTTTTCGTGCTATGAGGACATATCACACGCTAAGTATAGGGGGCGCGTATATATTGCATATATACTTTACCCATAGCTCATACTTTCACGCACATCCTTGCATAAAAAAACATGTCTTGCATTTTAGTCATCTACATAGCATGTCATCTACATCTCATCTGCATATCCAGCATATGCAAAGTGAAAAGTTAGTGAGTTCTGAACCAAGTTATGAATAGATATTAAGGATGGATTTGATTTGACCTTAATCTACCTAATTTTAGAGGAACCTTATAGGAACTGAAGTTAAGATTTCTCAGGTCAAGTGACTTAATTCTTTGAGTCCGCAAGTCTATGTTCACATGTCATCTGAATTGGTCTAAGTAGAATATTTCATGCACACGCATGATTCTTTTAGACAGTGACCTCACTTGGACAAGCACCATGCACATAGCTCTTCATTGATGAGGTGGTGAGGAGGTAGAATCCTTTAGCTTGGAGTAGCACACATGTGGAAACATCCATCCTCCTCTAGGGAGGGGAGTGCATCTCAACCTAGTCTGGTGGTGTTGACGTCTAAGGATGGGATGTTATGGGTTGCACTAAAGATTCAAAAGGGGGATAGTATACCGGATCAAGGAGAAAAAATCCTTATGTACATGTTGAACCTTGTATATAGTTCAAAAAATCAAAAAAAGAGAGAAAACTCCAAAAAAGTGGACATGCCTGAGTGAAAATAAAATGCCTGCCGGGGTATGTATATTTGCAAGAAGCCTGCAGCTGGATGACTTGGCTACACTGGTCAAGCATCCTAGGATAGGTACACTGGCTACCGTCCATTCTTCTCTCCGCCCCCTCTTCTTGAGCCAGTTGCACTTGAACTTAGAAGAGAATACCCCGCTCCTTGAGGAAAGAGTTACTGGACAGGAGAATTAGAGTTACCTTGTTAGAGGAGGTTGGTTCTTTGCCATTTCTGATGTGGAGAGCTATATTTCACTTACACAGTACAAGTAAGATTCATAGTCATCAGAAATTTACGTATGAGGATTCGTATGACTTGATTGTTGAGGCGTCTTGAATAAAAGATTTGTGGAACTTAAATATGTTAGGTCTTAAAATAAGATCCCAATAAGGTTCCTCCACACTATTAATCCAAAAGTCAAGTCAAGCTCCATTTTCACCTTTTGTTCATGATTTTGGTATGGAACCCAAAATCATTTCACTTTTGCATTTCATTTTAGTTGCTCGGGGACGAGCAATGTTTAAGTATAGGGGGTTGATGAATATGTGATTCATCACTCTAAAAGTTGAAAATAGAGCTTTGTTCCCGAGTAATTAGATGCATTTCATCACCTATATTGCATAATTAGCATTCAAGCATGCATAAATAATACCTGCATTTTAGCATTCACATCTGCATTAAATAAGAAGCTAAATTCACTTGTAAAAATCACCTATTTGTATATATTTTATACTAACTCCAAATCCAATAAAATCAAGTCCATAATGTATATGTTATTAACAGTAATACAAGAAAAATACCAAAAAAATACTAACTTGTAAAATTGACCAACAAAACCAAATCCAAGTTTGAGACTATTAACCTTAAAGTGTGTAGATCTCTCTCATACAACATCCGATTTAGGTCTACTCACTTCTAAAATAATATACATTTTAAGACCTTCAAAATGAGATCAATTTCATTAAAATCGGAGATCGTTTATGAAACTTGGGTTTTGGGCCCCTATTGTATATTGTACTTATTTGTACCCTTGTATATTATCGCCTCATTTGACCTTGTTTTCATTTTTGATCAACATGAAACTTGTAGATCTCATTGAGATCTACAACCTTCATGTTTTAAGTTTTTCCAAAATCAGCCATTGTCCCCCTCTTATTTCTCTCTCTTCCTCATAATAATATGATTGGGCCACGTAGGGCCTTCTGGTTTGCGCCACATGACCCATCTCTCCGCTCGGCACGTGCCCTCTCCTCTTAGTCGTTGGATGGAGTTCAAGCGCCCCAATCTCGGTCGTCCAAGCATGCATCATCTCGCAGCCATCCGATCATCTTCAGATTCGATCGTAGCCTCCCACTAGCGCCTAATCCTCAGCACGCCACGTGTCACCTTCCACAACCACCCGATCGTGGCCCAGGCACTCCCATCCCAGCTGCTTATCTCCGCTGCTATCCACAGCCGCCCGATCGACAATCTCCTTTCATCATGGCCCCTCGCTCCTGCCTTCTCTGCCTCCCTTCACGTGGCACTCTTGGTGCCCCTAGATCCTCCATCCATTGATCCAATCGCCACCATCGGTTCCCGTTAGATCCTCACCCTTTGATGATACCCACGGTCTCCATGCGACCGTTCGTCAACGCCTCGCCCACATCCTGCCACGTAGCATGTCCTTCGCCCTACGATCACACCCCTCTGATTTAATCCTATCCGCTCTTCATTGCCTAGACTTCAGTCGTTGGATGACAAGATCCAACGACAGAAGACTTGTCTCCTACCTCCGAATTCCCTCTCCCACGTCGCCCCACTTTGCTCAACCAGTCGTTCCTCTTTATATTTCCCTCGCCACTTCCGCCACCATCTCCACTCAATAATCGCTCCACGATCAGCCCTACTCTTCCCTCATCCTCGCCAGCACCCACTCTTGCCATGAATCCCTTTCCCTCGCTCCATAATCACCACGCAGGTCACGACCTCCATCACCGAAACCCCCAAGCCCTCTATATAAATACATCACCTCTGCCCATTTCACCAGCATCCGCCCTTGCACGAGAGTCCCTAGAGCTTGAATCCTCCAATCTGTGACAGAGATTAAGCTTGAAAATGAGTAACGACAGAGTATCCTCTTCGGCGAGATCACGATGACCTTCGTCGTACAGCAGCTTCAGCCACAAGCTGCTCGAGCTCGGGCACATGTCGGCCTGAGAGTGAAGATCGGTAGCTCAAATTATATCTAGGGATGGGCATGGGTCGGGCTGGACCGGGCCCTGAAAGGCCCAGGCCCAAGCCTATCTTTATAGTTCGGGTCATGGGCCGGGCCTAGGCCCGCAATTTTTGTTATTCTTCGGCCTAAGCCAGGCCCGACCCAATTTCTTCGGGTTGGGCTTGGGACGGGCCGACCCATCTCCAATGAGCATGTTGATTTATGCCCACAAAATTGTGATCATAAATAACCAAGATCATCTCACAAATAAATTTCAGCATGACAGAGCATGACATTTCTGCAGAAAAATTCTAAGCAGTGGGAAAATTTATTTAATAAGCCTTTGAGCATAGACAATTAGGCATTCATATTTATGAGGTAGAGAATTGTGATCACAAATGTATACAGCATACCATACTATGTATACTTATCAGAACATCATACTGACCATAACTTTATACTAATAAAGAAAAATGCCTAATATGTAGTTTATATTTGCAGTTTTAAGAAAACATGTTGTATTCTGTTTCTGTGGAGCACCAAGTACTGCTTAAATGGCTTTAGTTGTAGATCCAAAAAGACATGAAAATAGTTTCAGCTCTAGGTGTATTATGTGTCTTTAGTTTCAGGTTAAACCAATACTGATCATGTTCTATTACGTTGCTTTATTGCAGAACCAATTATTTAGCACTAAGAAAAGAACATCATCATACTTAAAAAAGATAGAAAAAGATCATGTTGATTCCATCAAATGTCTATAGTTGTAGCTCTAAAAAACGTAATTACTTTCCGAGTGCAATTCCACAACAAGAATATGCACATTTACAAGCCTAACATTGAATTAAAACACCAAACAACGAAAGGTGTACCAATCCCAGATTATACTCATTTGGGTGTCACACCTACTGGTATTTATTGCAAATCCCATCCTTCTGTGTGGTTGATTGCATGCTTAATTTTTAAATTCAAGATTTGATAAAGAAGATTAAATATAACAAAGAAAGGTGTACCAATCTTTCCTAATAAAATAACTCATACCGTATACTCTAGATGGGTTGCAGCCATGAGAGCGTTGATGGTTTGTGCTGGTGGTGGCGTAGTGGGGGTTCAACAGAGGTGGGGCTGAGGTTGAAAGGCCCTCGATTGGCTTCGTGCCGTTGTGGAGGAGTCAAGGAGGAGCAGTGGACTGGACGTCGAGCCCACTCACCAACTCTCATGATGTCTCCTTGCCGCTGTGGAGGAACCGAGGAGGAGCGGTGGCTCGGTCCCCTCGAGATGAGGAGGGAAACTAGAGCGGCAGCACATCCACCTCGAGATGAGAAGGAGCGGTGTCTGTGCAGGAGGCATATGGATGCACACGAACGAAATTAGGTATGGGGAGGTATCGGGGTGTGTTGCATGAGGGAACGGAAGGGTTTTGGTTCGGGAAATGAGATGAGGGGAATGGGGGAGGATGCGGGCCTGTTTCGGGCCTAGATTTGGGCCGAGCCTTCGGGCCAAGATTTGGGTCGGGCCTTCGGGCCGGGTCGGGCTGGGCTGAGGTAAGCCCAAGCCCAGCCCAGAAAAAATTTGGTCCTGCTTTTTCAGCCCAAGCTCGGCCCATTGTTCTATTGGGCTTGAGTCTGGCCGGGTTTTTTGGGTCGGGCTTCGGGCCGGGTCGAGCTGGCCCAACCCAATGCCCATCCCTAATTATATCCCCAATTCCCAGGTAGATTCCTTCAACTTCTTCTTCGATCCTACCTTTCTTCCCCTCCGATCTTCTCCGAATTTCTCCGCCTTCTCCGCTTAATACCACCTTCAACAGACCGTCGCTCAAGCTTTGCATCAGAGCTGCCATCTTCGCGCAACACTACATTCATCTCCACAACCCATCGAACCATCTCCGACCGCTGTCCGCCCCACCCGACGGAGGAATACAACAGCCCATTCGCCTCTTCACGCCATAAGGCCTCGAGCACCTGACTTCATCCACGTGAGCACGAGCACCATTTTTTGGCGATCATTAACATTGCAGGTGCCATATTCGTCATTGGCCGGACTCATTGTCGGAGCTCCTTTGAGAGGCTTCTTCTCCATCCTCCAAGCAACCTTCAAGCCTTCAAGACGCTCCAGTTGCTCCGCCTCACTCCGACAATGACGCCCAACCATCCAGGAGCATCCAGGCTTCTTCTTTGAGCAAGGAAGAAGGAGGCGGAGCTAGCTGCCCTTCGCTGGAGCATCGCCAAGCCTGTCATAGGAGGCGATGGCAAGGAGGAATTCGACGCACAGTTACCGTTCGATCCTCTTGATCGGACAGGCCCAAATCGTGCCACGTCACCCTCTTCAAGAGTTATAGATATCGTTCGATCATTTGAGATCTGACGGTCTAAGGGCATCCATGTGTCAGCTCTGAGCCTCCTCCCCGACCCGTTAGGCTCGGAGCACCCGAACCTGCGCCGAGCCAGTCGAGCCTGTCTCCGGACCCAAGCCTCTAGACAAAGCGCCCGAACCTCTATCGCTGTCTGAGCCTCCATCCGAGCATGCATATCACGTGTCTCTGTTACGTGACGTCTAGGTAAATTACAACCAAGGACCTGCAAGTTTTGGAAATTACATTTCAGTCCCTGCTAGGCCACATCACGTAAGGTGCACTGTTCCAGTGGAGCAATTGTACACGCACCCTCTGCATTATAGGTAATAGCATTTTAGTCCCAGTACGCATGTTTCTGTTTTAATCAATTTATTTCTATTTACATTTACACCCATGTGTTTGCACGTTTATTTAGGCACTCATTTGGCATCATTTATTAATTCCAAAAATTGCATGTTGTAGAGAAACTTGTGCTCTATCATTGTGAAGACTTGTTACATTTTTGGGAGCTTCGAGGAGTTTTAATATAATTCTTTTTGTGGAAAACTACATAGTTTGCCCACTATGTGCCTTTAATTACGTATTAAATTAATTATTGCTCGAAAAATCACCAAAAAATCATAATGGGTCTAACTTAAGTAGTTCTACACTATGTCCAAAAATCACATCATTTGCACGTATAACGAGGCCTTAATAAATTCATTAGTGTTTTGCTTAATTGATTTTGAATAGGTCCAAAATTAATCATTTTTGAGGTCTAGTAATTTTCCTAGGTTCATCTCACATAGAAGTATCTAGGTTAATTTTTGTATCTGAAAATAATTTAATTTGGTATTTGTTAAAATTAATTTTGCAAAAACCACCCAACATTCATTTGCAATTCATAGTTAATTCATATAGAGTTGAAAATCCAAAATAGTTACAATATCTTAATTTCATTGCATTTCACATTCTGACCAAGTTTTATAATTTTTAAACTTAATTTGACTATACTTGAATTTTAGCTCTCGAATTTGGCTTGATTTGCATTGCATTTCTTAAACCGCATAAAAAACAAAAAAATATTCTCCTGAAAATCAAACATCTCAATTCACTTTAAATTAATCTAAGGAAAAAGTTGTCTCCCTGAGTTCAAACTAGGGCTTGCCCAAGTAAAATAAAAAAATTGCGACTTGCATTTAAGTAGACTATAAATCAAACTGGGTTTGATAAGTTCATTTTTACCCGACTACAACGAACATCATTAAATTTTATCGTTAACTCGGTTGAATTAAGAAGGGTAATCCACAGGCTTTTCACTCCTCAGTAGAGTTTAATACATCCAACCATCCAACACATGTACTACGTGCAATCCCCTAAGCAAACACTGCCCTAGCAACACATCAGCAGTTAGTTGTCTACCATTTTGAGCCTCATCTTATTCTGGATATGTGTTTCCCACCTCCGCCCCTCATTCATGTGGTGAATGGCGTATGGACCAATGACGCACAACTGGTCTATCCAGGGAGACATCAGTAGGGCCAGTCTCCAGTTACTTATCCATTCCCTCAACATCATGGAGGGAAATTTGTCTAGAACAATCTTCCTTAGCACCATCAATCTTCACCATGCCTGAGTAATTGGAAACAAACTTCTTACAAGCAACTGGCATATCGTTAACACCAGCAATGTCAACATTATGTGGTTTCTCCATATTAGTAGTATCCTCCTCCTCAACACTATCAGTATCAACCTTCTCCTCAATATCACTCATGTTGAACCATCCAAGGTTGCATCTGTAAACCCCACCATGGACTTATTGACTCAACTCATGAAGAACTTAGCAGAAATGAGTCAAAATCTTGATGGCCTCGCCGCTGCCAAAACTCCTGATTCTGACGCAGGTTGAGCCAACAATTTCAATAAAAGGGAGTAGGTAGTTTGTGATAGTCTGTCCAATCTCAAAGAGATAGACGTTCTCGATATTTTTATATCTAATGATGTCACTATCAAGAGAGGTAGGATTTTGCAACCTTCTATTGCAGCAAAGGGGAAGAATAAAGCTTCTGCAGGAAAATCATCACCTTCTGTATCAATGATAAATATGTGATTTATCACTCTAAAAATCGAAAATAGAGTTTTGTTCTCGAGTAATTAGACACATATATCCATTTATCATGCATTAATCACATTCATGCATTTAGAATTAATGTTCGCATATTAGCATGCACATTTGCATTAAATAAAGAGCCAAATTCACTTGTACATATTCACTTATATATTAGCTTACTTCACCTTATTTTCCTTATTTTTATTTTTTTATAATAATTGTAAATCCAATCAACTCTGTAGTGTATATATTATTAGTACTAATAAAGGAAAAATAAAAAATTAGTAGCTTGTAAAATTATCCAATAAAACTCGAACTCTGGTTTGAGACTAATAACCTTAAAATATGAATATCTCTCTCATACAGTCTCCTATGAACTACTACTTTTTTTTGAATTAATGTACACTAAAATACCTTCAAAAAAGACCAAATTCAAAAGAATCAAAGTTCGTATGTTAAACTTGATTTTGGGCCCCTATTGTATAGTGTACATATTGACGAAACTACCCTTTATTTTATCTTTTTATGTTTCTTAATTGTTAAAAATGTAAAAAAATATTTAGTTGTAAATATTACTTTCATATTTTTCTAATTTTATTTAGATTTTTCTCTAATTTAAAATGAAAAAAAATCTGCAAACGACAAAAGTGTAGTATTTTATACCTATATGGTACCCCCAAAAATACTTTTTGTACAGATGACTTCATTTGATTTTTGATCCTTCGTAAAAGTTGTATATCTCGTCGCGATGAGCAACTTTTGTGTTAGCCACTTTTAATTTGACCCATTTTCTTATTTTTTTTGTTTTTCTTTTGATTTAATTTTCAATTTTTCTAGGAGCGACACATGGCTACTTCTAGAGCCTCCACATGTTACCCCCATTTTTCTTTTAATTAATTATTTTATTTTTATTTATTTATTTTAATGATTATTACTTATTTTAATTTTTTATTTATCTTATTTATTTATATTTATTTTTTATTTATGTTTATTATTATTTATTTATTAATTTTATGTCCTTTTATTTTTATTTTTTTATTTTTTTATAAATCTACCTGCCACGTGGTCACACCTCTACTTGCCATGTGGACATCTCTCTCTATATATCTCTCTCTCTCTCTCTTCACCCCCATTTCTCTTCTCCCCTGGACCGCAACTACCAAACCGATAATCCCTCTTCCCATCACGCCTCCCCTCTTTTATCAATCTCCATCTTCTCGGCCAACCATAACTCCCCCCTGTATTTCTATCCTATTCTCCCCCTCTCTCTAACTACCCCCATGCAACCTGCTCCCCATATTCCCACGTCAACCTCCCTCTATCTCTCTTTTACCGAGCACATCCTGCTCTCATACATCGCCCACTCTCCCCATGTCTCCCCTCATATATCTCTCTCATCTCTCTCGTAACTGACCATAAATAGCCAACCTCCGCTCTCATTCCATATCATTCATCATTCTTGAGAGAGAGAGAGGGCCACCGGCTCAAAACCTCATCTTGGTGACAGCTAGGAAGGGGGTTCTTGAGCGACGACGACCCGAGGTGAGATCTATGGAGATCCCCTCCATGCTATGATCACCAAAGCTCGTGAAGTTTCACTGTGTCTGCCCACAACTCGAGGCGAAGATCGAGGTTGAGCATAGTTTCCATATCCTTCTTGTGATCCACTTCCAGCAGCTGTCACCTCCTCCTCTGTTCTCTATTTCTTTAATTTCATCCCCTTTCTTCTTTCAATCATTTGTATTGCAACTAGTTCGAATCAACCATCGACGTACTTCATCCCTCCACATTCTCTATTATCTCATCGCAACCTGACCACCGACTTTCTCCTCTCCTCTGATGAACGTAGATTTCGCCTCTTTAATAGTCGTAAATTGCAGTATAGGAGGCGAAAAACAATCGATCAAAAATAACAATCTTTGAATGTTGTGGAATATTTATATTTGGCAATTCTACCAAGGTCGAACATAGGGACACAAGCTACTTTAATATATTTTTTTGAAATTTGGTCAATTAGGAGTACGTGTGAATAAATTATTATTTCTGGTCTTTTTGCATATGCAGACTAAAATGCAGAACAATGCAATTATATGAAGCATGTATTCTTTAGTTGATTTTTTAATGCAATCAAAAGGAATTCACTGCATATTGTATGATAAATGCAAGGTATAATCATGCAGATAATGGGCTACAAGAATTCCCTAGAGGAAAATGAGCCTAATATATGATTCAGTTTCAGAGTCATTTTGGGCAAAAAATTACGAGCGAACATTCATTTCATGGTAGAGACATATAGATCAAAGACACTATTTAAAAATAAAAATTCGTCATATTTCATTGGGTGTCAGATGATAAAATTAGCTATGCCAATAGATAGATGATAAAATAAGGAACAAAATGACATTAAAATCATGTAATTTGGACCTACAACGCTCAAGATATGAATTAAACAATGCATGTGCAAAAATGTAATAAAAATGCAAGAAATAAATGGATAAATAATCACAAATAGATACCTAGTGGGGCCTATTGCAATATTGCAAAATTGACTGGGCTCATTTGAACATTTTCCAATATGTGAAGGCCTTTTTGTAAATTCTAGAAGTCGATAGGGCCTAAATGTAAAACTCCCCATGTACGCACATGAGGCGCGTTCCTAAAGGCTTCTTTGCAATTCCATAAAGTATCCTGAGCGTTCCTATAATTTTCCCAACCCTGCACGTGACATGCTGATGAAACCCGATCTCTTCATCATAATTTTTCCATTATTAACCCCCTTGCTTGAATATGTGTCAATAAAAACAGATAATGTCCTATAATTATTAGTGTCTTGAATAAATTATAAATCACAAAAAATGTCAAAATTAAAATTCGTAGTTTTTTTAGCCTTAAAAATACCATCAAAAATATTGTGTGGCTTTAGATGACCTCATCTTCATTTTTGGTCAACATATAACTTGTAGATCTCATTGAGATCTACAACTTTCATCACCGTCCGCCAGCGCTCACTCCAGAGCATGACACGTGGCAACATCTTAGCCCTTTGATCATGCCATCTGAGATTCAATCAAGGTCGCTCTTTAACGCCTGACCCTCAGCCGTTGGATCTCCAGATCCAACGGCCACAACATCGTCACCTACCTCTAGCTTCCCTCTCTCCCACGTTCCCCATCTCGTGAACCCCCTTCGCCCTTCTCAATTCTCTGCCCACCCTCTCCACCTTCTCCACGCATCAACCGCTCCAAGACTTAGCCCCATCATCCACGATCCTCGCGCATGCTGCCACTACCTACGAATCCCTCTCCTTTGCCCCATGCGCACCCTCGAAACCCACGATTCCACCACCTGAACTGCCGAACTTCATCCTTAAATAAGCCATCACCTCCGCCATTTCTGCTTGTCCATCTTTACGCGGGGCATGGCCCAGCCCTCCTCCACCTCCCGGTGACAGGGGGAGGTGGCGAGATTGAGCGACGATGACTAGCGCCTCCAATGTAGACCCGTCGTTTCCCACGACGGTGTCGCGGTGCTCCGAGCTTGCCAAGCTGCTCCCCATGGCTGGGGGAGTCCAGCGATGACCCTGAGCTCCTCCTTGGAGCTCGCGCACAAACCTCCGCTCCGCCCAATGACCAGGTAACCCCCTCCGACCTCCTTTGCATTTTCTTTGATTGTTTTACTTAATTAATTAGGCCGCTACACGCAACCCCCTCCTCCATAGACCATCTCCAGAGCTTCGCACCCCAAACCCTGTTCACGCGCTTCATCCTATCACCCTTCTCCGTTCTTCCATACCTCAGTCACCGTCGACCCACCTCCTCTCCAGTCGCTGGAGATGGAGCTCCGATTCCTCGCCTCCGTCCGCTCGCATGGAACCTCACACCACTCACACGCACGCATACTAACTCCCCTGCATGCATAGAATGGCTAGAATTAACCTACAGGTGCATGAGTTTCAATGGCTGGAGCGCCACGGAGTGGACTTCATCATCATCGTCTACGACATCCGAACTCCGATGTCTTGATCCAGAAGGTCCAGCGTCTTCTCCGAGATCCCCGCTACTTCGACGATTGTACATGGCGCTCAGGGAAGGTCCACCATGTCCGAGATGGAGTGACGGAGCTGGAGCTCCTTCGTCGGAGCTCAGTTTCCGCCGCCAGCCGAAGATGAAGAAGGAAGTACAGGCACCATTGGATGATTCATCCCGGTGTTTATCCAACAGCGCAGATGCAGCCATGTCGCCCCTGAACGCCATATACAGGTGCCGTTGGATCCTCGTGATCTAACGATCTCTGGTTGACTACGTGTAGGCACTGAAGATCATCTGATCTTCATCGCCAGAGCTCAGGCTTGGAAATCTCGAGCCTACGCCGAACCTAAATCGAGCATGAGCTGAAGGATATGGAGAAATCCTCAAGCGCATCACGGAAGCGTGATCGTCGTATCGAATACGACGAAGAACGACTAGTCGTACTAGTTGTTCGGTGCAGCGGAATTTAAAATTTTTTAAACCGATGAAACCACATGATCCGAGAACCATTCTCAAATCGTTTCATCTATAACCACAGCAAGTATAATGCAATACCTCTTGAAGCGTGGTTGATCAAGTCTCTACGAAAAGAGACCTTCTGTCTCAAGTCCGATCGTCGGAGTAACGGCTTGCGAGCGCGGAGATGAGTCGCGGTGTCCTCGCAATCCAAGTTGATCCAAGCGCGGTTGCCCCTGATCTCGTCACACGAGATCAAATGTCTCCTTTGTGAGTGAAGCACTCCAAGAAGAAGAAGAACCGCAGAGAGTCGAAGCGACAGCACGATGGCGCAGACGTCGACGATTCCCTCAACCAAGGTGGACGGCCACCAAGAAGAGAGGGAGAGAGAGGGCTGTCGAGTATGAGAAAGAGAGAGAGAGAGAGTTTGTGCTACAATAGCATGTGTTAAGAGAGAGCCAAGCATGCCTCTCTATTTATAGGGTTTTGGGATCCATGGATCTCAATCCATGGGACACATAAGATCAATGGGTGAGATTGATTTATGTTCATCCAATGGCTAAGATTGTTGTTGACAAAAACAACAAATTTAGGTTAAAATATATTTGACAAAATCAAATATAATTCATTCCTAAATCAACCCAACAAATAAGGAGAGAAGACACATGGAGATTTCATCTCCATGTGCCTTCCAAGTGGGCGGCCACACATTCCATATTGGAATGGTGTGCCGCCCATGAGATTGCATGGAGATTGCAATCTCATGGAAATCCATGAGATTGCATATCTCCTTGCAATCTCTCTTATTTATTATGCAACAAATTTATTGGGTTTTATTCTTCAAAAATAATTCACAATTATCTTTGAGAATTTTGCATTCTTGCCATGGAAAAATTGTGAATCATATTCACAACCCAAAACAACATATAATTCATATTGTTAATTAATTACACAATGTGTATCCAATACACATAATAATTAATCAACACATATAAATTATAATTAACTCTCTCTAATACATTATAAATCACATTTATAATATATTATGAATAATTGGATATTTCTATCCACATTATTCTTATCCAAAATAATTAAATCACATTCAATCATATTGGACAACTTCTCATACATCATGATAATTAAATCACATTTAATTACCAATTTCTCTTTGCTTAGATCTTATGGAATTGTTCTCAAACCATTTAAGAACAATGCTATTTCTCCTCAGATACTTGGAGATAAGGACAAGGCGATTGTATTGTTCCACGTATAGTGACTTGGATGTTGAGATCATATCTCAAATCCAGATCCTATGGACCTCCCACTGATGCTTGATCAAATCAAGATCGTAGACTTAATCTTCTCATTGCATATGAATCTCATTCAGATCAATGTCCAGTTCATGGACTAAGATTAGGTCACTTCTCTAATGAGAGGAGTCACTAAAATCCAAACCTGTTTCATCACTCCCTCGGAATGGAAGCGTCATGGTTATACAATCGTATATGATCAAATCACCCTTCAGGCATTCCCAATACCTGCACATCCTACATACTGGAATACTCATGATCATTCTGAAGATAAAGATCACATTTGCACTGTCATCTTCAGAGTTAGATCATTTAAGTTTCTCAATCTTGGTCATTGGGATTTGGTATAGATCATATGCTTTCACAAAGCATATATCTTACCTTCAAATTCATGTCATGCTTCCAAAGCACGACGACCATGCATGGAATTTGTTCAGTCCCAATACCTCATGAGTGAGCTCATGTCTCCCGGTTCACAAGTGAACCTGTATGATCCCTTTGAGAGATCGCATTACTCATATGTCCTTACATGCACACCAGCTCGCCAGTATATAGACCTTGATTAGGTCATCAACCTATTGGTCTGCCAAATGTACATGCTCAGACATATAGCAATACATCTGTCTCTAGTCAGAGGATGCATGCCTATGTTGTGACAGTATTCAACGTAGGTCTTTGGTTATCTCGATCTCGTCAAGTCAACCCATTGACTTAACTAACCTGACACCTCTGAATCATTATTCCCATGCAAAGGACCTGCATCAGGAGGTCAGTCAGATATCAGTCATATGAAAGAGGATTGCCATCTCCTACTCAGATTGGAGATCATCACTTAATGATCATTTGATGATGCTTGATGAGTCCTCTATCTAACTCCTTAGATATTCATCCAAGCATCAGCCTCTATGATCCATCCAATGAATCAACAACTGTATGATCATCAAGTTGGCCATGGTACATAACCCTTATTGTACAAAGGGACCCTATAGTGCATTCATTCATTAATCTCAGAAAAGGGAGTGAAAAATAATCAATAACTTTCATTGATAATTTATTCATTACAATAACATTTATTATAGAAATGGTTCGCCCGGGGCTCACATTGCTAACATGAGCCACGTCCGAGCCTAGCCGAAGCTGCATCGAAGCTATTCTGAGCCTCAGATAGATCCGATCCTGGGAAGCACGTGACAGTCACGTGCGACCTTAGATCATTTGCACAGAGGCCCTCCGAAGTTTCCCAATTTGCAGACAGGTCCAGATAGCACGTGCAATACACGTGCACTTGGGATATTTTGTAGTTATGCCCTCACGGGTTTTGATAAGTGCAAAAATGCCCCTATGCGTGCGGATATTTTACATAAAAGGTCTCAACTTTCTTTTATTTACATTTTAGTCCCACCCAGGGACCTGTTTGTAGTTATCTTTCATGTTTTCTTTCAATTATGCCCTTGTCTTCTTTCATGTGTATCTTGAGCTTCGTATCTCTGTTTCAGTAAATTTCAGTTCCATTTTAAAGCTTGTTTGATGAACTTTTTAATGGCATATTTGATTTCATGCTTTGACACTTCGATCTTAACATATTACTTTAAAACAACTCAAGTGTCTTTTATGCGTTCAGACAAACTTTGCCTAATGTGTCAAATGAGTTACTGCTTGATTTAAGTCGGAAATTAACTATGGTTTTAAGTTGTTCATGATTATTACGAACGGCATGCTTGCATTGCATTTTATCACATTTACTTGCATGATTAAAATAAAATAAAAAATTTGCGTGTTTGGTTTTGTTTTAATGCATTGTCTTGTCCTTTAGTATTGTTTAACCTATGTTCTTTAACTCAGCACTTAATAAATAGATAATAATCTGGATAATCACGAGAGAAGCTCGTGTCCCTGAGTTCGATCTTGATTTCTTGCCAAGTAAAATAATAATAGGACCATCTGATTTCCTTGGCATATCCAGACCCAATTCGGCCCGACTGCAATGACCATTGAATGTTAATTTAACAATATTAAAGGGTCGAGGTAGAGGTTTATCAAATGGCGTCATTGCCGGGGACACGACTCATTTCTTGTATTTTTTGGATTTTCATTTATTTAATTAAGTGTTTCTTTTTTATAGGTCAAGTTTGTCCATTTGTCTTGCATTATAAAATTCTCTTCTCGATTGATCTCTAACCGTTGCTTTTGTGGTAGGGCCTTTGATTATTCAAGGAGGCGAGGAGCAGGAGCTACCCGCTGAGAGGAGCCGTAGAAGCACACTTGGAGCACGTCGAGAAGAAAGAAAAAAAATATCATTTTTGTATCTCATTTTGTAATAACCTTCTTTACAGTGGTCTTCAATCGAAGGCTCATGGTTGTAAAAGAACGAATATAAGTTGTTCTGTGGGGATCGTCCCCACTTGAATGTCGACCTAGGACTAGGCATGCGACTCTTTGAGCGTATTTTATTTTTCATTTTTTTACGTACTTGCTCGTAGGTAGGACACACTAAAATTAGATGCACATAATCTCGCTTCACTTAGCCAAATTCAATAGACATTCTCCCCACTAATAGAAGCATGATTAGGTGCAGCTTTTTGAACGACTTGCATACACGAGTTTTGGTTCTTAAAACAACCCCAATTTTTACGTATTTTCGTCAAGTCACTGCATGTTTTATCGCTTAGCTTGGATCATGGTTTTTATCGGTTACGTGGGTTTTTTCTCGGCTTCCCTCCTAGCTTGATCACCTAGGTTAAACAGAAAATGGGAATAAAGGATAGACAATGATTGCTTGATTTTGAGCTCACCTTAATTCAGTGGCAACCTTAAATAATAACCGGGACTATTAATTGTAAGTCAACCAAAAATAGAGTAAAATTTTGTTTTGGGAGAGTAACACCCTCGTTTACGCATTGATTTTCACTTAACATTTTTCTCTGCGTAAAATATAAAGTTTCAATCACCAATAAAACCGACAAGATAATAAACCAACTTCAGTTGCTTTAATGTGTGAGTTGGTGAAATCGAGGGTCTTGTATGCTTGATTGGGCCATGTTTGCTTCGTTACACTCCCCAGAGCCTTAAACACTCCATTCATCTCCGCATATTCATCCACTCATGTGTATATCCATCCAACTTCTTCGTTCACCTCGGTCTCTCCCATCATCAAATCTCTATCTTTATACTTAGGCTACTCTCAGCCTAAGTATAGGGGGGACCCGAGTCCTTGTGATTTTCTCCACTCACCTTTCCTTGCCTTTATACTTAGGTTATTTCTAACCTAAGTATAGGGGGAGCCCTCCTTGGTTCCCGTATATTTCTCTGTATTTAAATGGATCTATGGACTTGTATCATCTAGTGCCATGAGGACATAGCAAAGTTTAAGTATATGGGGGTATACCGTATATACAGTATACTCACTTTAGCTATAATCTGAAAATTTTGAAAAACTTAAAACTTTTTGGCTAAAGCAAAATCCTTTGAACTAAGAAGACTCCAATGTTTTCACGGCTTTTTCTATATTACGTTACACTATTTTTATAAAAATATTTTCGAAAATGATTTGAAAAATGAGTTTTTTCTTGTTTTGAATTTTTTTTTGAAAATGTTTTGAAAATTTTTATTTGTGTAACATGGTTTTGAAAGCTTCTTTCAAGGAAAGTTGAGAATAACCATTGATTTAACCTTTAAATTAAAATCCATAAAAATGAGAAAATCCAAAAATACTTTAGGAGGCATTAGTTACTACTAAGCCCAATTAAGTAGCCCCGTTAAGTGAGGGTTCGCCCTTAGCAGATTGGATGGTTTAGAGGACATCGCGAAAGGCCTCGTCCTCAAGCAACGGGCTTCAGTCTGTACTTACATCCATGCTGGCTGAATGCAGATGCATCTACTTAATTGAGTTTAGGCAGTCCTAATATCTCTTAAAGCTAAAAAAATGTGTTTTCGAATGAAGGAGTTGGATTAATCCTTTACTTTTACACTTTCACCCAGGATCTGAAATGTTTAAGGAAATTTGGTTTATGAGGTCTTGAGATTTTAGGTTAACCAGCCTTAGCCATCAGGGTCTTAGACTTAATTATCCACATTCCCCTAAATTTCTAGATTTGCATGCTATATTTCATGCTTAGTCTCAGACCATTAAGAATATGATCAGCACATCACATGCACGACTGCGGTTTTTGATGAGATGAGTTGACTTTTCACCTGAGGGATTGGGACGAGGGATTTTGAGTCTGGACTTGATCTAATGATGCTCGAGGATGGGATAAAATCTTTGAAGGCTTCATGAAACCTGAGTATCAGCAATTTTAGCCAGTATGAGAACTTGGTTCTTACACTAATCTCTTGACATTGACCTAAGTGCCATGGTGTGAAATAAATAAAAAATGTTGATCAGTGTGCGCCAACTCTTAGTAAAAGTAGAGGAGCTAGCCAAAAATTATACAAATCAATGAAATGTCAATGAAAGGCTCTCATTCCAAAAAGTCAAATATCAAAGAGCTTCCACCAAAGGCGAGCGCTCCCAACCATTTCAAAGTGTCCACTTGGACCACCGCTATTAGGACCAGGAGTCGGGCTTGCACCAAAAAAAGGGCTCTGCATCGTAAATGCTACAAGTTTGGGTGTTGATGGTACGATAGGTACTCAAAAAAGACACACTCCGGTGTATTCCCAGGAAAACAAGTGCAGACGACTCCAACTTCTCTTGACGAACGCACTGATCAACACAAAAAAATATGTTGCGTAAAAAGGCACTAGAGAGAATCCTTGTTCCAATGAGAGGTAGAGAAGAAATGACACAATCCCATGCCCTCCATTACTGACCATCCATCTTCATTTTTAAAGTCTGACAGCTAAAGAGTTGGTGGATTGAACGCAAGATTTGATTTACTCCCTAGTGTTGAGGATTGGGTCCTTAGGAGAATTTCTTGGACCAAGACCTTGGGTGACGTTTTGACTCTACTCTCGGAATCGTAGTCAACACTTAATTTCATATCCTTAGTGTATATGTACATTAGAGAGAGTCTGGAGAATTAGAGGAATTGGGTGCCTCTTGATTAAGGCTGGGTTGAACTCTAGAATATTGGACCTCTAAAGTTGAGTAGACTTGAACAAAATTGGATCCTGAACTCACATGCACAAGGGGGTTAATCCAGCCTATTCATTCTCTTTGATGCTCGAGGACGAGCATAGTTTAAGTATAGGGGGGTGATGAAACCCGATTTCATCATCATAATTTTCCATTATTAACCCCCTTGCTTAAATACGTATCAATAAAAATTAGATAATGTCTTATAATTATCAGAGTCTTGAAAAATTAAAAATCACAAAAAATGTCAAAATTAAAATTCGTGGTATTTTTAGCCTTAAAAATACCATCAAAAATATTTTGTGGCTTTAGATGACCTCATCTTCATTTTTGGTCAACATGAAACTTGTAGATCTCATTGAGATCTACAATTTTTCATGTTTTGAGTTTTCTCAAATTCGGCCATTTAACCCCTCAAAAATCAAATTTCATGTGCAATAATCTGATTGGGCCATGTGGCCCTTTCTGGTTGAGCCACGTGGCCCTGCCTCCTTTCCACAATCTGCCCCTTACCTTCTGCCGTCAGATCTATTCTTGATCCGACAGCCCTAGATTCACCACAAATCCTCTTAATGACAGCCTTTCGATAAGCGATGGCTTATCATCTCAGTCGCACGCCAGTGCCGAGGTCTCCATGCACCACGTGTGACTTCTTCAGCCATCCGATCGGCAACGATCTTCGCCATCTCAGTCGTTCACTCCCCCCATATTCGCCACCCTCCGATCGCCTTTCGAAAGATCATCATCACCGTCCGCCAGCGCTCACTCCAGAGCATGACACATGGCAACATCTTATCCCTTTGATCATGCGACCTGAGATTCAATCAAGGCCGCTCTTTAACGTTTGACCCTCAGCCGTTGGATCTCCAGATCCAACGGGCACATCATCGTCACCTACCTCCAGCTTCCCTCTCTCCCACGTTCCCCATCTCGCGAACCCCCTTCGCCCTTCTCATTTCTCTGCCCACCATCGCCACCTTCTCCACACATCAACTGCTCCAAGACTTAGCCCCATCATCCACGATCCTCGCGCATGCTGCCACTACCCACGAATCCTTCTCCTTCGCCCCATGCGCACCCTCGAAACCCACGATTCCACCACCTGAACCGCCGAACTTCATCCTTAAATAAGCAATCTCCTCTGCCATTTTTGCTCGTCCACCTTTACGCGGGGCATGGCCCAGCCCTCCTCCACCTCCTGGTGATAGGGGGAGGTGGCGGGATTGAGTGACGGTGACCAGCACCTCCGGTCTAGACCTGTCATTTCCCACGATGGCGTCGCGGTGCTCCGAGCCCGCCAAGCTACTCCCCATGGTTGGGGGAGTCCAGCGATGACCCAGAGCTCCTCCTTGGAGCTCGCGCATAAGCATGCGCTCCACCCAATGACCAGGTAACCCCCTCCGACCTCCTTTGCATTTTCTTTGATTTTTTTACTTAATTAATTAGGTCGCTACACGCAATCCCCTCCTTCATAGACCATCTCCAGAGCTTCGCACCCCAAACCCCGTTCACGTGCTTCATCCTATCACCCTTCTCCATTCTTCCATACCTCAGTCACCGTCGACCCACCTTCTCTCCGGTCGTCGGAGATGGAGCTCCGGTTCCTCGCCTCCGTCCGCTCGCATGGAACCTCACTCCACTCACACGCATGCATACTAACTCCCCTGCATGCATAGAATGGCTGGAATTAACCTGCAGGTGCATGAGTTTCAATGGCCGGAGCGCCATCGGAGTGGACTTCATCAGCATCGTCTACGACATCCGAACTCCGATGGCTTGATCCAGAAGGTCCAGCATCTTCTCTGAGATCCCCGCTACTTCAACGATTATACATGGCGCTCGGGGAAGGTCCACTGTGTTCGAGATGGAGCGACGGAGATGGAGCTCCTTCGCCGGAGCTCGGTTTCCGCCGCCAACTGAAGATGAGGAAGGAAGTACATGCGTCGTTGGATGATTCCTCCTGGGGTTTATCCAACAACACAGATGCAGCCACGTCGCCCCTAAACGACATCTACAGGTGTCGTTGGATCCTCGTGATCTAACGGTCTCTAGTTGACCACATGTCGGCACCGAAGATCATCCGATCTTCATCGCCAGAGCTCAGGCTTGGAAATCCCGAGCCAACGCTGAACCTGAATCGAGCCTGAGTCACGTCTCAAGCCTAGCCGAAGCTGCATCGAAGCTTATTCCGAGCCTCAGATAGATCCGAGCCTGGGGAAGCACGTGATGGTCACGTGCGACCTTAGGTCATTTGCACAGAGGCCCTCCAAAGTTTCCCAATTTGCAGACAGGTCCTGATAGCACGTGCAACACACGCGCACCTAGGGTATTTTGCAGTTATTCCCTCACGGGTTTTGATAATTGCAAAAATGCCCCTATACATGCGGGTATTTTATAGGGAAGGTCTCAACTTTCTTTTATTTGCATTTTAGTCCCTTCCAGGGACCTGTTTGTAGTTATCTTTCATGTTTTCTTTCAGTTATGCCCTTGTCTTCTTTCATGTGTATCTTGAGCTTCGTATCTCTATTTCAGTTAATTTCAGTTCCATTTTAAAGCTTATTTGACGAACTTTTTAATGGCATATTTGGTTTCAAGCTTTGACACTTAGATCTTAACATATTACTTTAATATAACTCAAGTATCTTTTATGTCATTCAAACAAACTTTGCCTAATGTGTCAAATGAGTTACTGCTTGATTTAAGTCGGAAATTAACTATGGTTTTAAGTTGTTCATGATTTTTACCAAGGGCATGCTTGCATTGCATTTTATCACATTTACTTGCATGATTACAATAAAATAAAAAAATTGCATGTTTCGTTTTGTTTTAATGCATTGTCTTGTCCTTTAGTATTGTTTGACCTATGTTCTTTAACTCAACACTTAATAAATAGATAAAAATCTGGATAATAACGAGAGAGGCTCGTGTCCCTGAGTTCGACCTTGGTTTCTTGCCAAGTAAAATAATAATAGGAGTATCTTATTTCCTTGGCATATCCAAATGAGATGGTCTTTGATAGAACCAATTCGGCCCAACTGCAATGACCATTGAATGTTAATTTAACAATATTAAAGGGTCGAATTAGAAGTTTATCACATGCACGCGAGGGCTAGGTTCGGAGGGCAGAGCAGGCTCGAAGATGATGTGGTTGGCGATGGTGGCTCGGTGTGAGGCTGGGTGGATCCAAGTCTTTCTGTTCAGTGTCAGGCTCAGACATGCCACATGTCATCCTCATGACTGTCCCATCCAGATGATCGGACAATGACTGCTCTTCGTGCTCCGCTGTGTTCCACCGGAGAAGGCTACGCTCCGCTGACCTCCCTGTAACTCCTCTTTGCTCTGATGGACAACCTGATGGTTAAGGAAGATGGCTGAGGTTTTGGCATTGAGGCTCGGACGACGGCGGAGGCACGGGGATGGCTGGAAGCTGCTGGCGATGAACGATCATTGGACGGGGGAGCTCGGAGTGGAACATCGATGTAAACTCCGACCATTAAGAACTTGCAAAGGATAGAAATGTAGCCGAAGTGTGCGCGTGCAGATGTGGGTGAAGTGAGTGGAATGAGGGCCCATGGAGGTGGCAGAAGTAGTAGACCCAGGGCCTCCACCTCTGGTGAAGCAGAAGTGAAGTTGGTGGAGGTGGACAAGGTTGTGGAGAAGGGAAGGTGATGTCGGAGAGGGTTGACGTGATGTTCGATGCTTGGTGGAGGTATGAAGGTGGTCAGGTGAGGGTGGTAGTGCTTACAGGTAACATGATAAATAGAAGAAAAATAATGAAATGAAGGGAAGGTGGTACATCGTCAGAGAGGGGAATCTGATGGAGGAAGAGGCTAGGGCAAAGGTCCAAAAGACCTCTGATCATCGCCCGGCATGCTCAGCCTAGGGATGGAGCTCAACGGTTATGGAACCACCACGACATGGTTGGAGACCATGGGTCAACACTTGGGATGAGAAGGTCATCGTCGCCTTGCAATTATCACCCTCCGCTATCACCGGAGGGGCGATGGAGGTTGGGTCTTAGCCCATGAATTGGTGGACAAGGAATGGAGGTGGCGGAGGTCAAAATTTATAAGAGGAGGGGGTCAGTTACTGAAGGTATGAGTGAATGTTTGAATGGTTGTATTGAAGGATGGGAGTGATGGCTAGGGTCGATGGGAGTTATGCGGGGGAGACAGATCGAAGGGCTGCACGAGGGAGCCTTTAGGTTGAGGAGAGAGGGTTAGAGATGTTCTCCAATATAGGAAGGGGGTGCGGCTGAGGCGAGGCGTAATGACTAGGGGTGGGGCATTTGGAGGTAGGAGATGATGTTCCAACCATTGGATCTGGCGATCCAACGGCTCTCGTAGAGGCAGGGACGGATGGCTTGGATGAAGTTGTAAACATGATCTGAGGGTATGGATGATGAGACGATGTGTCACGAGGGTAGTCATCAGATAAGAAGTGAATCGGATGGCTGAGAGTGGAGCGGAAGGGGGCAGTGGAGATCTTATCTGGATCTGATCAAATGGCTGGGAGCAGAGAGGAGCGGGCGGTTCTGATGGAATTGGGATCTCATCCAACTGCGGGTGTGGGCAAATGACGTGGAGCAATGGTAGTCATAGGATGGAATGAAGATCTTGCAGTTGTGAGTGAGGTACGAAGGTGTGGTTGAGATATGATTTGGTGATTAGATCGGATGGCACTCATGGATGCGACAATAAATGGTGAGGATCTGGGAGGGCCAGGAGAATTAAGCGGCTAGAGAAGCGTCGGGTGTCATAAGAGAAAGTAGCCATGTGGGCGGCCCGGGAGATGCCACGAGGCTACTCTAGAAAAATCAGAAAATGTGAAAATAAAAATATATTAAAAATAATTAGTTAGAGACAAGATTAGGAAAAAGACAAACATGAAAGTTGTAGATCTTGATGAGATCTACAAATTTCATGTTGACAAAACAACCAAAAAAGGTCATTTGTACAAAAAGTATTTGGGTCGGGGGGGGGGTTATTTTTAAAGGGATAAAAACACCGGTTTGGGATTTTGACATTTTTTGTATTTTTTAGTTCTTTTAAGGGTTAGGAAATTATAGACAATTATCTATCCTATTGTTTATGGGTTTTTAATGAGGAGATAGTAACAAAGTATATAATAGTAATTTTATACAATAATTATAGGTTAATTATACATAATATAATACAAGATAATAATGAGGATTATTGGTGATTTTTATTGGATTATTTAAACAAGGGGTAAAAATTGGATTTTAGCATGATGAATACGAGATTCATCACACACCTATTCTTAAACCGTGCTCGTCCTCAAGCATCTAAAGAATGAAGGAGTTGGATTAATTCCTGATGGTGCATGTAGATACTTCAAGGCTCAATTTTTCGAAGACCCTCAATTTAAGAGATCCTAAAATTTTGGATTTAACCATGTTCTAGTCAGAAGGAATCCAACTTCTCTAATTTTCGTACTCTCTGTTTGTACATATAATATAAGGATATGAGATTTAGTGCAATGCATTCACGAGAGTCGAGTCAAGACATCACTCAAAGTTCCAGTCCAGGAGACTCTCCTCTAGACCTAATCCTCGATACTAGGGAATAAGTCTATTCGTGCTTCAGTCAATTGTCTCATTAGTTTCTCTGACTTGAAAGTGTAGATGGATGTCCAGATGATGGAGGTCATATGATTGTGTCTATTTTTCTCTCCCTCACATTGGAACAAGGGGCCTATCAAGTGCCTTATTACTCAACACATGTAGAGTTTTATTTTGTTGATCAATGTGTCCGTCAAGAGAATTTGGAGCCATCTGCACTTGTTTTTCTGGGAGTACACAAGGGTATGTCTTTTTTTAGTATCTAAGATATGTTCGACACCCAAACTTGTATCACTTTACGATGCAAAGCCCTTTTATGGTGCTAGCCCAACTCCTTGGTCCAAATTAGCACTTGGTCCAAGTGGACAGTTTAAAAAATGTTTGGGATCGCTCGCCATTGGTGTAAGATCATTTGTATTTTGACTTTTGGAGGATAAAGCTTGTCTTTGAACATTTCTTTCTTTTCTTTTCATTTGTTGGATAGCTCCACTGCTTTTATCAAAAGTTGTCTCACACTGATTAACAATTAATTTAAGTTTCATCACACCCTGGCACATAGGTAAATATCAAAGAGATAGCATATGAACTTGTTCACATACTTGCCAGGGTTTTGCTGACACTCAGGTTTCTTGAAGCCTTCATTAACTTTATCCCATCCTTGAATATCATTAGATCAGGTCCATAATCTCTAGTCCTAGTTCCTCAAGTGATAACTCAACTCATCCCATCAATCATGCAGTTGTGAATGTGATTGTTCTGAACAAATTCTTTTAGAAGGTAGAGATGAAGAGTGCAATATAGTGCTCAAATCTTTCAAACTAGGGAAGTGTGGATTATTAAGTTTAAAATCCTAGTCACTAAGGCAGGTTAATTCAGACTCTCAAGATCACAGACATCAAGTGTCCTCAAATCCTTAAGACTTAAGTGAATGTGAATGTGCCAAGAATACACCAACTCCTTGGATAATTAATTTTTGTGATTTTTGTTTTTGAAAACTTTTATGGATTTTATTTTCGTCATTTTTTAAATTTTTTTGAGTGGTAATGACTGGCCCAGACTCATATGAATAGTTGCATCTACTCCCACCCAGTATGGATGTAAGTACAGACCGTTCGACAGAACCGTGTTACTTGAGGACAGAGCCATATACACTATCCTCTATATCACCCACTCTGCTAAGGGAGACCGAAGTTCCCTCACTGAAAAGTAGCTACTCATTTTTAAGACTAGTAGTCAACATCTCAATCAAGAAAAGTTTTAAATTTTTCAAATTTTTATGGATTTTTGGGAAAAAGGTTTTATTTACAACAAGTTAATCCCACAAATTTAAGAATACATTTTAACAGGAATTTTCACAAAACTCAGTTCACAGGTTTACTTAAACCAAGCTGAAAAATATTTTCAAAAAGTTCAAAAAATATACGAGCTATGGCTAAATTAAATATATAGTAATATACGATATACCCCCCTATACTAAGATTTTGCTATGCCCTCGTAGCATTTAAGTGATATGAAGCCATGGCTCGTTTAAATATAGGGTGATATAGCGAAACTGAGGAGGAGGGTCCCCCTATTCTTAGGTCAAAAATTGACTGAATTATAAGAAGACGAAGAGAGGGATGGATGATGAGTTGGGTGCCCGCTATACTTAGGATAAAAATAGCCTAAGTAAAGGTTCTAGAATTTTGAGTGAGGGGGTTTGAATTATACAAAGATACATGGGAAGTAGGGGTGTTTTCACAAATGAGGATGTAGGAGAGGGAGGGGGGAAATGAGTTTTTACAAATGATTATAACGAAGATGAGAGGGGGGAGGTTTGTGTCAAATATACAGAAATAGGAGAGGCAGAGGGGGAATTGGATGGATATGTGCAAATGTATGTATGTGTGTGGGGGGTGTTAGATCATCTAGTGATCTACTTCTTTTGTTTTTTTTCTTTTTTTTTTATAATACGCGAGCTCTCTAATGAGGGCTGCTAAAAATGCACACGCAACACATTTTTTACAGTGAGCTCATAAAAATTCCTATAATTCTTCGTCAACTCTTTTACGACCTTCTCAGTGGGATCTCCCAACTCCACACCTCCATGGAGATCAAGCATCCTCGATCTTCATGGGCCCTGTCACAAAAGATAAATATTAGGAAAATAACAAGGAAATTAATCCGTAAAAATGATGCAAAAATAATGCATGGAAAGAAGACCTACAGATTTTGAGATATTCAACACAAATAATATTAATATTCAACAAATCAATAAAGGTGAGTTGTGTCCCCGGTAATGGTGCCATTTGATGAACGTGTATTTCGTCTCCTTAATAGTCCTAAATTGTAGTATAGGAGGCGAAAAGAAATCGATCAAAAACCATAATCTTTGAATCTATGGAATATTTATACTTGGAAAGTCTACTAAGGTCAAACACAGGGACACAAGCTACTTTAATATATTTATCGAAATTTGGTCAATTAGGAGTATATGTGAATAAATCCTTGTTTCAAGTATTCATGCATATGCAGACTAAAATGCAAAACAATGCAATTATATGATGCATGTATTCTCTAGTTGATTTTTTATGCAAATAAAAGAAATGCAATGCATATTGTATGAACGAATGCAAGGGATAATCATGCAGATAATGGATTACAAGAATGCCCTCGAGAATAAATGAGCATAATATATGATTCAGTTTTAGAGTCGTTTTGAGCAAAAAACTACGAGCGAGCATTCATTTAATGTCAGATACATATAGAGCAAAGACACTATTTAGCAATAAAAATTCATCATATTTCATTTGGTGTCAGATGTGAAAATTAACTATGTCAATAGATAGATGGTAAAGTAAGGAACAAAATGGCACTAAAATCATGTAATTTGGACTTACGATGCTCAAGATATGAATTAAACAGTGCAAGGGCATAAATGCAATAAAAATGCAAGAAATAAATGGATAAATAATCACAAATAAGTCCCTAAATCCGACCCTTAAATATGCAATAAAGGGACTTATTTACAATATGACTGATAATCGCTAAATCCGACCCTTAAATATGTAGAATTAGCACTTAAGATGTCATTGCAGTCGGGCCAAACTAGGTCTATCAAAAACCATATAAGTAGGATATGTCAAAGAAATCAGATGGTCGTATATTTATTTTAATTGGTAAGAAACCAAGGTCGAACTCAGGGACACAAGCCTCTCTCCTGATTATTCAGACTTTTATTCATTTATTAAGTGTTGGATTAAAGATCAATAGGCCAAAGTATGCATGAGGACAAGACAATGCATTAAAACATGCATTTTTTATATATTTTATCATGCAAATAAATACGATGAAATGCAACACAAACAAGACCTAGATGATAAATACTTGAGCCATTAAAAATGCGAGTCAAACAGAGTCAAATAATGAAGCACTCCTCATTTATGTAGCAATTAGGCATGAGAAACATGGAAATCCGGACACTTAGTCAATAAAATAATGCATTATAGTTCATAGTGTCAAATCAAAAATACAAGCATGCCATAATGAATACAACGAGAAGAGCTTCAAAATGCCACTGAAATCATCTCAATCGGACTTACGAGGCTCAAGATATGCATAAAAGAAGACAAGGGCATACGTGCAATAAAAACATGAAAGATAACTACAAACAGGTCCTTGTGAGAGACTAAAATGTAATAAAAATAAAGAACGAGGCCTTCCCTGTAAATAACCCACACGTGCGGGGGCATATTTGCCATTGTTAAAACCCGTGAGGGTTAAAATGCAAAATACCCCAGGCGCGTGTGGTCTACACGTGATTCTGGACCTATCTGCAAAATGGAGAAATCGGCGGGGCCCCTATGAAAATAACCCATAAAACACGTGCATGGCACGTGTTCTTCCATGCTCGGAGGACGCTCAGGCTCGGCAGAGGCTTGGAGTAGCTTTGGATAGCTGATTTAGGCACGGTGCAGGCTCAGCTCTACTCGAAGCTCCGGAGAGGGTCGACGTAGGCTTGGTGGCTCCAAGCCTAATGGCTTGGATCTTGAGGCTCGGAATAGACCAAGTGTTGACGTGTGGTTGATTGGAGTCCATCCGATCACGAAGATCGGGCGGCTCCTGGAGAGATGACGCGGACGCTTCTGGGCCATTGGATGAGCGTCTGAAAGGACCATCCAACGGTACCTGTGCTTTCCTCCTCGGCTGCAGTTGGCGGCGGAAATCGAGCTCCGGCGAGAGAGCTCCAGCTCCACCGCGGGTGCTCGGACACTGTAGGCTTCCATAGAGCTCCATAGAAGTGTGTCGAAGTAGTTGGGAGCTCGGTGAAGGCATCTGACATCTTGGCTCAGCCCATCGGAGTGTTGATGACGATGGCGAGGTTGACGAAGTTGGCTCCGATGGAGCTCCGGTCGTTAAGAGTTTTGATGACCTGCATAGTTAAGCACCTAACCAATAAATGAAGTGAAGGGCTTGCGTGCGACTGGAGGTGGAGCCCTGGTGCTCTTCATCTCCGGCTAAAGGAGATAAAGGTGGAGGAGGAAGTCAGGTAGTTAAGAAAGGGAATAGGTGATCAGATCGGAGAGCGTGATCGGTGGAGGTGTGGTGAAGCTCAAATGGGGGTCTGATGGTGGTGGAAATACAGAGAATAGCTTAGGAAATTTAGAGAAGATAAGGGAATAAGACAGAGAAAGATTAGATTCTTATTTGGTCAGAGATGGAAGGGACGGTCTATGCTTGAGCTCCGAGGGGAGCTCGGGTCATCGTTGGACTCCGGCGACCCCTCGGAGCAGCTAGGCGGGCTCGGAGCACCGCGACGCCATCGTGGGAAATGGCGGGTTGACATCGGAAGAGATGGGTCGTCTTCGCTTGATCCTCTACCTCCCCCTATCACAGGGAGATGGAGGAGGGCTGGGCCGCTCCCCACGTAAAGGTGGACGAGAAGAAATGGCGGAGGAGATGGCTTATTTAAGGACGAAGTTCGGCAGTTCAGGTGGTGGAATCGTGGGTTTGGAGGGCACGCATGGGGCGAAGGAGAGGGATTCGTAGGTAGTGGCAGCATGCGCGAGGATCGTGGATGATGGGGCTAAGTCTTGGAGCGGTTGATGCATGGAGAAGGTGGCGATGGTGGGCAGAGAAATGAGAAGGGCGAAGGGGGTTCACGAGATGGGGAACGTGGGAGAGAGGGAAGATGGAGGTGGTGACGATGCTGTGGCCGTTGGATCTGGAGATCCAATGGCTGAGGGTCAGGCGTTAAAGAGCGGCCTTGATTGAATCTGAGGTGGCATGATCAAAGGGCTAAGATTTTGCCACGTGTCGTACTCTGGAGTGAGCGCTAGCGGACGGTGATGATGATTTTTCGAAAGGCGATCGGAGGGTGGAGAATATGGGAGGAGTGAACGATTGAGATGGCGAAGATCATTGCCGATCGGATGGGTGAAGAAGTGGTATGTGGCGCATGGAGACCTCGGCGTTGGCGTACGGTTGAGATGATAAGCCAGCGCTGATCGAAGGGCTGTCATTAAGAGGATGCGTGGTGAACCTAGGGCCGTTGGATCAAGAATAGATCCAACAACAGAAGGCAAGGGGCGGATTGTGCAAAGGAGGCCGGGCCACGTGGCTCAACCAGAAAGGGCCACGTGGCCCAATCAGATTATTGCACAAGAAATTTTGATTTTTGAGGGGTTAAATGGCCGAATTTGAGAAAACTAAAAATATAAAAGTTGTAGATCTCGATGAAATCTGCAAGTTTCATGTTGACCAAAAATGGATATGAGGTCATCTAAAGCCACAAAATATTTTTGAGGGTATTTTTAAGGCTAAAAATACCACGAATTTTAATTTTGACATTTTTTTGTGATTTCTAATTTATTCAAGACTCTGATAATTACAGGAAATTATCTGATTTTTATTGACACATATTTAAGCAAGGGGGTTAATAATGGAAAATTATGATGATGAAATCAGGTTTCATCAATGAAAAAATCAGGTGGGCCCATTTGAAATTCTTCCAATACATGGAGGCCTTTTTGTAAATTCTAGAAGTCAGTAGGGCCTAAATGTAAAACACCCCAGGCATACACGTAAGGCATGCACCCAAGGACTTCTTTGCAATTCCATAAAGTATTTGGGATGTTCCTGCAATTTTCTCAACCCTGCATGTGACATGCACGTGAGGGCTAGGTTCGGAGGGAGGAGTAGGTTCGGAGATGATGTGGCTGGCGCTGGTGGCTTGGTATGAGGCTTGGTGGATCTGAGTCTGCTGGTTTGGTGTGAGGCTCGAACATGCCACCTGTCATCCTCAGGATCGTCTGATCCAGATGATCAGACGATGACTGCTCTTCGTGCTCTATCAAGTTCCATTGGGGGAGGCAGCACTCCAACGTCATCCCTATAACTCCTCCGTGCTCTGATGAACAACCTAATGGTCAAGTAAGATGGTTGAGGTTTTGGTGTTGAGGCTCGGACGACAATGGAGGTGCGGGGATGTCTAGAAGCTACTAGCGATAAAGGATTACTGGAGGGGGGAGTTCGGAGTGGAACGTCAATGTAAACTCCGACCATTGAGAACCTGCATAGGTTAGAAATGTAGTTGAGGCATGCATGTGCAAATGTGGATGAAGTGAGTGGAATGAGAGCCTGTGAAGGTGGCACAAGCGGTGGACCTAGGGTCTCCACCTCCGACAAAGCAGAAGTAGTTGGCGTAGGTGGACAAGGTCGTGGAGAAGGGAAGGTGTTGTCAGAGAGGGTTAGCAAAGATGTTTGATGGTTGGCGGAGGTATGAAGGTGGTCAGGTGAGGGTAATAGTGCTTACAAGCGACGGGATAAATAGAAGAAAAACAAGGAAATGAAGGGAAGGGGGTACCTCATCAGAGAGGGGAATCTGGTGGAGGAAGAGGCTTGGACATAGGTCCAGAAGACCCCGTGTCATCGATCGACGTGCTCATCCTAAGGCACGGAGCTCAGTGATGGTGGAACCACCGCGGCATGGTCGAAGACCATGGGTCGACACCTGGGCTGAGAAGGCCATCATCGCCTTGCGATTATCGCCCTCCGCTATCACCGGAGGGGCAACGGAGGCTGGGCCTTAGCCCGTGAATGGGTGGACAAGGAATGGAGGTGGCGGAGGTCGGACTTTATAGGAGGAGGAGTTGTGTTACCGGAGGTACGAGCGAATGTTTGAATGGGTGTCTTGAAGGCTTTCACCGCCTTTATTTTTCTTTGTTTTAAGCAAATTTCGCGAGCCACCTATTGATTGCTTTAATTAATTTGATTGAGCCAGGTAATTAATTAGGTCCAAACACCCTAAACAAGAATTTCTGTGCCTATAGAATAGATCGTAATTTGTACTTAGTCAAATTAACTTGTTCTTGCCCGTTAATAGAAGTTACCATCTAGGACGGTTCACATGCAGGTACGCATCTCTAACCCCTGCATGCATCATCGTTTTTAATTTCACATTGGCATTTTCGATCTCCTTCCTTGTTTTCACTCACATAAGTTAAAAAGGAAATTGGACACTCGATAGGCGATTCTTTGAAAATATTTTTTTAACCAAGTGATAACTGTTAAAATAGGGACTGCTAAAGAAAACTCGACCCTACAAAATAGAAGGAAAATTGTTGTTTTGGGGAGAGCAACCCCCTCATTGTTTGGTTTGCTTGAGCGAGAGAGCGACCCACACACTAGGATAGAGCCACGCTCGAACTCTTTTCAGACTACTATCCTGGGTTAGTCGTTCTCTAGTGAGGATCTCTCCAGTAGCCGGTAAAGCGGCCCGCGACGTCCGTCTGATCGGGTAGCCGGTAAACGGTCCGCAATTCATACTGGATGGGAAAGATCTCACTTTGGGATTAGGCCAGTCTCCTGAGAGCATTGGGTTCCTAACAGCTCGCTTTAACCGCTCTGATATATTGTATTATCACCAAACTCTAAAATTGACAAGATAATTGACTGAACCTTCACGGTCTTCACGTTGAGTTGATTTGGTGAACTGGGGGTTTGTATTGTGTTTGCTTGTTAGTGCTAAAGATCCTTCTGCGTAATTTGCGCCTTCATTCACTTTCACTCTTGCATTGACATTCATGCTCTCATATCCTGACTATTGATTTCGAAGATGTCGAACCAGAGTATTTCGCGTTCGGACTCCGCGAACTCATTCTACGCTCCGAGTCGTTCACCTTCTATTCGGGGAGACTCACTTCACGAATATTCCTCTTTCCCCACTTCACAATTCACAACGTCCATAAATCCAGTATTTGAGATTAGCTTTAATCCCAAATTAATATATGAGACTCCATCAATTCTGAGCACTAATCGAGTGGCATATACATTTTTAGAGTCAGAAGTCAAACACTTAATGCCACCAAAGGGAAAGGGAACCATGTCGGAACAGAGCGAGATCAACAGTACCATGTTAGCCTCCATTCAATCAATTCAAGCACAGTTAATAGAGCAGGCTAATTTCCAAGCCACGTTGAGAGAGATGATTCTCGAGATAAGACAAGAAAGAGAAAACAGGAGGGGGGATAACAGAAACCCTGGAGGTGGGAATGGGGGAGAAGAACCTGGGGCTAAGCCTACACTAAAAGATGCTTATAATCCAAGGGTAGGACAGACAAATTCTTGGATACAAATCCCTGCGGTTCATGGGCATTTTGAGCTTAAGCCAACTATTTTACCTCTTCTCCCAATATTCCATGGAAATATTAATGAAGAACCTTATATACACCTCCAGCAGTTCGATCGCATTTGTGGAACCGTACACTGCCCAAATATCCCATTAGAGGTAGTGCAGATGATCGCCTTTCCATTCAGCCTGATGGGAAAAGCCTTGTACTTGTTAAATAACTTGGGAAGGTTGTCACTACTTGGGAAGAGTTGAGATCCGCATTTCTAAACAAGTATTATCCACTTGGATGACTCAACCAAATGCGATCCCTGATTGCTAATTTCTCCCAGATGCCCGTGGGAACGTTTCAAAGATCTGACGGAGAAATGCCCCCATCATGATATTCCCAAGACCAGCTTTGTACAAAATTTCTTTGGGGGTTTAAGCATTGAGAATCAGAAGCTGATAGATGCCGCTTGTGGGGGAAGCCACTTCAACAGGGACGAGGATGTCCTTTATCAAATTTTTGAGGAGATGGCAGAAAGTTCAGCAGCTCTTTCTTCTTCACGTGCTTTTCAGAAGAACCCTGTCACCGTCCCTGCAGTACCCCACAAGGATGTCAAAATGACGGCAACATAAGAAGTGGATAAGGTGGATAGCACAGACTTGGCCATCATTGGAGACCTGATGAGACGTCCTGAAGGCTAGGGTATAGGTGCTAAATTGGTCGTCGCGACCCAAGCGATCAAGTGTGCTCAATCAAGAAAAATCAGACCACTAATAATAGACAAAATCGATCAAAAACGCGAAAGCGGTCTCTCTATTGGATTAACCTGGTATAGCGACCAGGGTCGAACTCAAGGAGCACGGATTGGCCTCTCGGCCTACGAAGTAGTCAAAAAGAGATAAAATAAAATAAAAGAAATGTTTTTGGTGGTTTTTGAATATTTTATATTTTTTGGGATTTTTAATGAATTAAGAAAATAAGAAATGTAAAGAAACACACACTTCAATAATTTATTAAAAGCAATAAAAATCAACCAAAAATTCAAACAAAAATATTTTTATGTGTTTTATGATTTTTAGTGTTTTTGGTGAATTTTTGAGAATTTTCTGATGTTTATTTAATTTTCTAAAAATCAAAAAGTGACTAAAACAGCAGGTACTGTCCAGCCGAGCTAAAAGGGCCTAGATAAAATATCTAAATCCCCCAAATTATCTGGGAGGTAATTTTCCTGTAAAGAGAATTAAACAAGGAAAATTCAGGCACCTATTTTATTATTTTTGGATTTTTGGTTTAATTATTAGAATTTTTATAAGATTTTAGGTGTTTTTCAATTTTTAAGTGTTTTAGATAATGAAAAGTAGCCAAAATTGGCTAGAAAATCAAGCTAAGTAAACCAAACAGTAGACAATTTTTCTGGAATTTTTAAATGAGTTTTAATATTTTTTGGGGGTTTTAAAGTTAGACAGTAGCAAAATTAAGTGTTTTTGATTTTTTAAAAATATCAAATGAAAATAAAAATGTCCTCAAAAATCCTCGAGAATTTTACACCATGGCAGGAGCCATGTATCCAATTTTCGTTGGATTTGGAGTTAATTTGCTATTTTATTCAAAAAATAAAGAGAGGGCACAATGCGCAGGGATCAAAGTGCAAATACCCAGGAGTCTGGGGGGTCTGGTGCAATTAACCCAGCAAAACACGCGCCACGCGCGTGCCTGGGGCACTCAGGGACCCAAATGTAATGAAAATAAGTTCCAAAGACTTATTGGTAACAGGTACCAAAAGTCCAGGGCCCTATTCGCAAAATACCCAAAATATCACGCACAGGGGTATAAATGCAAATAAACTAAAAGTTTCATTCAACTGTTAACAACCAGAACTACAGGGACATGTCTTGCAAATAAACCAGAGAAACACGTGACGAAGCACGTGTCATACAACGCACAGGGGCATAAATGCAAGGAAAATAAAGTGCAGGGTCCACAATGTAAATTTCACAAAAAGTAAACAACTATGCTACGTATTTACAGGACTAAAGACTAATTGCATAAAGGAGAGGGGCCTAAGTGTAAATACCCCTTATTAAATGTCGAAGGCCGAATGTGCGCCACGTATCGGATCCAACGGGTGAGAACGGTGGCGCTGCAACCCTGAGAACGTTCGGCCTGATCGAACGGGCGGTGGCCCCTCCACGTGGAGATCGGACGGTCACGGTGCTCTGGAGGCCAAGCCCTTGGTGTATCGACGGAGGAGGAGAGGGCACGTGGCAGATCTGACGGACGAGGCATGCTGGTACCTCTTCCTCCGAGCGGATGGTCAAGATCTTTCCTCGGGATGATCAGACGGTGACGGTGCGCCTAAATGGATGGATCAGATTGCAACTGGGGCGCTGAGGACGATCTGACGGTCGACGAGGCTGCTGGAAGAACTGGCGGCCGGCGAGCTTCGCCGGCCCTCTACGTGTCCGGTGGGCCTCGTCTGACGCTCCTGAGGTGCGGGAAAGCTTCGCCTGGAAGCTCCGCACCTGATGTGCTGCTCCGATGGAAGCGAGGAGCTCCAGAGAGCTCCGGCGACGTGGAGGAACCTGGAGCTGCTGTGCTCAGAAGTCTCGACCTCCAGATGAGGTCGATTGGCCTAGATACCTGCACAGGAAAGAAGCTGGGTCGAGGGCAAACTGCCTCGACCCGTCAGAGTGGGCGGAATGTGAAAGATGAGGCGCTATGGAGGCTCTCCGGCGAGCGGCGGAGGGTGAGAGCCGATACCCTGCTCCAGGGCGAGCCAGGGGGAATGAAGGGTCGGAGAAGGTGGACGTGGAGGTAGTGTCGGATGGGTGAAAGGATGGTCGGAGACGGCAAGCGGAGGTGGCGGAGCTAAGCTACTGGAAATCGAAAAATCGAAACCTAAGCTACTCTACGGCCTAAAGAAGCTACCTGGTGGATGTAGTCGACTGGGATGAAGCTCGGCGAGCTTCTGGTCGTTGCCTGCAAGGGGCCGTCGACTCCCCGAGGCTCGGCGCGCTCGCGGCGGCACACGGCGGCTGAAGACCACCGGATCAGTGGCTCCCGGCTTCCCGGGCCTCTCTGCAACTCCCAAGACCACGGCTGTCACTCAGGGACTCCGGAGGAGGTCACAGGCACTGAGGGGAAGATCCGAAGATGAAAGAATTAGGTCGCCGATGACGACTATTAATATGGTGAGGGATCCGAGAAGAAAGGGATCGGGAGAGATGTTCGGGCCTCGGATCCATCAAACCCACCCCGGGCGAGGGTCCTGGATGATCGGAGATTAATCGGAGCCCGGGGTTTGAGGTGTTGGCGGTCGGATCGAGCGGGTAGAAAATAGAGAAATCGGGTCGGCTGCTCTGGATCCGGCTCTGGTGGCCCTGGGGGGAGAGTTGACCGGGGGTCAACATTCCCCCGTGGACCAATCAGAGCCCGCCAAGCACAATTTTTTTGTTTATTTATTTTAGGGTAGAAAAAGGTCGAATTAATAAAAACTTAAAACATGAAATATTTTTATTTTATTTTTTCTATTTTTTAGTAATTTTAATTAATTTTTTAAAGTAAAAATAAAGTATTTACATAGTAGGGTTAGATATAGGTATATATACACTATATAGGTTTTTAGTTTTGATTTTTAATGAGTTATTTTTATACAATTTTATTCCAAATTTATATTTTATTTATTTATATTATGAAATGAGGAATAAAAAGATATTTTTATTTTATTTTTATTATTTATATACATATGTGAGATAAATACATATATATACATTTATATACATGGTGTATTTACAATATATTTTTGTGTTTTTAATTTTGTTATTTTTATTTTGTTTTTGTTTTAATTGTTTTTATTTTATTTATTTACACTATATAGAATATTTACAAAAATTTTTGAGATTAATTTTTATTTATTTATAAGGATAAATAGGTAGGGATGAGTGGACTATATACAAGGTGACTATGTACATGAGGGATGTTATTGTTTTTTTTTATTTTTTTTATATTTTTATCTTGATTTTATGTTTATAAATATATACAATTATCTACAAACCAATTTGAGTCCATTTTTGTGAGAAAAATACTTTTATTATATTTACACACATGAGTCCCTATCTCCCTCTACCTTGGCTTTTATGCGGTCAGGCCCATGCTGAGCCCTCCCTTGGGATTAGGTCGCTCAATATTTATTCTAAATATTTCCCTCTTTTTCTTTTTACTCTTTTTTCTTTTATTTTTGCACAAAAACATGCTAATTATTAAACTTTATACAATGCATGCTTTTGGTAATTATTTGTATTTACACATATCTACATGCATTTGCAAAGGTTTTTGTAGCTAAAATATAAGAATAAAGAGTGATGAATGGGTATTCATCAAGACCACCTATCCAAAGTAGACATTATTAAGAAGCGATCCAAGGAACTCGATAGGCTTCATGTGATCAAGCAGAGGACGAAGAACCTGGATAAGCTGGATGAGATAACAAAGCACCTGGAACTTCTTGTGAGTACGATCAGTGAAGTCCACAATACGAATGCAGCAGCTGACCCCTCTACTAGGGAGTAGACTCTTCCACTCAACAGAATAGTAGAGGACCATCTATAGTCCAGCATGTCTACTACGTGCAGATACCTGATCAAGCTCAGTAGCATGCACATCAGATAGTTCCGTACCAGCAAGAAGTAGCCTACATTCCTAAGCAGCAATCTCCACCTCCACCTGTCATTCATGAGTTGAATGGTATCTGGTTCGACCGTGAGCGAAACCAGCCCCGTCCGTCAGGGCAAGGCCAGTTGGGTTCACAGTAGGGTCAGAGACCCACCCACCAGCTTCAAGGAGGCAGACAGCAGCAGCAGTACCAGTACCAGCACCAACAGTTCCAACCTCAGTACCAGTCTCCACCTCAGTTCCAAAACTGGAGACGGGGCCAGCCACAACAGCAGTCCATGTATTTCCCTCAGCCGAACCAGCAGCAGACTGCATATTATGGACAGTATCCTTTCCCCCCTCCTCCTCATTACCAGAATCCGTATGGGTACCAACAACCTCCGCACTATCAGTCTCAGTGACAGCCAGTCAATGAGCAATCCGAGGCCCCTTCAGTCAATCCAGCACAGGACCAACTTGCATTTATGATGAAGAACATGAATGAACTGACTCAGCGGATCAATGACCTGACTACCACCAAGACACTAATTCCAGTACAGGTCGAAGCCAACCCCAATAATTTCAAACGCAAGGAGCATGCAGCTAAAAGTCCACCCACCCCCGAGACAGGTATGTCCCTTGATTTTACATGTTTATCTGACACCATTCATCTCAGGAGAGGTAGGAGATTGCAGTCGCCTACGCAGCAGTTGGGGTTGGGAGATCAGTCCACTGAGAGACCATCATCTTCTACATCATCTCCTTCACCAGCAGTCGAGGGCCCAGTATAGCAGCACCCACATCTGGAGTTTCACCGCCTTCACCACCACCTTCACCAGACAGATGCAGATCACCATCAACAAGGGAGAATATACCAGTCGCAGATTCTTCCTCTTCACCACCAGCAGCATCCCGTTCTATTTTAGATTCTATTTTTCCTTCACCTAGATTGGACAACACTATACAGACTGATTCTAGTTGTCCTCTTGTACATGATGATTCCACTTTGAATGAAGGAAATGAACGTTTTCATGTTTATTCTGATTCTGTGACATTTCCTTCTGCTCTTAAAGATAAAAAAATTCAAAAATTAAAAATAGCACTATCTGATCCTAGAGTGGTTGAGATCTTACAGAATATCTTTTTAAAGATGCCACTTCTTAAGGCCATGGGATACATGCCTACAGTAAAAAAGGGAATGAAAGAGGCATGTACCCAAAAGCGTAAACCAAGGAAGAACAGACGAAAGGAAATAGAGAAACACATCTTGACCATGGCCACAGTTCATGTCATCAGCAACCTTTCGCCGAAAAAGAAAGACAAGGGAGCACCTCACATCCGTTGCCATATCTTTGAGCAAGAATTTGAGCGTACTCTTCTCGATAGCGGTTCCTCCATTAATCTCATGCCTTCCTCTTTACTAATTGAATTCCAGTTAGGGCCTCTTAAAACTACCAGAATGATCCTTCAGTTTGCCGATAGATCGATTAAGAGGCCAAGAGGCATTTTAGAGGACGTTATTGTAACGGTGCAGGGAATGAAATTTCCTGTTGATTTTGTTGTCATGGATATGGACACATCTGCACTATTACTCCATACCCTGGTCATACTAGGATGACCGTTCCTCCGAACAGCCGAAGCAGCAGTTAATTATGGTACTGGAGAGATCATCTTTCACTCTCGTAGTGACAAGGTGAAAATTGAGACGATCTCTATCCTAGACCATTACCGCCACCAGCAACAGATGATAAAGAGAAAGCTATATCAGAGCCAGATGATTGTGATTTTCTTGCTGAATTCAAAGAGACAGAACTTTTCACGGATTTTATAGATACCCAGGAGTCCTTTCCCCAAAAGAACTCTCTGGAAAGCACAGTCGACATGAGTTCCCTTGGTGGTCCAATTGAGATAGTTGCCAATGAGCAGTTTGAGCAGAGTTTTGAGGTCCAGATATCTGAGCCATTCATTGAATTTCCTGATTTATGCATAGATGAGAGACATCTTTCCGAGATTATTGCTAAGATATCTGAGCCCTTCATTGATAAGAATATTGAACGTCCTGATGAGCCACTCCTCTCTGAGCAAAGATCATTCATCGTAGATCTATCAGATATTCTATATGTTGAGCCGTCAATAGCCAAGGTGGATAGTCTACAGAGCACAGATCACATACAGTCTACCAGTACTGTAGTAGAGGTTATCGCAGAGCCGATTCAGACCCCACCTGAGCTCAAGATTTTACCATCAACGTTGAAATATGCCTTCCTTGTGGGTCCCCCCCAAATGTTTCTGGTCATCCTCAGCTTGCAGTTGACCGCTGAACAAGAATCTCGCATGCTAGAGGTTCTTGAGAGAAACCGCAAGGCCATAGGATGGAATATCTCGGATCTCCGTGGGATCAATCCAGCGTTGTGCTCGCATCATATCTACCTAGAGGATGGCTGTAAACCCTCCCGTGAATGCCAGCGCCGTCTAAATCCAAATCTAAGGGAGGTTGTCATGAAGGAGATCAAGAAATGGTGTGATGCTGGTTTTATATATCCCATTTAGGATTCCAAATGGGTCAGCCCTTTACATGGTCCCAAAGAAATTTGGGATTATGATCGTAAAGAATGACCGTGGTAAGGAGATTCCGACCCGGGTACCTACTTCATGACGTGTCTGTGTAGATTACCGATGCCTGAACTCAGCTACCAAGAAGGATCACTTTCCACTGCCCTTTATTGATCAGATTATTGAGAGGTTGGTAGGGAAAGAGTTCTTTTGCTTCTTGGATGGGTATTCGGGATACAATCAAGTTGCTATCGCTCCTGAGGATCAGGAGAAAACTACTTTCACTTGTCCGTTTGGCACTTACGCCTTTAGACGGATGCCCTTTGGATTGTGTAACGCCCCCGCTACATTTCAAAGGTGTATGTTGGTCGTTTTCGCCGACATGGTGGGTAATTTTCTTGAAGTCTTCATAGACGATTTCTCGGTCTACGGGGATAGTTTTGACACATGTCTTGCTCATTTAGACCGAGTTCTTCAACGTTGTTGTGAGGTAAACCTAGTGCTCTTGTGGGAGAAGAGTCACTTTATGGTGACTAATGGGATTGTATTGGGCCATGTCATCTCCAAACATGGTATGGAGGTTGACCCGGCTAAGATTGATGTGATTTCCAAGTTAGAGCCACCACAAAATTTGAAGCAGTTGAGGTCATTTTTGGGACATGTAGGATTCTATAGGCGATTCATAAAGGACTTCAGCAAAATCACCAGACCTTTGACTGAGCTTCTGTGTAAGTGATGAACAGAGGGAAATCGAGGGGTAGAGAAGTCTCACAAGGCGAGAGATCCAGTCGCTGAATTGACCACTCAAAAATCCTCGGTTAATCAACAGTTAACCCACAATAAAATATATGCAATTTATATAAAAAATGTGGAGTTAAAATTTATTATAACTCTACATGCAAGTGTGTATAGGTGTAAGCACAAGTAGAGGTCAAACACAGGGAGGCGAATGGTTGTGTGGTGGAAATGGATGCGCATGTACTCAATTCTATGTTCATGTCCAATTCTTCTTGTTTTTGTGGGTTTTTAATTTTATATTTTTTGTATTTTCTTTTTGTTTTTATGATTTTTATGTTGTTTTTATGTTTTATATTTTATATTTTCTTTTTATATTTTAAATTATATATATAAAGATATATATATATATATATATATATATATATAAGAGAAGAAAGAGAGATATAATGTATGGATACATATATATACACTCAAAATTTATTGGATATAATATTGTTTTAGGCTTTTTATATTTTTCTAATTTTTTTGTTGTTTTCTGGTATTTTTCTAATTTTTATATATTTTTAGTTCCAAAAATATCCCTGAAAATGGATTAATTATTTATGCCAAGATTAATTTGGGTTTTAAAAATAATAAATAAATCCCAAAATTACCCAAATTAATCCTAGTACATAAATAATAGTATATAGATAATTATAAAATAGGAAAGCATAAGAGTTTTTATTATCTTTTTAGGATTTTGGAGCTTCTTGAAATTTTATATTTTCTTTTTCTATTTTTATGTTTTTTTTTCATTTTCTGCACTCAATAGATATATAAATACATCATATATAATATTTTTTGTAATTTTTCAAAATGTTTTTATATTTTTTTGGTATTTTATAAATTAGATAGGGATGATTTAGGCTCCTTTTCATTTTTAATAATTAGATTAAATGCAAAAAATGTCAATTAAAAATATAGGCGTGAAAGTATGATACATGGAGCATCTAACCTAATTTTTGTGGATGTGTAGGAGCAAGATAGGTATTTTTAATAAATAAATGAAACACATAAAATAAAACAGCCTGGCAGGGGCATTTTTACACTTAAAATAAATGACTGGGGCTACAGTGCAAATATGTCAACTAAATAAAACATTTATTTAACTTTCTGTAACCATTTGATAATATACAAAAGCCGCCAGGGCATACTCACAAAATTCACGTGCTTCACGTGGGACTGCACGTGAGGCAGGGAAGGACCAATTTGTAATAAAAATAAGTGCAAGGGTCCTATAGCAAAATTCCCTATTTATTTACAACGTAATATTTTATTTACAAGATTAAATTTTAAATACAAAAAGGTGGGGTACAGGTTTGCAATTTACCCCATAAGGCGCGCTGATGGACGGCGATCCGCGCGCCACTTATCCCTGTGTCGGCCTCCTGTGGCGCGATAACAGTTCGCCGATGAATGGTGCGTATTAGATCAGCCGAGCTGATCTGATGGTCAAGGCATGGCATCATCCAACGACACTGCTTCCAACTGGACTCGGACCTTGATCGGACGACAGAGACGAAGGATCGAAGAACATGGAAGAACTTCCCCATCCCCGACCTTCGATCCGATGATGCACTCACGTCCAGTCGTCCCCCGAGCTGCTAATGGTCCAAGGAGCTACATGGGGACACCTGGTGTTGACTGGAGGACTCCAAGAAGCCCAAGGCTCGTTGGAGCTCTCCAGCAATGTCGGAGAAGCACTGCGTCCCCAGGTACCTCACCTTCCTCCAGAACGTGACCCTTGAGGGTCCTTTGGCCCTCCAGACCTACAAAAGACAATCTCTTAAGCAATACCAAGGTCTAGCGGCCTTATTTGGGTGAAATGAACAAAGAATGGGCGTAACGGAGATGCTCCGATGAAGGTGGTGGAGGTGGAGCATCCAACTCCAGATCCGCTGGGGATCTGGGTGAGTGGAGGTACCTGGAGTGGAGTAGAAGCGAAGAGGAAGGAGTGGGGGTCGTTTGGCGATCGGAAAAGGTCAGGAGCACCGTAGAGGGGTTCGCCGGAGCAGAGCTCCGGCAAACTACGAATCACCTCATTGGAGCCAATCGAGCACCTACTGAGTAAACTAACTACATAAATCAATGATTGGAATTGAAAACTATCTAAAAGCTAATAAAATGCGCAGCTCATACCTCCCCAGGAGGAAGGGAGCAGAGGAGGCGCCGGAGCACCGTCGTGGGTGCAACCTCCTCCTCCTCCGATCGATTCAAGGCGCCGGAGACCTCCTCCTGTCACGAGGAACGCCTCCACGACCGAATACGAGGAAGGGAATTGGATAAATGCTTACCAAAATGGAAGAGGAAGAGGAGGTTTCTTATTTATAAGCAGAGTGCGCACCCTTATTGATCGACGAATATCAAAGAATCGGGGCTTTGTACAAGGTGTCACAAGATCTGGCGTGGATCATGATGGTTTTGGGAGAAATTTTCGTGAAGAGATCGACGGTGATTGAACGCTGCAGTGAGTGGGAATTAAGGGAGAAGATGGGTAGAAAGATAGGTGGAGTCACTTCAGGCGGATGGAGGGACAGTTGACCGAGGTCAACCCGCGGAGGGACCTGATTGGTCAACCTCAGCCCCCTATGAGACAAAACTGTTATTTTATTAAAGAATAAATGTTTTAAAATAGTAAATGATTTTATTAATTTTTGTATATAAAATAAAAAATGTTTATTAATTAATGTAGTATTTACTTATGATTTTTATTTATTTTTTTGATGTATTTTATTATGAGTTTATTTTAAATGGTGTATTTATAAGTGTATTTACATGTATTTTGTATAATTTATTTTTATTTTCTACATTTTATTTTATTATTTTATTTTCTTATTTTATATATTTATAACTTAATTTTATATGTATAAATATTTTTTTATTTAATTTTTATAAGTCTATTTGCATATTTAAATAAATAGGTATATATAATATGTAGGTATACTTATAGGTATTTTACCTATATTTTATATATATTTTACATATTTAATTAATTTTATTATCATTTTTATTTCTCTAGATCTGAAAAAAATTTTCATCACGATTTTGATCCGCTCTGACTCGATTTTTCATCTCACTTTCTCGATCTCCACGCGTTCTATTTCTATCGTCCACGATCTCTCACCTTCGGCGGCGTACAGTGGCCGAAGATCGGATTCGAATCCTCCAATTTCGTCGAATCCCCGCTCATTTTCCTATTTCTAAATAAATTAAAAAATAAAAAACTATTTATTCCCTTTATCTCTAACGTGTGTTTTGCAGGATCATATAGAAAAATTAAAAAATTAAAAAAATTTATATCCTTTCTCTTAATTCCTTTTTTTTTGAACTTACAAAAAAAATTAAAAAAGTTTTTTATTTACTATTGTTTATCGGTTCTGTACAAAAATAAAAAAAAACTTTCAGCAGCATCTCCACCGGCCGCTCTCTCCGCGTGTGGCGGCCTCCAGCGGCTACGCTGCCTGATCCCCCTCCGCGCTTTCAGAACGACCCGAGCTACATCGACGCCGACTGCGCAGGTCGTGACCTCCAGGCCCGGCGACCGTTCGTCCTCCTCTACCAGATGCTCCTCCGTGCCTACCTCCCTCGACGCGACCAGCAGCCTGTCCTTGCGCCTCGTCCTCCTCTCCCCATTGACGGAGATCTCCTCCTCGTGCGGACGCACGCGGCAGTGCGCCGCCCTCCGTCGCCCAGAGATCCAGCACTGCCGTTCGTGATTCCACGCCGACCGCCCTCGACGTTCCCCAGCATCTCGAGCACCTCGCTCCTCCGCCTCCGCTACAGCGCGGCCTGTGCGCATCCCGCGCCGACGCCGCGCCTAAATTCAGAGCTCCATCGACGGGCCGCCGATCGAACCCCATAGTCGTGGCCCATGTTGGAAGAAGAGGAGGCGGCGCCTTTGCCTCTCCCCCTTGTCCAGTGCAAAAAGGAACGAAAGCCTCCCTAGGCTTCCTTTAAAAAAGCATTTTGGAAAATTGCAACATCACGCATGGATATTTCAAAAATTGCGAAGGAGCCCGTCAGTTCAAGAATTTCTTTTGGAAAAATTACAGTTGCACCCTTGGAACTTCCGCAAATTGCAAACAAGTCCTCATTTTCAGAAGAGCACATGACATGCACATGACCTTGTGGTAAAATTGCGCATTCTCTCCTTTATTTATTTTTATTATTTATTTGAGGTAAAAACATTGAATCTTTGCATTGCAGTCCCTGTGATTTCAGACTTTAAATAGCTTGCTCTCTTTGAATGAAAGAAATGTTATTTATGATCTAAAAATTTTTGCAAAAAATGTGCTATGCTCCTAATATGATTATCTTCTTAGCATAAAAATTTCATTGCATTTTGCCTTCATTTATTTTTTTAAAAAATCAAAAACATGTCATTTTCCCTGTTTGAAATTCCAAAATTCATAGAAATGCAAATATTATTCTAAAAATTCCAAAAAATAGAGTAGTTGTATTTCATTATCTTTTAATTTATGACCAATTTTCATGCTTTATATTTATAAAACCCAAAAAAACTGAAAAATATCAAAAATATTAATAAAATCACAAAAAAATCTACAAAAATCTAAAAATTGTGATTTCAATTACTGTTTGTAGATAATTGCTTCTAGTTTGTCTTAAAAATAATTGTCAAGAGTTTTGAGATTTAAAATATTTTTTAAGTTACAAATTACTTCAGGCTGTGCACATTTTCGTATTTTCTCACTGTTTAAATTTTAGAAAAATACAAAAACATATGAAAATCCCACAAAAATTCTCAAAAATATTTCATAACTTTAAAACCCAAAAATATTTTCTCTTATTTTTTCTGAGCATTTCTGATTAATAGAAAAATTAAATAAAGAGTTGGTGTGCGTATTTTTGACCTTGTTCATATTGCTTCGTGTTATTTTTGAAAAATAAAAAAACTGCAAAATAAAAATCACTAAAAATTGGAAATTAGAAAATAAAAAATTAGAAAATAAAAAAAATTAAAAATTAAAAAGATAAAAAAATTCACAAAAACCAAGGATAGTTGTCCTTTGAGATTCTTGTTTTCTCTTGATTGATTTTCTATTAATTGAATAACCCTCGGGAATTGTAGCCTCCCTGAGTTCGACCCTGTCCTCTATACAGGTTAATAAGTAGCAAAAATAAAAAAAATTGTTTGTTGACGCGGGATTTTGCGGATAAATAACAACGACCAACACATACCATTATCAATCAATTTTTCCACCCCTGAAATTTCGCGCTCAACACCCATATGTGTGGCTTTCTTAGTGCAAGGAAATGTGCACCTCATTGGAAGAGCCATTATATATATATATATATATATGGAAAAAATGGGGCTGCCCCTGGGGGCAGCCAACATGGCTGCCCCCACCCCATTTTTCGGCGTTTTTTCATTTTTTTTTTGAAAAATAAAACCATGTATATTCATCCATATATCCCTCCTACATGCCATTCGAATTTCGTCAGAAATAGAGACTCCTACGGCCTCCATCTCGATGGTATCGATTTAAAAAAATCCTGTTACTGTTAAAAAATTACTGTCCGGATGGAGGCCGTAGGAGTCTCTGTTTCCGACGAAATTCGAATGGTATATAGGAGGGATATAGGGATGAAGGTAAATGGTGTTATTTTTTAAAAAAAATAAAAAATTTTGCCCAAATAAGGCGGGGGCAGCCATGTTGGCTGCCCCTAGGGGGCAGCCACATATGACCCTATATATATATACATATATATATATATATATATATATATATATATATATCTATATATATACATACATATATATATATATACATATATATATATATGTATATATATATACATATATATATCTATATATATATATATAGGGTTGCCCCTTGGGGGGAGCTAACTTGGCTCCCCCTGCCCCATTTCGTCCTGTCTTTTTATTTTTTTTGAAAATTTCTTCATGGAATTTCATCATTATATCCCTATATTATGTCATTAAAATTTCGTGTGAAACAGAAACTCCTACGGCCTCCATCTAGACAGTCGTTTTTTAACGGTAACAGAATTGCTAAAAACGACCCCTTCTGGATGGAGGTCGTAGGAGTCTCTGTTTCGCATGAAATTTTAATGACATAATATATGGATATATTGACGAAAATCCATGGTAAAATTTTTCAAAAAAAAATAAAAAATCGGATGAAATGGCATGGGGGGGAGCCAAGTTAGCTCCCCCATGTGTGTGTGTGTGTGTGTGTGTGTGTGTGTATGTATATGGGTAAAATGGGGCTCCCCCTAGGGGTAGCCAACGTGGCTGCCCCCACCCTATTTTTTGGTAATTTTTTTATTTTTTAGAAAATAAAACCATGTACATTCATCCCTATATCCCTCCTATGTGCCATTCGAATTTCGTCAGAAACAGAGACTCCTACGGCTTCCATCCATATGTCATTTTTTTAAACGGTCGCAGGATTTTTAAAATCAACTATGTCTGGATGGAGGTCGTATGAGTCTCTGTTTCTAACGAAATTCGAATGGCATTTAGGAGGGATATAGGGATGAATATACATGTCAATATTTTTAAAAAAAATAAAAAAATTACTAAAAAATGGGGCGGGGCAACCATGTTGGCTGCCCCAAGGGGCAGTCCCATCAACCCCTATATATATATGGGTAAAATGGGGCTATCCCCAGGGAGTAGCCAACTTGGCTACTCTCACCCCTATTTTTCCCTCATTTTTTTTTAGAAAATAAAAATTTGTATATTCATCATTATATCCCTCTCACATTCTATTAAAATTTCGTCCTAAACAGAGACTCCTAAGCCCTCCATCTAGATGTCATTTTTTTAACGATCGCAAGATTTTTTAAATCGACCATGTTTGGATGGAGGCCGTAGGAGTCTCTGTTTCTGACGAAATTTTAATAAAATGTGAGAGGGATATAATGATGAATATACAAATTTTTTTTCAAAAAAATAAAAAATGAGGGAAAAATAGGGGTGGGAGTAGCCAAGTTGGCTACTCCCTGGGGGCAGCCCCATTTACCTCTATATGTATGTGTGTGTGTGTGTGTGTGTATATATATAGATATATAGAGAGAGAGAGAGAGCGGGGGGGGGGGGGTGGAGGGGTCCTACTCCATTCTCATTTTTTGCTACTTCTTTTTATTTTTTTTGAAAAACGATTCCATGGATTTTCATAACTATATCTCTCTAATTTGTCATTCAAATTTCGTCATAAATAGAAACTCATATACCCTCGATCTAGAACAGGTAATTTTAACGGTCTTAGATTTGTTGTAATCGATCTATTCCGGATGGAGGATATATTAATCTCTTTTTCTGATGAAATTTGAATGACATATTAGAGGGATATAGTTATGAAAGTCCATGGAATCATTTTTCAAAAAAGTAAAAAGAAGTGGAAAAAATAAGAATGGAGTAGGTAAGTTACTTACTCTATTATATATATTATTATATATATTATATAATATATATTTTATATATAGATTTTTATCCAATGGGCCCCACTTCATCTCCAATACCTTCAGTAATAAATATACAAACTTCAATAAGTAATATAAAATCCCAACTTCAGTAATATATATCGAAGCTTCAGTAAGTAATATCACAGTTCTAGTAACTTATATAAAGTTACAAGACTGGAACAAAGTTATTAATTAAATTTCTTCCTTTAATTACAATTGATTCAAAGTTACTGACGGCATTACGAAAGTCACTGATATAAAGTGTCATTGATGGTAATATGAAAGTTACTGATAATGCAGTTAGCGCTATCAATACAAAAGTTACTAAAGTTACTAATCGTCGGATTAAGATCTAACATCTAAGACTAGGGGCTCACCTCATCTTTAATGGGCACGGGGCCCATTAGATAAGCCCTCTCTCTCTCTCTCTCTTTCTATATATATATATATATATGTATATGTATATGTATATGTATGTATGTATGTATGTATGTATGTATGTATGTATGTATGTATGTATGTATGTATGTATGTATGTATGTATGTACATATATATATATGGGGTTGATGGGGCTGCCCCCACCTCATTTTTGGGCAATTTTTTTAGTTTTTTTTGAAAAATATCGTCATATATATTCACCCCTATATCCCTCATATATGCAATTCAAATTTCGTCAGAAACAGAGCCTCCTACGGCCTCCATCCAGATTGGGTCGATTTAAAAAATCCTGCGACCATTACAAAAATGACGTCTGGATGGAGGCCGTAAGAGTCTCTGTTTCTGAAGAAATTCGAATGACATATAGGAGAGATACAGAGATGGATTACATGGTGATATTTTTCCAAAAAAAAATTGCAAAAAATAGGGTGGGGGCTGCTATATTGGCTGTCCCTAGGGGGCAACCCCATTTTTCCCTATATATATGAGGCCAGGGAGGCTGCTACGTGTGGTAGTTTCCCCATTTTTTTATTTTTTTCAAAATTAAACCATGTATATTCATCTATATATTCCTCCTACATTTTATTAAAATTTCATCAGAAACAGAGACTCCCATGTCCTCAATTTAGAATGGGTTTAGACCGTTAAAATTAACTGTTCTAGATGGAGGGCATAAGAGTCTCTATTTCTGATGAAATTTTAATACAATGTAGGAGGGAGATATATAGATGAATATACATGGTTTGAAAAAAATAAAAAAAATTTGGACTTCCACATGTAGCAGCCTCCCTTTTCACTATATATATTATATTATATATTATAATATATATGGAAAACATGGGGTTGCCTCCACCTCATTTTCTACAATTTTTATTTTTTAAAAAATATCAGCATGTGTATTCATCTATATATTCATCCTATATGCCATTCAAATTTTGTCAAAAATAGAAATTCATATGCCCCCTTCTAGAACAGGGGGAAACCACATATTTCCATATATATAGGGAAAATGAGGTTGCCCCCTAGTTAGCTCCCCCACCCCATTTTCCTAATTTTTTAAGTTTTTTTTAAATTTCTTCCATGAATATTCATTACTATGTCCCTGTATTATGCCATTTAAATTTTGCGCAAAACGTGGACTCCTATAACCTTCATCTATACAGTCATTTTTTATGGTCTCAGAATTATTGAAATTGATCCTGATTGGATGGTGACCGTAGAAGTTCTTATTTCGCACGAAATTTTAATGGCGTAATATAGGGATATAATGATGAATATTCATTGAAGAAATTTTCAAAAAAATAAAAAATAGGGAAAATTAGGTGGGGGAGTTAAGTTAGCTCCCTCTAGGGAGCAACCCCATGTTTCTCAAATATATGTGCATATATATATATATATATATATATATATATATAAGAGTGATCCTGTGAGAGCAAAAAGTTACGAGAGCATGAGAGGAGTGATTCTGAACCACTAGATTTTGTCTTCTCTCTCATGGTTAAATCTAGTAGTCCAGTATCACTCCACTCATGCTCTCACAACTTCTTGGCTCTCACATGATCACTCATATATATATATATATATATATATATATATAGAGAGAGAGAGAGAGAGAGAGGGGGGGGGCTTTCAAATAGGATGCTGTCCTTCCTGAGTTAAGGAAGGCCGCCCCTTTTTTGTATAAAACAGGGCACTTTAGTAGAATACATATATTGTTTGTATTATAGGTGCACGTTATAAATACAAAGCCGCATACAAAACTGCGCATTATAATACAAACATTAAAACTGCACATTATAATACAAAACTGTATATCTATTCTACTAAAGTCACCCTGTTTAATACAAAAAAAGGGTTGGCCTTCCTTGGCTTAGGAAGGACTGCGTCCTATTTGAAAGAAATCGTGTATATTATATATATATATATATATATATATATATATAGGGTAGGGAGTATGCACCCAGGTGCATGTAATTCTACATGCACCCGGACCTATAACTCCCAAATTTTTTTACTTTTCCGAAATATACCGCCATGTATATTCATCTATATATCCCTCTTGTATGTAATTCCAATTTCGTCAGAAACAGAAACCCCTACGTCCTCCATCCAGAACAGGTCGATTACAGCAATTCTAAGACCATTAAAATAATGTGTTCTGGATGGAGGATGTAGGGGTCTCTATTTCTAATGAAATTGGAATGACATATAAGAGGAATATATAGATGAATATACATGGCGGTATTTTTCGGAAAAGTAAAAAAAATTGGGAGTTATTGGCCCGGGTGCATGTAGAATTACATGCACCAGGGTGCATATTCCCTATCCTCTCTCTCTCTCTCTAAATATATATATATATATATATATATATGTGAGTAAAATGGGGCTGCCCCCAGGGAGTAGCCAACTTGGCTACTCCTACCCCTATTTTCCCTCATTTTTTTATTTTTTTGGAAAATAAAAATTTGTATATTCATCATTACATCCCTCTCACATTCAATTAAAATTTCGTCAGAAACAGAGACTCCTAAGCCCTCCATCCAGACGTCATTTTTTAACGGTCGCAGTATTTTTTAAATCGACCATGTTTGGATGGAGGCCGTAGGAGTCTCTGTTTCTGAAGAAATTTTAATAGAATGTGAGAGGGATATAATGATGAATATACAAATTTTTATTTTCCAAAGAAATAAAAAAATGAGGGAAAATTAGGGGTGGGAGTAGCCAAGTTGGCTACTCCCTGGGGGCAGCCCCATTTTACCCTATATATATGGGGGCAGGGAGCCTGCACCCTGGGGTGTAGGAAACTCCTTGTACCCACCCCTATTTTTCGATTATTTTTTATTTTTTGGATTAAAAGTTGAGGGAATTTACTTAATATGTTAAGAGGAATATGTGTTTCAAGTTTCATGCAAAATAAACATTCCTAACACGCTCATCTAGACATGGTCGATTTCAGCAATTCTGAGACCGTTAAAATTTGGTAGTTTTACTGGAGATGATAGAAGTCTCGAATTAAGTTTAATTTGGAATGACAACATGGTGATACATAGTGGTCTAAATCCCCCAAGGTTTCATTTCAAAAAAATCAAAATATAATGAAAAATTAGGTCGGATGTAGGGAGTTACTTGCACCCGCCAAGGTAGGCTCCTTTTTCCCTATATATAGGGGTTCATGGGGCTGCCTCTTGGGGGCAGCCAACATGGCTGCCCCACCCCATTTTTGAGCAAATTTTTTTATTTTTTTGAAAAATATTGGCATGTATATTCATCCCTATATCCCTCCTATTTGTCATTCGAATTTCGTCAGAAACAGAGACTCCTACGGCCTCCATCGAGATGGTGTCAATTTAAAAAATCATGTTACCATTAAAAAAATACTGTCTGGATGGGGGCCGTAAGAGTCTCTGTTTCTGACGAAATTCGAATTGTATATATGAGGGATATAGGGATGAATATACATGGCGATATTTTTCAAAAAAAATAAATAAAACGCCGAAATCGATGCGGGGACAACCCCATTAAACTCTCTCTCTCTCTCTCTCTTTATATATATATATATAGGGTAAAATGGGGCTGCCCCTGGGGAACAGCCAACTTGGCTACTCCCACCCCTATTTCCCCCTCATTTTTTTATGTTTTTGAAAAATAAAAGTTTGAATATTCATCACTATATCCCTCTAACATTCTATTAAAATTTCTTCAGAAACAGAGACTCCTAGGCCCTCCATTCAGACGTCATTTTTGTAACGGTCGCAGGATTTTTTAAATCGACCATATTTGGATGGAGGCCGTAGGAGTCTCTGTTTCTGACGAAATTTTAATAAAATCTTAGAGGGATATAATGATGAATTTATAATTTTTTATTTTCCAAAGTAATAAAAAATGAGGGAAAAATAGGGGTGGGAGTAGCCAAGTTGGCTACTTCCAGGGGGCAGCCCCATTTAACCCTATATATATATATATATATATATATATATATATATATATATATATATATATGGGTCATATGTGACTGCCACCTAGGGGCAGCCAACATGGCTGCCCCCACCTTATTTTGACAAAATTTTTTATTTTTTTTTGAAAAATAACACAATGTATATTCATCCCTATATCCCTCACATATATATATATATATATATATATCATTCGAATTTCGTCAGAAACTGAGACTCTTACGGCCTCCATGCAGACAGTCATTTTTTAACGGTAACATAATTTTTTAAATTAACATCATCTTGATGGAGGCCGTAGGAGTCTCTATTTCCGACGAAATTCAAATGGCATATAGGAAGGATATAGGGAGGAATATAGACGGTGTTATTTTTCAAAAAAATAAAAAAAATTGACGAAAAATGGGTCAGGGGCAGCCCCATTTTTCCCATATATATATATATATATATATATATATATATATATATAGAGAGAGAGAGAGAGAGAGAGATAGACACACACACATACATATATCTATATACATACATATATGGGTAAAATGGGGCTGCCCCCTGGGAGTAGCCAACTTGGCTACTCCCACCCCTATTTTCCCCTCATTTTTTATTTCTTTGGAAAATAAAAATTTGATATTCATCACTATATCCCTCTAACATTCTATTAAAATTTCGTCAGAAACAGAGACTCCTAGACCCTCCATCCAGACGTCATTTTTTAACGGTCGCAGGATTTTTTAAATCAACCCTGTTTGGATGGAGGTCGTAGAGGTCTCTGTTTCTTACGAAATTTTAACAGAATGTTAGAGGGATATAATGATGAATTTAAGAATTTTTATTTTTTGAAAAATAAAATCATGTATATTCATCCCTATATCCCTCCTATGAAATATTCGAATTTCGTTAGAAACAGAGACTCCTACGACCTCCATCGAGATGGTGTCAATTTAAAAATCCTGTTACCGTTAAAAAATGATCGTCTAGATGGAGACTGTAGGAGTCTTTGTTTCTGACGAAAATCGTATGGCATATAGGAGGGATATGGGGATGAATATACATGGTGATATTTTTTGAAAAAAAAACCGTAAATGGTGCGGGGTAGCCATGTTGGCTACCCGAAGGGGGCAGCCCCATTAACCTCATATATATATATATATATATATATATATATATATATATATATATATATATATATATACACACACACACATATGTATATATATAGAGAGAGAGAGGTTGATGGGGCTGCCCCATGGGGGTAGCCAACATGGCTACCCGCCCCATTTTTTGCCAATTTTTTTTTATTTTTTTTGAAAAATATCACATGTATATTCGTCCCTAAATCCCTCCTATATGCCATTCGAATTTCGTTAGAAACAGAGACTCCTACGGCCTCCATCCAGACAAGGACGATTTAAAAAATCCCTGCGACCGTTAAAAAAATGACATGTGTATGGAGTCTGTAGGAGTCTCTGTTTCTGACGAAATTCGAATGGCATATAGGAGCATGATTTTATTTTCCTAAAAAATATAAATTTTGCCAAAAAATGGGGTGGGGGCAGCCATGTTAGCTACCCCTAGGGGGCAGCCCCATTTTTCCCATATATATAGGGGAAAATGGGGCTGCCCCCTAAGGTAGCCATCATGGTTGCCCCCACCCCATTTTTCATAATTTTTTTATTTTAAAGAAAATATCACAATGTATATTCATCTATATATCCCTTCTATATGTCATTCGAATTTCTCAGAAACAGAGACTCCTACAGCCTCCATCCAGACGTCATTTTTTTAATGGTCGCAGGATTTTTTAAATCGACTCTGTCTGGATGGAGGCCGTAGGAGTCTTTGTTTCTGACGAAATTCAAGTGTCATATAGGAGAGATATAGGGATGAATATACATGATGATATTTTTCAAAAAAATAAAAAATTTTACCCCAAAATGGGGCGGGGCAGCCATGTTGGCTACCCCTAGGGGGCAGCCCCATCAACCATATATATATATATATATATATATATATATATATATATATATATATATATATATAGGGGTAAAATGGGGCTGCCCCCCAGGGAGTAGCCAACTTGGCTACTCCCACCCCTATTTTTCTCTCTTTTTTATTTTTTTGGAAAATAAAAATTTGTATATTCATCATTATATCCCTCTAACATTCTATTAAAATTTCGTCAGAAATAGAGACTCCTACGGTCTCCATCCAAACATGGTGGATTTAAAAATCCTACGACCGTTAAAAAAAGGATGTCTGGATTGAGGGCTTAGGAGTCTCTGTTTCTGACGAAATTTTAATAGAATGTTAGAGGGATATAGTGATGAATATATAAATTTTTTTCCAAAGAAATGAAAAAATGAGGGAAAAATAGGGATGGGTGTAGTCAAGTTGGCTGCTCCCTGGGGGCAGCCCCATTAACCTCATATATATATATATATATATATATATATAGGGTAAAATGTGTATGCCCCCTAGGGGGAGCTAACTTAGCTCCCCCCGCCCTTTTTCACAAAAATTTTTTATTTTTTTTGAAATCTAAAAACCGTGTAAATTCATTATTAAATCCCTATATTATGTCATTCAAATTTCATGCGAAACAGAGACTCGTACGACCTCCATCCAAACGGGGTCGATTTAAAAAATCCTGTTACCGTTAAAAAAATGACTGTCTGGATGGGGGCCGTAGGAGTTTCTGTTTCACACGAAATTTTTATGACATAATATAGGGATATAATGATGAATATTCATGGAAAAAATTTCAAAAAAATTAAAAATTTTTGAAGAAAATAGGGCGGGGGAGCTAAGTTAGCTCCCCCTAGGGGGCAGCCCCATTTTCCTCATATATATATATATATATATATATATATATATATATGGGTCATATGTGGCTGCCCCCGCCTTATTTGGGCAAAATTTTTTATTTTTTTTGAAAAATAACACCATTACATTCATCCATATATCCCTCCTATATACCATTCGAATTTCGTCAGAAACAGAGACTCCTACGGCCTCCATCCGGACAGTAATTTTTTAACGGTAACATGATTTTTTAAATCGATACCATCGAGATGGAGGCGTAGGAGTCTCTGTTTCTGACCGAAATTCGAATGGCATGTAGGAGGGATATATGGATGAATATACATGGTTTTATTTTTCAAAAAAAAATAAAAAAAACGCCGAAAAATGGGGCGGGGGCAGCCTGGGGGCAACCCCCATTTTTTCCTATATATATATATATATATATATTTTAACGGTAACAGGATTTTTTAAATCGACCCCGTTTGGATGAAGGTCGTAGGAGTCTCTGGTTCGCACGAAATTTTAATAGCATAATATAGGGATTTAATAATGAATTTACACGGTTTTAGATTTCAAAAAAAATAAAAAAATTATGTTAAAAAAGGGCGGGGGAGCTAAGTTAGCTCCCCCTAGGGGGCATACACATTTTTCCCTATATATATATATATATATAATATATATATATATATATATATATATATGGAAAAATGGGGCTGCCCCCGCCCCATTTTTCGACGTTTTTTTATTTTTTTGAAAAATAAAATCATGTAAATTCACCCTTATATCCCTCCTATATGCCATTTGAATTTCGTCAGAAACAAAGACTCCTACGACCTCTATCGAGACGATGCCGATTTAAAAAATTCTGTTACCGTTAAAAAATGACTGTCTGGATGGAGGCCGTAGGAGTCTCTGTTTCTGACGAAATTCGAATGTATATATGAGGGATATAGGGATGAATATACATGGTGTTATTTTTCAAAAAAATAAAAAAAATTTTGACAAAATAA